>OZ024884.1:26666047-27366547 GCA_964017185.1 Rugalucina vietnamica | reverse complement strand
CGACGTGTTCAAGAAGGACGTGCCCGAGGCAGGAACGCTAGAGTTTGCCAGAAAACAACTAACAGAGAACAGCAGCTTACAGCAAATAGCTAAACCAAGTAACCTCATTTTGGTGTTTTGTTTTTGTTTGACCTACCGCACAAACTGTTATCTTCCAACTGCAATCATGTCACTTTTAAATTAAATGATAACCTTCTAAGTTCTAACTGACATAATATCATGCAAGAATGTATCGTTTGACAGCGATGTAGATAACGATGCGTACTGCGTATGTACGCACGATTTTTCACTGTGCGCATTAAAAATTCAGACCTCTGCGTAACATGTACGCAGTAAATATCAGCGGTACGCAAACAGTTTTCGGTTTTAATTTATGCGTACTCAGATAAAAAAAAACTTTCAAATTGTCACAAAATGACATTTTTGTCTGGTTGCTCACTGCCTCGGTCAGACAAATTGTTTGCCAAAGGTTTATTCGCATTACGAAAATATGCCTATGCAATATACAGAGATTTTTTTGTTGTAAAAAAATATCAGTAGAAAATTTTCGATATTTTTTTCTTATTTTTGCTCAAAACATAGATTGTGGGTACACTTTAGAAGCGCCTCGGCGAGGCGGTTCTAACGAGTATCCACAATCTATGTTTTGAGGCAAAAATAAGAAAAATAGGTATACCCCTGCATACCCCAGTTTTACTATATAAAAGTGGGATTAAGGGGGTATTCATTACACGGACATTTTTTCCTGATGGTAAGTTTGGTGGTAGCATGTACTGGTTAAGTCATTGGTACATGAACCTATGCCACAGCTGATAAACAAGTGCTATGGAATGGGTGACGCACAACGCACTTCTACCCGAAGTTGAGATGAAAAAAATAGAATTTTTCCTATACCATTTAGGCGCAGTCAATGCAGAAATTGAACATTTATTGAATAAAAGTAACATACGAAATACAGGTTATTTCGTTTTCGAAAACACTTCCGCCCCATAAACAAGTGCTGCCAACACAATAACATTGGAGTGTTTGCGAAAACAAAATAACCGGGATTTCTTATGTTACTTTCTTTCAATATTATAAATGTTCTATTTCTGTATGGACTGCACCCATCTGTTTTTCAGTACAGTACACGCTATAGAAGAAAGCTCAGATATCTAACCTCAACTTTTGTCTCAATTGCAGTGTGTGTCACCGATCATTTGTAGGTTTGTATGTAAACAATACCATGTGATTGTCAGTAGTGTATGCGGTAGAAGTAGGCAAAAGATTAGAAGCCGCAATCAGAAAAAGATTCCCACTCCAAAAACCCGAGGTGGGAAAAAACCAAACTAACAATCAGGTACTGCGGAAGCTGAGGGTGAGGTTATGGCCATGTAAAATCGTTTAAACCCGCCAGAAACTTTATGTTACTGATCGTTCCAAGTCGATACTTCTGTGGTGGTTCTTTTTTGTTTGTTTTGTGTCTTGGTGTTTAAAATATTTTTGTGCTGTTGGCGCCTTATGTATGTTTTCATATTTTTAGTTAAGTTAAGGTAACTGAGTGGCCACCTATTGGGAAAATAGCTGCTCATTCGGCTTACGAAATGTTTTCATGGTATAAGTACCTGATTGTTAGTTTGGTTTTTTCCCACCCTGGTTTTTGGAGTGGGAATCTTTTTCTGATTGCGCCTTTTCCTGATCTTTGCCTACTTGTACCTATACCATGAAAACATTTCGTAAGCCAAATGAGCAGCTGTTTTCCCAATAGGTGGCTAGTCAGTTTCCTTAATTTAACTAAAAATATGAAAACATACATAAGGTGCCAACACCACAAAAATATTAAACACCAAGACATAAAACAAAAAGAACCACCACAGAAGTATCGACTTGGAACGATCAGTAACAAAAAGTTACCGGCGGGCTTAAATCGATTTTACATGGCCATAACCTCACGCTCAGCTTCTGCAATGGTTCATAACATTTAGTTAGTTATTCGGTCCTCGCGGTGAATCAGTAAGTAAGAGGCATTTATTAGTCAAAAGCCAAACGCAATAGATGAAGCTATTTGGGTGCCCTTTTTGAACTACATGTCACTTTAACAATCATTTCGAGCGATCACCTACGCAGTCAAATCGATGACTTTAGTATTAAAAATTTTAAGTCTTGAGCACCATTTTTGACAAAAACATCAAATCAAGATAAAACACTTTTGCGTGATTTTTATCGTAAACTTTAATAAATACAGGCCAAGATCTTTTAGTTCAAATTCAAACAGATAACAAAATCAGAGCTATCAGAAGAGCATTTGACTGTATGTATGTCCGGTTCCAGACATGCAGCTTTCTGGGATGTCTAAAGCCTTCTTTATTTTGATAGGGATGGTTAATGTCTGCTACTGTTTTCGTTTGACAAAAGTCAATAAAAGATGCGGTGAGTACCTTTAAATCTGTCGTGAGTTATTGTCGTGTTAATTTTTATGCAGGCGTCATACCAAGCCGATTTTAACACGCGATGGACACACGATTATGAAGTTTCGATTTCGGCGGGGATCGTGAAGAGCGGAGTCATGGACTGGAGTATTGTAGTGGAACCTTAGAGGGAATGTTCGGAATGGAGCTGACAGGCGCCATCTTCTTCCCACGCCATCTACCTGGTTTCGGAGGCAATTCCAATTTTATTTTGTAAAGAAAGATACTGACAAAGCTGATGTTTTCTCAACATCACTTCTTAGTCTCATTTATTGATTTTACATAACATCGTTATGCCTTCGGGACACTTTCGGGAATACATTTTACATCTCACAATGGCTTCCGATGGCTTCACGACATCGTCAAGCCTTCGCATACCATTCGAATCAGCATCGTATGCAAAACTACCACTTCGTGTATCGTTCGTGACTGCATCGGGTATAATCGTGTGTCCATCGTCTGTCCATCGGTAGGCTTCGTACATGCTTCGGCTCAACATTGGTTTTTTTACCAAAGTCATGACGAAAATCGCGCGAAATTCAAAATTTCATACTCGTGTGGCCATCGTCTTTCAAAATCGGCTAGGTCTGACGCCAACATGTTTGAAAGGCAATAGCATATTATAAATTCCCTCAAGGCGATTCGGACTGACAACGCCGTAAGATTTTGACAACCGCAGCAAGATAACAAACGTTAAACTTGAATACCGTTATCATTTTGAAAAAAGTCAACATTGTTTAAATGAAAATCAATCTGAAAAGAAAGATATACATGTAAGCATGGTTATGTATGGCTGTGTCTTAAGCCACCCAGCATTTTTTTTCTTTTTACAGATAATGCTATTGGGGCAACACTAAACTCACTTGATGTCACCGGATGTACTGTTGAACCATGTATTGTTTATCCTCACACACAATACATGCTAACAATTAACTTCACAGCAGGTAAAGCCTGGTTTCCACGGACATTTTTTCTTTGACGAAGATTATTTATTACAGACAGTTTAGCAATTGAGTTTGCATTCATACACAGGAAATATTACTTATACTACTTAGCTCGCTCACCTTTGTCACAGATATTTGACAATGCCACAGAATTGAGTTAACACGAGCATATTTTTCTGCGACAAACCTACTTTGTCAAAGAAAAATTGTCTGTGGAAACCAGGCTTAAAGGAAGAATTGAAGGCACAGAAATTGTGCAATCAAATTTAAAATCCACCCTAGACACCAGGCGGGAAAGAACGTACATAACAAAACATCACATAAAAGTTACAACACACATGAAGAGCACGATAACTAACTGTTTCCCACCACACCAACAAGGTAGCGATCCGGCTAGCATTAACCTGATCAAAATAAGTTAAGCTCAATGGCATTTGTTCTCCATTGTCATACTCGTAATTTTAAATTGCATAAGTCGAACTGTTTATTTTAAACATTGGAACTGCTTACCCAATCAAAGTTAGACAACACCATTTTAAGAATGAATACAGAAAGTTTCAAGTTACAGATTTAAACTTCTAGTCTGTTACTTGGCCTGCCAGGGTTCAACTTGTGTTTCTCTTTCGCTCCGGACTTTCAGTAAGTAATTGGGCGCCCAGGGATCTCCATCGTCGGGCAGCTTACTGAATATGTGAGTCGTTATATTTTTATTCATCATGGTGGTTATCCTGGTTTATTTGTTTGTCCTCGATGATTACTTGACTAGTTAGAGATTCACCACGAGAAGCGAACAACTAACTGTGTTGTGAACCACAGCAGAAGCTGAGGATGAGGTTATGTCCATGTAAAACTAGTTTAAGCCCGCCAGTAATTTTATATTACTGATCGTACCAAGGCGATACTTCTGTTGTGGTTCTTATTGTTGTTTTATGTCTTGGTATTGAATTTTGTGCTGTTGCACCCTATGTACGTTTTCATATTTTAGTTAAGTTAAGGTAACTGAGTGGCCGCCTTTTGGGAAATTTAGTTTTTTCCACTTCGGTTTTTGGAGAGGATTGAAATGAGACTTGCAATTGGTGTAGACAAGAAGCAAATTTTCTATTCATTTGCATAGCTGTATATACGTGTCGTCTTTGTGTCAGTATATGGCATTTTGGGTCTTGTCGTCAGAGTCGGAAATTTAGTTTTTAACATTTTTACATTCTTTATTATGTTAATAATACAATTCCAAAATGTTGTATGAATTGCGCTAACGATAGTTCAGAAAAATCGAGAAAATACGCACCACCGCTAGTTTGCATCTTTGGTTTTCAAATGAAATTAATTGGCCTTTTAAAACACGTTTATAAAACTGAGTTATAGCGCCATGTTCTGTTGTGTTTCATAGTAAATGATGACTAAATATTAGAATAGAAATTGTAAAGCTCTAGCTAGAAATTTAAAATTTATATTATTACACGGCGTTTTGAAACTAGTGACCGAGTGCGCAAAAATCCAATTAACGTCGCATACAATTTCGTGACGTCAACTTTCATTCACGTTCTGTGACGTCAACGTCGTACCTCCACAAGACCCAAAATCTCAGAGAACGTCGCACTATTATGTTTGCACACGCACGAAAATTATGCTCATATAGGCATACTTGCTTCTGTGAGTAAAATATGTGTACATGATTAATACATGTACATTGTGGCTATGTGATTAGGCCTCTAGATTCAGGTTGGGCTTTAGATAAGTCTAATATAATTTTAGATACACTGATTACCTCTGCACGACACGACGTATCAGTGATATTGTTGGAAGTTACATTGTTTAACAAAACGTTGTCGCCCTCCGACATTTGTTTACTCGGAGTTCGTTGTCCCATCCAGCCAGGACAGACAGTGGTGTATACCATGTCACTACCCATGCCTCCTACTGATCTTCCGCAATCGGTGGGTATTTCAAAAAATCAGAAATATATCAACGCTGTTCTCAAGGGGTCGGCATATGGTGCTTACTTGCTAATAATACGCATTTAAAACCTGTTCATTTTACCCTTGCTGAATTTTCAATAAATAGGGTTGAAATTGTGGGTGACCTTGCTTGGGACCCCATAAATCCACTATAAACAGTTTGATTAGGCTGTGATTTTGACAGTAGTAGGGCCAATGGGAGCCGCCATTTTACCCATAATTCCCTAGCTGCCATGTGATTTCGGCTCGTCTCGACGAGCCGAATATACGATAGGATTTTGGCTGGGAACCTACGAAAAATACCGAACACTCCGCATGACTACACGGGTTGGTTTCCGATCTACACTAATTAGTCATCCGGTAAGCCGAAAACATGTGATGTTTTAAACGTTAGCAGTGATTGGTTTAATGAAATCCAGCCAATCATCATTTTTCTTTTAAGCAAAGTTCGGATGTAGACCATTTTGCGTATGCTGATATCGGGGCCGTAAGGGTCGACTAATTACCGAACAGGAAATCCAGGAAGCAGGTCATCTCTGCCTTTTTACTTTTCGGTCTTACAAAGTCCACCCGGCCTTTTTTTCTTTTTTAATTCAATTTTATGTCCCTTTTAAGATAATTTCAGCTCGTATAAGTGGGTGGTACGAAAACGGGAGGTCCTCAAGAAAAACCATCTGGCAAACCGCAAGCAGAAGGTCTCGCACCGTGATCAAAGGGACCCCGCTTTCACTGACACAATTCACACCAAGTAAACCATGTACACGACTTCCATACATTGGACCGTGTCTGTTCGCCTCCGAAACACCTCTAATTTCTATAGCTATTTCATTGCAAGCAGTACTGTTGCTTATGCCTACTTAATGACTGATTAGTGGGGGTCGGAAATCAACATATTTTTTTATCCCACTTGTCCATTATGTTTATGCACACGGAGCCGTTTCTAGCCTATAAAAGTGTAACGGAATCTCTCTCTCTCTCTCTCTCTCTCTCTCTCTCTCTCTCTCTCTCTCACACACACACACACACACACACACACACACACACACACACACACACACACATTTACTTTACGACTAATTCTCATGAGATCAGTGTGAGAGTAATCTTGAGCTCATGCACATCAAAATAAGAAATTTGTTTTCTCAGAAACCACTAGCATACAAGTTTATTTGTTTAAAAAATGAATAGATTTCCAAAATGGTGTGGTCATAATACAAAATGCTAAACGCTTCTAGCTTTTTTAAAAGCTATCCTTGTTTCCAAAATATGGCAGTTACGTGACAAACCGGCGACCATTTCACATATCAATAAATTTTCCTTGTTAAAAGGAACGCTTGGCTAGTCTGTATATACTGTACCATTATTTGTCCGTGTGTTGTGGTTTTTCGGAGGTTTGTGGAGTTTTTCGGTAACTCAGAACAGAACAGAACAGAACAGAATATTTCTTTATTGTCGAATATTATAAACTATATAACATAAGCCCAGTAGGGCTTGTATTTCGACAAACAAAGGTAAAGCAACAGTAAAATATGGTAAATATCACAGAATGGTTATATACAGCATATACAATTTCTGAAAATTAAAACACATGGGTTAAATTCATACTAATATTGAATAAAACTTTAAGACAGAAGCAAAGACATACAAATGTTAAAACTAAGCATATACAAGATATTGTATAGAGCAAAAATTCATTGGTTTCAAACCTGGCATCGTTGGACTTATGCGAGAGCCTTGTGACGAAAGGGCGAAAGAAATGCGAAAGCGAAATTAAACCACAAGACATGACGCACAGAAAAACAATGCAAATGAGCAGAAGTGGTCATCCCCCATGATTAGAACTCCATCACATCTCATAAGGGTACAACCTCTTCACTGTGCATATATATGTATTACTGTAGCACTATTCATGATAAGTGGTTAAAAAAAAAAAAAAAAATAAAAAAAAAAAATAAAAAATAATCAAACATCTATAAAAGAGGGTAAATAAACAAAATTTGCACAAAGTATAACGTAAAGGGAAACTGAAAATTAAATTAAACAAATATAAAGAAAAAATAAAACAAAACAACAGCTAAACTGAGCATGAAGAGCATTTACAGTTGATGCCGTCCCAGGTACGGATTAGCCTTTTGAATTGGCAATAAGACTCTGCAGTCCTAATATTATTAGGCAGGCTATTCCATATCCGGGCGGCCTCATACCGAAATGACTTCAGCCCATAGCGAGATGAATTTACCTTTGGTAGACTAGCCTGATGCTCGCTCCTGAAATTATATTGAGAAACTTTAATATTAATGAGATCTCTAATATACTGAGGTGACAGATCATTTACAATTTTATACACCTCACACGCCATAATCTTCATCCTCTTGATATGAAGGGGAGAAGTGCCAGACATGGCCAGCAGTGCATCAGTTGATGACTGAAAATCATTGTGGATGAACCGTAGAGCCCGTTCTTGTATCTTCTCCATCTTTTTAGTACTAGCAACACTGCAAAAGTGCCATACAATAGGGCAATAATTAAAATTTGAGGCAATAAAAGAATTGTAAATTGTCATTTTGCCATTTTTAGTTAAAAATCTACCTAGTCTTTTTAACACTGCAAGCTGCTTTGAGGCTTTCTTACATATTTCAGAAACATGAGTGTTAACATTTAAAAGGAAGTCTATATTTACTCCAAGAAGAGTGACACTATCTTCACATTTTATCTCTACATTATCAATAGTAAATGATTTGATACCATCATAAGCTTTTTGACCAACACAAATAGCTTGAAATTTGTTGGGATTTGCTTTCATAAAATTCTTTGTGAACCATTCAATTAAAATTTGACTTTGTTCTTCTAAGACTGTTTTCAAAATTTCTAGGTTTTTATGAATAAAAGACAAAGTATTGTCATCAGCATAATTGTAGAGGTTGGCTTGTGTGACAAAATAAAATATGTCATTTAGGAAGACATTAAACAAAAGGGGCCCCAAGATAGAACCTTGAGGGACACCTTTCATAATGTTTTCCCAGGAACTTGTATGGGAGCCTATTATAACCTGCTGCTTTCTGTCAGACAAATAGCTTTCCAAGAGTCCCACCGCATTGGCAGATAATCCATAAGCCCTAAGCTTTTCGAGCAAAAGATCATGAGGTAGACAGTCGAAGGCCTTAGACAGATCCATGAGGATTGCAGCAGCAAATTCATGCCTGTCCAAGGCCTTCTTCCAATCCTCAAGCAGGCGCAGCAGGGTAGTTTGGCACCCAAAGCCCTTCCTGAAGGCTGCAAGGTAGGGGTCAAAAATGTTTTCAAAGTGCACTGACAGTTGGTCATGCATTACTCTTTCAAAAGTTTTTGAAATAATCGGTAAGATACTTACAGGCCGAAAATTTTCTTTGTTTAGTGGGTCATTTTTCTTAAAAAGGGGCAATACTTGGGCAGCCTTCAGTCTGGGTGGAAATTTACTTTGAGTTAGGGATGTGTTTATCAGCCTACTGAGAGGCCTACAAATAGGGTCAAGACAGAATTTCAACAGTTTAGTTGAAATGCCATCTACACCAGTGGCTTTTTTAATGTCAAACTTGGACACAATCTTATGGACATCCTCTGTAGTAACCTCCTTGAAGGAAAAATGTGGGGTGTCCTTGGGAATATTTTCAGATATTTTCATAACACTAGGATGTGTTGAAAGGTTATGTGTGTTACCTGTCGAGCTACCTATATCTTTAGCCACATTAACAAAAAAGTTGTTGAAAACCTCACATACTTGTTTCTGGTCTGAAACAATTTTGTCATTTTCAGAGAGCAGGATTTCTGAGCCACCATCACTCCCCTTCTTAGATAAGAAGGGCTTGATGGTAGGCCAGAAATCCTTAGATTTGGGTCCACCGGCGCATCGTTCAAAAAAATAAACACGCATGGAGGTCTTCTTCAACTTCGTGACATGATTCCTTTGTAGCCTGTACTTTTCCCAATTTGATGGGGATCTGAATTTTTTATATTTGTTGAAAAGCATGCGTTTTTTATAAATTGCTCTTCGTAACTCACCGTTCATGTATGGGGGTTTATTTATTTTTGAGGTTCTTTCTTTGATGGGAGCATGTTCATCAATGACCCCCGTCAGAAGGCATTCATGTGCCCAGTAAATATCATCAATGTCATCAAAGACATAGGCCACATCGAATGGAATCTGACCGACATCATCACTGAACCGCCCCTCATCAAAACCTTTGAAACTCCGATACTGTACTTGTCGCTTCTCAACCCTGGCTGAAGTACCCTTGATCATCACACCAATTAGGTTGTGCCAATCACTGACACCGCATCCAAAGCTGAGTGCATTGCAGCAGTATTGGGGCTTATTTGTCAGCAAAACATCTACTAGGGATGGCTTTGAGTGTTTCATGTGACAAGTGGCAGATTTTATTAAACTGCTTAAGTCAAAAACATCACATAAATCCAAGAGTGGTGCACCTTTTGATTTATCAAGCAAGTCATAGTTTAGGTCACCAGCTATGAGTATATTGTCATAATGTGTGGAAATCCTGTCCAGACCTCTAGTAAATATGTCAGTGAAAACACTATTTTTCACTGAAGGAGGTCTATAGGTTCCCAACACAGCCCACTTACGATTGTTTATAATCACGTCAAGTACAATCGATTCTATAGGGGATTCAAACTCGAGGTCAGTCCTGCGTCTAGCCGGGAGGTTTGTACGAATGTAAGCAATAAGCCCCCCTCCCGATCCATTTCGATCATTCCTAAACGCTTTGAAATCAGGCACATTGAAACCTGACTGGTTGAAGGTGTGATCTAGTTTAGTTTCACTAAAGAAACAAATGTCCACCAGTTTATCGTAGAGAATCTCACCTATCTCCATAAATTTATAGCGATAGCTGTTGACGTTCAAGTGTGTAATTATCACACTATGTCTGTTTTTCTGTCGTAATGTTCGTAGTTCCAGAAACGCATCATGTGCGCCGCTATCTTCGGTGTCACATGACCCATCATGTGAATCGTTTGTTGCCGTTCCGGCCAAAGAGAGATAACTCGTATGTAACAGAATAGAGCTATCTCAAAATCTTGCTGTGATGACCGGTGTTGATGGGAAAGAGCTATCTAGCTATCTGGTATATAACCAAGGCAATTATGTGTATCTAGTGCTCAGGACTGAAATATCCTGGTCACTATATATAGAACAATTGATCCCGAAAGGAACCACCGTGCAAAATTTAAGCACAATTAGTCCGTCCCGGCACCCCTGTTCAATATAGCCTGAACACAACCCAAGATTTGTTGACTTCACAATCAACAAACCCTAAGTTGAATCCCGCACGAGGGCTGTTACGGGCCCCCTAAGTTCGTACACGGGGTGAGACCAAGTGTCTTGAGTAAAGAATAAGCCAGATCAATATTTGAATGGATTTATATACATATGATAATGTCTAGTCTAGCATTATTGGATAATAATTAATTCCAAATTCTATGAAAATAAACTAGCAATTTGATCTTTCTAGCACTCTGTCTTGTCAAAAGGAAAACGACGGACGGACTGACGCACAATTTCAAATGGAAAGAAATATTGAAAAGCGACTGACGGACAAACTTACTTACTAGATCTTACTTACTTACTTACTTGTCAAGAAAATCAAATCTCTAACATAAGTTCATTTCTAGGAAATTATTACAACCGCAAAAGGAAACCCTAGAAAATAGATCTTACTCTAAAGAGAAAGATACTTCTTAACAAAGTAGTTAAGAAAAAATGCAAACCCCACTCTGCATTATTATCTCAATAATGTTTATTGGGGTTTGCCTTACCCAAGGGGTAGATAACCACCCCAAATCAGGTGGTACGAATCTAGCCCTTCTACTGTATAGAGTTGATAGCAGTCGCCCAGAGTGCAGTTTAGAAAAATGTTTTATTCCCAGAAGATTTCAAGTTAATTAGATGTTTTTTGAAATCAGAATTTTGTATAAGAAAGTTATTTTATTTAAGTTATGAAGACCATAAATAAGAATTTGTTGGATTGAAATACTGTAAATATTTATAAATTTAACCAAAACATTATTTTAGTAGTCAATTTCCCGAAAGAAAGAGGAAGGTTCAATGAACAGTTGATCAGGGTGTTCCCTGGGTGGAGCACAAACGTGGACAAAATTGTCAAGGGAAACTAATTTTGGAGACTTGCTGTACTGGGTTAACGCTCGGCAAAAATCGGAGTCGTTCGGGCATTTCCGTAAGAAAATGGCCGACGGACCCAAGCGCCGAGAACGCGGGAAAGAAAATTCATCTTTCTTCCAAAAATGCAGCGAATCGAGATGAATCTGGATACTAATACTAGACAGAGTTGATGGAGAAAAACACATATTAACGTAAGAAATCAATGATTACGAATAATTACGTAGGAGAATTGATATTTTAAACCCAATATGCGAACACACAAAGGACCCTAATTTCGGACGACACATTCCGAAATATTTAAATGAACCAGTAGTTCGATCAGAAGCATATAGGTATCGGAAATGACAACAAATCGTCATAAATATATACCACATAATCGAAACTACTACACACCAACCTCCTACGGATAAAAAAAATGAAAACAGCATTTCAGCTGTTGAAATGCACATTTTCATTTTTTTTTTTAACATGATCACACTGAAAATTAACAAACAGTCACAAACTTATACACAAAGATGAGATAATATGAAAGTGACAAACTTGAAATCAAGCAGAAAATAAATGACTTTCTTTATCTTCTTAGTGGATGCTTAATTTAAAAGGTTTTTCTTTTATTTCAGAAGCTGCCTGAAATGACCATCTCAAAACTCCAAGAATCAAACCCCGCGCGTGCCCAGAACAGCCCATCTTACTGACATAAAGTCAGAAAGAATGCTCCACTCAGCTGCACCAGCGAAATTCAAAACTCTCGGAGCTAACAAAAATAAAACAAAATCAGCAAATCTCAAATACAGAGAGTTGCTAATTTAAAATCAGAAGAACAGACGGCACACGACAGCTCACCGCCAGTCAACTGACCGAATAATAACTTGCTGACAGTCATTCTCAGCAGCCAAAAGCGTATCAGAAATGAAGGCCAGGTGACAATGATTACAAACAAGGGAGATAACTCCCACAGAACAAAATCTGCTTAGACCAAAAAGAAATCAGATGGTAAATATTTATTATCATTCTGACCCATTTAATCATTTTTTTTTTGGCTAAATCGCACAGATTTAGGCAAAAATCTGAATAATAAGTATTCTAGTTAGATTATGTCTTTGTAAAATTTTCCTTAAAAAAAATGCTTATGCTAATATGAGTTCCCAGCAACTAAAATCTAAATTATTTATATTTCAGAAAAAAAAATCAGTCATTTAAAGTAGAAGACTCGTAGCGATCCATGATTTCAGCCTGGGAAAGACGACCACGATTGAACGTAGAATAGTCTCTTCGCTTCTGCGACTGTTCCTGCCTCATGTGTTGAGAAAATAACGGATCCGATTCAACATCACCGGCATGTTTTCTACTGAGAGGGGGCCTTGGAATGAGAACATGTCCCGGATCAATATACTTTGGATTGGGTTCCATAGTCTTAGTGAATGTAACCGGTTTGGAAGGGGACTTGTGGGTCTTCCTATGTTGCGACTTATTTCCCTTAGCAAGGTTCTTATTACATTCACTACACTTATATTTGCATATGCGAGGCCGATGTATGGCCGCATAATGGTCCACATACTTGAAGAAGGTTGAGAACAATCTCATGTCCGGACAGTTTGGAACTTGGCAACACATACCAAGAGGGTGCCACGGAATGTTGGAGTGCTGGCGAAAAGCTCTTTCCTCTGCAGGGTCAACATAGATCTCAATGTCCGACATAGTGTAAAATCTGAAATATGATTGAAAGAAGATTCATGTGAATATTCTCATACCTTGGAGTAAAATTCATACACCGTGAAAAGAAAAAAAAATCGCCCGATCAAGGTCATCAGGTCAAGGTCACCAAAGAAAGGTCACCAGCAAAAGTCACCAGAGAAGCCAACAGAAGAAAATTCATCTGTCTACAAATAATGGGAAATCATTATGCACAACATATATATAAATTAATTTCAAGTCAATCACATCTTATGAAGTAATTTGTCTAAAAAGACATTTTACTAAAATTAAATGTCGTAAAATCAACATATAGCTGAATATGCTTGATTCAGTGACATTTATGTTATAAAATAAACTCAAGTATGCATATTGCAACTTGCATTGATACAAAATTTCACAAGATGTAAATGGTTACAATTAAATGATACAACAAACAGGACAGACAAAACACCACACTATATACAAGTACATCCTGTTTAAGGTGTTATCTATCCCTGGGTAAACACAAACTAAAATTTATGGTGAATAAATATCACGCGGTCTAACAGCACGACCCACCCGGGTCCTTATGGGGGTTTGGGGTAAAGGGGCCTGATACTCATTTTCCGACACTTCGGAATTCTCATCTTCAGCATATAGGTCAGTCAGACCTATATCATCATGACCTTGACCTATATTTTGGTCATCTTCGTGACCTTGACCCACATCTTGGTCATCTTCACTGATAAAATCTGGGTCATTGTATCTTATAGCCTCATCATATTCACACTGAATGAACCTGGGGTCAATATTGGTGTTTAGTTCATTAGTGAGAATGGGATTCCCTTCTTGATCAACCCAAGGGAGGGGACTCTGGTCACCTTGATACGGTTTCAAATTATCAACATGAATATTGACAATTCGGCCTTCTGAACTTTTCTGGATTGAATATGTCACATCAGAAATTTTAGAAATTACAAGATACGGACCTATCCAACCCAATTCTAACTTTCTCTCTGCATAAGGGGGGTAAAACCGCCATACAAATTGACCTATTGAATATTCTGTTTCTGTTGCTTTCATGTCATAGTACTTTTTCTGGCGTTTAGCTGCAACCTTAAGATTTTGATTTACTGTTTGAAAACTTAATCTCATTGCAGACTTAAGCCACTCAACATATTGTATAGGACACTCAAATTCTGGACTACTTGGAGGAGGTCCATACATCAGATCAACTGGACAATTTATTTCTTGGCCAAACATCAACAAGTTGGGAGTACATTTTGTTGAACATTGTTCTGAAGCACGATAAGCCATAAGTAAATACGGCAAATAATCGTCCCAGTTGTTCTGATTTTCTGAACAGAATATAGACAACATTTGTTTCAAAGTTCTATTGAACCTTTCGACAATTACGTCACATTGGGGCCTGTATGGGGTGGTCCTAGACTTTTTGATTCCGAGCAGGCGACATACCTCCTGAAACAACTGAGATTCAAACTCGGGACCCTGGTCTGAGTGAATTTGTTCCATGCAGCCATAGCGACATATGATTTGTGTTACTAATATGTCGGCTACAGTCATTGCTGTGTGATTAGGGAGAGCAAATGCTTCTATGTACTTGGTAAAATAATCCCCAATAACTACTATATATTCATTACCATCCTCAGTACGAGGAAGAGGACCAAATATGTCTAAGGCGACTACTTGAAAGCGCCTTGTGACTTGGATTTGTTTCAGGGGGTATTTACCCACACCGGGACCGGGTTTTCCTTTTGCACACAAATCACAAGATGTACACCACCTCTTTACAGAGTCAGTTATATTGGGCCAGTAAAATCTTCTCTTGATCAACTCTACTGTTCTGTCCCTACCAAAATGACCTGCAGTACATTTTGTATGTAATTCATTAAATATTTCTTTTCTTAAGGACTCCGGGGTGACAAATGAAAGGTGACTTTGCCCATTTATTCCCTCATATTTTTTGTACAAGACCCCATCTTGGATAACCAATAAATCCCAATGCTGAAAAATTGTTCTAGTATTTTGGGAATAACTATTGATTGTGTCTTTGGAGGGTTTTGTTTCACTTTCTCTACTCTGTAGGACTATTGCTATTTCTGGGTCAGCTAACTGTAAGGCGCGTAATTCCTCCTTTGACCTACATTCTAACCAGTTAGGAAAGGGACTTACATCTTGATCAAGCGCGTTGGGTGAGAGAGACCCCTCAGCGCGTTCAGTGCTTAAGGCACTCGCGTCCTCACCCGTAGACTGTGAGACATCTTGCTGGTCGGGGTTACATCCCTGTACCAGAGAACCTATGCTCAAAGGCACATCAGGAGGTTTCTTAGTGCAGTCTACACATTTCGCGTTCTTACATTTACGAGGAGGAATTCTGGATAACGCGTCAACATGCTGCATCTTTGCAGCTTTCTTGTGCATGATTGTGAAATCGTACGTGTCTAGTACGGTTAACCATCGACTTAACATACCGTCAGCATCTTTGAAATTCTTGATCCATTTCAGACTAGCATGATCTGTATAAATGTCAAAATGACGGCCCATCAAGTAATGCTTAAAGTATCGCACAAAATACACAACTGCTAATAACTCGCGCATAGTTGTACAGTAGTTTTGTTGCGCTTTACTGAGGGTTTTGCTTGCATAAGCCAATACCACATCTTTGCTGTCTTGTTCTTGTGACAAAATTGCACCGATTCCATACAAGGAAGCATCAGTTTGCAATGTCAGTTTACCCTGTGGTGTCGGATACGCAAGGACAGGGGACGAAGTTAGACTGTGTTTCAACTTCATGAAAGCATCTTCACATTCCTGATCCCATTTGAACTTGACATGTTTCTTGGTCAAGTTGTTGAGCGGATACGCTATTTCAGCGCAATTTGGTATGTAAGCTCTGTAGAAATTTACCAGGCCAAGAAATGATTTGACTTCTTTACTTGTTTTAAGCCGAGGCCAATTGAGAATTGCTTCTATTTTCTCAGGATCGCATTTTGTACCTGACTCTGTCGCAATGTGGCCGAGAAATGAGACCTGACGCTGGAAAAACTTACATTTTGAAGGTTTCAAAGTCAAGTTTGCTTGTTTGAATCTAGAGAACACAGCCCGAAGGTTATCTAGTGTGGTCTGAAAATCTGAGCCAAAGATAATTACATCATCTAAGTAGCAAATGCACTTTTCCCACCGAAGCGATCCAAGACAACTTTCAATTGCCCGCTCAAACGTGGCTCCCGCATTACAGAGGCCAAAAGGCATCACCAGAAACTGGTACAGACCTCGCGTAGGAGTAACGAAAGCGGTGTATTTCTTTGACTTGGGGTCCATTTCCAACTGCCAATATCCTGACATAAGATCGATTGTGTTATACCATTTTGATCCTGATAATGTATCAAAAATCTGCCTGATATTGGGGAGTGGGTAGGCATCTTTAGTAGTAACAGAATTCAGACCTCTAAAGTCAATGGCAAACCTATAGGTTCCATCAGATTTTTTGACTAAACATATAGGTGCAGACCAAGGACTATCACTGGGTTCCACTATGTTCTGTTCTAACATTTTGTCTAATTCTTTGTCTATGACCTCTCTCTGTGCCAAGGGACATTTCCTAGGGGGTATCTTGATAGGTTTTGCATCACCCACATCAATAGTATGAGAAGCAATATTGCTTCTACCCAGCTGACCACCAGGAGCTGCAAAAATGTCTTGATACTCAATTAAGAGCTGAACAAATTGCTGTTTTTCATCAGAGCTTAAATCCTCAGATACATTTTCTATAAGGGGCTTCAAATGCTCTGGCAACTCCATATTGGAAGGACATGAAGGCTTAGTTTCTTGCTCAGATATTTCTTCAACAGGGCAAGCATGACCTAAGATATCTCCAGATCGTAATTTGATTGACTTATCTGTAACATTCATAACAGAGACTTGAGATGATTCTGTTTTATTTATCAATGATTTAGCTACTAATAATCCCTTTTTCTGACTAATAGATGAGGGTTCTAGCATGTGTATTTCTTCATACAAGGGATAGTCAGTTTTTGCTGTTATAAATGCTTCAGAAGCAGGTGGGATGTTGATGGGTTCAGTAACCATGATTTTGGCAACCTGACTGGAGTGTAATTTAAATAATTTTATAACCCCATTTTTTGTACGCCAAATCAAACTTTTCTGTTTGATAAATTTCCCTTTAGCCTCTATAAAATCTTGACCAATTATGCCCATGTTACCCTGGATATTGGCTACTAGAAATGTCCAATTATAAGTTTTGACTTCCGTAGTCAATTCAAATACACCTTGACCCAACAACTCAAGTGACGAGCCATTTGCGGCATTAAGTGTTGTGTCAACTGGTGTTAAAGTTGGCTTATTTGTGATTTGATTGTATGTATCTTTCGATATGATACTTACAGGGGAACCCGTGTCAAATAACAAAGGCATTTGTAAGTCATTGATTTTAGCATGAAAGTACCAACAGGCACTGGACACATTGCTGACAGTAAGGGGCTGTTTGATTGTTTCCTTATTGACAGTATTAGGGCCATAGGTTAGATTAACATTTGTATTTGTATGAGGTAATTGTTCTCCTTGACAACTTTTAATGTTTGATTGACTATCATTATTTTTAGTAGTACAAGGGGGATTACTCTGCTTAGCCTGTTTATCAGCTAAATTTAAAGACCCTAATCTGTTATTTGCAAGCCCATTTTCATTTAATGTACTAGTATTTTGTTCATGATGAGTGTTAGAAACAGGAATGCCTTGGGCACTTTGACACTGTAAATTTACACTAATCAGATTCTCAGCTTGCTCAGTACGACTAACAGGAGTGCCTTGGGCACTTTGACACTGTCCGTCTGTATCTTTCTGACTTTTACTTGACCCCACTGAAGACATACTATTTAATCTAGGAGTATTTTCAACTGCAGAAAAACTCTTGCTTTGAACTCTTGTTACAGATTCACCACTAAGATTTGAAATTTCGTTTTGATGTGAAAACACAACAGTTCCCTCCCTTTGACCTATAGAATTATTTCTATTAAGTTTTTCACTTACAGAAGGTAAAGTGCCTTGCACAAAACTGCTTATAATTTGATTACTACAAGTATCAGTGTTTAAGTTGTTTGAATTTTGCAGTGTGGCATTTTTACAGTTACTGTCCATAGGTCTTACGGTTGATTGAGTTTCTGAACTACACAAAGACTGAGTATGTTTCACACAAGTCTGATCCTGTGATTGATTTGGCCTCTTCTGATCTGTGGCTACCCTATCGGCCTCTAGTGTAACCCATTGGAGTTTTCCTGGTTATCTTTTGCTCTTACAGGACAATTAGAAATGATATGACCTTCACCCTTACAGTAAAAGCATATGATCTTTCTAGGAGTTTGTTGGTCTCTATTATTCTGATAAGGCCAGGGGTTTTGGTTCTTGGGTTTTGAATCATTGTTTTCTTGAATGGCATTTGTGGGTTCTTGAAATGGTTTCTGAACCTGATCAGATTTACCTACAACTGACTCATAGTTGTGGGCATATTTCAAAACTTCTTGTATGAGACCACTAGCATTAGCTTGACACATGTTGATGTTAAGTTTTAAGTACTCTTTACAAGCTCTATTATTCAAGCCGTCAATGAATTGTTCAGTGATAAGCCTATAATACATTTGGATAAGCCCTTTCAGCTAAGTACTGTAATTCTTGCATAAACTTATCTAAGGTCTCATTATGATTTCTACGCCTGCCTTTAAATTTTACTCTATACAGAGACTCATTTGAGGTTACCCCAAATCTAGTAGACATGGCTTCTTTCATAAGGTCAAAGTCTTTTGTGACCCTCAATTGTAAAGTGTCGGCAAACTCTAAGGCACTACCCCTCAATGCCACTAATAGGCGTTTACATTTCACTGATCCCTCCCAGTTATTTATGTCCGCAACTTTCTCAAACAGAGAAATAAAAGTATCCCATTTTTCTTTACCATTGTAAGTAGGGGCATCAACTCTGTTTTTATGACATGTGTAACAATTATTTGACTGGAGTGGGTTTACTGGGTTATTTGTGTCTACAAATTGAGTATCCCCAAACATCAGGTCTAACTCCCTACTATTAACTGAGTTATGTGTCCCAGAGCAAGGGGGCATTGCATATCCTAATGTCTGAGAAGGTACTGGTTGACTTGCAGTGCTGGCCAATGAGTATAAAGCACCAGCGTTATTCAGTTCATTAGATGATTGAGTCATGTGTGAGTATGCAACTCCACAGACCTGATAAGGGCTATTTTGAAATATGGGAATATTTGAATTCATACTGGAGTTTATCCCATATTGATTTGCATAGTATGCCTGAGCTGTTGAATTCCCATAATTTAAAAAGGGGTTGCTTTGGGCTTGATATGTTTGACTACTTGTATAAGGATTATTCCCAAGGACATTATTAGTCGACCCTCTACAAGTCATTTGAAAGGGGTTGGCACATAAGTTCCCAGTATTTAAAGCACTAGGGGTAGACAGAGTTATACTTCTAGGGTTATGGGTACTAGTCACATTTAAAGATGAAACCCAAGGATGCGGTTCCCTTAAATTTCCTGTCTGAGTAACTTGGGCCGGGGACAAGTATATAACTCCTTGATTAGTGCTTGGGGTCATTTGCCTAATTGTAGGTGACTGAGTAGTGGCATAACCTACACTAGTAATAGGGGTCATGGGGTGTTGGAATGATGGGTTTATTTCTGTACCCACTAATGAAGAGAATCCCCAGGTGGGCGTGCTGACCATCCTAGGTTGAAAGTCTGAAGGGGTTCTTAAGGGATTTGCCATGATGATCAAGACAAAGTGCTATTTCAAAAATCTATACTCAAAACACTTAATGAAAGTCTCACCCTGCTCGCAGCGCCAAATGTAACAGAATAGAGCTATCTCAAAATCTTGCTGTGATGACCGGTGTTGATGGGAAAGAGCTATCTAGCTATCTGGTATATAACCAAGGCAATTATGTGTATCTAGTGCTCAGGACTGAAATATCCTGGTCACTATATATAGAACAATTGATCCCGAAAGGAACCACCGTGCAAAATTTAAGCACAATTAGTCCGTCCCGGCACCCCTGTTCAATATAGCCTGAACACAACCCAAGATTTGTTGACTTCACAATCAACAAACCCTAAGTTGAATCCCGCACGAGGGCTGTTACGGGCCCCCTAAGTTCGTACACGGGGTGAGACCAAGTGTCTTGAGTAAAGGATAAGCCAGATCAATATTTGAATGGATTTATATACATATGATAATGTCTAGTCTAGCATTATTGGATAATAATTAATTCCAAATTCTATGAAAATAAACTAGCAATTTGATCTTTCTAGCACTCTGTCTTGTCAAAAGGAAAACGACGGACGGACTGACGCACAATTTCAAATGGAAAGAAATATTGAAAAGCGACTGACGGACAAACTTACTTACTAGATCTTACTTACTTACTTACTTGTCAAGAAAATCAAATCTCTAACATAAGTTCATTTCTAGGAAATTATTACAACCTCAAAAGGAAACCCTAGAAAATAGATCTTACTCTAAAGAGAAAGATACTTCTTAACAAAGTAGTTAAGAAAAAATGCAAACCCCACTCTGCATTATTATCTCAATAATGTTTATTGGGGTTTGCCTTACCCAAGGGGTAGATAACCACCCCAAATCAGGTGGTACGAATCTAGCCCTTCTACTGTATAGAGTTGATAGCAGTCGCCCAGAGTGCAGTTTAGAAAAATGTTTTATTCCCAGAAGATTTCAAGTTAATTAGATGTTTTTTGAAATCAGAATTTTGTATAAGAAAGTTATTTTATTTAAGTTATGAAGACCATAAATAAGAATTTGTTGGATTGAAATACTGTAAATATTAATAAATTTAACCAAAACATTATTTTAGTAGTCAATTTCCCGAAAGAAAGAGGAAGGTTCAATGAACAGTTGATCAGGGTGTTCCCTGGGTGGAGCACAAACGTGGACAAAATTGTCAAGGGAAACTAATTTTGGAGACTTGCTGTACTGGGTTAACGCTCGGCAAAAATCGGAGTCGTTCGGGCATTTCCGTAAGAAAATGGCCGACGGACCCAAGCGCCGAGAACGCGGGAAAGAAAATTCATCTTTCTTCCAAAAATGCAGCGAATCGAGATGAATCTGGATACTAATACTAGACAGAGTTGATGGAGAAAAACACATATTAACGTAAGAAATCAATGATTACGAATAATTACGTAGGAGAATTGATATTTTAAACCCAATATGCGAACACACAAAGGACCCTAATTTCGGACGACACATTCCGAAATATTTAAATGAACCAGTAGTTCGATCAGAAGCATATAGGTATCGGAAATGACAACAAATCGTCATAAATATATACCACATAATCGAAACTACTACACGTATAATGCCCTGCACTGGCCTGTGATACGTCAAGTCCACCAACTCCCACCGAGACGTCGACGCTTGTATAACTGCAACTGCAGTCCGAGTTGAAGGTTTCGTCGCCCATACTCGAATTAGCAAAGAAAGAGTCGGTGATATCTGGGAGTCGGTTTGTACATATTTGACAATAGAAATTGTCGGAGGATTGTCCCAAGCGATGGTATTCTTTAACATTTATCAGGGGTTCGGTGCATTTTCTATGAACCCACCTGTCACAAAAATCGCACATAAGTGCTTGCTGGTTATTCCTGACTGGTCTAGAACAGTCAATACATGGGTTTTGTGTTGGTCCAGGGTTAGTGGGAATATCCCCACTCAGCAACAGTGTCAGCAACAGGAAATATTTTCTTGTGGACCAAAAACTTGACCGCCGAGGGATCTCGGATGGTCGCCATTTTGTAAACAAAGTTCTTTGTGTGAATTTGGACAAATTTCAAGGCAAAATTCTGACCTGCCTGTCCTTTGTATCCTTGTTATAAACACATCGAAAGCATCAGTACTCCAATCTCCTTCATACTGAATGTTAAAACTAAATTGTTTGTAATAAATGAAGGTTAAAAATCCATAAAATATGAGAGCACTGAAGACACCTGTAATTGCTGCCATAACTGCAACTGCAACTCGATGGATCACATCGGTCATGAACAGATGAACACTTCCTCGCTACGGTGGATTTCAAGCTTTCGTACTTGGTCGGACCTAGCACAAAGTTCCGGGTTTTAACATTATCTGCCCAGAACGCCACCTAAATGTTTAACGTTAGATCCAAATACGTCATTCTTCCCACAAGTCCTTATAAAAACGGCGGAGAGCAAGTCTGGTTTCCGTCTTCAATTGCTTTATTATGCAAGAAGTGTAGCAAAATATTGCGACTGGAACCAGGCCCCTGGATGTCAAAGGGAAACCCCATAGGTTCAAGGAAAAACCCCACAGATTGAGGAGAAATCCTCATTCCGTTTCAATTGCTAGACGCTGTCGCGCCAAGCAAAAAAGTGAGTTTCTCAAACACAAACCTATTGGATTCGGGTCGTCTTGGTCCCAATTTCTTGGACGTCGCACCTCATAGGAACACCCTGAAAGAGAGTCGTATTTCTGAGGTCAAACTAGGGTTTCTCTTGAATTGAAAAACACACAGTTTGTGCCGGTTTTAAACCTTTTCTTGTGAGCTGGACAAGCTGTACAGGTTGACTACCCCTCCAAAACGACAATAGGCGCGAACAGCAAGATAAAGGTTAAGTTTTCTGTATTTGCAAACCAGAAGAGGCTGCTTCAAGGTGTTCTTGTAGGACTTTGGCAGCAGAGGAGAATCATGTAATGGTCAGGCTTAACCTTAGCAGTTATAAAGTTCCCATTATCATTACTGTTAAAATGCCCCAAGAATCTTCACCAAGAATGCTGAAGAAATAGTGCTGCTGCACTCCATATGATCTAAAATGTGTTGATTGGCAATAAACTCTTGAAATAAAATTGCTCATAGGTAATTTTTTCTTTGCGTTCGCATAAGACATACATGTAATTGTAAATTTACATGTATTTGTAAAAATACAATTTGCATCTGGTCAGATCCAGGAGTAAATTTACCCATATGTAAATATACTCCGGTGTTTTTTTTTTTTTTTTTTTTTTTTTTTTTTTTTTTTTTTTTTTTTTTTTTTCGTTCGCATGCGCTATTTGCTTACCCCCGCCGAGTGAAAGGACATCTATGCCTTACAAGTAAAAAGTCCCTATATTTCAGATTTGGGAGGACGAAATTTTCATGTTATGGCTATGGGCTGAATTATATACACTTTCGTTTACAAAACAGTTTGGCTGATTTAGCAGAATCCAGAAAATGCAACTTAATATATTCAAAACCCACCCCATCTTTGGCAAAAATGAACCATTAGAGTTTGAACTGATTTGCATTTGCTTGTCAACAGCACTTTTCGAGCAAACAAATATAGGATTGTTTGTCATATGAATGCTGAACAATATCCACACATTGATTGTTTATTGTTTTGTAATTTTAAGTTTATTTTGAAAGAAATGTTAGCTTAGTGCATAAGATCTTTAATTTACAATTTTATAGATCTTATAGTTTATTTCCAGGTGTGTTCCCCCCTCCCGGGACCCAGCATGCCCTTTGGTCAGTTTATGTGTTTTTCACATTCACACATCATATCAAAGTGGCATCCTGTGTCTTGGGGGGGTCTCAGGGTCAGCAAGGCGAAAATGTATATAATTTCCTGAAATTTTCCATGAACTAAAATAAGCACAGTTGTTATGGACTATTTCAAGGTCATCATCTGTAGAATTGGTAACATTCATAGTCGTATTTTTTGTCAAACTGGTGCGTATATTTAGGTTACTAGTAAATTTTACCCGTCTCGACGTAGCAGTAAGATGATTGCGGCGATGAAGACAAATAACACACACACACACACACACACACACACACACACACACACACAATCTCAAATAAGACATAACATGACCAACAGAAAATAAACCATAAATTTGACCTTTGACCTCGATGACCTTTGACCCAATTGGACCCATAAATCTTAATCAGGGATCAACCTTTATACACTCACCAAGTTTTATGCAAATCGGACCAAGGACTGCGGAGATACAGAAATTTGACCCTTGACCTCGATGACCTTGACCTTTAA
Organism: Rugalucina vietnamica; assembly: GCA_964017185.1. Classification (NCBI taxonomy): domain Eukaryota; kingdom Metazoa; phylum Mollusca; class Bivalvia; order Lucinida; family Lucinidae; genus Rugalucina; species Rugalucina vietnamica. The sequence continues at coordinate 27,342,232 of OZ024884.1, read as the reverse complement.
GATTGGCCCAAAGCCCTGGGTAAAGTAGGGGAACAAACAGAAAAAAAACATGACCAACCGAAAAAAAAACAGAAATTTGACCTTTGACCTCGATGACCTTTGACCAAATTGGACCCATAAATCTTAATCAGGGATCAACCTGTATAAACTCACCAAGTTTTATGCAAATCGGACCAAGGACTGCCGAGATACAGAAATTTGACCTTTGACCTCGATGACCTTGACCTTTAAGATTGGCCCAAAGCCCTGGGTAAAGTAGGGGAACAAACAGAAAAAAAAATATGACCAACAGAAAAAAACCCCATAAATTTGACCTTTGACCTCGATGACCAAATTGGACCCATAAATCTTAATCAGGGATCATCCTGTATACACTCACCAAGTTTCATGCAAATCGGACCAAGGACTGCCGAGATACAGAAATTTGACCTTTGACTTTGACCTTTTAAAATGAACCCCTCGAGCTAATATCCAGGACCGCCCTCAACCTTCCCACCAAGTTTGGTGAAGATCGGCCCAAGGACCTGGGAGAAGTAGGGGAACAAACAGAAAAAAACATAAATTTGACCTTTGACCTCGATGACCTTGACCTTTCAAAAAATGAACCCCTCAAGCTAATATCCGGGGCTTCCCTCCAAGTTTGGTGAAGATCGGCCCAAGGACCTGGGAGATACAGAAATTTGACCTTTGACCTCGATGACCTTGACCTTTAAAAAATGAACCCCTCGAGCTAATATCCGGGGCCGCCCTCAACCTTCCCACCAAGTTTGGTGAAGATCGGCCCAAGGCCCTGGGAGAAGTAGGGGAACAAACAGAAAAAAACATAAATTTGACATTTGACCTCGATGACCTTGACCTTTCTATAAATGAACCCCTCGAGCTAATATCCGGGGCCGCCCTCCACCTTCCTCCAAGTTTGGTGAAGATCGGCCCAAGGACCTGGGAGATACAGAAATTTGACCTTTGACCTCGATGACCTTGACCTTTCAAAAAATGAACCCCTCAAGCTAACATCCGGGGCCGCCCTCCACCTTCCCTCCAAGTTTGGTGAAGATCGGCCCAAGGACCTGGGAGGAGTAGGGGAACAAACAAACAGACAAACAAACAAACAGACAAACGTTGCTCAAATTATAGTATGATGATGATGTAGATGTATTTATAGAGATACAGTACAGGTTCAAAAGTAAATTTGCTTTCAATCTATGCGTATTGCATTGATGCCTAGAAATGTGAATTCCCAAACTAATGTTAAAATTGACATACATGTAAATTATGTCATTGACAATCAAAATATGCAAGAACACAATATTAATAAAGAACTAGGCATTTTCGTCTTTGAAAGTGACATATTTGTCAATTAGGGAGTACCCCAATCTAAGGCATAGATGTCCTTTGCACACCGGAGTATATTTACACGCGTGTATTTTTTGGCGTATGCGAATTGGACTTAAGTCACGAAGACTTAAGAACAGTTATTGCTAAAAACATGAAACCCAGGAAATTTTCAACCAACTCAAGAAAAAAGTATTTTGTAGGTCAAAAGTGGCCCCGCCCCCCATGGGTCATTTACAACGGGGAAAAAACAAGAAGCCCAAGGGCAACGATCGCTCACCTGAGAATCAACATGTACAGCCACTGGACAAAAAAATTGGGTTTTTAGCTCACCTGACCTGAGCCGAAGGCTCACAGGTGAGCTTATAGTATGCCCATGATCCGGCGTCCGTCCGTCCGTCGTCGTCGTCCACAATTTCAAAGATCTTCTTCTCTAAAACCGCTTGGCCGATCAAGTTGAAATTTTATGTGGAGCCTCCTTGGGTAGAGGCATTGAAATTTTGTTCGCGATATTTTGGTCACATGACCAAGATGGCCGCCACGCCCATATATAGTAAAAACCACTCAAAATCTTCTTCTCCAGAACCGGTGTGCCGATTTCCACGAAACTTGGTATGTAGCATCTGGGACTCCACCCCATTATAATTTGCTAAAATGATGACCCTGGGTTGACCTTGACCTATTTTACGGCAAGGTCAATTTTGGAAACATAGGCTTTTACATGGGAAAAAGTGAAAACTATGGATTTTTTGAAAACTATTGCAGCCTGAGGCCTGAAAAGTGGTAGATGCATAAAACTAATGGAGTCGATGAAGGTTTGTGATTAATTTAGGTCAAGGTCACCTCTTGACCTTGGCCACTCTGTCGTCCATACACACTTTTCAAAGATCTTCTTCTCTGAAACTGCTTGGCCAATCAAAGTGAAATTTTATGTGGAGCATCCATGGGTAGGGGAGACGAAAGTTTGATCGCAAAATCCAGGTCGCATGACCAAGATGGCCGCCACACCCATATATGGTAAAAACCACTCAAAAATCTTCTTCTCCGGAACCGGCAGGCCGATTTTCATGAAACTTGGTATGTAGCATTTGGGACTCCAGCCCATCATAATTGATCAAATGATGACCCTAGGATGACCTTGACGTATTTTACGGCAATTTCAATTTTGGAAACATAGGCTTTTTATGAAGGTATGTGATTGATTTAGGTCAAGGTCATCTCCTGACCTTGGCCAGTCTGTTGTCCATACACACTTTTCAAAGATCTTCTTCTCTGAAACTGCTTGGCCAATCAAAGTAAAATTTTATGTGGAGCATCCATGGGTAGGGGGAAAAAAAGTTTGATCGTGAAATTTGGGCCACATGACCAAGATGGCCGCCATGCCCAACTATGGTAAAAAGCACTCAAAAATCTTCTTCTCCAGAACCGGCTGGCCGATTTATGCGAAACTTGGTATGTAGCATTTGGGACTCCTGCCCATCATAGTTTATTGAAATGATGACCCTAGGATGACCTTGACCTATTTTACGGCAAGGTCAATTTTGAAAACATAGGCTTTCACATGGGAAAAGGCGAAAACAATGGATATTTTGGAAACTGTTGCAGCCTGAGACCTGAAAGTTGCTAGATGCAGACAACTTGCTGGACAGGGTATGAAAGCAATTTTTAAACTAAATAGATTACTTTATAATTTTACAAACATAACACCAAAGCATAGGATGGAATTGTTCGATAAATTAGTTACACCAATTTTGAACTATGGCTGTGAAGTATGGGGGTTTTGTCAAGCAAACAAGATTGAAAGAACTCACATGATGTTTTGTAAGCAATTATTATGTGTTAAAACTTCGACCCAGAACGATTTTGTTTATGGTGAATTTGGAAGAACTAATTATTATGCACGTAGATTATACTGCATTATAAAATACTGGTTTAAAGTTGTTAATGCTCGAGATAGGAAAAAACGTCAAAGTTTTATATAATATTATGCTTAATGATTTAACTGAAAGGCCAAACATTCAAAATTGGGCTGCATTTGTTAAAAAATGCTTTCTAATCTGGGTTTCTTTCATGTATGGGAAGCGCAAGGAATTGGTGACAAAAAACTATTTTTAACAATGTTTTGGCAGAGGGTTAAGGATCATTTTATACAAAACTGGCATGAACGTTTAAATAAATCCAGTAGGGCATCTTTTTACAAGGAAATATGTGTTTTTGAATTTCAACCATATTTAGAAAAAGTTGGGAACAAAAAATTTCGAAATGCCATATCAAAACTCAGACTATCTTCTCATCGTTTACATATTGAATCTGGCCGATGAAACAGGCCTAATCGGACTCCAAGAGAGAACCGCTTATGTCCTACTTGCAATACTGTAGAGGATGAATTTTATTTTATTTTTGAATGGGATCTATATAAAGACGAAAGGCAACTTTTTATTAAACCATATTATCGACGTAGACATAATATGTTTAAACTTATTGAATTGTTTCAATCTTCAAATAAAAGTACACTCACAAAATTGGGTAATTACATTTACAAATGTTTCGAAAAACGTACACACGTCTCTTTACAAAGAAATTGAGAAAATAGAAAGAAAATAGAAAGAATTTTGTTTCAATAAAAGTATTAATTTTTATATGTACTCTTTTGGCGGACTTTTTTTATCGTAACGCTATTGTTCTTGTATTACTGCTGACTACTAATAAGTAACTATTGCAGTCTTAATGATATTGATACGACATGATAATGAAATGTTATTGTTTCTATTATTGTTCACATAGGTCAATGTACAGTTTCAGTATAAAAAAGCAAAAACAATTATATAATGTATTATATATTCAGAAAAGATGAGTAATTATTACAATGATGAATGATTGTTCAATAATGCACAACACCAACACGAATAAATGTCCAGATTTATTTAACCCAACGTTTCGCCATCTTGGCTTCTTCAGGGATATAAATAAACAAGTATATGACGTCGCGCACCGTAAAACGCAATGTGTGACAGCGCGCCACGTCAGATACGTTATGACGGAAACTAGCGGAAAAAATACAATGTGACAGGGGCATAAAAAAGCCCTGTATATGTGAACGTAGCAATTAAGCGAATGTTAGAAGTATTATAGTGAGAAAACTATTGGATGGAAAATGATACTATTATTCCTATAAGATCGTTACACAAAAAAGTAATAATAGGAACAAACAATAGCTGCTTAACTGCTACTCAACATTGTACAACAATTTGGAATTCATGCCTTTTGGGTACATTGTTTCGAGTTTATGTATCCAATAAGTTTCCTTACACAGGCGAGTCATTTCATCATTAACAACATCAATAGGAAGGAAACTGAAATCTGCAATGGAATGTGAATCTGAATTGAAATGTAAAGCAACGTTTGTTGCATAACACCCACTGTCATAATTATTTATGTCAAATCTATGGCTATTCATACGTTTGGAAACTTGTTGATTAGTTTGACAAACGTATTGCTTATTGCAACGTTTACATTCAATCAGATAAATAACATTTTGTGACGTACAATCTGTAGAAAACCGTAGCTTGAACGAGTTTTGAGTACAGGTGCTTGTAAAAACATCAGCTTTAATGATATTTTTACAATGAGAACATCTCCGTCTGTCACATGCCTGAGAAAAATGACTGGTTTTATCTTTAAATGCAGAATGAACCAAAAAGTCTCGCAAATTTCTAGGTCTTTTATAAGCCAAAATAGGCTTATATTCGTGCACATATTTTACGCTGTCTTTGCGTGAGAGTTGCAACAAACAAATTTCTAGGTCTTTTATAATGATTCTAGGTCTTTTATAATTTCTAGGTTTTTTTTTTTTTTTTAATGATGAATGATCGAATTTTTAATCTCTAGTGGAACCTAAACATCGTCTTGTGTTTCGTTTCGGCAAGACGATGTCCGGGTTTACATTAGATATATGGTTTCTTTAATCGGCTGTAGACTGTGCAATGTCCTTATTTTGAAATAAGGTCATTGTTCAGCCCAGCTTTGATTGACTTAAATAATTTTCACTAGTACAATACTAGCTATTCCTGGCACATATATCTACTCATCAAAAGAAGTTTTGCACCATTTAGATTTTTCATATTTTTAAGTGACATTTTAACTAACAAATTTTAAACCTAGCTTTTTTAATTTGCACAGTCTGAAAGAGTTTGATAATGTGTGTGATAAGACCAAAAATTGTTTCGGAAACAATTTTAGGAAAAAATGAAAATTCCCATTTTCTGTAAATGCTGAAAATTGGAAAATCGAAAAAATGCCACCAAAAATGCCACAGCATCAAGAACAATTTTTTGTTTCCAAATTTACACACAAGAGCTCCAAAAGCTAATGATAAGCCTAAAAACAATTTAAAAAATCTCAAAATTTACGTAAAAATTCATTTTTTGACAAAATTGCAATTTTTGAGAAAAAAAATGATAAATATTGGAAAAAATGAGTAAAATCGAAATTCATTTCAATTTTGGATCACTATGAGATGTTTTGACACCAAAACCTACTGCCTGTTTTCTTTCTGTTAAAGGCAATCTCATGTCAAAGATGATGCATGAGTACTTTTTTGATATGCAGCTTTTTAAAAATTCTGAATTTGGATGGGTTGAAAACCATTACCTTCAGTTAAACATTAATTGCTGCTGCATGCTGTGTTTGAAAGAAAAACAACCCATTTTATTGGAGAGATTACTTACTAAGCTTTATCTTAGAATTTAAACAAAATCTCAAAAATCGTTATTTTTGGTCAAAAATAGTGTTTTTGTCAAAAAAAAATCAATTTTTAGTTTTTTTGCTTTAAAGGATTGTTTTCAGTATCTCGAATGAGGATGTGAAACGAATTTGGGTTTGGAAGCCCAGAAATAAAGATGTGGGCTTTTTGCTGCATCCCAAATTTTGGTGTTTTCAAAAACATGCATTTTTGCACATTTTTATTTAATCTTTTTAAGAAGAAATATTGATTTGTCATTCAGGAATTCCAGCCCTTTAAGATGGTATTAAGTTTTAAAAGTTTATTTGAAAAATATCTATACTAGACATTATTTTAAAATCAGAAAAATATTAACTGGTGCAAAACTTCTTTTGATGAGTATATGTAAGGATATGCATGTTGCAAATAATGTTTAAATGAACTTTTAGTCTTCGTCAAATGTTTTGTTTATAATGTATTAATGTTTGCACACTGTCCGCTATAAAGCTTTCATTTCGCATGTTTTATAATGATTATTTGCTCATGGGTCAGAATTGACTTATTGCAGATAGTATTCGATAAGTTTGTAAGGTTAGTGGCAGGATGGCCTCGACCTCCACTAACCTATGACGAGGTAAATAAAGTTCTTCTTCTTCTTCAACTAACGAAGGTTAGTAATTAATGAAGGCCAAGGTCATTTCTTGACCTTGACCCAAGGTCATTTAAATATCAAAATTAAAATTATGGTTTTCTCAGAAATCACTGGGTTTGGAAACTATTGCAGCCTGAGACCTGAAACTTTGCAGATGCAGACAACTTATGAAGTCAATAATATAAAGGTGTGTGAGTATTCAAGGTCAAGGTCATTTCATGACGACTTATACTTCAAGAGCAGGCTTCAGATGAGCGTTCTCAGGACCAGTGGTCCTCTGGTTACAATATATGGGTATGGTGGCCATCTTGGTCATGTGACCTTGAAACCCTACTTACATCAGCAGAAAAGCTCTTGTCTGGATTGTGTATCCTCTTGTCTGCCATTTTGGTTCACTTGAAAAAATCATCTAACAAGGTCAGGGTCCTATAATGACCCCCGGGGTGGGGCCATATTTGACCACAGGGGCATGATTGGCAGGATTTATGTAGAGCTCCACATGACATTGTTGTATATCAAATATACAAGCTTTGTGTCATGCTGTTGCAGAGAAGATTTTTTCATGTATTTCCATTATAAGTCTATGGTAGATAATGACATGTCTGGGGCTTGGCCTGTATGGACCCCATGGGCACTGTTGGCAGCATTTATAAAGGAGAGTATTATACATTAGTCCACACAACATATGAAAGTTCTAGGTCATATGGTTTCGAAGAAGAAGATTTTTTTATGTTTTCCAATTGCAAGTCTAAGGAAACTATTGAACCCTGGGGTGGGGCCATTTCTGACCCTAGAGGCATGCTTATCAGGATTTATGTAAAGCTCCACATAACAATGCTGCATACCAAACATAGAAGCTTTGGCTTTTGTGGTTTCAGAGAAGGAAGTTGTTTTCATGTATTTTCCATTGTAAGCCTAGGCAGATAATAATGTCCCAAGGGTGGGGCCTGTATAGACCCAAAGGCCACGGTTAGCAGGATTTATAATGAGGACCACTATACATTGCTACACACAAAATATGAAAGCTCTGGGCCTTGCGGTTTCGGGGAAGAAGATTTTTTATGTTTTTCCCCATGACGCCCTTGGGGCGGGGCCCATATAGACCCCAGGGGCATGGTTGGCAGGATTTATAAAGAGGACTACTACACATTGCTACACACAAAATATGAAAGCTCTGGGCCTCGTGGTTTCTGAGAAGATTTTTTATGTTTTTCTCATGATGCCCCCGGGGCGGGGCCCGTATGGACCCCAGGGACACGGTTGGCAGGATTTATAAAAAGGACCACTTTACATTGTTTCACACAAAATATGAAAGTTCTGAGCCTTGTGGTTTTGGAGCAGAATATTCTTTTATGTTTTGTACCATTATATGTCTGTGGGAGCTAATGACCCCCAGGGCGGGGCTATTTTTTACCCCAGGGGCATGGTTGGCAGGAATTATAAAGAGGACCACTACACATTGCTACATTGTGTGTGTGTGTTTTTTTTTTTTTTTTTTTTTTTTTTTTCCATGACGCCCCCGGGACAGGGCCCATATGGACCCCAGGGGCACGGTTAGCAGGATTTATAAAGAGGACCACTATATATTGCTACACACAAAATATGAAAGCTCTGGGCCTTCTGGTTTTGGAGAAGAAGATTTTTTTATGTTTTTCTCATGACGCCCCCGGGGCGAGGCCCATACGGACCCCAGGGGCACGGTTGGCAGGATTTACGAAGAGGACCACTATACATTGCTACACACAATACATGAAAGCACTGGGCCTTGTGGTTTCGGAGAAAAAGATTTTAATTTTATGTTTTCCCATTGTATGTATATGGGAGCTAATGACCCCAGGGGCGGGGCCATTTTTGACCTCAGGGGCATGGTTAGCAGGAATTATAAAGAGGACCACTACACATTGCTACATACAAAATATGAAAGCTCTGGGCCTTGTGGTTTCGGAGAAGAAGATTTTTATATGTTTTTCCCATGACGCCCCGGTAACGGAGCCCGTATGGACCCCAGGGGCACGGTTGGCAGGGTTTATAAAGAGGACCATTATACATTGCTACACACAAAACATGAAAGCTCTGGGTCTTGTGCTTTCGGAGAAGAATATTTTTTTTTTTTTTGTTTTTCCCATTGTAAGTCTATGGGAGCTATCTGTTGCCATGGAAACAAGAGTTCTGATCCGACCTGGCCCAAAACCTAACACAATCTTTTCCCCTCCTCAATGATGCTTTAGATACAATTTGATCACGATTGGCCTTGTTGTCTTTGAGATATTCAAGTTTGAAAATGTGGACGCAAGCACGGACGCACAGATGGACGCCGGCTCGACCACTATACTATAAGCTCACCTTGTGAGCCTTCGGCTCAGGTGAGCTAAAAACAAAAAAAAATGTTTCTCCGAAACCGCAAGGCCCAGAGCTTTCGTATTTTTGTGTGTAGCAATGTATAGTGGTCCTCTCTATAAATCCTGCTAACCATGCACCTGGGGTTCATACAGGCCCCGCCCCGAGGGCATCATTATCTGCCATAGACTAATTATGGAAAATGCATGAAAAAATCTTCTTCTCTGAAACCACAACAGCCAAAGCTTCTTTATTTGGTATGCAGCATTGTTATGTGGAGTTTTACATAAATCCTGCCAAGCATGCCCCTGGGGTCAGACATGGCTTCTCCTTGGGGGTCATTAACTCCCATAGACTTACAAGAGACATCGCCAAAGTTTTTCTGGATCTGAGTGTGCTTTAGTAGCCCTGTTCCTTTGATTACGCTATGGGCATGACTGGTACATGTACCCTTGTCTTGCGAAGATGACTCTTAGGTGGCAATATAGATCATTGACAGAGAGATCATTAAGAGAATACTAAAAACAACTTACGGTTCCTCGTGATAAACAAAGAGTCATGATACTAAATGATTATGTTTCCTCTTTTTCAGTTAAAAGCCGGTGCGAAATTTACAATTACAGATGGCCATGGCAAAAAAATAATGTGTTTTATATATCCCTTTGACTACCGATTTGCATAGAGGACGTAGCCGTCGACTGGGCGATAACAGTTTTACTTCAAATAACCCCACCAGGCACATGACGTCAGAATGACGTCAGATCGACGTCGATGCGACGTCATGCTTGGACGCCTTTACCATAAAAAGTGTGTTATTTTGAAGAACAAATACTCAAAAAGCATCAAATGTTTCACATGCTGTCGTCTTTGTTTATTAACGTTCCTATTCAATGAAAATATGTCCTTAATGAACGTCAGGTAGTTTGATTAGAATCTATTTTAAAAAAAAAAAAAAAAAAAAAAAAAAAAAAAGGATTTCCTTGTCGAGCTGCGGGAAATATGATTGAGAAATGGAACGGCATTTTATGTAAGTTATAGTTCATCTCAATTCTGAAGAAGATCTTTCCCTATCATCATGAAAACATATCCAATCAATGAATGCCACTTAGATCCCTAGTTTCTATAGTAAAACTGGAGTATGTAGGGGTATACATAATTTTCTCATTTTTGCTTAAAAACATAGATTGTGGGTACGCGAAGCGGTTCTAACGTATACCCACAATCAGTGTTTTGTGGCTTTTTACAACTTAAAGTTTATGTATATTGCATGACCATGTTCGTAATGGTGGAAGTAGAACTAATACGTCTTGTACTGGACATTCAAATGCGGCCTTTCTTGGTAGGCAATGATCAGGAAATGGCACAATCAGAAAAAAATACCACTCCAAAAACCGAGAAGGAAAAAACTAAATTGACACCAAGGTACTCATACAAAGAGAACATATCGTAAGCCGAGTGATCAGCTATTTCCAAATAGGCGGCCATATATGAAAACGTACATGAGGTGCAAACAGCCCAGAAACCATGAAAATCTAAAAAGTTTATTTCCTTGAAGGAGAAGCACCATTTTGGCTACTACACCTTCATAGAGTGTATTTCTCAAATTATTTAAATAGTTCATTTCACTTATTTATCTAAAGGATACATTTCCTTGTACATGTAGAAGTAGCACAATGTCGGCCACTAACCCTTCTAATAGTTAGTTTCATTTAGTATCTTATTTGTCTAAAAGATTTCTTTCCTTGTAACAGTAGTACCACCTCAGGTCTCAGGTAGAGATGTACGTCAACTTTATTCACTCTCCCCATCATATATCGCACGGTAGGTAACCAAAACGGATCCTTTCAGAGGAAATGTGCGTTGCCCGTTCCTTTCGGATGAAGGTACGGTTCCTTTCGGAGGAAAACGCCAGTATCGTCGTGGTTGTGTAAAGAGAAACGATTTTTTGAGGTTTTACCGTGAAAAGGAAGTACAAAACGTATGCGCACGTAATGACGTGGTAATCAAGGTACAATCTCACCGCTTTCTTTATGTGCACAAACATTTCGTTGTTGTTTACGAGATAAATATGTTGGCCGAGAACTGCATTTTGTGACGACAGCCAGGTGAAAACCCTTGAAAACTGGGAAAATGTCATTGATCAAAACGTTTTAGCACTTCTTGTCACAAGATATTGTATTTGCCAATCTGAAATTAAATAAATAAAGTGGAAGTATACTTGTACTTGATAAATAAACATGAAAAACAACCTTTGTTGGCGGTAACGGTTCCTCAAGGAGACGGGCACAGGATCCTTTCGGAGCTGAGGCTATGGATCCTTCAGGAGGAAATGTGCTTACATGCATTACCTTTACATGATGATATCACTTCCGATTTATTCTTTCAATCACTGAAAATGATGACGGGTAACAAAATGTTTGGTACTACACGTACGCACTGTAAATAACTTAGACGTGTAAAATTAAGAGTGTTTCGGATACTTTGTCAAAAATAAGGTCGGAAAAGAGAAATCTTTGTGATATTTTCATTACTCCAAAATTCGTTTTAATACGTAGACATTCCGCACTGTAACAAACGAGTTTTTATTTATAAACTTTAAGGACAGGAAGTAAGTAAAGAAGGTCCAGGAATTGCAGATGTCTATAAATAGATCAGGGGAAACAATAGTACACTGTAGAATTAGCGACTCAAAGCTGAAAATCGTTTGATTTTACTAGTTTTGTAGGCTATTTTATGTTTTTACTGGAAGTTTTTTTGCTGCTCGCTAAAATAAAAAAGAATCACACGATTAACACCAAATAATGCAGCTACATAGGTAAATTAAAAAATCCACAATCACTGAGCCCTTTGTTTAAATGCAACTTATGCTGTCACGGAAATGGAGCGAGGTCACGAAGTGCAGGTTTGCTAGACAGTGCAAATAGAAAATATGGCAATAAGACTTTGACACGTACAGCCCCTTAAATGTTTATTTTTCGGTACACATGCTTTTGATCAAGCCTTTTCTGGAGCATGTCTTATATTAGGGAACCACTGGACGGTTTTGCTGGATTGTAGGTGTCTACAGACGAATGATTTTTTTTCTCCTTGATAAGCGCATTTAGGACTGCGGCGACTTGAATGAAATGACAGTATCAGTGGCTATAAAAAAAGTAGAGCTAGTGAATATGCCATTCAGATATGCCTTAGTAGTAAACTTTCTCCGAAGGGATCCGGTGCCAGATACTCTGATCACAGCCGGTGCCAAAAAATCACAACTTCAGGCGTGCTCCGAAAGGATCCGTTTCTACATGACTTTCTGGTGATGGTTAATATTTTACTTTTTGTAAGCGAATTAGTGTATTTTGTGAGTTTTACTGTGTACTAGTACAAGAAATATATTTTATATTGTATTTCGAAGACATTTCGTTGCAAATATCTTCATTTGCGATTAAACAAGCGGTTTTGAGTGCAGCCTGTACTGTCGCATTCTTAAACAATGGTACTTATTTCATTTAAAACGGCGAAAACAAAGAAGCACATTGCGAATTTTCGCTTCAGCTACCAAATTCAATCTGTTGTGCATTACGTGGACTATTTATCTGAGGATATCACCTAAGGGTTGCTTATGTTTCTAGCGTCTAAACGTCTTCGTCTACCAATTTCCTCTGAAAGGAACCGTCCCTTCCTCCGAAAGGAACGGGAAACGCATATTTCCTCTGAAAGGATCCGTTTTGGTTACCTACCGTGTATCGGTCCTCCTGTGAATAAATCATGTAAATAGGAATAAAATAATTGAAGGTCGTTGTTAATAGTCGTAATAAGGCGGGTTTCCTGGTGCACTTTATACGACATGTAGGTTTGACAACTTTGTGTGCACTTTCTGTCCTTGAAGTACGAGGGTGATCCAAGAAGTAATGCGAACTCATGTGCAATTTCTTTCACCATTGCCATTTTTCAAGATAGTTTACATCAGAATTATGATGCATTATCGAATTTTCCAGATCCGATTGCTATTTTGAGTAAATCACATAGCAACCCTCGTTGCGTAGCAACAAGAGAATGCAAGGTAAACGACCTTGGCCACGGTTAAAATGGATTTTATTTGTGTACTGCAGTGTCATATGCAGAGCACAATAACGCCAATAATCGTTTTATTCCAAAGTACAATAATCCCTTGAATAGATTAACAGTACATATACCCCGGGAGCTAATTTGACCTACCTTGCACCCCCCCCAGGACAATTTTTCATGGGTGCCAAATCGTTCATTGGGACCCCAGAAATGCAAAGAATTTTTGTCCTCAAAGATAAACTCAATTGCACTATGAAAAAATGCATGGTTTCCATGGCAACCGTTAACGCGATTCTTCAGCATGGGGGTGTACATAGAAAATTGACCATATCTCCAATGTTGCTTATCCTAGACCACTGAAATTGGTCTCATTTTAAAGCTGAGATATAGCCCATTCATCCAATAGTGAGTAATGCAAATTTTTGAATTTGCATATTCATGAATTTTAATGAAAACCTTAAAAATGACAGAAAAAAGCCTTAAAAATCCATAAATAAACTAATTTCAGGTCCAAACTGCCATCCAGACACTTTGTTATTGAACCAGTAATATTATATGACAAATTTATTGATGATCTGGGCCTATATGAAAATTATCTCATTTGCATATTCATGAATATTAATAAAAATGTCAAAAAATGAGGAAAAACAAGGGAAAAACTATATCAATTGCAAGGATTTGGATAGGTTATGAAGTCTATCTTGCATCCATTTAACCAATTCCCATGGCTGCCAGTGTGGTCAGAGGGACCACCTAAATGACATAAAATATTGTCCTCAATGATGAACACATTTGCATGATGTAAAATGACATAGTCTTCACCCACCCCTCATGCAATTCTAAAGAATAGGAGGTACTTACAAAAATACTCACATCCCACCAATAGCATGCTCTAGGATACTATAATTGGTCTGATAGTGATGCATGAACCTAACAATTTAACCTTGATACCTTATATTTATATCATAGAATTTGCTTATTCATGAAAACTAATAAAAAACATTCTTACTTGGAGAAAAATCGTGGAAAAAATAGGGGTATACATGCAAAATCGCTTGTATAAGAGCTATTAATAAACCCAGAATACTGAAAGAGGTTTCAAATGAAGGCTATTGCAATGTACTATGACCCTGAAGTATGATATAAGAATAATCTGATTTCAATTTCATGTATTTTAATGAAAACTTAAGAAATTTGAGGGAAAAAGTTGAAAACTTAAATGGGTAAAGTCATTTGATTTTTTGTTTGAAGAATATTAACAAAACCTTTTGAATTTAGTGAAAAAATACGGAAAAATAATGGGGGTATACGTAGAAAAAGGGACATATCTTGACTACTGAAAGACCTAGAGAGCTCTATTTGGTATCAAATGATTGCTAAAACAATGTTCTATAACCATGTAATCAGCAATATAAAACATCAACTATTGTTGGTGTATGTATATTAAAGAGATTGTCATAAATAAGAGAAAAATCGACGAAAAATGAAGGGGTATACCAACAAAATTGCTAATATCTCAACTGCCAATATCCCTAGAGTGCTGAAAATGGTACCAATAGATAGCTAGGAAAAAACACTACTGCCATGTGGTCTGATAGTTTAACAAAATGTTACAAAATTTTCTGAATGTTACATAAAGTTTTGAAAAATTGTGAAAATAATAGAAAATTGAAGGCTGTGCTTAAACAAAATTTAATAAATCTTGCTTGCCAGCGAAGATGATTCACATATCTGAGTACCTGGCAATAATACATTGTCCTAGCAATAAATTGATGCCATTTTGAGTTCTCTATGGCTATTGGTAAATGAGATATTAACAATTTGGTTGGTGTACCCCGTCATTTTTAATTGATTTTTCTCTTATTTATGACGATATCATTAATATCCATACAACAACAATAGTTAATGTTATATATTGCTGATTACATGGTCATAGAACATTGTCCTAGCAATTATTTGATACCAATTAGAGCTCTCTAGGTCTTTCAGTAGCCAAGATATGTGCATTTTTCTACGTATACCCCCTTTATTTTTCTGTATTTTTTCACATAATTCAAATATTTTTGTTAATATTCTTCAAACAAAATATCAAATAACTTAAATAGTGTAGTACAGGATGGTATAATATTACCATAGCAGCCATTTGATACCATTTTTAGCACTATAGGGCTTTTTATTGCTGAGATGCAAGTCATTTTGTAGGTTTACCTATTTAAGTTTTCAACTTTTTCCCTCAAATTTCTTAAGTTTTCATGAAAATTCATGAAACTGAAAATCAGATTATTCTTAAATCATACTTCAGGGTCATAGTACATTGCAATAGCATTCGTTTGAAACCTCTTTCAGCATCTTGGGTTTATTAATAGCTCTGGTACAAGCGATTTTGTATGTATACCCCCTATTTTTCCACAATATTTCTCCATTTTTTATTTTTTTTTATTTATTTTCATGAATAAGCAAATTCTATGATATAAATATATGGTATCAAGGTTAAATTGTTAGGTTCATGCATCACTATCAGACCAATTATAGTATCCTAGAGCATGCTATTGGTGGGATGTGAGTATTTTTGTAAGTACCTCCTATTTTTTAGAATCGCACAAGGGGTGGGTGAAGACTATGTCATTTTACATCATGCAAATGTGTTCATCATTGAGGACAATATTTTATGTCATTTAGGTGGTCCATCTGACCACACTGGCAGCCATGGGAATTGGTTAAATGGATGCAAGATAGACCTCATAACCTATCCAAATCCTTGCAATGGATATAGTTTTCCCCTTGTTTTTCCTCATTTTTTGACATTTTTATTAATATTCATGAATATGCAAATGAGATAATTTTCATATAGGCCCAGATCATCAATAAATTTGTCATATAATATTACTGGTTCAATAACAAAGTGTCTGAATGGCAGTTTGGACCTGAAATTAGTTTATTTATGGATTTTTAAGGCTTTTTCTGTCATTTTTAAGGTTTTCATTAAATTTCATGAATATGCAAATTCAAATATTTGCATTACTCACTATAGGATAAATGGGCTATATCTCAGCTTTAAAATGAGACCAATTTCAGTGGTCTAGGATAAGCAACAATGGAGATATGGTCAATTTTCTATGTACACCCCCATGCTCAAGAATCGCGTTAACGGTTGCCATGGAAACCATGCATTTTTTCATAGTGCAATTGAGTTTATCTTTGAGGACAAAAATTCTTTGCATTTCTGGGGTCCCAATGAACGATTTGGCACCCATGAAAAATTGTCCTGGGGGGTGCAAGGTAGGTCAAATTAGCTCCCGGGGTAATACCTTTATGAGTTTAACACAGCGCAAATTATTTGTACCCCCTAGAATTTGAGTCAATTTTCATCTCTCCAAATCTCCACATTTTCATCAACGCCCATTCCTCTTAACCAAAAAGGTTAAATTCCATACACTATTTATTTTTTGAATAAACATTCTTCGTTGTGATAGGCTGTGGGCACAAATATCGATATTTACAATTTTATCGGAGTCAAATATATGCATGAATTATAGGTATTTGTCGTACATCGTGAAAATTGTGATATTTTTGTCAGATGCCGTTGCTACGCAACATAGAATAGTCCCTGCTGATCTTTGCATTTCGCTTTCTCTATTATTTCCAAACATAAGGCATATTTAAAACAACTAATATGATTTGTATCTATATAAATGTCAATTTAATAATTGGAGCACAAAATCTTTCCCTGTATCCCTAACAAAATTGACGTTTTCAGTCAATTTCGCGTCCATGTCGACTTCAGGCCGACAAATCAAATATTCCTTAAATCTCAATTCGTCATCAGAACTTCATGATATTACACCTAATTACTGCACACACGTACACGTGTACACATGCCAAATTATTTAAATGTATCTGCTTTGATTACTAAAATACAGTTGTGTTCGCATTACTTCTTGGATCACCCACGTATCTAGCTTTCAATTAGGTCTGTTCGTAATTATTTTTCATTTCCGTGCTTTAACATTGAGAATTTTAAGCAATGCCGTAATGAAATGTTTGTTTATTTATTTTTAAGAAATGTCGTATTGAAAACTCTGTTTATTTATTCATTTATATGTTTATTTTAAACCATCTAAATTTTCTAACTAGTGCAATCTCGCACAAGAAAGTTTTAAGTGTGTACTTCCACCCTTTAAACATTGTATTCACAACAATAACAAATATGGTTGCATTCAGAAATCTTGGACTACAAGATATACGGAGCTTTTTGTGAATAAGCTATGCATAAATGTCTAAATGTCATTTAGAAAATAATTTTATGAAATATTACTTTTCTCCCTTGGCTAAAAAGCGTGATAAAAACTGTGGTTGCATAACAAAGGCTCGTTTAATAAATTTCATATGAAACGACAACTCGTGTAAGATCCTCTATTTCTGTAAAACGATATTATAAAAATTTTATAAAAAAATTCCTTTCATTAATAAAGGAATTGACTTTATTGATTTACCAAGCATATTCCAAGATAAATCAGTGATACAGTCTATACCTACCTACTTCCGAAATTCAGAACCTCCGATTATTTGTTACAAATATAACAAACCAATCAGAAATACTATTTTTGATTTCAATAAACTTGTTTCTGATCTTGATATCCATGTTAATACTCCCAAGTCTTGAGATTGTAAAGATTCAAAATATGTTTATCAACCAGCCGGACATATAGTTACTGGAAATTTAAAAATAATTTCGGATTCTAGAATTCGCAAAATTGTTTCTAAAGGTCCGAAATATAGATTCCCTTCCTACATTAATTTCGACAAATGTAGAGAGGAGATTGCATCTGCTTTAAATGATTTCGGTAATCGATGGTGTAAACGAGAGGGTGTTGAGGATAATGCTCTTAAAGTATGGAAAAGAAGTATCTTCACTATCGTGGATAAACGTATTAAGTTTTATTCACAAAATACTAATCTTGTACCTCCTAAACCCAAATCGTCATTTAGGCATTTGAAGCAGGGTATCCAAGAATTTCATAGAAAGTATGTCTTGGTTCCGGCAGACAAAGCCGCAAACAATGTTGTCGTTTGTAGGCTTCACTGCGTTAACACCTTAAAACAGGAGCTTGATGGTACCAGGGCTTATCTGGAGACAGATACTGATGAAGTGTCTGTAGTTAATGCCCACTTAAACGATTTACCTGTTAAGTTTTCTGTTTGTGTCAATGAAGGCCAAGACAAACTTCCTACGATGTATTGGTTACCTAAGCTTCACAAAAGACCATACAAAGCTAGATTTATTGCAAATTCTAGCTCTTGTACTACCACTGAACTTTCTAAATTATTAACTTCCTGTCTTACTGCTATCAAATCTCATGTAAGATACTGTGAGACAGTGTATGAAACTTCAAATAAAAATTGGTTTTGGTCAATAAAAAATTCTGGTGAGGTGCTCAGTAAATTGAAGTGTAGAGGGTCCCGTGCGACAAGCTTGTCCACGTATGATTTTTCTACTCTGTATACAACATTACCACATAATCTAATAAAAGAAAAACTTCTGGATTTGATAGAGTGGACCTAAAATTGCGCACCTCTCGTAGCTGATTTATTTTTATACTGCTACGAAAGAGATTTCATGGATTCTCTTAACCATGATAAGCAAGCTGATGTTATCGAGGCTTTTAATTCCACATGTAGGTACCTCGATGACCTTTTGAACATTGACAACCCTTATTTTGAAGGTATGGTCAATCAAATTTATCCACCTGAACTTCAGTTGAACAAAGCCAATATCTCAGATACCGAAGCCCCCTTTTTAGATCTACAAATTTCTGTTGCAAATGGATTTGTTTCTTCTAAAATTTATGATAAGCGCGATGACTTTGATTTTGATATAGTAAATTTTCCTTTTTTGGATGGTGACGTTCCTCGTCGTGCTTCTTATGGTGTTTACATTTCGCAACTTATTAGGTTTGCTAGAGTCTGCAATCATGTTACAGACTCCAACGCTAGAAATAAATGTTTAACGGCAAAACTTCTCCAACAGGGCTATCGGTATCATAAACTTCGAAAAACCTTTTCTAAATTTTATCGTAGACACTATGAATTGATTTCCAAATATAATGTTGGGTTAAAGACGCTTTTAAGTGAGGGCCTTTCGGAACCTGAATTTTATGGTGACTTAGTTTACAAATTTAAGAAACTTATAGGAATTAATGATTTTTCTTTTCAGTTCAGAAAAATCATAACACGTTACAGACGTATAGGTTATAACTTGAATGTTATGCGACAGTCTGCATGCTTAGTTTTTAACCCAATCATGGTTGATAACTATGCTGCCTCCTTTAATTGCACGCCGGTGGGTCGGGCGTCAGACTCTATGATGGCCCCGACTTAAAGCTATTCATTTTAGTTGGTTGGGGCCGGAGCTTCTTGTCTGTTGCTTGGCCCACCGGGGTCCAACTGGTGTTTTTCTTTTGCTCCGGAGTTAGTAGGTTATTCGGCGCCCAGGGATCTCCATCGTCGGGCAGCTTACTCAATCTGTGAGTCCTTGTTTTTGATTCATCATGATGTTTATCATGATTTATTTGTTTGTTCTTGATGATTCATTGACTAGTTAGAGATTCACCACGAGGACCGAAGAACTTACTAAATGTTATGAACCACTGCAGAAGCTGAGGGTGAGGTTAGGATCCTGTAAAACCGGTTTAAGCCCGCCAGTAACTTTGTGTTACTGATCGTTCCAAGCGATACTTCTGTGGTGGTTCTTTTTGTTTTATGTCTTGGTGTTTAAATTTTTTGTGCTGTTGGCGCCTTATGTATGTTTTCATATTTTTAATTAAGTTAAGGTAACTGAGTGGCCACCTATTGGGAAAATAGCTGCTCATTCGGCTTACGATATGTTTCATGGTATAAGTGCCTGATTGTTAGTTTGGTTTTTTCCCACCACGCTTTTCCTGATCTTTGCCTACTTGTACCTCTTTAGATTACTCAATACACATCTTCATCTTGTTTGTTGCTTCGTTGCACCTGAGTTCAAACGGAGAAGAAATCAATTTTTAGTTTTATGTGTCGGATCGTGTTTTGTTTTGTTTTCAATAATGGGCAACTGTCTGTCTAAATACTTGGTACAAAAAAGGAAGCTGGAATCATTTTTACAGCACATAATTTTAAACGGGTCACTGGACTTCACAAGCCCAGAGATTCAGGATATCAAAGATGCAGTACATACACTGTTAGAGAGAATAAGGGCTAGGGTAAACAATAGAGGGTTCTTCAACATAACTCGAATCGTTCACACTCGTCTGGTTCTATGTCCGAGAAAACCGCAATATGGAAGTATGATGATAACGAGGAACCATATATAGAATTTGATAATCTTAAAAATGTGAAGATCATAGTGACTACCCAAAATGTCCGGGATGCATTAGAATCATTCGAATTAGAAATCCTACTGTAGAACTCATACCTGGAGTTAAACCCACACGAATGTCAAACCACGAGTTGAATCTGATGAGGAAACAATGCAGACCCATTGATTCAGTAGATCTTATAAAAAAGACTATGATAAACGAGACATTTTTGTATGAAATAAATAATTGTTTAACATCATCATGTGACTGTTGATTGTACTCGAGGATTCCAGGTTTCTCGACATTCATTCACGGTAGCAATGTAACATTTGTGCCATAACAATACATATGAAACATAATGTCACGTATATGACATAATACAACATCTATTACATATGTATTGTACGAGATGCAACATATGCAACATACGGTATATTACATAACATATGTAACGTATGTAACACAAAAAAAACAAATGACAAAAGTTACATAATGTTCATAAAGAACATATGAAAATTATGTTCCATAACGTTACAGATGCTACATAAAATTAAATATGTAACCTAAGATAATGTACATGTATGCAACTTACCATGGCGCCACATGTGGGAAATACCATGTCACAGAACAATGTATGTAACAGAACATATCATAACATTTAATACTACACATAAATAGCATAAATATAATATAGCTTATACCATTTGTCACAATTACTCGATCTTAGTAAGAGATGGTGCCATTCTCAAATGAACAACCACGACCACCACAATCAAAAAGACTATCGTGCAACGTCACAAACAAATGTACTACCAGGGAGAGCATTGTCAGTAATTTAAGTGTATGGTTTAGGGGCCAACTTTCCATCGTGTAGAAGCAAAAAGATTTTCAGTTTGTATATCATGCAAATAGTCTTAGGGATTTTATTGTGATCAGTCTTACAACTCCGTATTATTTTTCTATGACAGTGTGTGTTTACACTTCATTTTCAATGAGTTTCGGATAAATTAACACTGATTGTTGCATGTATACAGCTGATAAACACGTGATATGGAATGGGTGACGCACAATGCAATTTTGCCCGAGGTTGAGATTAAAAATTCGAGTTTTCTCCTAAACCATTTACTCTATTGACTGATAGATAGGCGCAGTCAATGCAGAAACAGAACATTAATTTTATTAAATGAAAGTAACATAAGAATTCCAGCTTATTTCGTTTTCGCAAACATATATATAGTGCTTCCAACACAATAACACTGAAGTGTTTGTGAAAACAAAATAACCGGGATGCACATAAATAGCAAATACATGTATACACACAAGACAACTAAGTATCAAGTATCAAAATGTTACAAATTTCCTTTGCGTAACTGAAAATAAAAATATGTATTTAGCGACATTAATAAGGATAACATTTTTACTAGTTTTGCACATAAGATCATCGAATTTGTTTAGAGTCGGCCATCGACAATAGTATGGTTAAAATATTTTATTCTAAGATCCATATAAAGAGGTCAGACAAGCAAAAAATGATATTTATTTTCGATGTATGTACCATTGCAAAATCTGCACAAACGATCACTCCTATTTGTGTTTACATGTCGCCCCCGTTCAATCTCCAGATCATGTGAAGATAACCTAATATCTTATTTGTCTGAAGGATTTCTTTCCTTGTAGTAGCAGAACCACCTCAGGTCTCAGGTAGACTAATTATATGTCGAGTATGTGTGAAATACTTAAGTTAAATGGATTACATGTAATTTGATTTCTTTAATTGTTGTCGGGATTCAACTGTTCATGCGAAGATCGCTTTAAACGTTTTTTTAAACGTTTATGTTTGATATTTTTGTTCTTTAATTTAAGCTAATAAAAGCTGCTATTTTGTTTGTATTGATTTTGAATGACAGATATCGAGCCCTCGTCCTGTTGCGGATTACAGCATCAAAAGAAAAATACAAATACCTCATGAAATAATTATAAAAAAGATTCTCATAAAAATAAAACGATAAATTAAATGAGTAGAACTTGATTGCGAATTTAACACAGTGTTATTACTAATTGACATTATGCAATCATGTGCGAATTGACATCTGTGTTTTCAAGAAAAGTTTAATGTTTTATTTCCGCAAAATATCACTCTCTAAACTTAAGCCTTTTAATTTATTCATATAAAATTCTTTATTACACTATCAGTCATCAAATACATTTCATTTTCATAATAGAGCGATAATCTTCGCCCACGGCATTAATACCTGGAAATTAAGTCGAGCCTTATCGGTGCATTTTACGGATACTCACGGAAATTCCAGATAGAAATAAATATTTATTATTTTTTGGTCCTTGCTCAAACAGACCAATTTATCGTTGAGCTACAAAAATAAAAAATAGACCTGATTAAAATATAATATTTCTACTACATTGGACCGTTTGTGACGCCTAACATTTATGTAAAATTATAGCTTTAAATTGTTGCTGAAGTCATGTACTTAGGCGTATTTAACCGCGTTTTACGGAAATTTTGCTATATATTTAATTAAATTGCGTACAACAAGACGGCCGTCCCCAAACAGACCATTTTATAATAGAGCCACGTCAAAAATTTAAAAACTATGGTAAAGATAAAGAATTATACTTTCTAACGCCGTTCGTGATATAAAAATATCGTAAGAAATAAGATAGTTACGAAGTGTTAAATATTTTTTTCTCTATATGTTTTATACAATTTATTGGCCAATACCTGTAGAAGTGCTAGTACGAGTAAAGTACCCCATGGATGTACGTCAATATCATTCACTCTCCCCATCATGTATCGGTCCTCCTGTGAATAAGTACGAATAAAATAAAGCAAGGTTTTTGTTACTGGCCGTTATAAGGCGGTTTTCCTGGTGCACGTTATACGACATGTAGGTTTGACAACTTTGTAAAATGCACCTCTGTCCTTGAAGTATCTAGCTTTCAATTAGGTCTGTTCGTAATTATTTTTCATTTCCGTGCTTCAACATTGAGAATTTTAAGCAATGCCGTAATGATAAGTGTGTTTATTTATTTTTTAAGAAACTTCGTAATGAAAATATTGTTTATTTATTCATTTATGTGTTTATTTTAAACCTTCTAAATTTTCCGACGAGTGCAATGTCGCACAAGAAAGTTTTAAGTATGTACTTCCACCCTTTATACATTGTATTCACAACAATAACAAAAATGGTTGCTCTCAGAAATCTTGGACTACAAGATATACGGAGCTTTTTGTGAATAAGAAAATGCATAAATGTCTGAAAGTCATTTAGAAAATAATTTTATGAAATATTAGAATCTACTTATCTTCCTTCAAAAAAAAGACTGTGGTTGCATAACAGTTACCCCCTATTTACCATCAGGAAAACATGTCCGTGTAATGTATACCCCCTCAAACCCCACCTTTATATAGTAAAACTGGGGTATGCAGGGGTATACCTATTTTTCTTATTTTTGCTCCAAATTATAGATTGTGGGTACTCGTTAGAACCGCCTCGGCGAGGCGGTTCTAACGTGTACCCACAATCTATGTTTATAGCAAAAATAAGAAAAATATCCATTTTTTAAATGAAATTTTCAAATTTTACAAGTGAAAAAAAAAACCTGTTTATTGCATGGGCAAGTTTTTGTAATACATAGATAAAACGGTTCCTGCTCTTGTTCATTCAAACAGCTGTTCATTCAAACAGCTTGCAACCTTCCGTCGCCGAAAAAAAATGAAACTGGCTTACAACTTTCAAAACATGCGTTGGGTTCAAAGCATCGAAATCGTCAAGCGCTTGTTGTTTCCCACCGTTTCTGTGATAAAATTTCGTTTTCGCCAAATGTCCGTTGAACTGTGCTTCTTTCAATATCGCCCTCAAAGCTGGTACTGAAAACAGCACGAAGTAATCGTCAAAAATTCTCAAATTTTGAAGAGAACTCAAAAACAATGATTGATTAATCCATTTGTGACGAATAGCCCATCGTTATCAATTTTGTAAGTCCACTTTCATTTTCAGGGGCATCAGGTCTGGTGTGTTTATTTTTTTTTATTTTTTTTTTATGTAAATCCCCTGCCTGAGCAAACAGAATAGCCGCGCTCTGCGTTCCGTATCCCTCAAAAAGGATACCTGGCTTTAATGAGTTAAGTATGGTGTCTTTGGTGTGTTGTTTGCTAAAGGTTCGTGTCTGGGCGGTAAATTGATACACACAGTTACTCAGGAGGCAGTTTATCAGTTTTATCAGTTTTTTTTTGTGCTTACATCAACTACATGTAGCTAACAGACAGACATTAGTTTATTTTGGCTTTTTGATTAACAGAATCAAAAGGAGGCTGTCGTGTCTTTCGTTCGAGACAGCAGCTATTTTCCTTTAAGGTCGCCAATTACTTACCTTAAGCCATATATAACGAATGCCCAACATTATCTACTGGGGAAGTCGATCTTCGTTTATAGGGGCGTTAGAAGTGATTTTTAATTTTTATTTCATTCTTTCATATATGGGCCAAGATCTGATAAAAGGGGTCTTATGGCAGAAAACTCAAAATTAAGATATTAATTACATATGAAAGACCAAGTTTCTCTGAGTATTTCCTGAAAATTTGAAGAGATTATCTTTATAAATAGCAAAGATATGAACGTTGAAAGGTGTGCAGTTGATGCAATCTAAACACGACGTCATAAAACTGTTGATGACGTTAAGAGGTTGATGACGTTAACGTCTTTAAAGCCAGATGTACGTAATTGACCTCACGGTAGAAATTTTTTATTTTTTGCATGTGAGTGTATTTTGATGTCCTGCATACGAAAATGAAAAGAAATCGATACCGTTCCGAGCTTGTTTTCGAGATATCGGCCTTCGAAATCGTCAAATTTGAGAGCGAAAATACATTGACGTCAACGTAAAATGCTATTTTAGAACCATATTTTTGTTGATTTTCTTGATATATTTTAAAAAATACACGGTAGGATTTTTTAAAAAACTGATATGCATTAGGGAAATTCCTGAACTACAGGTAGATAACGAGAAAGTCCTTAGTTACCGGATTCGTTTTCCTGCTATAAGCGTGCGAAGAGAGGTAGTCGTTGCTGAATTCAGTACGTTTTACGCGCGACGTCGAATTTGCGCCAAAATCTCCGACGCTATTTAGTATTCAGTATTTCTAACTGTCATGCAAATGCTGTTTTCCTCTGGATAATATGTCCACAATCTATATTTTGAGCAAAAATAATAAATAATATCAAAATGTTTACATTTCTGAAGTCCGCTGCATAATTGTATATACATAGTTTCGTATTCCGAACATAAACTGACGCTTGAAATGACGTTTCGAGCGAAAACTGACGTTACGAATGCGGCGTAAAAATGACGTTTCGAGCTTAGATACGCACGTTCCTTTGAGCGCCTTCAATTACGTACATCTGGCTTTAAATCACTGTAATTAAAAGAAGGTAAAGACTAAAATTCTCGAAATTCTATGTGTTTCTTGAAGTTTAACGTCTATACTACTGCACAGACTATGCAATAGGCACAAATTCACAAACTGTTTGATAAAACATGCACTTTTCAAAGGGCGTACCTGTTTTTTAAATGAGGGTAGTCCTTATTATGGCGCAGTGGTTGCCATGGTAACATACATGATACAAATAACTTTTGACCATCAGAAAAGTATGTGTCTTGGATTGTGTTACAATATTAAAGCTGTATGAAATAAATATCAGAACATGCCAAATATTTCAAATTTTGATTTTTTTTTTTTTTTTTTTTTTTTTTTTTTTTTTTTTTTTTTTTTTTTTTAATGTACTTGAATGCCCGAAGACACCTTTTACCAGATCCGCGCTCATATATATTATACAATTTTTACCGAAAGAGGATCGTTTGTCCCTCGAAGTTGAAGACGGCTGTCCTGAAATCAAACAAATACGGAAAAAAATAGAATAGAAATACATACAGTCAAAATGAAGAACAGTTTAGAGCCGAGCCCATATGGCAGTGCATAAGACTGTATATATGTATACTGAGAGGAACTAGAAACTTAAGTTTCAAACTTCCCATAGTTTGGTGGTTGGGCTCCGTAAAATCGATTTTAGAACTCTGGTAATTTCTTTCCTGGAATAAAAAGATGAGTCACTGCAGAATCGCCTTCAGACGGTCAGTAAAAGAATAACTAGAGGGTTCAAATCGATTCTTACGGGGTTCCAACCCAAAGTATAAAAATTAAAAAAAAACCTTAAGTTTCTAGTTCCTCTCAGTATATATTTCCTTAAGAAAAGAAAGCTACTGTTTCAACGACTAAAATGCAAAATTGGTATAGATCGTCCATAATGTGTTCACGTAATGCTGTTAAACATTTAAACGACATCCTTTGAAAGTTTAGAAAGAAAGAAAGAAAGAAAGAAAGAAAGAAAGAAAGAAATGAATGAAAGAAAGAAAAGAAAAGAAAAGAAAAGAAAAGAAAGAAAGAAAGAAAGAAAGAAAGAAAGAAAGAAAGAAAGAAAGAAAGAAAGAAAAAAGAAAGAAAGAAAGTACCTGATGTGTTTGTGGGTAATTCTCTGTAAAGTGCCCCTTGTGTCTGACCAATCAGTTCCAGTAGAAGCAGTGCAAGGCCTATAAGAACCTTCATCTTAACCTATGGTGAAAAGGACATTTAATACGAAAACATGCACATGCAGATATAGACATGATTTTAGTCCTGCAAAATTGAAGAATTTCTTCAGAAAATGTTTGATTTTTTTTTCTGACATTTGAACAAAATGTAGATTGTGGGTACACGTTAGAACTGCCTCGGCGAGGCTGTTCTAACGTGTACCCATCATATATGTTTTGGATTTAAAATAAGAAAAATCGGTATACCCTGTATACCCCAGTTTTATTATAAAAAGTTGGTTATGAGGGGTATAATTTACATGGGCATGTTTTCCTGATGGCTTGTCAGAGTTTCTTTCTGTGGAAGTTTGTAAAAAAAAAACTCAAATCGGACGTTTGCTTACGTTAAATCACTTTAGTCTCAGAGTTCCAGTCCACGCTAACGGTTTATGTTTTCTACAATAGTTTGGGCACCCTTGGCATATGACAAGTTACTTGAAGTACCAAAAGAAGTTGAATGCGGCATATTTCGAAACATTCTGTACGCAAAGAAGAAAATACTTACACTCATAAATGTAGTCGACGTATGTATTCATTGCCCATCGATATTACATAACTATAGACTAAGTATGAAATTACGTGTAAATGCATGTATAATACACCAGGTTAAAAACGAATCGTATTCTAGACGACGTGAATAATTACTAGGGGAAAATCGGTGTTCGGCTGTTTCGCTGAAATCATACGTAATAGCGGCGAATTGGATCTACGTTTTCACACCAAAATGACCGCGATCAAGTTTTTTGAGCAAGTCTTTGGTAGGAAACAATAGCACACTTATAATTGCGTGCAGTATACTCATATGAGCAAAAATAAATCATTAGGATAACATGTCCATGACATGTATACTCCCTTGATCCCTACTTTTATATAGCAAAACTGGA
Organism: Rugalucina vietnamica; assembly: GCA_964017185.1. Classification (NCBI taxonomy): domain Eukaryota; kingdom Metazoa; phylum Mollusca; class Bivalvia; order Lucinida; family Lucinidae; genus Rugalucina; species Rugalucina vietnamica. The sequence goes on along the minus strand of OZ024884.1, from coordinate 27,314,278 downwards.
GGGGTAAACCTATTTTTCTTATTTTTGCTCCAAACTGACAAAGATTGTGGGTACTCTGCGAGGAGGTTCTAATGTGTACCCACAATCAATGTTTTGAGCAAAAATATTACAATTCATAATTTTTTCCAATGAAATTTTCATCATTTTTGAAGGTGCAAAAATCTCTGTATATTGTATGGGCAAGTTTTCGTAATGTATCCAATCAGTGGCTATCAAATTAGATCATGAGCCTCGGCACAAGAATGAACCCATCTCTTTGGGGATTTTATAATAAAAATTATAAGAAATTTCTGTCACTACAAATGAGTCGGGAAAATATTGCACGCGTCGAACGTGATTTATACTAGTTACGCAGCGCTCGGCATTATACGCATACATGTAGGTAAGTTTAAGTTTGATTAAACATAATTTTAACGCGAACATACATTTTTTACTTCCAAATGCATGTGCGACATGCAGTCGCCTTTGGTAATTTGATTCGCATAAAAATAACGAGACTGACATAGAGCAAAAATAGCAATTAAAAATACCAAATTTCAATTTTATTTTTACTTCAATTTTATTTTTATTTTAATTTTGAGAAATCATGCACCAGAAAATTTGTGCTGCATCATGGTATGTGCACTTAGCAGTGAGCACTCTAGAAGAATGTCTTGTTTCCATATTTAAATGTGCAAACTTTTAGTGGTTTAAAGACATTCATTAGCCACCTGACATTTTATATAGCAGTTTTTCTCCTTTTCTAGTTTTTAATGCAAATGACTGCTTCTTACATTACGAAAGCCCTGTTTTTCAGTGACATTTAATTTGGAAACTGGCCCTGGAATCTATTATTCGGGCTTGTAAAGGTCTCCTGGATTATCCAATCAACAATTCAATGGCCCCCAATGCTGACCATCAGACATTACATGAGACCATTTTTTAAGTGATGATTTCACACACGGATGCACGAATCACATGAGAGTTTATCTGTTGTGGACCCAGTTCCGAGCCCAAAACCGGAACAATCAACCTGTACACCAGCGGACTCAATTCCGAATGCACTCAGAATGTTCATCAAAGTGGCTGATGTCCCGTGGCGATCGGGCTAACTGCCCATTAGTCTTTGCCTTTAACTCACGTGCTATAGATGTCCCATCCATTGACGAAAAATATGACTGACCATTCCTAATGCCCTCACTCAAGCTGATTTCAACAGGAGTGGGGGTAGATCGATCAGCTGATGCACTGATTACCATAGCAGTTGTAAGGGCAATTATTTTGCACCTAATGTCGGAGCCAAGCTCCTCTTCCATCTTCTGAAGTTCCAGGCACTGAATACCAGGAATCAAGCTGATATGATCGGAGTCCAGCCCCAGCCCCTTCCCACAGCACTGCGGCACAACGATGTCGGAGTTAAACTCCAGCTCCAAATCATCAATGATATATTCGGAGTCCAGCTTTATCTCCCTCTCATTGCACCGCCGTACAAAGATGTCGCAGTCAAACTCCAGCTCCCAGTTGTCACCAATATGTTCGGAGTCAAGCTCCTGTCTTTCTCTGCAACATTGCTGTGCGTAGGTCAGGTAGGAGTTAAACTCCAAATTCTCTTTGCTGGGTGCTTGTGCCAGAATCCACATTATCTCCCTTGGATTCCCAACTCTCCCCACATTTATTCTTTAGCTCCCAATGCCCATCCTCGAGCTCCCAATCCCAGTCCAAGGATTCACAGTTCTCTATTCTCTGTAATTCTTCTGATCTGTGGGACAATTGATTGCAAAAGTGTTTTTGCACCCTAATTCTAATCTTTGATCCAGCCAACTTTCCAGATCCTGAGTGGAGTCTTTGGAGATTTCATTAAATGAGGCTGTTCTAAAGAGCATCAGATGCATGGAATCTATATACTCCTCACAGCTTTCAAGATTATCTCCCATGTCTTCAATGGTTCGGTTGCTCATTAAACTATCCAACTGGGCTGCATTCAGATTTTCTCCTTTGATTTCAATTATTGATCCGCCTGGTAAACTGTATGACTCAGCTGCGTCGGGATTATCTCCCTTGTTCTCAAAAACTGAGCTCTCCATTTCCGAATCAATTAACCATAACTCTGCTGTCTCGGAGTTAGACTCCTGGAGTTCTATTGACACGGAGTTATACTCCTGGATATTTTCTCGATCCTGTAAACTATTGCTGCACCTGACATGTTTCTGAGTAAGACCACAGCAATTCAGTGGAAACAGAGCTATACTCCTGCGTATTTTCAATACTCTCTGTACTGCAGCAGAAACTGCGACCTGTTATTGGCTCAGGAATCTGTGATTCTTCTAATCTCATCTGACTGTCCTCAGAGAATAAGTGTGGAATTGAGCTTTCCTCGGTGTCACTCAATCCTGATTCTGCGTCAGAACATTCTTCATAGACTAGAGTTCCCAATGGTGGTTCTATAGGGGGTAAAATATCAGATGGGATAAGATAAGATAAGATAAGATATTGTTATTCCAATCATGGACCATAACATGGTATGAATTATGCTTAATAATGCTGAACATAACGAAAATAACAAAATATCTCATTAAGTTGATTAGTGGAACAAAAATATACATATACATTTACACAAATACAAAAATATCACAATGAACATATTCATATATATGATGCAACAATATCTGTCATAATAACCAAACTGGTCGAAAAATCCATATGATAATCTTATCCACGTAGAGTAAAACATGTATACACAAATTGTTCATATCTATTCAAAATGTCTTCATTTTCGCACGTCATCAGCCAGATAAATTTATCATGACTACTTAAGGAAACAAACTTTGGAACTTTACGATTTATGTAATCAAAAAATTCAAGTCTTTCGCGGTTATCAATGAGATCACTCCGAAAATCGATGGGTGACAACACTGCTTGATCTCTGTGTCACACTGATGCACTGTTTCTGATGTCTTCACCATAGGGGTTCGAGGGTATACTGGTGACTTATGGTCTAAATTGGAATTATTAATGATAAACTTGTGCTTAAGCACTGGAGAATCAAGTTTGTCACCTTCATTAACTGTTTTCGAAACCTCCACCATGTGGGGTTGAGGCTCCACTTCTGGCCTATGGTCTAAAACAGGATCTACACTGAACTCCCTGTGCTGGAGCACTGAGGGATTTAAGTTTTCATCCTGTTGAGCTCCTTCAAGTGAGTCATCCATGGGGGGTGTCTATTCGTGGCTCATGGTCTAAATCAGAAAAAAAAATATTGTTTGATCTGTGCTGGTGCATTGAGGTGTGTAATGTTTCACTCTGATAAGTTTCTTCAAGTGAGTTCTTTAAAATTTCAGGCTCGGACTCATTTGTGGCTGAAGTCTTGAAGAGATTTTCGGAGTGATCTCCTTGATTTTCAATTACATGTATTAGTTTATTACAGAAATACTGGATAATGAGGCCTTTGGGTTCAAGCTGGCGGGCCGGGCCTAGGCCTCCGGGTCCGACCCCTGGAAGTTTAAATCCCAGTCTTCTTCTTTCCAGCCAGTCGGAGTCTGACTCCCAGTCCTCTTCTTGCTGGTCTTGGAACAGGGCTTTCTTCTCTGTGCACTTCCACAAATAATGGCCTTTCGAGTTGCAACCTATGCATGGTGACTGGTAAACTGATCTCCTATTGTTTAACAGACTGCTAGGTGATAAACACGATTCATGCTCAACTTCATTGTATAATTTGTTTCTACAATTTGCCTCTGTGTTCACAGATTTGTATATTGGTGAACTGTTTTGTCTGTTTCTGTTTGGTGACCCTCGTCCATTTCTTGTTGGCGAACTGTCTTGTCTGTTGCTTTACTTGGCTTCGTTCGCCTTGACTATGTTTGTCATCATTTTCTCAAACGATTGTTCAAGCCTGGATATCATGTCATCGCACGAAGCCTCAGTAGAACTGGAATTGTCGTTTTTATCTTCATGCTTCGGGCTAGGTGACTCAGGTCCCATGTATGAAACATACCGCTCTTTTCGTTTCTTAAAAGATGGCGGTTTACAAATTTCTGTGGGAGGCATGGACAGTGCAGGTGTGTTGTCAAGGCTTGGTGGTGGTCTATGTGTAGGAGTTGACTCCCAGTTATATACAGGTTGCTGGCTGATTTCGACTGGTGCCTTGTATAGAGGAGTTGACCCCGGAAAGCTACCAGTATAAAGCTGACTCTCTTTCAGTGATGGGCTGGTTATCGGAGTTGACTCTTGAACTCTACAGTGGTATGATTGATTATCCCCAACCAACTTCGTGCTGCTAACCTGGTTACCCTCAGAAAGACTGGAATCAAGATTTGTCATCTGTGATATTTCATGCATTTTTCTGTAGGTGAACGGATCCTCCATTCTACAGACTTAATCATAAAATTGCAAATTTGGTTCACGTTCAATGAGGGTTACAAAATGAGCCACCTCGTGGGAAAACCAACAATGTGGTTTCCGAACAGGTCTATCACAAACCGGCCTGCACAAGCACAGAAAAGAGCAAGAAGCTTGAAATTGAAGAGGAATTGTACTATCCGAGTAGCGAAAACAAAGGCGCTGATCAGCTTCGCGGTTACCGCGAAGCTGATCTGCGTTTTTGTTTTCGCCTATGAAGATTGTTGGTTTTCCCATGAGGCGGCTCAAATATTCATGTGCTTTACCCTCAAGCATCAGAATTATATTTGATTTGCAATCATAAGATGTCCAGTATTTACCTCTTGCATAAATATGAAATTTTGAGTAAAATTTTAGTGGGGTCAAAATACAAAGATGGGGGATACTTTCTCCCTTGAAGGATGTTCGCTGCCAACATTTGACATTTCGGAACTTCCGGTTTTCATTTTGTTGACTATCTCGTAAACGGTTGCAGATATTTTCCTAATATTTTATATTTGGATACAAATTGATGATATGCATTGAATGAGCCATGAAAATTGTCAATCTAAAGAACTTCATTTTTTCACCCCATATTCTGCGCTTTTTCAGAAAATTTTAGTTGTCAGTAAACTTTAGGGGGTAGGGTAGATTAAACTTGCATATTATACATTTTCAAATAAACTGCACTAGTTCTATGTTTATTTTAGCAGCAGTATATGTGTACATTGTCTTCTAAGTCAGTCTTTCTGTATTTGGTGTGCTAGTTTTAAAATTTTGGGTGGTTTTATGAAATGGGCTTTAAGAAATAAAACAGCCGAAAAAAGGCTTAAAATGGCGATTTTCAAGTGGTTGGTTCTCTTTTATATGCGCACTACCATATACGTAGATTCTTTCTTTTATTCGAACAATATTACCAAGTTCTATTTTGTGTGAAAATACAAGAAAACGTTTGAATCTACAAATATGGGTTTGGCACATTTCAAAATATTGATTTTTTCCGACTTTTCAAGTATGGGGGTAGGGTTGGAAAACGACTTGTAAAATTTTGTCATCCACTTCAAGTTGCAAATTTTTCTATATAATACTTTTGTCCAAAATAGTCTGCATTACGTAAATATTATGACTTTTGAAAGCTTTCTGGGTGTATTTTTGTTCAAGACGGGTATGTTTCAAAGAATTAAAAATTAAATTAATTTTACTAAATTTTAAACATGGTGTTCATTCAAATGCCTGTAGCTTGAAAAAAATGCACACTACCCTATACTTATTTTGTTTTCAAATGTCTTGTATTGTATTTTGGAATCAAAAAAGAGTGGTTCGAAAAAAAGTTTTCAAATACTTTTTCATTGGCAGCGAACATCCTTAAATTCTTAAAAACATGTGGTGTAGCAAAAGGAGAAACCATCTGTGTAGGTTTGTGTACTGGGATACTGGGGCTTTGACCTATGTAAAGCATCGGCCTAGCTGGCAAATGTTGGGGTTGATATGACTGACCATAATTTGGGGACTGGACTGACCCTAAACTAACATTACTTGGGTACTGGAATGACCCTGACCTAACCTGAATAGGGTACTGAAAAGACCCTCTGGCCCAACATTATTAATTGGGGATTGGAATGACCCTGGGCCATAATTTGTATTTTAATTGACGCCCAAGAATGGTGTTCGGCATGTGTTGTTCGGATTAAAATATCCAGCAGATTGTTGTGGGGCGTTAGTCGGATTCAAAGATCCAGCCGATGACTGTTGAGTTTGTTAGCTCACCTGAGCCGAAGGCTCACAAGGTGAGCTTATAGTATAGTAGTCGAGCCGGCGTCCGTGCGTCGTCCGTCGTCGTCAACATTTTCAAACGACTTCTCTGAAGCTGCTAGGCCGAATCTTTTCATATTTCACATATAGCATCTACAGGTGGGAAGAACAAATATTTGTGTTTTTATTTCGATCGGATAAGAACTCTGGTTGCTATGGCAACTTGAATTTTCCATTGACTTGTATGGAGAAAAGTGGAAATTGGCATTTTCCGTTGTCAGGCTGGGGATATTTGAATTTTGTTTTTACATAAATGTTTATTGAGTAGTCCTTCACGTTTAAGGCATCTTTTGTAAAAATCACTTTATTCGTTTGGTTGCTATAGCAAGATAAAGGGTAAATTTTCGAAAAGAAATATTCAAAAATCTTCTTCTCAGAAGCCGTATGGGGGATGAAGCTGAAATTTATCATACATGCTTATGACATTAGCCTGTACAAAGTTTGTGTTTTATATTGTCTTTGTCCGACTACTTTGGTTGCTATGGTAACTTGAAGTTTCCATTGACTTATAAGGCAAAAAGTGGAAATTTGCAATTTCTGCCGTTTCATTGAGGATATTGAAATTTTGTTTTTACATAAATGTTTATTGAGTAGTCCTCCCCGTTTTATGTAATTTTGTCAAAATCGCTTTATTCGTTTGGTTGCTATAGCAACGTAAAGGATAAATTTTCGAAAAAAGTATTCAAAACTTTTCTTCTCAGAAGGTGTTAGGCGGATGAAGCTGAAACTTTGCATACATGCTTATAATATTAGCCTCTACAAAGTTTGTTTTTATTGTCCTTGTCCCACTACTTTGGTTGCTTTGGCAACTTAAAGTTTCCATTGACTTATAAGACGAAAAGCGGAAAATTGCAATTTCTGCCAAAGTAGGCCTATAGTAGTCGAGCCGGCGTCCGTCCGTGCGTGCGTCTGTGCGTCCGTCCGTTCACATTTTCAAACTTGAATATCTCTAAGACAACAAGGCCAATCGTGATCAAATTTTATCTAAAGCATCATTGAGGATGGGGAAAGGGCCCTGTCCAGAGGGCGTCATGGGAAAAACATAAAAATATCTTCTTCTCCGAAACCACAAGGCCCAGAGCTTTAATATATTCTAGTTAGCAATGTGTAGTGGTCCTCTTTTTAAAGCCTGCCAACCATGCCCCTGGGGTCAAAAATGGCCCCGCCACGGTTACTTTGTCCAGTGACTGTACTTGTTGACTCTCGGGTGAGCGATCGTCGCCCTTGGGCTACTTGTTGAAAACTCCTATATAACTGCAGTAACTGCACAGCTGATCAGCGCCTTTGTTCTCGCTTCTCGGATTGTACATTTCCAATTCTGCTTAAATACCACTGGCCACGGACATTTTGTGTCGCACCTGGTCGGAACTTGTGACCCAAATTGTTAGTTTTCTCATGAGCAGGCTCATATACTGATCAAAATAAGTTTATTCCTACTATAATGTTTGGAAATATTGTGACTGGAGCAGATTCTCCCTCTCAGAAAGTTAATTTCATCCCTCTAGATGATTGTTACACAAACATAACTGCAAAAGGAAGGCCGAGATGAGACCTATCGATCCTGGTTCCAAGAAGGGGTCACTATGAAAATTCAAACACTAAAGCTGCTGAAAAAGCAAGACTTTTCAGCAAGCATTAAATCGACATTTACGTGGACAAAATTTCATCTCTATAAGTTAAGCACAAATGAGTACATGTCAACGTTTTATTTTCGCTTGGAATTTGGTGCATATGAATGTGTCTGCACATAAAACTGGGGCCACTTGAATGGTATAAACATGGATAAAATGACGTTAAATTACGTCAAGACAATTCTTCAGTAAACTTTTGCCGTGAACCTTTTCTTGAATGTTTTTCTCAATTACTACATTACACAAATTAAGAACTACGAAAAACGGGCACTTATAAAGTAGGAATAAACTTATTTTGATCAGTATATAATAGCTGGGGCCGTATTCTGCCGGCTTTGTGAACTCTAGTTACAAAGTCATGTACACGGGGACCCAACTGTTAATTGTGATTATTGATGCGACGTGGAATGTAAATGCATGCTAATATGAAGTTTCGTATGCGTCGGCGATATTGTTACGAATGCGACGTTCCACATCCTCTGCCCTTGAACGGTAAGTATCACATGTTTTGCTCTCGCGTTAATAAACAAAGCCGAGTTTACAAAATCGGCGTCCACTATGATCTGCTAAATTCTTCTATGTTCCCACTTGAAGTCAGTTGGAATACTTACGGCACTTGTGTTTTTCAGCTAATGGTTTATAAAGATGACCTGTAGATACAATTTTGCCACGGAAACTCATTACATTCTTAAAGTCCTTTTGTTTTTCTTTGTCTTGGTTGTAAACTAAAAAGTATAACACAGTCCTGTTGGTGTCTATATTGAAATATGTATCCAAACGGCTTTGTAAATGCACATTTATCTAGTGAGCGTGAAAAACAGTAAGATAGGCATCTGTTGTATGCATCGAAGACGTTGTTAAAGTTTAATATGCGACACAGAAATGCATCGTGGAAGAATGAGACCGATGATTCAGTAAAATAAAATAGCAAATGTTGCGATATGGAGACAGTGATGCATTTTCTTCGATAAATATTTTTAGATACATGTTAAAGGGGTCAACCATGGGTTTTATACTGTATTATTACTTGCAGAGGCTGGAGAAAAAGGTACAAGTAGGCAAAGATCAGGAAAAGGCGCAATCAGAAAAAGATTCCCACTCAAAGTTGTTTGAGCCCGAGGCCGAGGGTTCAAAGTGCTCCCGAAGACTTATAATGATAATGCAATAAAATTACCATAGTTGATCGCTGTTCTTGTATAACACACCATTCCAATGGAAAATTGCCTCGCAACCGCACGTAAAAACCGCATAAACCCCTTTAATTCTGTTGTTTTTCCCCCTGCTTATCAGAAATGCAAGGAGCCACCCATATTCAATGATCAAAAATTATTTGGTTTAGCCTTAGATTCATTTAAACTAAGGAAACATATAAGCTCTGTCACTTATATGTCCGAAAATGATTTGCTGTTTCGAGGCAAGAATAAATCGGTTGTGTCACTCGAATGTTGACAAAGCTGAATCAGAAACCTCATTCTGTGACCTTATTCAAAGTAAAAGTGGCATATGCTTTGAAGCTCACTCAACTCCGAGGGAAAACGCCATGCAATATTTCGCTTGATAAAGGCACTCGTTATGCTTCTGCATGTACGTAAATAACTTTTGAAAGAGCACAACAAAAATGCTAATTCTTCCATGACTCATTCTAGTAGTACGTACTTTTGTCTTCGATGCATACAAAAGATGCTTATCTTACTGTTTCTCACGCTCAGTAAATAAAGGTGCATTTACAAAGCCGTGTGGATACAAATTTTAATAAAGACACACACAGGAATGTGTTATACTTTTTAGTTTATGACCAAGACATAGAAAAACAAAAGGCATTTAAGAATGTAATGAGTTTCAGTGGCAAAATTGTATCTACAGGTTAACTTTATAAACCATTAGCTGAAAAACACAAGTGCCGTAAGTATTCCAATTGACTTCAAGTGGGAACATAGAAGAATTTTGCAGATCATAGTGGACGCCGATTTTGCAAACTCGGATTAGTTTGTTTTGACGAGAGCAAAACATGTGCTACTTACGGTCCAAGGGCAGAGGATGTGGAACGTCGCATTCGTAACGATCTCGCCGACGCATACGAAATTTCATAATAGCATGCATTAACATTCCACGTCGCATCAATAATCACGATTAACATTTGGGTCCCCGTGATCACCCTGTCCAACGTTGACGCCGGTGAAACGGCCCCAACACCGGTTACTACGGTGCTTTCGCTACAAAATTTGATGGATGCGAATAAATTTCTTGTGTTGTTCAATGTTATATAAACGTTTGCGATGAAGTAAAACGCGCATCTAATGGAGAATTAACTTGACTTTTTATTTCTGCTTGGACGAAAAACTGTTTTTGTATAATTTTTCCAAACATTCGATTCAAAGTTGGTAAACAAGGTTCGGCCAAGGCCTATTCGGCCGATTTCTACAGAAACTGTTCGTATTTTCCAAAATACGCACAAAATGTAAGCAAACGAGCATTTTGATATGACTTGTAGGAAAGATTGTTGGACGTTTGCATCGTTGTCGATAGATTTTCCCCCGAAAAATGCACAGAAAGAATTTTATGGCAAAAAGTAAACACAACGCCGGTTACTACGGTACCAGAATTACCTGGATTATTGGATAGATGGGCATTCTAGCTTTACAAGATGCGGATTGTGTTACTAATTCGTGCCCAGCTTCTGCCTACATACCTCTTTTATGTAGTTTAGGGAACTATACGTTAATTTACATGGTTATCAACCCTAGAATGAAGAGATTCTAATGAATCAGTTCCGTATTGTTATGAGATAGAAGTGGTTCCAATAGGAAAACAGGGCTTGTCCATGACTCACCAATTGCACATAATTATACGTTGAGGTACCTTGGTATTATGAGTTACACCAGCCTTTCTGCAACCCTTATAAATTGAAGTACTTTCTTGCCTGTACTTACTTACTGGCTCAATGACTCTATGACTGACTCACGCATTCGGAAGTTTCGAGTCGAAGCATAATAATAATAATAATAATAATAATAATAATAATAACTGTAGGTTTCGGGAACTTTACGTTCATTGGCATGGCCATCAAGTCTATAGTGATTTCTTTTAATGAAACGGTTCCGTACGAGATAGATAGTGTCTCATTGTAGAAAAGGTTGCCGTTAGCCATATAAGACACTACTCATTTCTAATTAAACTTCTTCGTATTTGTTCTTACTTCAGAACTGACTCATTAAGATTAAGATGTTTCTAACAACTCTTTACAAACTAAAAAACCAAAACAAAAACAACATATCTTACTGTTCTGGAAAATAAACGTTCCTCTGATCAACCCGATTTTCTCCCATGAATTAGAGTTTTTGAAAAGTATTTAAAAATGCATAAGCCATATAGTAAAATAACTTCTTTGTCTGGCTTATTGACAATCAATGATTAAAAAACATATTAATGAGAAAGGGGTGGGTCATACCGCGGTTTAGGATACTCAAGTGACCCTTTAGATTTGGCAACAAAGAGAATTACTGTAAATTTGTAACATTCAAGAGGGAAGTAGTATTATCCAAACGGCAAAGTATCGTATTGTTTCTTGCAGAATGAGACAATATAAGTGGAGGATGCGAAAGGAGTAATCATTGACCTTTTAATAAATCAAAGATAAAAAAGATCCACATTCGTTTCAAACGGGAACCTTAGAGACTTTCATTGAAGACCGAGCTCCAAGTGAACTGAGAAGTCCAGTATCTACTGAAAATATAATCTTCTCCCCATTGAAAAGCTCCTGTTTGGTTGGAATTTTTTTCCACAGACGTGACATTCCATTTTCTGACAAAAAATAAGTAAACATATACGTATCAATTTGATTATTTAGTGTATTTCGGGTATAGCATTCCAAATAACCATATGAGGCAATATACGGTTAACAATAGGTGCATGTACGATGTCACTGAGGGGGAGATAAATTATTTGTTTGTATATTTGTTCTTGTTTTGTCGTTCCAGTCAACAGTAACTGTTGTGGCCAGATTGGGAAGGGCTTCGACATTTTGTGGGACTGCTTTTCCAGATTGGGGTGCCATTTGAAATCCATTGTTTGCTCCAACACAGCATACATGTATTATATTTATACCGAAGAAATTACTCCGTTCACTTTATATTGCTTAAAATATTGAATATTTAAGAAATAGATCAGCTCTAGCAGTGAGTTGTGAGATCAAATCATGAGCGCGCAACGCGAGTGATTTATCTGCATACAACTGACTGACAAATAGTGAATTGTTATTCAACAAATCACGCACTAGAGCTGATCTTTTTCGATTCTAACATGCAATAAACAAAATGAAATCATTTCAAACCTTAAGTTTCTCAATAACTTTTCGACCATTGCACTGATGAAATTCCGCCAAACGTTTGACGTTACCGCAAATGTCTACACATGTTTGTTACGTTTTTAGCGCTTTGAAATGACGTTTTATCGTCTAATGTCAAGGTAATGTGACTTATGAGATTGCTTAGGTCATAATATTACCAAAATGGCGAAAATTTAAGTCACGCTTATTCGCCCAGTAAAATTGATGCACAATATGACACGTTTTATAACCATTGGCTTATAGGCGAGACGTGTTAGAATTTTCCATATTCAATAGTTAAGAATGTTTTCGATGGAAACTTATATCATATTCAATAGTTTGCACGGGTCTAAAGAAGCAAGTTCCCGGTGGGACTACTTTCGATAGTACAGTAGGTCGCCATTGAAAAAAAAAATATCTGGCAGCCATTTTCCGTTTCCATTTCAACTAAACGAACGACGAAACTAGGAAAAATACAGATTTCCTCGCACAGTAAATACACAAAACTTCATTTCATGACAAATACCTCAAATTTTGGAAGAACAATGATTTAAAAGTGTTTGTACTCCGAATTTCTAACTTTGTTCATGAAATTTCCGATCGCAACGACGCCAAAGAGTCACGTCGACGTCATCAATTTTACTGCAACGTCACGGTTCTCGCGTACACTAAGGCGAAGCCCTGCGTGTGTTGCAATATGGTGATAAGTCGCTAAAACCGATACCTTTTTACGTGAAATTCGGCCAAATGAAATGTCTATCAGGACTGGAGATGCCAGGAATAAGCATTTACAAACCTTCCATTGCGTACTTTAGGGTATATACATGTAATGAAAAGGTTATTGAATGAAAATCGTAAACAATTTGGAACTCGTTCATATGGCTGAGATTCACTCGCAAGCTCGTGCGTCCTCGCAATATGAACTCGTTCAGAATAGTTTTCGACATTCATTCAATAACCTATTATTATTATTATTATTATTATTATTATTATTATTATTATTATAACAAGATGGATAATGTTTTGACTTATAAACGTTCGAATGCCAGAGTCAGTCATAGAGTTATTGAGCGAGTAAGTAAGTACAAGCAAGAAAGTGCTTCAATTTCAAAGGGTTGCAGTAAGGTTGGTGAAACTTTAAATACCAAGGTACATGTACCTCAAAGTATAATTACGTGCCCTGCATTTGGTGACTCTCGGACAAGCCCTCTTTTCCTATTGGAACCACTTCTATCTCATAACAATACGGAACTGTTTCATTAGAATCTCTTCATTCTAGGGTTGATAACCATGCCAATGAACGTATAGTTTCCTAAACTACATAAAAGAGGTATGTAGGCAGAAGCTGGGCACGAATTAGTAACACAATCCGCATCTTGTAAAGCTAGAATGCCCATCTATCCAATAATCCAGGTAATTCTGGTACCGTAGTAACCGGCGTTGTGTTTACTTTTTGCCATAAAATTCTTCCTGTGCATTTTTCGGGGGAAAATCTATCGACAACGATGCAAACGTCCAACAATCTTGCCTACAAGTCATATCAAAATGCTCGTTTGCTCACATTTTGTGCTTATTTTGGAAAATACGAACAGTTTCTGTAGAAATCGGCCGAATAGGCCTTGGCCGAACCTTGTTTACCAACTTTGAATCGAATGTTTGGAAAAATTATACAAACGCAGTTTTCTGTTCAAGCAGAAATATAAAGTCAAGTTAATTCTCCATTAGATGCACGTTTTACTTCATCGCAAAAGTTTATATTACATTGAACAAAACAAGAAATTTATTCGCATCCATCAAATTTTGTAGCGAAAGCACCGTAGTAACCGGTGTTGGAACCTTTCACCGGCGTCAACGTTGGACAGGGTGGTGATGTACTCCTTCAAACAGGAGACCAAAAACAACAAAAATTTCTATGAACCGCTCGATATATATCTGGAGCGAAGTATTTAACCGTGTGAATATCCGAATACGTTGTGTTACTATAATATCCTTAAAATAGATAAATATGAAAAAGTGTGAATAACGATACGATAGGGATCCACAAAAAATACAATATTTGCGTGTATTCTCCGTCCAATATTAAATAAGGTTTATAACGCTTCCGTTTTCTTTTCTTTTTTTTTTTTTTTTTGTTATTCTGTCTTATCAAACGAATAAACGGTTTATCATCAGACTATTTGAGTACCGTCCCTTTAAAAACAATATATAAAGAACAAGCTTTTGTGAAAAGATCGATATCGTGCTGGGTAAGTATCCCGGGGTAAGTATATATATGGAGATGTTATCTCATTATTTAAGCACCGTTAATGATTACGAAGAGTGTTCAAAGATCTTCAAAAAAAAAATGCGGAAAAGTTCCACTCGTGACCGTGTCCTTATTTTGTAAATTAGCTGAATTAAACTCATGATAGTTCGTCTCTCACTAATGAGAAAGACCATCATTATTTCTTGAATAGTGCTGATGTGTGTTGGTGAGTTCTTTGATGGCTGACTAGGCCAATTCTGGCTCTAAACTGTCGGTTGCAAGTAGAGCAAGTCAATGTCATAGAGTCTGCTGGTGGCACATTTGTTTTGGCTTTGCGCTCTCTTCGCTTTCTTTCAGCTTCACAGATTCTTTTCTTTTCATAGAGAGCTGCTCCTTTGTTGATGAGACCTCGCCACTTTGATCGCTCCTGTGCAGTCTGTTCCCAGGACCCCATTGGTATTTTGAAATCCTTCAGAGAGGCTTTGAGGGTGTCTTTGTAGCGTTTCTTCTGGCCACCTTGAGTGCGCTTTCCCTCCTGTAGTTCTCCATAGAAAACTTTCTTTGGAAGTCGCGCATCAGGCATTCTTATAACATGGCCAGTCCATCTTAGCTGTGCTAGCTTTAAGACTGTATGCATGCTTTGCATCCCTGCTTTCCTCAGGACCTCTGTGTCTGGAATCTTGTCCTGCCACTTGATTTTAACAACTTTCTCAAACAGCTTAAGTGGAAATGGTTAAGTCTCTTTGCATGGCGTTGGTATACTGTCCAGGTCTCACATGCATACAAGAGGGTTGGCAGTACCACAGCCTTGTAGACTTTCAGCTTGGTGTCAAGCTTGATTCCATTTCGCTCCCAGACATTTGCACGGAGTCTTCCGAATGCCACACTAGCTTTTGCAATTCTGGCAGTGATCTCATCATCAATATGCACTGCTCTGGACAGAGTGCTTCCCAGGTAGGTGAACTTGTCAACAACTTTCAGTTTTTGCCCATTCACAGTGATGGTTGGTTCATTATATGGTTTTCCGGGGGCTGGTTGGTGTACAACCTCTGTCTTTTTTGTGCTGATTGTGAGATCATAGTTATCACATGACTGTGAGACTTGATCCATGGCTCTTTGCATTTTTGCCTCTGTGTTGGCATTCTTATCCATATCATCTGCATAGAGGAGCTCATCTAGCACATCAGTCTGGACCTTAGTTTTGGCTTGCAACCTTCTGAGGTTGAATATGTTGCCATCAAAACGGTACCTGATTGGAAAACCAGTGTCACTGTCCTGAAAAGCATCCATAAGCATGGCAGAAAACATCATGCTGAACAGTGCTGGTGCCAGAACACAGCCTTGTTTGACCCCATTTGTTACTTCAAATGGTTCAGAGAACTCTCCATCATTCTGCACACGTGCCTGCATGCCATCATGAAACTGCCGCACCATAGCTATGAATCTGGGTGGACAGCCAAACTTGGCCATGATTTTCCAGAGTCCATCACGACTAACAGTGTCAAAAGCTTTGGTGAGGTCAACAAACGTCATGTATAGATCTACATTCTGTTCTTGGCATTTCTCCTGAAGCTGTCTTGCTGTGAAGATCATGTCTATTGTCCCTCTGTCTTTTCTGAATCCACATTGACTTTCTGGGATAAGTCCCGTCTGATCAAGATGAGCATTCAGACGATTCAACAGAATTTTTGCAAGTATCTTCCCAGCAATTGATAGGAGGGAGATGCCTCTGTGATTGTCACAGACTTGAGGATTTCCTTTCCGCTTGTATAGGTGGATTATGGATGCATCCTTAAATTCTTGTGGGATAGCCTCCTTCCTCCACATACAGTGAAACAACTCTGTCAGTTTCTCTGCCATGGGTAGCCCCCCAGCCTTGTAAACTTCGGCAGAAATTGCATCTGCACCTGGGGCTTTGCCAGATGATAGTTGTTGAACTGCTTTTCTTGTTTCCGTAACGGTAGGAAATTCATCTAACAGAACATTGCACTCTATCTGTGGAAGTCTGTCGATTGCATCCTGATTGATGCTTGATGGTCGATTAAGCACACTATTGAAGTGTTCCGCCCACCTTTCCAAGATAGCCTCTTTATCTGTGAGAAGAGTGTTTCCATCTGCACTGAGCAATGTGGTGGCTCCAGAACTCTTTGGACCATAAATGGTTTTCAGTGCATCATGAAATTTCTTCATGTCTTTTCTATCCGCAAAAGACTGAATTTCTTCTGTTTTCTTCCTCAGCCAGGAATCTTGCATGTCCCTAAGCTTGGTCTGGACTGTCTTACAAATGTTGCTGTAGGCTGCTTTCTTGGATACTGAGCTAGTATCATCTTGATGTGCCTTGAGCAAACGGTGCTTTTCTTCAAGAAGCCTCTGAATTTCATCATCATTCTCATCAAACCAGTCTTGATGTTTGCGAGATGGATGGCCTAAGGTGCTTGCAGCTGAAGAAAGAACTGTTTTATGGAAAACTGTCCAGTTTTCTTCGGGGTCCTCTGAACTGAGATTCATTGCATCAAGTTGGTTGCAAATGTCTGTTAAGAAATTTTGTCTCATGCTGTCTTTATTCAGCTTTGAGACATCCAGTCTCTTAGGAGCTTTCTTGCCTTGAGGTCGCCTCGCAGGCTGTATTCTTAGGTTGAGTTTGCTGACAACCAGTCTATGATCTGTCCAGCAGTCTGCACCACACATAGTCTTTGTCACTTTAACATCCTGCCTGTCTGTTCTCCGCACTATGACATAGTCTATGAGATGCCAGTGTTTGGAACGGGGATGCATCCAGGATGTTTTGTTCCTATTAGGTAGACGGAAGACTGTGTTGGTGATTAGAAGATCATGTTCAGCACACTTCCTGAGAAGCAAGAGACCATTGCTGTTACACTTTCCAACCCCTTCTGGACCTATAACTCCTTCCCAGGTCTGGTGGTCTGTACCCACTCTGGCATTAAAGTCGCCATGTAAGTTGATACATGTAGCTATAGTAACCAATGCTGTAAGTTGATACATGTAGCAATAGTAACCAATGCTGTTAGTTGATACATGTAGCAATAGTAACCAATGCTGTAAGTTGATACATGTAGCAATAGTAACCAATGCTGTTAGTTGATACATGTAGCAATAGTAACCAATGCTGTTAGTTGATACATATAGCTATAATGTAGGTCAGGTCAGTTTAACTGCTACTGTAACATGTAATCAGTACTACCTGTTGTCATGCGGTGCAGATGGGGCTCGTTAGCCTTGGAAGGCAACTCATCTAGGAGTTAAGCTAGTTCTCTACACAAAATCTAGCTGGGCAGGGGGAACTCATTAGTCTTGGTTGACAGCCCTCCTAGGAGTTTACAGGTCTCTAAACAAAACCTAAGAAAGGGTAGATGGAGCTCTTCAGCTGTGGCCAGCAATTCATCTAGGAGAAGGAAACTCCAAAATCAAACCTGTGTGTCTGGATATGCCTAGTCCAGATATGCAAAGACTGTTTCGGTAGATGGAGCGGAAGAAATCATCTGATTCAACGGTTCAGAAAGCGATACAGCAACATGTTGTGGAACATGCAGAGCGTGACAAGGCACTAAAGATGTTACGGTCATCCACTGCATCCAAACCCAACTCCAGACGTCTTGACCTGTGTCTTGCCTCTGGGCGCAGCTGGGCGAGGACTAGAGAGTGAGGTTGACGTTGCGCACCTCTTCCTCACTATAATCCAATTTCATAGCGCATGTCATCTTATTTCTCAACACACAAGCACTTGCATACACAACAATTTCATCACACTTGCACCCACATACCTACAAAGTCCTGTGGCGATGGGCGAGTGGCGAAGCAGCAGGTGTAGGACACACTGGGAGCTGTAGTTGCAGACCTGCACACAGGCGGCTCAGTTCTAATGGTCGTTTTCTGTGAGGAGAAGCAGTAAGCAGAATTCGGCAGTCGGCTGAGTGACTGAGCAGACCTATTTAGGACCGCACTGCTCACCCCCGTAGCATGGGGAAGGGGCTAGAAAAGGTGCCCTAAACAATTGCCTGCTTCAAACCCCCTGGCTGGTTAACCGCGATCAGCGGGGATCCCCTTGAGCGGTCGAAATACAAAGAAAAAAGCTAGAGTAATCCCCTTACGGATTGGCGCATGGAATGTGCGCACTTTAATGGATAGTGCTGGGTCAGATAGACCACAGCGTAGAACGGCCCTTGTGGGCAGAGAACTTGGGAGGTATGATATACAGATAGCTGCATTGAGTGAGACTCGGTTCGCAGATGTTGGGGAGATCAAAGAAGTTGGTGCTGGATACACCTTCTTCTGGAGTGGACGCAAAAGTGAAGAGAGGCGTGAAGCAGGAGTTGGCTTTGCCATCAAAACAGAACTTGTTGGTAAGCTGTCAGGATTGCCAAAAGGCATTAATGACCGTCTAATGACATTGAGACTTCCTCTGTCAGGCAATAAACATGCAACTATTGTCAGTGCTTATGCACCCACAATGACCAATCCAGATGAGATCAAGGACAAGTTCTATGATGACCTAGACAATGTTATTACTGCAACACCCCGCACAGATTAAACTCATACAGTTAAATAGAAACACACACAAAAAAAACAATTCGACTTAATTACGAATGTACGGCGCATTGTATCGGCCACGTACGTGCTACAATGATTTTTAAGTGCAAACATAAGAAACGTAGCACCTCGGCGTATGAGGAGTATGAGCTACGTATCGAGGAGTATGAGCTACGTATGCTCACGTATGTACGACGTACGTACGCGTAACGTACCTTTCGTATCTTGATACGCCATAGATAGGCCTACGTGAGTCGATACGCAATAGTGTGACAGCGGTTTTACAATTCCATTTATTCCATTTATTTCTAACGTTAAATCAATCATGTCGCGCATATCTGTTGATTGCCCATACGTATACTCATCAAAAGAAGTTTTGCACCATTTAGATTTTTTTTCATATTTTTAAGTGACATTTTAACTAACAAATTTTAAAGTTAGCTTTTTGAATTTGCACAGTCTGAAAAAGTTTGATAATGTGTGTGATAAGACCAAAAGTTGTTGCGGAAACAATTTGAGGAAAAATTGAAAATTCCAATTTTCTGTAAATGCTGAAAATTGGAAAATCGAAAAAAAATCCACAAAAAAATGCCACAGCATCAAGAACACATTTTTGTTTCCAAATTTACACACAAGAGCTCCAAAGCTAATGATTAAGCCTAAAAACAATTTAAAAAATCTCAAAATTTTAGTAAAAATTCATTTTTTGACAAAATTGCAATTTTTGAGAAAAAAATGATAAATATTGGTAAAAATGAGTAAAATCGAAATTCATTTCAATTTTTCATTATTATGAGATGTTTTGACACCAAAAGTTGCCGCCTGTTTTCTTTCTATTAAAGGCAATCTCAAGTCAAAGATGTTGCATGAGGACTTTTTTGACATGCAGCTTTTTAAAAATTCTGAATTTGGATGAGTTGAAAACCAGTACTTTCAGTTAAACATTAATGGGTACTGCATGCTGTGTTTGAAAGAAAAACAACCCATTTTATTGGAGAGATGAGTTACTAAGCTTTATCTGAGAATTTAAACAAAATCTCAAAAATCGTTATTTTTGGTCAAAAATAGTGTTTTTGTCAAAAAAAAAATCAATTTTTAGTTTTTTGCTTTAAATGATTGCTTTCAGTATCCCGAATGAGGATGTGAAACGAATTCGGGGTTGGAAGCCCAGAAATAAAGATATGGGCTTTTTGCTGCATCCCAAATTTTGGTGTTTTCAAAAACATGCATTTTTGCACATTTTTATTTAATCTTTTTTAGAAGAAATATTGATTAGTCATTCAGGAAGTCCAGCCCTTTAAGATGGTATTCAGTTTTAAAAGTTTATTTGAAAAATGTCTATACTAGACATTATTTTAAAATGAGAAAAATATTAACTGGTGCTAAACTTCTTTTGATGAGTATATATTACATACATGTACGTTTGTTACTCCTTTTTGGTCGGAGGTCAAACATTCTAAATACAACCGAACGTACGAACACGTGGCTATACATAGGGTGTGTTTACTTTTGAAATATTGCGTAAGTGTACAGTTGTGCCAATATCACTATAAGCTAAAAATTTATAACTACGTACAAGTGTGAATAAATACATATATAATGCATTATTTTTATCATGGAAATCCACGAAAAATGCATTAGTTACTCTTTCACTTGTTTGAATATTTTTGGTTTTACCAAAAATAAAAAGATATCAATTTTCACTATTATCTTTTTATCAGAAAATTATTATCAGGCTATTTGAGTGACTTCCCTTAGAAAACAAAAAAAAAGAACAAGCTTTTGTGAAAAGCAAACGTAGATGACGATTCCTCCTTTAGAAACTGCAACCACACTCTGGTTTTTGCGCAAGTGTGCAACGAATTTGCAACCGAATTAAGCTCAAGTGGGTCGAATTGTATTTTCTTCATGAGACTCATATAGAAATTATACCCATTTTCAAGTTACAAGGAAAAACTGAGTTTCTGTTTCGCTCTCGGGGGTGGAGATGTGCCGCCCGAATAGCCCCCTTTTTCAGCCCCACCAGATATATGATATATGAATAGGTTACCTTTTTCAAGTTTTCAAGTCAAAATATATGAATGGCCCCATTTTTCCATATTTAGTCGATGAATGACCAAATTTATCGGACATCCATGTTTAAGAGCACTTTTTTACTGACATACACGTGATCTCAGAAAGTCGAAATATTATACAATTATTGACTATTGAGACATTGAATATCCAACAGAGACTATCAATATTGACCGAGGCGAAGCCGAGGTCAATATTGGTAGTCTCTGTTGGATATCACATCATATTCAATGACTCAATAGTCAACAATTGTTTTATTATATAACACTTTTTATACAAACATGATAAAAATAATGTTAAAATAACTATTTTTATCTTTAAACGAATTAGCGTATAAGTTTACATATAGTCCCAGCATGACTGAAAAATGTTCACTGGGACATAAAGTCTAAATTCAAATAAACTAAACAGTAATAAACACCATTTGTACTTCATCCGCATTACTGCTTGACAGCAATTGAGTCCTCCGTCAAACCACCCATCATTAATATTCATTTTATATTGACCATTCAAATCTGCACATTAGCTAACGGTCAATGACGGTTAGACAACACGTGGGTTAGACAAACAAACAAACACGTGCTTTTTACAGGCAAATATAGGTGCAAAAACACAATGTTTGTCTTAGGAAATAGGGGTGGGCGTGGCTATACCTTGCTGGCGGAGGAGTCAATTAGTACATATATTTCCAATGACAGAGAGAGTTCTAAATTTAGTAACATATATTCAATGGGAAAAACCCCAGGTCATAGAATATGACAAAATATGCAATGGGCTGAAAGCATTGTCTGAAATACTGTCTATTTATAGTTATATAATAAACATAATTGTGTACAGGTCAAAATTTTGTACCCATCAAATATACAGTGAACTCGACAATGGAGAATCATCGATATTGCAGAATTTCTCGAATCTTAGACAAAATATTATTTATTATATAACCCAATCATTTACTTTCATCTATGCCTTGATCAAAAGACATAGATGTTTGGTAAAGATGTTGATGTTTGGTAAAAGAATGGAGTCAATATTCCACCGGACAATAAAATTAGGGTTGCTGAAACGCTTGTCTCCTTAACATAGGTGCCTAGTTTATTGTTCCGCAAAAAGTGACGTTCAGATAAAATGTGTTTCTTACCTCTTTTCTAAGCATTTTATTATAATCATTTTTGCATTGCTTTAATGCCAATTATCCCTAGTTTTAGATTATGCATGTTTTTCATAAAAATTTTGACATTGAAGGTAGATATAAGCGTGGAAAGATGTACATGTAAATTCGACAATAGCGAATTATACATTGTTTGGTAAAAAGAATGTGCACAAAGTACTGATAATCTACCTTTGGAAGGCTCGCCCAGGAACAACTTCGTTTGGTCAATGACGTAACTAATATTGATTCAAGTCGTGGTTTAACCCTCTTGATTTTAGCTTACACTGATTCATTAAAGCAATAAGACATCTTAAAATCGGTATAATTGACCTTTCCGATAGGGCATTTGCTGTTGACAGTGAACGTAAAGCACCAAAGCAAATTAACACAATATTATCGAACACCATTTAGATTCGCATGATGATGGCACCATTTGTGTGCAAAAATAACCTTCTAAAATGGTTTCTTTGGGCTATAGACTATTTGATTCGCCATTGTCGAGTTTGGTTCGCCATTGTCTAATGCGGGAGGTATCATTTCATTAGGAAATTGAATGAACTAAAATCATTGTTTTCCTGTATAGCTGAGATATGTTGGATGTTCTTAGTACCAAATAGAATAACATTCGCATGATCGTATGAAAACCAGAGGACCATTGGTCCTGAGAACGCTCACCTGAAGCCTGATCTTGGAGTATTAAGTCATAATGAGATGACCTTGACCTTGAATACTCACACACCTTTATTGACTTCATAAGTTGTCTGCATCTGCAAAGTTTCAGGTCTCAGGCTGCAATAGTTTCCAAACCCAGTGATTTCTGAGAAAACCATAATTTAAATTTTGATATTTAAATGACCTTGGGCCAAGGTCAAGACATGACCTTGGCCTTCATTAATTACTTACCTTCATTGACTCCATTAGTTGTTTGCATCTAGCAACTTTCAGGTCTCAGGCTGCAACAGTTTCTTTTCGCCTTTTCCCATGTGAAAGCCTATGTTTCCAAAATTGACCTTGCCGTAAAATAGGTCAAGGTCATCATAGGGTCATCATTTCAACAAACTATGATGGGCTGGAGTCCCAAATGCTACATACCAAGTTTCATGAAAATTGGCCTGCCGGTTCTGGAGACAAAGATTTTTGAAAGGTTTTTACCATATATGGGCGTGGCGGCCATCTTGGTCATGTGACCTGGATTTCGCAATCAAACTTTCGTCTCCACTACCCATGGATGCTCCACATAAAATTTCACTTTGATTTGCCAAGCAGTTTCAGAGAAGAAGATCTTTGAAAAGTGTGTATGGACAACAGACTGGCCAAGGTCAAGAGATGACCTTGACCTATATTAATCACATACCTTCATCTACTCCATTAGTTGTTTGCATCTACCACTTTTCAGGCCTCAGGCTGCAATAGTTTTCAAAAAAATCCATAGTTTTCACTTCTTCCTATGTAAAAGCCTATGTTTCCAAATTTGACCTTGCCATAAAATAGGTCAAGGTCATCCAAGGGTCATCATTTGATCAAACTATGATGGGCTGAGGTCCCCAATGCTACATACAAAGTTTCGTGGAAATCGGCCCACCTGTTCTGGAGAAGAAGATTTTTGAGTGGTTTTAACCATATATGGGCGTGGCGGCCATCTTGGTCATGTGACCTGGATTTCACGATCAACCTTTTGTCTCCCCTACCCATGGATGCTCCACATTAAATTTCACTTTGATTGGCCGCGCAGTTTCAGAGAAGAAGATCTTTGAAAACTGTGTATGGACAACAGACTGGCCAAGGTCAAGAGATGACCTTGACCTATATTTATTAATCACATACCTTCATCAACTCCATTAGTTGTTTGCATCTACCACTTTTCAGGCCTCAGGCTGCAATAGTTTTCAAAAAATCCATAGTTTTCACTTTTTCCTACGTAAAGGCCTATGTTTCCAAATTTGACCTTGCCATAAAATAGGTCAAGGTCATCCAAGGGTCATCATTTTATCAAACTATGATGGGCTGAGGTCCTTGATGCTACATACCAAGTTTCGTGGAAATCGGCCTACCGGTTCTGGAGAAGAAGATTTTTGAATGGTTTTTACCATAGATGGGCGTGGCGGCCATCTTGGTCATGTGACCTGGATTTCGCGATCAAACTTTCGTCTCCCCTACC
This sequence comes from Rugalucina vietnamica, assembly GCA_964017185.1. Lineage (NCBI taxonomy): Eukaryota > Metazoa > Mollusca > Bivalvia > Lucinida > Lucinidae > Rugalucina > Rugalucina vietnamica. The sequence continues at coordinate 27,289,984 of OZ024884.1, read as the reverse complement.
CATGGATGCTCCACATAAAATTTCAAGTTGATTGGCCAAGCAGTTTCAGAGAAGAAGATCTTTGAAAAGTGTGTATGGACAACAGACTGTCCAAGGTCAAGAGATGACCTTGACCTATATTAATCATATACCTTCATCTACTCCATTAGTTGTTTGCATCTACCACTTTTCAGGCCTCAGGCTGCAATAGTTTTCAAAAAATCCATAGTGTTCACTTTTTCCCATGTAAAAGCCTATGTTTCCAAATTTGACCTTGCCGTAAAATAGGTCAAGGTCATCCAAGGGTCATCATTTTATCAAACTATGATGGGCTGAAGTCCCCGATGCTACATACCAAGTTTCGTGGAAATCGGCCCACCGGTTCTGGAGAAGAAAATTTTTGAAGGGTTTTTACCATATATGGGCGTGGCGGCCATCTTGGTCATGTGACCTGGATTTCGAGATCAAACTTGAAATGCCACTACCCAAGGAGGCTCCACATAAAATTTCAACTAGATCGGCCAAGCGGTTTCAGAGAAGAAGATCTTTGAAATTGTGGACGACGGACGGACGACGGACGACGGACGACGGACGGACGGACGGACGCCGGATCATGGCCATCCTATAAGCTCACCTTGTGAGCCTTCGGCTCAGGTGAGCTAATAAAAGCGTTTGACCACTTAGTGGTTCGCCATTGTTTAGTCCGCTGAATGGGTCCCTTTTTTCGAAGGCATGATATATGAATGGGTCCCTTTTTTCGATTACCAGTTATATGAATAGGGTATGTTTTAAAGTATCGGGCGGCACGTCCGTACAAAAATGACCTCCAAGTTACCCCCCCCCCCCCCCGAGGTTTCGCTTCCTAGAATCTATGAAAAATTAAGTATTTTTATTAGAAGAATATATGTAAAATTGCATGACATTCCCCGATATTGAATTTCTGACACCAGAGACGAGTGAGAAGAAGATTTGCTCGCCTTTGTGTTTACTTTCATTTTGGATCTCAGTCAGTGCAACCAAATATCTCCTTAACATTTTCACATCCACAACACGCATTCTCCTTTATCACAACAGTGTGGTGATTTAGGACATAAACGGCCGTGGTGTTGTTCGTGTTGGTCAGTTTCTAAATTTTCGAAAGAGAACTGCTGCATTTGATGGCGACGCTCCTGCGTCGCTCTTATGGTAGGAAGGTGGTAAAAATGTTCTGTTCTATTCTGTTCTTCTGTACATCATTGATAGAATTTTTTTTTTTCGTCAAGCGGAACCGGAATTCGCAGCGGCAGCTAGCAACAGCTATTCACGTTGAAACATTCGAAATATTGTGTTGACAGAATGTCGCCGACTAAGCTTGCCCTAAATAAACGGATAAAACAACAATATTTTATTTCAGTTCTCTTTCATTCCTCTGTCATTGATAGATAACATGACGTCACTTGAGTATGACGTCACAAGGCTGTACTTGTTTACGCCGTCGTCGTAACAGCGAGCGGCGAACGTCCTTGTGTGAAAAAAAATTTCTCCGTTATTTCAAGGTCTCTCCGGCCTCAAATTTTGTACGGAAAGCAGTTATAATATTGTAAATTGTACAAAATTGTAAAGAATTGTATGGCTTATTTCATTGAGAGTCCCTGTTCATCAGGATCCATCAGGGTAAGCCCTCGGGGGGGTGGGGGTGGGGGATAACTACCTATAAATGACATAGTAGGGATGTGCCGCCCGAATAGCCCACCCCCCCCCCTCCTTTTCAGCCTCGCAAGTAAAAATATACGAATGGCCCCATTTTTTCACACCACAGTAGGGGCCTATATGAAAAGCCTTAGATTTTCTGTGTGGTATATCAATGGGCCATCTTTTCTGGCATCCCGGCCTGTATATGGTATTTGCAAAGATTTCCTGTCACGAGACTCAGTCACGAGATATACGCCCTCAGTATATACGCCCTCAAAATCGAGCTCAGAATCTCTGCGCAGATGATACGAAGCAGCAATTAGTATATGAATTGGTAAAAAAAAAAATCAAAGGACAGTATATGAATGGGTATAAAAAAATCAAAGGACAATGAATGGGTCAATATTTTGATCAATCAAGTATGTGAATGGGTCTATTTTTTCAATGACCAAGTATACTTAAGTTTTTACTATGTATGATGCTTAAAGTTTGGATGGCTATTAACTTCCATAAAACATTGAGAATAACAAAATGCCTGTTGGATCTTGTCAATTTTTAGCTCTAGTTAGTTTTCGAGCTTATACACATTCAAATCGAATAGTTATTAATGAATTATACAACTTATGATTACTAAGGGCATAACCCCCAAAATAAGGACAAGTGTATAAATAGAATAGAATCTAACGCGATTTGGGTAAATGTCATTCTGACAGTTCTAACAGATCTGGTAAAATATCGTCACAAAATAATTGTTGTTATGAAGTAATTGTTACCTCAAAACCGGCTCCAACATAATGTTAGGGTGATGCTTAACTTATGTCTGACTGTATATATCCCGTTTCCGTCGGTATGGAGAGGTTTAACGGAATACCGATAGAAATATTCCGTCTACACTGCATAAGACGCGTAATTCCAAGACGCGTAATTCACAGACGCGTAAGTCTTTTACTCCTTTATGGTCGGAGGTCAAACAATCTATATATACAACCCAACGTACGCTTACGTGGGCATATATAATTTTAATCGGGTTTACTTCTGTTCGAGCTGCGAAAATGGACAATATCTTTATATACATAAAAATACATAACTATGTGCAAGTGTGGATAAATATAATACATTGGTTACTTATTTTTTGTTTGATTATTTTTTGTATTTATGTAAAAAATCAAAAGATATCGATTTTCTCTTTAATGTTTTATGATTTTTATGATATCGATTTTCTCATTAATGTTTTTCATCTGAAATGAATAAATCATTTATTACTATGAGGCTATTTGAGTAACTTCCCTTAGAACACAAAAAAAGAACAAGGTTTTGTGAAAAGATCGATTTAATACAGTTTCTAAAATTTTGAAGGAGAATTGTTGCATGTTATAATATGAATTGCATACTGGTTTTATACTACTGGTTTTGTACTAGAAATCATTTACAGTTAGAACGTACATTACTGACATTACTGTCATTACTGACAGCAACCCAAAATGTCATATTTAAAATATCATGTCAACTATTCGATGGCGCGTTTCTTTTTTGCATTAGTATATATTGCCTTTTAAGTCAAAGGTCACTTTTGATTCCGTATTCCGTTTAGACCTCTACCAGAAGGCAGGCGAGCCCATGAAGTAAAAACATGTCGTGTTAAAGGTCTCTACCTTTTGCTTCCGTGCTCCGTTGCAAGTGAAAGGAGAATCAAGACTTTCCGCTGCACTTCGGTTGCACGTATGTATAGCTCGGCAAATAGGTCACTGTATGGGCGTTACCTTATGAATACGTTATTGGGTATGGTCTACTTTTGACCTAGGTAAAAGCTTAAGGTATACAGTTTAGAGACTCAACTCACATGTTGTCCGTTAGAATGAAATCCGAGTTTGTCTGATTTACTGGATTTGACAAAATACAGGTAGCTGATCTGTAACGGTAAATATGTGACAAGCTCTAGGCTGACTGAGTTCGACTTTTCTATAATCTCCCTACTTGAACAGATGGACTAGCCGACCACGCCCAGATATGAATATTAAAGTTGCCGCCCATACAGTGACCCATTGGCCGAGCTATAGTAGGTAGCAAACCCCCTTTCATTATACCCGCCATTACCAACAAATGAGCCGCCTCGTGGGAAAACCAACAATGTGGTTTCCGACCAGGTCCAACACAACCCGGCCTGTACTGTCACAGAAAAGAGCTAGAAGCTTGAAATTTTGGATTTAGAAAGTAGAGGAATTGTGCCATCTGTATAGCGAAAACAAAGGCGCTGATCAGCTTCGCAGTTACTGCGAAGCTGATCTGCGCCTTTGTTTTCGCATATGCAGATTGTTGGTTTTCCCATGAGGCGGCTCAAATGGTGTCATTCACACGAAATATTACAACGAGCGTTACCGACCAATGGTACCATTCACACTGGACATTTTAATCGGTGTTACCAATCAATGGTATTATTCGGCAATTAGGTTACTGTATTGGCGTTACCTCGTGAATACGTTATTGGGTATGGTCTTCTTTTATCTCCAACGGTAAATATGTGACAGCACTCAATGCTTACTGAGTTCGACTTTTCTATAATCTCCCTTCTTGGACAGATGGACTTGCCGACCACGGCCAGGTATGAATATTAAAGTTGCCACTTATACAGTAACATATTTGCCTAATTATAACATTAACACGGGAATATTATAACTGACGTTTCCACTCAATGGTGTCATTCAAACGGAATATTATAACCGGCGTAACTAACCTGTGGTACCATTCACACGAAAGTCTAAAACCGGTTATTATGCTGTGTGAATGGTACCATTGGTTGGTAATGCTGGTTAATGTATGTATTATTCCATTTGAATGGCAACATTGGTTGGTAACGTCGGTTGTAATATTCCCGTGCGAACTTTACCCCAGTTTAAATATCCTTTACCTTTGCTCTAGATACCATTGATTGTTAACGCCGGCTAAAATATTCAGTACCATTGGTCGGGACCATTCACACGGAATATTACAACAGGCATTATTAACCAATTGTACCATTCACACGGAATATCACAACAATTCACAATTTTACAATTTATTTATTTCACTCAGTCCATAATTTACATGGATACATAAGGTACAAAGTTACACATAATATTCAAGACTAGACAAAGTTGTCAACAAATATTATCATAACAAACACAGATTAAGTATTTTCATGTCAAATAATAACACATAACTTGCTTATGTCAGAGTACTGTATATCTTATACTTGCAATCCATTACGAACTATACAATAAACTTTGAAGAATGATAAATATTTCGGGAGGGTTCTTAAAGAGTACTGAAAATATTTTTGATGAACAGACAAAGTTTATTTTGAATATTTCTATTTTGGCTGGAAAAAAGACTTTGAAGTTTCAGAATGTTTGGATTTTTGTGACAATAAGTAGGGAGATACCGTTTCCTAAGTTTAGTAAGACGTTTGCATGACAACAGGTAGTGAAACTCGTCACCAAGATCTCTATTACAGAGATGGCACTTTCTTAGTTGACGAGAAGCCCTTCTCCATCGACCGGTTTCAACAGGCAACCTGTGATTCCTTGTCCTAATGTTTATTAGATACCTTCTAAGTTTAAATGGAATTTTAATAAGATAATTTTCGAAGCCAAAAGTGGGTTTTGTTTAAGAAATGAATTTCATTTTTCTGGTGTTCAAGGAGCTATGAACCGCAGTGGGTCGCGTGCAAAGTGAATGAACCCCGAAGGGGTTCATGTACGCTTTGCTAGCGACCCACTGCGGTTCATAGCTCCATGAACAACAGAAAAATTAAACTCATTGCTTATATTTACATTCATTTCTCTCTATCGCTTGTTGAAAAATCACCAAGGCGGTCACATTTACAAACAAACAAAGAATCTACACACAGTGTGTGTTCAAACAGCGGAACGGCGTCGACGTTTACAACGTCCAATCAGATTGGCGATATTCATGTTTTTTGACGTCAAGTTTGGATTACGTCACGTCGCGTGACACAATGTTGTTCATGGAAGTATGAACACAGATGGACATCTAATGGTTCATCTAAGGAGGTTTTAGAACAATATATTTACATTTTTCTAAAACCTCCTTAGATGAACCATTAGATGTTCATCTGTGTTCATACTTCCATGAACAACATCGTGTCACGCGACGTCACATGACGTCAAACTTGACGTCAAAATACAATACTTTTGCCAATCTGATTGGACGTTGTAAACGTCGACGCCGTTCCGCTGTTTGAATACACAGTGTGTGTTTATCTATTTGCTTGTAAATGTGATCGCCTTGATGATTTTTCAACAAGCGATAGAGTGAAATGAATATAAATATAAGCAATGAGTTTAATTTTTCTGATGTTCATGGAGCTATGAACCGCATTGGGTCGCTAGCAAAGTTTACATGAACCCCTTCGGGGTTCATTCACTTTGCACGCGACCCACTGCGGTTCATAGCTCCATGAACACCAGAAAAATGAAATTCATTTCTTAAGTAAATATAATTTTATAAAAGTAACATGATGTTTGTGTATCACATTCATTACTCCATTCTTGAATATATAAATCTGTAAGTCGTTGTTTAATTGATTTTGTCAGCCATATTTTGCTAGGAAAACCAGGGTTATCCCATATTCCGCTATAACCGCAATGTATAAAAATATTGTGAACATTTGTAAACCACTTAAAATATGAAGCATTTCTATTCTCAACTGCGTCTTTTGCAATCCAGTATAGCTAAGACGATAAATTGTCTGTTTCTGGTTGTATTAACTTAGCCCAGTACGATACCATTCGGGTATGAATATCAATTTTCAGAGGCAGCACACCCGTTTCTCCATACACTATGCAATTTGGAGTACTTTTCTTAATATTCAGTATAAATTTCAAAAATTTTAATTTAACCTGTTCAATCACACTTAAGTCGCCAAAGCCCCAAATTTCACACCCATACAAAAGAATGGGCTTGATGGTTTTATTAAAAAGCTCTATCTGGATGTCAATGGGAAGCATAAGGGATCTTGATTTTTTCAAAAGCTATATACTGCCCTAGATGCTTGCAGTGCAATGTGTTTTTCATAGCTAAAAATGATCCACCTGTACTAGATATAACTCCAAGATATTTATATTTAGAGACTACTTCTATCGGAGTGCCACCAATTGTAAATTCATAGTTCCCTAACCTCCCTCTTGAAAAAATCACAATTTTTGTTTTTGTGGTATTGGTTTTAAGCTTCCATGTATCACAATATAATGCATAAATGTCAAGTGCGTTTTGTAAATCACGATGTGATTCAGCTAATATTACCGTATCATCGGCATACAAAAGAACAAATACTTTTAGAAATGTATATATATTCTCATCCAATTCGATACCTTGGTAAGCTTGGCTTTCAGATAAAAATGTTTCTAAGTCGTTTAGAAATATAGTAAAAAGAAAAGGTGACAAATTCTCTCCCTGTCGGACCCCGATATTGCTATGGAAATAATTCGAAGATACTCCGTTAACAGATACACACGATTTTATTCCCTCGTACATGTTTTTAATCAATCGAAAGCATTTTCCAGAGATACCAAATTGTTTAATTTTAAAGAACAACCCGTCTCTCCAAACAGAGTCAAATGCTTGCTTTAGATCTATAAACCCACAAAATAATCGTTTTTACCGGATTGTAAAATGTTAACTAAAGTATGCAATGCAAATATATGATCTGTCGTTGAAAAATTCTTTCTGAAACCAGCCTGACAATTACTTATTTTGTTTTGTTCATCTGAATATGCTTGCATCCTATTGTTAATAACTGAGGAAAATAGTTTCCCCATACAGCTCAAAAGTGTAATCGGTCTAAGGGATCAGATGGGTCACCTTTCTGCTTATAGATAGGTATTATTTTGCCTAATGACCAGGTTTCTGGAATATGACCCGTATCAAAAACTAGATTAAATAATTTTAAGTATAACTGTTGAATATGTGGATTTTCAAGAGAGTACTTTATATGTTCATTCATAATCAGATCAATTCCTGTTGATTTGTTATGTTTTAAAGTTCGTACGGTTTTGACAATTTCAACTAATGTTTTTGGAGAATTAATTGTTTCATTTTCGTCGGGTTCAAAGTCTATGTTTAAGTTTGCTGTCGGTGTATCTTCACTCTGATTTATATTTCTAAAATAATCACGCTTTATCTAGCTCTACATTTGCACGGTAGGTAACCAAAACGGATCCTTTCAGAGGAAATATGCGTTTCCCGTTCCTTTCGGAGGAAGGGACGGTTCCTTTCAGAGGAAATTGGTAGACGAGGACTTTTAGACGCTAGAAACATAGACAACCGTTGGGTGATATCCTCAGATAAATAGTCCACGTAATGCACAACAGATTGAATTTGGTAGCTGAAGCGAACATTCACAATGTGCTTCTTTGTTTTCGCCGTTTTAAATGAAATAAGTACCATTCTTTAAGAATGCTACAGCACATGCTGCACTCAAAACCGCTTGTTTAATCGCAACTGGAGATATTTGCAACGAAATGTCTTCGAAATACAATATAAAATATAATTTCTTGTACTAGCACACAGTAAAACTCAATCAAATTACACTAATTCGCTCACAAAAAGTAAAATATTAACCATCACCAGAAAGTCATGTAGAAACGGATCCTTTCGGAGCACGCCTGAAGTTGTGATTTTTGGGCACCGGCTGTGATCAGAGTATCTGGCAACGGATCCTTTAGGAGAAATTTTACCACTAATGGCATATTCACTAGCTCTACTTTTCTGTAAGATCTTTTAAAGCCACTGATACTGTCATTCCATTCAAGTCGCTGCAAATCCTAAATGCGCCAATCAAGGAGAAAACAAAACATTTGTCTGTAGACACCTACAATCCAGCAATACCGCCCAGTGGTTCCCTAAGACATGCTCCAGGAAAGTCTTGATCAAAGACATGAAATGGTAGAATTACTTCCTTGTGTACCGAAAAATAAACATTTAAGGGGCTGTGCGTTTTAAAGTCTTGTTGCCATATTTTCTATTTGTACTGTCTAGCAAACCTGCACTTCGTGACCTCGCTCCATTTCCGTGACAGCATTAGTTGCATTTAAACAAATGTCGAACTGATTGTGGATTTTGTAATTTTCCTGTAGCTGCATTATTGGTGCTAATCGTGTGACTTTTTTTTATTTTAGCAGCAGCAAAAAACTTTCAATAAAAACATAAAATAGCCTACAAAACTAATAAAATCAAACGATTTTCGACTTTGAGTCGCTAATTGTACTATTGTTTCCCCAGATCTATTTATAGACATCTGCAATTCCTGGACATTCTTTACTTCCTGTCCTTAAAGTTTATAAATAAAAGCTCGTCTGTTACCATGCGGAATGTCTACGTATTAAAAAGAATTTGGAGTTACTATAATAAAAATATCACAAAGTGTTCTCTTTTCCGACCTTATTTTTGTCAAACTAGCAGAAACACTCTTAATTTTACACGTCTAAGTTATTTACAGTGCATACCAAACATTTTGTAGTACCAAACATTTTGTTACCCCGTCATCATTTTTGGTGATTGAAAGAATAACTCGGAAGTGGTATCATCATGTAAAGGTAATGCCTGTAAGGTCATTTCCTCCTGAAGGATCCATAGCCTCAGCTCCGAAAGGATCCTGTGCCCGTCTCCTTGAGGAACCGTTACCGCCAACAAAGGTTGTTTTTCATGTTTATGTATCAAGTACAAGTATATTACCACTTTATTTATTTAATTTCAGATTGGCAAATATAATATCTAGTGACAAGAAGTGCTAAAACGTTTTGATCAATGACATTCCCCAAATATTCAAGGGTTTTCACCTGCCTGTCGTCACAAAATGAAGTTCTCGGTCAACATATTTATCTCGTAAACAACAACGAAATGTTTGTGCACATAAAGAAAGCGCTGAGATTGTACCTTGATTACCACGTCATTACGTGCACATAAGTTTTGTACTCACTGTTCACGATAAAACCTCAAAAAATCGTTTCTCTAAACACAACCACGACGATATTGACGATTTCCTCCGAAAGGAACCGTCCCTTCATCCGAAAGGAACGGGCAACGCACATTTCCTCTGAAAGGATCCGTTTTGGTTACCTACCGTGATTTGTCTTGTTATTTCTTTTGCCACTCAAAAACTTCCAAAATTTACGTGGGTTCGATTTCTTAATTTTTCGCAATTCTTCAATTTTGGATTTTTTAAATTTAGTCTGTTCCTGGTTTAAAACGTTTTTATAATTCTTACTTTGCGTTTTCAAACTACACTTATTTTGATGACAGATGTTACCAATCAACTGTACTATTCACACGGAATATTACAACAGGCATTATACCTACCAATGGTACCATTCACACGGAATATTACAACAGGCATTACCAACCAGAGTACCATTCACACGCAATGTTATAACCGACGTTACCAACCAAATGTACCATTCACACGGAATATTACAACATACGTTACCAACCAAAGTACCATTCACACGTCGTTACCAATCAGTGGCGACATTCAGACAAAATATTAAATCCGACCCTACCATCCAATGGTACATTATAACAGACGTTACCAATCAATGGTACCATTCACACGGAAAATTCAAACTGGCGTTACCTGCTGTTCATAGACGAGTGATAATATGATAGTGGGCGCGAAACCGAATAATAACCATAGGGTGGAACCTTCTAAATTCGTGGCAGTTCGAAATTCGTGGTAACCGTTATATGTTTGTCCTAGTTCTCTCTCTGTGAGAAGTTTTACATTGCGAAAACATGCCCATGCAATATACAGAGATTTTAAAGTTGCAAAAAATGAAAATTTTCAGTAAAAAATGTTTGATATTTTTCTTATTTTTGCTCAAAATATAGATTCACGGTGGGTACACGCTAGAACCGCCTCGCCGAGGCGGTTCTAACGAGTACCCACAATCTATGTTTTGGAGCAAAAATAAGAAAAATAGGTACACCCCTGAATACCCCAGTTATGCTATACAAAAGTGGGGTATAAGGGGGTATACATTTCACGGACATGTTTTCCTTATGAGAAGTTTTAACCCCGGTTGTTTTAACTCGGTGTTTGCACTTTAAAATGGTAAGAAAATTTTATCTGAACAACAATGTTGTGTAAGTCCACAAACATCAATTCTTCAACAAGGTACAAAAACAAATTCTTAATAAAATGTAACGTTAGTCCCTAAGATTAATTTCATCCCAAATACAAACCAGAAAGGATAGATAATTTTAATTACCATGAGTACTTTATGGATTTCCAGCGCCATAAATTGCTGAAAATCAGGCTGTTCTGGCACCACTGGATAATTTTATTTTGAGCTTTGTTTATTTATAAAGGACACTTATGTTGACATATGAAAGTGAACAATTTCTCAATTCTATTTTGGTATAGCATGTGTGCAAGCCTGCTGATGAGATTTTTAAAAGAGCTGATAAAAAATTAAATACACCGAGAGGTACCATAATAATAACAACAACAACAACAAAAGAAAAAACAACAACAAAACGTTCCGTCATTTTTTATGTTCACACTACACAAAGGTTATTAAATATGCGACGCAGTTGCAAACATATATTTTAATGATACTTGTTTACTTTCCTTGTAAGACTAGGAAAATAACCAAAACTTTTCCATTATCCACGACATTTTAAACAACCAAACTGCATTTAAAATCAGTGCGAAATTCTTCCGTTTGTTTAATTAGGAAGAGGAATTGAACAAGGCAAATATATCATACTTGACAGTGTTTTGATATCTTATCAAGAAGGTACAATTAATAATAATAATAATAATAATAATAATAATAATAATAATAAGTAATATGAACACGAAAGTTCATAAGCTGACACATGCCATATGACGAATTTTCCGCCGTTAAAGATATATTTTTTTTCGTTATCAGACGGAAGAAATCCATAACCTACTTTATATTACTTATGTCTATACACGATCTCGTTTTTCTTTCTTTTTACACCAAGGATATAGACCGTATAAATGCAGGAAAATTATACTGACTCGTGGATGCAGAAAAATCAATCCCTACTTCAACTGATATTATGGATTTGTGACACACACAAAAATCAGGTATGTGTAGTCGATTTACTTTCAATGTCTTGCCTGTGCATGAGTGTATGGCTTCAAGTGCATCTTGCAAACATCCACATTTGGATGACGCCCCGCCCATTGGGGCCTAAAAAAATAGATGGGCTGCTTGTGCCTCCAGGCAAAGCTTATACACTACTGATCACTACTGACTGACCTCTGATTACTGGTTTACCGCTTATGTCTGAGCCTGCCCAGGAAATGTGGCTCAAATCAAACCATTCATACGTATAACCCTTTTGTGGCTTAGTTGGATGGTTATATTTCAAGCACTTGTTGGATGTCATGACATCCTCATTTTTGGGTAAAAGTCCCATATAGTGGAGGCAACGTCTCGACATGACCTTAGCTGTTGACTGGGACGTAAAGCATCAATTCAAACAAGCATTTGGATGAACGTTACATGTACACCATGCACGTGGCTTGTTTTGTACATTGTTACAGAAATTCCTTTCAGCAAACTGAGTCCCCTTACATTGCACCACAGCACCTCGGCATCAATGTATTCCAGTCACGGTCATATGCGCATTTTGATTAGAGGCCGATTTCGATTTCATCAACGCGCTCAATCATCTGATCATTCGATCATCTAATTGCTGTGTCATATGTGGGTTTGAGCCGAACACGGGGCAGGTGTGAGACAAGCCAAGTTCTGCTTGCGGGTCAAGCACGGTGTCAAGTGGTTTCTCGGCTAATGATTGAGCTAAAATAATCTTGATGAGCTAAAATAATCTTGAAATAAAACTAATTAAAAATGAAAGGAATCAATTTGTAAGCCAGAGTCACAAATGGTCATCTAGACCTACACTGAAGTATGTAGATTTTGTGCAGTTTACTAGATTGCTGTCTCAACTATTTGCCAAAATTCTAAATAAAATGTTATTTTCTTCCAGGTTATTGAAAGTGATACGGCCGACGACTTACTGGTACTGCTAACGACTGACACCATAAAAGACAATCGGCCTATGTGATCCGCCATCATAAATGCATCTACGCGACACACGAGAAAAGAGATTTTTTGCTTACAATTCATACGGACATAGCTACGAAATTCATACATCAAAAAGTAGTTGACACTACAAACTGTTAGGGCAGATTACAGCACCGAAGTTTCATATGAAGCTTACTATTATGTTCTGTTTTGAAGTCTTAGTTCATATAACTTGTCATAGGAGACCTTCCCATACGCTCGCTTAAATTTTGTTCCATCCAGTCTCAGTTATATTCGAATGAACCGTAATCATTCTAGCGTTGGAATCTTTGGTACAGGTGTGGAAATGTCATCCAAAACAGGAAATACGAACAGTTCCCCAGATAGGGGCAACACTTACCAGCTGGAAAGTCCAAAATATTCAAAACAGGATCTGTTCTTGTGGACTTTCACGGGCAACGTTTTGTGGAGTTCTGTCAAATCGAGACACATCGTGGACTGTGGCTCAAAACCCTGTAACAGCATTTCTTCTGAAACTAATCACGAAATCAAAACAGGCCTGCTGGATGGCGGTCTAGGCAGATATAATCGAAAAGAAAACGCGTGGTCGTTCTTCCTTGGATGCTGGCACGAGTAACATTATGTAAACACGCCCATGCAATAAACAAAGATTTTTTGAGCTTTAAAAATTGAACATTTTCAACTGAAAATTTTTGATATTTTTCTTATTTTTTCTCAAAACATAGATTGTGGGTACACGTTAGAACCGCCTCGGCGAGGCGGTTCTAACGAGTACCCACAATCTATGTTTTGGAGCAAAAATAAGAAAAATAGGTATACCCCTGCATACCCCAGTTTTGCTATATAAAATTGGGGTTCAAGGGGGTATACATTACACGGACATGTTTTCATGATGGCTAACAAGATAGCATAAGTGGGCCAGTGATGGATCAGGTACCAGAGATGGATCGCCCTCTTTTCTTCATAATTCACTTAAAAAAAAGTTTCATTCGTAATTTACGATAATCACGCTTTCCAAAATTGTACATACCTTTCAAACTGACCGATGTTTGTAAGAGAAAAAGTGGTTGGTCCTTCACTGATCCCTTGTGCTACTGAAATTTGATTTGACAACACTTTTGCTATACTCTTTCAACCATGTTTTAAAAAGAAAGAAAATAAATAAATAAAAATGCTTTTTCCGTGCATTTATTGAACGCCCCTCGTACAAACGTACAAAGCGTTTTCCTCTGGATATTTTTATTTTCAAATGTGTGAAAATGTTAATAATCAAATGAAATTAAATAGTTTATTATCTCAAGTCACAACGTTTATGACAACGAGAGGGACAATAACAAATATGGGCCCCCGCTCATTTGGGGCCTAAAGAAATAGGTGGGCTGCTTGTGCCTCCAGGCAAAGCTTATACACTACTGACTGACCATTTGATTACAGGTCAACCGCTCAGGTCTGAGCCTACCCACGAAAAGTGGTTCAACTTAAACCATTCATACGTATAAGTCTTTTGTGGATTAGTCGTATGGTTATATTTCAAGCACTTATTTGGGTGTCATGACATCCTCGTTTTGGGTAAAAGTCTCATAAAATTGAGGCAACGTCCCGACAAGACCTTATATATATAGCTGTTGACTGGGGCGTGGTTAAACATCAATTCAAACAAACAAACAAACAAACAAATAACAAATATTGATTTACATTTATGACAGCGCATGCACGTTCGAAGATCGAACTTATCTAGAGTGCAAAAAAGAACTTGAAAATATTCACATAAAATACATATGTGCGACACTATGGAGCTGGCCTAGTTGATACAGTAAATTATCTAGTTCCGGGTCAATTTTTTTTCGAAGTGGTTTCCAGATAATTGCTCACAGCAAACTAGGTTTCGACCTTACCATTAGAAAGTATAATCCTTCTTCTAAATAATGAACTTTAGTCTGATTAATTGTGAATATTCTGTGGGCCACACGATGGCTTTGAAGCAGACCACCAATTTATCCAGTTCCGAATCATTTATCCAGTTCCGAATCACTTGCGATAATTTTTAAACAGGACACTCTCTGGCGCTATTGCGTTATGATTTTGAGTTTGTATTTTCATTACTTCTTTATGAAACAAGACTTACACACAGTTAACCATTTCAGATAGAAAAAGTGTCAAAAAACTGTGTACATGTATACGACGTATAACTTACGTTCTGGATATTGGCGTCAATCGAACTAAGTCGATAATGGCGTAACTGGTTCCAGATTTTTGCAGTTAAGAACTGGTAATCATGGGCTGTGCATTGGTTATTTTCATTTTTGTTTGTTGGTTGGTTTGTTTGTTTGTTTTGTTGTTGATGTTTTAGGAGTTTAACTTTCACCTGTTTCATTAACATTGAATTTCAAACACAGCTTTAATGTTGCGTAAACAGAGATATCTAACAGGAGTATGTCAACTAGACTAGAAATCCAGACAGCATGTTTTGTTCGCGATGCAGATCGACTGCACAAAGAATCACCTGCGTAAGGAAACGACCATTTGATTTTTATTATTAGGGAGGGGGGGGGGGGTGGATTAAAAAAAAAAAAAAAAAAAAAAAAAAAAAAGGATCCAATTTTGGCCGAAAAACATATCTAGGGCAGAGTAAATTCTGTATTACTATCTTACGTATTGTAATATATACCAATAAAAAGACAGGACCGCGTCGTGAGAGATAAATAATATCCAGGCCCGGAAACATCTTCCAGCCCCCCCCCCTCTTAAAATTAATTCATTTATTTATCTATCTATCTTGGGTCAGTTTACGTCCCTTTTAAGATCATTTAGCTCATATGAGACAAGCCAGTCAGCTGGTGTGGTGAAAACGGGCGAACCCCGAGAAAAAAAGAAAAAAAAAAACCCTGGCATATCTTCAAGCAGAACTTGTCTCACATGAGCCCACAACAAACACAGCGGTGAGACGATCGAATGAAACGCGTTAATGAAATCAGCTCTTCACCACTCGGCAACGGGGTGGGGGGTTTGACATTCATTTATTTAGTTAAGTTTTGGTAAATGAAGTGCCACTTTTTGGGAAACAGCTACTCACTAGACTACTATGTCAAAAGAAGAAATCAAAATAATAGAACAATTTTGAAAGAGAGAGAGAGAGAGAGAGAGAGAGAGAGAGAGAGAGAGAGAGAGAGAGAGAAAGAGATATGTTGCTAGATTCCTTATAGGAGGACCAAAAAGCATAACTCGGCGCTCAACGTGAGGATCGAACCCAGTGTCTGTCCTTCTTGGCTTTGTTGTGTGGTTATATTTGAAGCACGTTTAGTTTAGGATGTCAGGGCATCCTAACTTCCCCCCCTCCCCCCCCCCCCCGCTTTTGATTCAGTTTAACGTCCCTTTCATGATTATTTCAGCTCATATGAGACGCGCCAATCAGTAGGTGGGACGAAAACGGGAGAACCCCGAGAAAAACAAAACCACCTGACATGCTCGCAAGCAGAACTTGGTTTGTCTCACATGGCCAGAGCGGGGTTCGAACCCACACTAGACACAGCGGTGAGAACTTTGGGCACAAGTCCCATAAAATGGGGGCAAAGTCCTGACATCACCATAGCTGTGGACTAGAACGTTAAGCATCAATTCAAACAAACTGCATTGCAAATGAAAGACTGTGGTATTGTGGCGACACGCACGCACGCACGCACGCACGCACGCACACACACACACATCAAATAAAATACTTACTGAGATTTAAACACTCCCTCCTCAGTTCTTTCAGGTTTAGCGCTAAGACGTGTACTGTGATATTAATAGATTTACGAGTACATGTACTATTTTGACACAATTAATTTTTACTGACCCGAAACTAGCTAAATTGGTAGATAAAATTAACAAGCTCCTACGCAACAGAAAATCAATAAATGAAGTTCAGTTTTCCTGGTGTGTTATAATCAATGTTGGAACGCATGTTGGAACCAAAAGTGTAAAAAAATAATGTTCAAGGTTCATGCATTTTGCGGAAACCTGCACCTTGCGGATAATTACACAAGTGCAATATACATTCTAATTCGACAGGTCATATCGAAGAACAGATTTATTTTAAGCATGCAGATAAGTTTTCAAAATCTGACTTCGTGCAGAGGAAGAGAAAAAGATGGACTTCATGACCATACAAAATATTTGTTTTTTAATTGAACAGCTGCTGTGTAGTTCGTGACGATACGACCACTTGATTCGGAACTGGATAAGATTCGAAACCGGATAAATTACTGTATTGAATCTGACTGGATCTGTGGGTCTAAGTTTCAAACCCCACTTTCGCCGAATTATAATTTTATAAAATTACTGGCCGTGCCCAGACAGTTATGTGGTGATTTGTCTTCGCGTTGTCTGTTTGTTCTGGTCGTCCCTCTGTTGAATTCGTATTAATTGATGCCGTCTGTGGTTGCATTACGAAAACTTGCCCATGTAATAAACAATTTTTTTTTTTACCTTTAGAATTGAAAAATTTTAGCTGAAAAAATTTGACATTTTTTCTTATTTTTGCTCAAAACATAGATTGTGGGTACACGTTAGAACCGCCTCGACGTCAGTCTCAATAGTACGTATAATTGTGTCAACATTTTCAGACAATAATTCAGTAAAATTTCCTAGAAAATTAAAGTTTATACAATTCTGACCATTTATACTTAGGAAAATCCCTTTCTGTTTTGGTACCGTGTACATTATTGTTACTATAGTGTTTACTTTGAATATGAAGAAAATTGTACCCATGATCGACTGCTCTCCCTCAATTACGCGTTTTGTTACATAAAGCGCTTACTAAAAACTAGTGAACCCGTCTATAGTGACTAGACAGTTCACCGCAATCAATTTAATTTATCAAATGTTGACACTCCCCGTCAAATAGCAGTAAATATCTAGCAAGCAGTCTCGATCGTGGTGACTGCTTATCATAGCGCATCTAGGTTTACATAGTATATACCCTGATGAGGGGGTACAGAAACTATAGAAACTCTATACGGCTGACTTTAAGTCCATCACATCGCATTATAGGTCTATTTCTGGTAGTGTGGCTGTATGTCAAAATTCAGAACTCTGTCACAAATTGACTTCACTGCAAATTGGTTTTCTACAAATCGACATATTGATTGTAATCGTGTCCCCTTTAGTATTGGCTTTCATTCCATAATATCAAAAATTTTGGTCATTGCCTTGAGCAACAGATACACACACTGGTCAATGTTCATTACAAGAAACGACATTCATGTATAGGAAACGAAACTGAAATGTATGAGAATCGAAATTAATGACGAACCAGAGAATCAACAACACTGAAATCTAGAGCAAAGGGAATCTCTTATAACAAACGGCTGCTGACCTTTTCATTGGTTTCTTTTTAAAGAAGCCAACTTGTTGGATATAGTTTTTATCGGTAAGTCAATACAAAATTCTAACGGAAAATGTACCGATTCTGTTCTTTGACCAACTTCGAAGCTATATAGAAAAGGAAATAATTTACTTGCTGGAATAAAGTAATCCACTACGCTACATCCTTCATTTGCTGTACATGTAAATTCACCGTTACTATCCCGATTTGATCTACCATTTACAATATGTACACCGAAGTTTTTGCATATTCAATAAGCGTTAATCCAATGATTGTTAATTGTTTTATCTTTGGATTTGCGTTCTTCTTGAAAACTATCATTTTCAGTGACATCATCTTCATTTATTATAAATTCAAGATCGTCATCAATTGAAATATCCTGTAAATCACCGCACCTTGCGTTAAAGTCCCCAGCTAATAATAAATAAGAGTCAGGATGTTTAGAAATAATGTCAAGCAAATTACATAGGAGAAATAATACATGATAATATCTGAAGATAAATCTATATCTGCCTTATCCGTTAAAAATCTTAAAACTACACAATCGTCAATTTTTTTAAATATTCTCTCAACTGAAAATTGTTGAACTATACTACTTTTAACGAAAACTGTGACGCCACCAGAGTATCTGCCTTTCTTAGACCGTTTCTTTCTAATCTTACTGTAAACATGATATCCATCAATAAAATCGTTAAAATCATCTTCTTTTTTCCCCCATGTTTCGCATAAACAAAATATATCAAAAGATTTAATATAACTTAGGAAATCTTGATTTTGGTCATATTTCTCAAGTCCTTCTATATTCCAAGATCCAATTTTTATTCTGCATATCTTATCTAGAACAGTATGCGAATCTGTTCGTTGGCCTCGGCCATACCCCTATTTCTTGCTACAAAGTTTTATATTCTCAGTGTTCTCATCATACATGAACGTGTCTTTCTCAATAACCAGTTTATCATACTTAATAAACGCCTTTTTGCCTGACTTCAGAGCATCTCTTAAGAATGGTCTTAGATCGTTTCTACTCTTCATAACCCTACTGGGGAAATCTTCACTAACATGAATATTCTTTCTGAACAGTCCATCTTCGGTATCTTCACTGTGGATACTAAAGTTATCTGAATCTTCACCTACTCCGCCTTCAGCCCCTTGAACTTGTTTCTCAGCCTCCTTTGCAGCCAATTGTATAAACGCTTCTCTCTGTACTGCTTAAGTACTTTTTCTTTATCTTTAAAGAAAGAGAATTTTACAATTACAGGTCTAGGAGTTTTGAAACAGTTCGAAATGTACAGAGATTGTTTTTCAGCAGTAAAAAATGAAAAAATTCATTCGGAAAAAATGGATATTTTCAATGTTTGTGTTCAAAACATTAATTGTGGGTACACGTTAGAACCGCCTCGCCGATGCATAATTGCCTTTTTCATTGTTCCAAATCATAGATTGTTGGTACTCGTTAAAACCGCCTAGCCAAAGCGTTTTAACGTGTACCAACAATCAATGTTTTGAGCAAAAATACGAAAAAATATCAAACATTTTCTGATGAAATTTTCAATTTTTACAGCTGGAAAAAATGTCTGTCTAATATAGCATGGGAAAGTTTTCAATGAGACAACTTCCAATATTTAATGCACAAGTTCTCTTGTTAATACATGTACACTTGTTCAGTGGAGGATCCGTCCCAACCTGGCCAAAATAATGTTGGCTCGAATATCAAACAACAAAACAAAAACATACACTGAAAATACGGCATAAAACCATGACAAACGCATAAATTCCAAACCTTGATAAAGTACCAGAAAGATGCTTATAAGTTCACTATTCGGGAGAGCCGTGGCTCAGTGGTAGAGCATCGGACCCAGAATCCAGAGGTCGTGGCTTCGATCCCTATAGGCGGCACCGTGTTGTGTCCATGAGCAAGACATTAACTCTCTAGAGTATTGGTTAAAACCCAGGAAGCGGTAGCTCCGTCCCGACACTGATGATGACTGAAAAGTTGTTGAATGGGACGTTAATCTCAAAACATTTAACAAGTTCACTCTTGGGGCTTATACTTCATACTCCTGGTCCCGAATCTACACGATGGAAAGGTACAGTGTTACATCTCAATTCAGCTCAACTTACTCAGCTCATCATGCTCAGCACATAGGGACAAAAAGTATTCATATTTTGGCTGATAGTTCGCACCCTCTGTACCCGTGATACAATCAATTACCTTACGTCGGAGACTGATACAACTAGACGCGGCGCGTGGCGGCAGATGGAGTCAGGTGAGTTGACGATTATTTTAATTTTACAGGCATTTATGCGGGGGAGTTTGGGTCAAGAGTTGGCAGAGAAATAAAGTGTACATACCTCTGTTTGTTTGCCATCAACAGTATTCTAAACAACATCTCCTTGCCACAGAAACAATAGTTTTCTTGGCGGAAAATTCCACCATCGTCACGAAAAATGATTGCATTTGCTAATTTCTCCAATCTTTCGTCACCTATTGACATTTTTAACGTTTCAATATAGACCAAAAACATTCTTTGTTACATACACGCAGAAAACAATAATGAAGTCAGGCCGGGAGTCAGGCTGGTTTGTTCACAATATGGTGTTGAACACACACAGGGTAGATCGATTAGGATACAACTAACCTATATGAGTCAATTACCTCGATACAACTCACGTATAAGACTTTCGGATAGAAAATGATGCTCCTTACGTCGGAGAATAGAGCAAAAAATGATACTACTAACGTCAAAAGACTATTGTACATTGAAAAGCCCACGGACTCGATCAGCTGGCTAACCTGCACTCCGATACACTCCGTGACCTCGTTCCACTTCCGTGACAGCTTAGCATAGGTTGCATTCAAACTATGGTCGAACGAATTATGGATTTCGTAATAAGCTTTTAGCCTCCTTATTTGGTTATTTGAATTTGTGTAATGTATTTGTAACAGTGTCATAATTCTTCTGATAAACACATGCGTATCCCGCAGAGTTTAAACAAATTTGGAAAAATCGAACGATTTTCTTCTATGTGTCGCTTATTCTACAGTAGTCTCCCCTGATATATTAATATATATATTTGATACATTCAACAGAAAACATGAAGTATTTTATGAATATGCATACTTTTACAACTAGAATGAATATGATTTAACTTTTAAGTCACATGTGCCAAACATAACACAGTTTTTCGTTTCTTTGCTTTTTTGCTAGGTTTTAATTTTCGACCAAGGGTTCAATATATCCCATTTCCGTCGGAACACCGATGAAAATATTCCGTCTACCACGGACTAGCGAGCCCGAGTGTATCAGCCAGGGCAAGTTTGCATGTGTCCCTTATATCAACATGTTCCAAGGGCTCAAGAAGTTTTACTTAGTGTGTTTTATTTATTTTTCTGACTGGTCACGATTTTTTCTGACTGTTTGCCAGTAATTTTGTTAATGAATTAAATTATTATTATTATTATTGTTATTATTATTATTATTATTATTATTATTATTATTATTATTATTATTATTATTATTGAATCAATATTTGACGTCTTTTTAAAATTCTAATATCATATAACTCATCTGGATAACATGTTGGTAAAATGGTAGATGCGTTGTGACTAAAGTAATAAATAAATAAATAAGTAGCATTCCGTATTACCAACCGTTAAAATTGCACAAACAAGAGCCCTTGGAACATGTTGATATAAGGAACACATGCAAACTTGCCCTGCCTGACACACTCGTGCTCGCTAGTCCGTGGGCTTTTCAATGTACAATAGTCTTTTGACGTAAGTAGTATCATTTTTTGCTCTATTCTCCGACGTAAGGAGCATCATTTTCTATCAAAAAGTCTTGTACGTGAGTTGTATCGAGGTAATTGACTCATATAGGTTAGTTGTATCCTAATCGATCTACCCTGTGTGTGTTCAACACCATATTGTGAACAAATCAGCCTGACTTCATTATTGTTTTCTGTGTGTATATAATAAAGAATGTTTTTGGTCTATATTGAAACGTTAAAAATGTCAATAGGTGACGAAAGATTGGAGAAATTAGCAAATGCAATCATTTTTCGTGACGATGGTGGAATTTTCCGCCGAGAAAACTATTGTTTCTGTGGCAAGGAGATGTTGTTTAGAATACTGTTGATGGCAAACAAACAGAGGTACGTACACTTTATTTCTCTGCCAACTCTTGACCCAAACTCTCCCGCATAAATGCCTGTAAAATTAAAATAATCGTCAACTCACCTGACTCCATCTTCCGCCACGCGCCGCGTCTAGTTGTATCAGTCTCCGACGTAAGGTAATTGATTGTATCACGGGTACAGAGGGTGGTTCGGGTCTTTCTTGAGGCGAAAACGCAACGAATTCTCAGCTTAGCTTAACTCATCTAGCTCAGCTTACAGCTTACCGTAATTATTCGGTGGACCGTTATATTCCTTATGAGCCTTTTTAGGTATAGTCTATACCCCATTGAAGTTGAAGTGGTTCTGTTATGCACCAGTCATGATCAGTCATTTGTATCCACGACCCCTCTGTGGCCAGGGAATAGCGGGGGTTTTAAAGCCCGGATAAAGGCCCAGCAAGGCGGGGTCATTTTTGTGGTGAAATCCCTGCTAAAAGCCCCGGCTCCCCGGAGGCTGACAATTATATCACGGGTGGTAAAGTTTGGAACGACCTCCAAAAAGAGGTAGTGAATTTCTGTTCCAATCGCACATCCGGGAACTCGCGAGGTTGGTCCAAAGCCTAGAAACGGATAAACAAAGGTAGGTGTCGGTAGTTCTTTTGATTGTTTTCTAAGTTTCTAGCGAAAAATGGATAATTATGGCAATGCTATGTCGTGTAAAGATGACTTCTCGATGCATACGGCCCAAAACTGCGGTTGAAACCGAAATGATTTCCGCTGGGTCGTTTTTAAAACGTCGATCACGACGTTGCTTTTTCACAACAGTTTGTCAACAACTGACACCTTTTTGCAAAATTTGTGCTTTTCCACGAAGAATACAGCTCCGGTACGCCCACCCTGGGGAAACGAGCACTCTGTATTATATATGCTGTTAAAAATCGCAACGGGGCGCATTATTTAAACAAATTATTGAGAAAATTCCAGTAGAGGTCGTTCCAATAAGTTGGAGCTTGGTCCAATTTGAATGAGACCGTTCCCAGTGCTCTCCTGTTTTATACAATGAAATTAATATCTGTGATATCAGACCAGCCACACTCAGACAAAAATGATGGCGTTTGAAATGCTGTAATATTTTGGGGTTTGAAAGCGATTCTCCTACGACTGATAGCTTGCTAATGACCGTTTATAAGCGGTTTCCGGCTTGTGCTTTAAACATGAATTGTTCTTTGCAGAGCTTCAGATAGTTTCTTATTCCTGCTTTTATGTGTAAACCTATTTTCATGTTTTGTTGCTCTTTTTAAGACGTTTGGAACGCAAAAGGATTGTGACACGATCATATTTTTCTTGATGTATTTCAGGAAAGGGTGATTTTGAAAAAAATAAAAGTATCATAAAACTATTGCAAAGACAGTGCATGCGATTCTTGCTTTGTCGGGTTTTCGTGTGATAAATTGTTTCGCTCTTTCTGTTGTTAAATGAGCCGCCTCGTGGGAAAAACAACAATGTGGTTTTCGAACAGGTCTGACACAAACCGGCCTGTACAGCTACAGAAGCAGGCTAGAAGCTTGAAATTTTGGAGTTAAGTAGAGGAGGAATTTTACTATCTGAGTAGCGAAAACAAAGGCGCTGATCAGCGAAGCTGATCTGCGCCTTTGTTTTCGCCTATGCAGATCGTTGGTTTTCCCATGGGGCGGCTAAAATATAATAAACAAAAGGCTACACATACACTCCAACAAAAATTTGACAAAGGGTCACAAACCTGTTTGGACCTGTAACAAAACTCACCTAAATAAGCTCATGACATGGGACATGGATTGTTCCATCTTCCCGTGTCATGAGCCCATGCTTGCCATTTCGGTTGAAAACACGTAGTCGGTTGAAAACACGTAGTACTGATTTGACACCGTCGCACCTTACCTTTCCAAATGCTTGTGGCAAGATACTGTTCGCATAAACAGAAACAAAGCTAAGTGCAAGATGTTGCCAAAAAGGAATAGAAAGTTTTGTGCTATAAAAGTTTTACAATGGGATGAATGGATATAAATTCATGTAATAATATGTGCACAGCGTTTTCACTTTTGTTCAGTATATATAATTAATGAGTTCTGCAGATTAAAGTAATACCTGAGTTTAAGACGGGGATGTGTGATATTTTGTTGGGAAAGGCTTCGACCACACTTTGAGATTGGGTCGGGTCTCTCTCTCTCTCTCTCTCTCTCTCTCTCTCTCTCTCTCTCTCTCTCTCTCTCTCTCTCTCTCTGTAGACCTTCCATATAACTATATTTGTATTTGTATTTGATGTTTTATTTTCAGATAATTTTGATTGATTATGCCATCTACTAGTATGTCATCTACTAGTCTGCCATCTACTAGTATACCATCTACTAGTATGCCATCTACTAGTTTGCCATCTACTAGTATGTCTAAGTATGCCATGTACTAATGGCGCCAGTCATGCAAGTACAAGTCGTGCAGTGTACAAATGTAAAAAGGCAAAAATGGACAATTAAAACACAGAAAAAAGTCAATATAAGCAAAATTTGACAATCTTGTTTAATACAAATACTTTTCTATGTAACATTTACTACTTATCAATCATCATTGGCAAATTATACAATAGAATTATAAAATTCAGGATCGGCAATTTCAGCCTATTCGGCTTGCCAGCTTTACCCGATCCAGGATGCTGCCATGTTGGTGACACAATGTTCATCCGGATTCAATAAATGTCAACCGCCCATTTTTTGTCTGAGTTTGGCTGGTCTGATATCACAGATATTAATTTCATTGTATAAAACAGGAGAGCACTGGGAACGATCTCATTCAAATTGGACCAAGCTCCAACTAACTGGAACGACCTCTACTGGAATTTTCTCAATCATTTGTTTAAATAATGCGCCCCGTTGCCATTTTTAACAGGATATGTAATACAGAGTGCTCATTTCCCCAGGGCGAGCGTACCGGGGCTGTATTCTTCGTGGAAAACCACAAATTTTGCCAAAAGGTGTCAGTTTTTGACAAACTGTTGTGAAAAAGCAACATCGTGTTCGACCTTTTAAAAACGACCCAGCGGAAATTATTTCGGTTTCAACCGCAGTTTTGGGCCGTATGCATCAAGAAGTCATCTTTACACGACATAGCATTGCCATAAATATCCATTTTTCGCTAGAAACTTAGAAAAAAATCAAAAGAACCACCGACACCTACCTTTGTTTATCCGTTTCTAGGCTTTGGACCAACCTCGCGAGTTCTCGGATGTGCGATTGGAACAGAAATTCACTACCTCTTTTTGGAGGTCGTTCCAAACTTTACCACCCGTGTTATATGGAACAACAGTTGGTAGTTGTTCTAAAGAACACATATGAGAGAGGAGTTTGAATTTCTGCATGTAAATGTACAGGCATATTTGTGACCATAAAAATAATTAATTAAATGCTAAAGTACAACTATTATACAATATGAATTAATGTGATCGTGTGTTGGCGGGAAATGAAACCCCCGGCACATCCCCGTCTCCGCTATCACAGGCCCTAGGGGAGTCAGGGGTACACTGTATGTGAATGACTGGATTTTTTTTTTTTTTTTTTTTTTACACTGAGTGACTGTGTAAATATGGATTCAGTTTCATAAAAGAAATTTGAAAATTAGTGCCAGCTAGATCTAGATCTTTATGGCGGATTCAGACCACGTATTTTGATCTATATAGACCTCTATTTTACAGAACACCTAGACTAGCTACTAGTCTGATAAATAAGTGTTTTTGCCTTTTTTTGGTAAGCTTAATTTCTTTTTTCTTGAAAGTTAGAGCACAAGATTTTTTTCTGATGCTTGGCTAGATTTATCAAGTTAAAATCGAGACAGAGGAGTAGACTTATATTATGTCCAAATGATGTACATTTTATATAAAAGATTTTACCATTATAGATTTGTCATTTTAATGCCTAGTGGCTAGGCTACAGAACACCAAGTATGAGGCCCTCCTAGGGGTTTTGGGGATTCAGGGAGAAGGGCTATTTATTTTCAGGGATTTGGGGAGAATGGTCATTTAATTTGAGGCTCTCCCAGGGGTTTTGTGGATTCATGGAGAAGGGCTATTTATTTTCAGGGATTTGATAAGAAGGGTCATTTATTTTCAGAGATTTGGGGAGAAAGCATAACTTTTTGAGGTTTTAGGGAGCAGGCCCTTGGGGGCTGAGGAAAAACATTTTAGGGGGCTGGGGAGGAAGGTCATTTTTCTTTCAGGGAGCAGCGGGGAGCTCTATTTTCAGGGATTTGGGGAGAAAGCATAACTTTTTGGGGGTTTAGGGAGCAGGGAGAAGGGGGCTAAGGAAAAACATTTAGGGAGCTGGGGAGAAAGTTATTTTTTCTCTCAGGGAGCAGGGAGCAAAGACCTCCCCCTGATCAAGTATGCAAAAATTCCGTGAAATACATGCAGGCTATGCATTTTCTTCAGAAATAGTTCAGCTCTAAAAACAAACTAGAGGACCATTGGTCCTGTAGCTCACCTGAGAGATTATCACATTGTAAGCTCATGAGATTTAAATTAATTGAGAATCGACCAATGAAAGTCTATGCATGGACACTATTGACCCCCGGGGCATGGCCAAATTTGACCCAGGGGCATGACTGGCACAATTTATAATGGGGACTACCAAACATTGCTACATACAAAATATAGAAGCTCTGGGCCTTTTGGTTTCAGAGAAGAAGATTTTTGTTAGTTTTTCCCATTGTAAGTCTATGGAGACTATCTACCCCCGGGGCGTGGCCAAATTTGACCCCAGGGGCATGGCTGGCACAATTTATGTAGAGGACCATTAGCCATTGCCACATACAAAATATCAAAGCTGTGTGCCCTGTGGTTTCAGAGAAGAAGATTTTTGAATTTTTTTCCCATAGCAAGTCTATTGAGACTATCAACCTCCGGGGCCTGGCCAAATTTGACCCCAGGGGCATGAATGGCACAATTTATGTAGAGGACCATTAGACATTGCTACATACCAAATATCAAAGCTGTGGGCCTAGTGGTTTCAGAGAAGAAGATTTTTTAATTTTTTTCCCATAGTAAGTCTATGGAGACTATCAACCCCCGGGGCGTGGCCAAATTTGACCCCAGGGGCATGAATGGCACAATTTATGTAGAGGACCATTAGCCATTGCTACATACCAAATATCAAAGCTGTGGGCCTAGTGGTTTCAGAGAAGAAGATTTTTTTTAGTTTTTCCTATTGTAGGTCTATGGAGACTATCGACCCCCGGGGCGTGGCCAAATTTGACCCCAGGGACATGATTGGCACAATTTATGTAGAGGACCATTAGCCATTGCCACATACAAAATATCAAAGCTGTGGGCCCTGTGGTTTCAGAGAAGAAGATTTTTTAATTTTTTTCCCATAGTAAGTCTATGGAGACTATCAACCCCCGGGGCGTGGCCAAATTTGACCCCAGGGGCATGAATGGCACAATTTATGTAGAGGACCATTAGCCATTGCTACATACCAAATATCAAAGCTGTTGGCCTAGTGGTTTCAGAGAAGAAGATTTTTTTAGTTTTTTTCCAATTGTAGGTCTATGGAGACTATCGACCCCAGGGCGTGGCCAAATTTGACCCCAGGGGCATGATTGGCACAATTTATGTAGAGGACCATTAGCCATTGCCACCTACAAAATATCAAAGCTGTGGGCCCTGTGGTTTCAGAGTAGAAGATTTATTATTTTTTTTTCCCATAGTAAGTCTATGGAGACTATCAACCCCCGGGGCGTGGCCAAATTTGACCCCAGGGGCATGAATGACACAATTTATGTAGAGGACCATTAGCCATTGCTACATACCAAATATCAAAGCTGTGGGCCCTGTGGTTTCAGAGAAGAAGATTTTTTTAGTTTTTCCAATTGTAAGTCTATGGAAACTATCCACCCCCGGGGCGTGGCCAAATTTGACCCCAGGGGCATGGCTGGCACAATTTATGTAGAGGACCATTAGCCATTGCCACATACCAAATATCAAAGCTGTGGGCCCTGTGGTTTCAGAGAAGAAGATTTTTGAATTTTTTTTCCCATAGTAAGTCTATGGAGACTATCGACCCCCGGGGCGTGGCCAAATTTGACCCCAGGGGCATGAATGGCACAATTTATGTAGAGGACCATTAGCCATTGCTACATACCAAATATCAAAGCTGTGGGCCTAGTGGTTTCAGAGAAGAAGATTTTTTTAGTTTTTCCCATTGTAAGTTTATGGGACCTATCTGTTGCCATGGAAACCACAATTTTGATACAATCTGCTCCAAAACCTAATGCCATCAATCCCCCAACCCAATTATGGTTCACATTAAATTTGATCAAGATCGGCCTACTAGCTTCAGAAATATTCTTCTTTGAAATTGTAGACGGACGACGACGGACGACGACGGACGACGGATGCCTGCCTATCCTATAAGCTCACCTGTGAGCCTTCGGCTCAGGTGAGCTAAAAATTCAGACGACCTTTTTAATTTACAATGTCACCACCCCACCCCCACCCCCTTCCCCCACCAAAAAAAAAAAAAACACATATATTAGAATGCTTTTGGAACGCATCTTAGCTGGGCTACTCCTCACTTGAATTTTGTAAAAAGCTTCATCTTGTACATTCACGCGTATCACAGGTAATTTTGTCACCTGTCACAAGCATGTGACACATTTCCCTGGTTCTCGCTTTAACTGCGAAGTTACGTACACTGGAACCAGCTGTCAAAAATTATTCTAGCCAATCAAATTCAGAATTTGTAGAACGTAATGTTTATTTACATCGATTTCAAATTAATGCGCGTGTGGATATTTTCTGAAAATTTGAAAAACTGCCCAAATTATTTTTGAATTAGAAAATCTTATTATTTGGCGTGGAAATATATTGCTGTAATTTGGTCAAGACATCTTTTCTTTTTATTCAAAATATTTTCCTTAAAAACATTAGAACTATCTTTTGTTTACTCACGTGACCAGTGAGTCGGCTCATGATATCAACAGAAAATGGCTGACATTTAACATTCAGAGTGAAAGTCGCTTTGTAAAAACTTGAAATAACACGAAATAAATTGAGAAAATGTCTTCAGATTTGCTTATATCGGTTTGTCTAAATTCGGACAACAACTATGTGGAAACATTTCAGATTCCCTACAACGTACAGTGGCAAGATTTACACGCAATGGTAATGTTATGGTTTTGTTTTTTGTGAAATTTACGTGAAAATCAGCTGATGTTTGGAACCAAATTCTGCTCTGGACAATTGAAAATCACACATGACATTCTGTTTGATAGCTAGAGGGCATGTCAAAGTACATTTTGACAGTCTTTTAGAAGGGGTTAATCCTTTGATTTTGTACTATTACAGGTGATATTTGCTGTTATAATTATGACGTCATTCTTCAATTTTTCATTGTCATGCTGTTAAATTGGTGGGTGGGATAAACTATTGTAATGAAATGCAAGCTTACTTTTAGGACTCTTTATTGTCTTACAAGGCTTTAAAGTTTAATCTTAATCATCGCTTTGTGTGGAGTTCACTGTGGCAGCGATGAAGTGACATTGAAGTCTTGGAATCTGGGCCAAGAGGTTCCGGGTTCAAGCCTCATCCCAGATGCCATTCATTGCCAGACCATACCTTCGGACTGTCTTATATGCTTCAGAAACACAACACTGTAAATGAGTGTTCCTTTTTTTGTCTAAACATTTCTTAATAGGTGGTCCCTGTGGCCAAGTGTTTAAGAGCGCTGATATTTTATTACTGGGCTTAACCATTCGATCATCTCAACACTGTGTCTGGTATGGGTTCGAGCCCCACATGGGGCACATGCGAGACAAGCCAAGTTTGGCTTGCAGGTGTGCCAGGTGGTTTTTCTCTGGGTTCTCTTGCTTTCGCCCCACCTACTCCTACTGATTGGTCCGTCTCATATGAGCCGAAATAATCTTGAAAGGGACGTTAAATTGAATGAAAAGAAAAAAAAATCTTAATAATCCAACTGTCTCTTAAAAAGGCCACCCATGCAATCTATCTTCAGATACTGAGTTGATCAATTTCTAATCATCACTTCAGGCTCAATTATTTCAAAGTCGGACTGGCGCAGTTGGTAGCGCATCGGACTTTGGGCCGAGAGGTCCCCGGTTCAAGCCTCGCCAGTGGCGTCGTCTGTTGTGGCCTTGAGCAAGTCACATTTCCACAGCTCAAAATGTAAATATGTATTATATGTTCTTAGTTAGTCGCAATAAAAAGCTCTACAGAGCTTATGTTGATTGTTGATATATGTGATTCCTCCCGGATCGCCCGGGAGGATCCAGGAAATGAGGACCATCTCCCGGCCTCCAGGAAAGCCTCTAGAATCTCCCGGATGCTGAATTTTCCTATCATATTTTTTTCCAAACTGTCCATTTAGGGCAGAAATACGGTAATCACTTTACAGACGAAAGTCACAAAGGGATTAAGTAGTGTCTGTTACGTAATTGCAAAGGAGGGAAACAACAATTAGTGGTGTCACTTTAGGGGTATTGGGTGCAGCGAGGCGTTAAATTGGCCCAAGCATCCATAAAGGTACCTGTTCAAAGTGTGAACGCAGGGTAAAATTTCCCGCCAATATGTCAAATTGATAGTGGAAAAATTTTACCTGTACACCGTTGACCTTGGCCTTGGCCAGTGTAAACACATTTCAAAAATGAAAGTAGAAATTTGTGTCCGGGATCGATTTTTCATTTTCTTGGTTAGTACAGGCAATTCAGTTTAATTTCTTTTAACTTATTAAAGTGAGATAGATATATACTTGTATAAAATTGCACTTGCAAACTTTTATTTGGAATCAGACAGAAAAATCAGCTGAAAATGGACATTCAGTTGACAGATTTCTGCATGATCAAGCATTGCTGCTTCAACAGTATAACACTTGGAATATCCCCTGCCTCTTCTTATTGTTCAGGCTACCCCTTTAGCTTTCATGATTACATGAGACACAAGGATAAGCTGATAACTGTACCATTATGCATTTTGAAACAAGGGTGGGGGGGGGGGGAGACTTGGGGAGTGGGGAAGATAGGGGAAAGCAAATTGCTTCAAATTTGACAGAAAAAATGATGTTGTTGCATGAAAACATGCAAAATCGCGCATTTTAGATGCCGACACATAATCTCCCTGAAGTAGACCCCAATCTCCCTGAAATGAAATCCAAATCTCCCACTTCCACACCAGGAGCTCATCACATGTATGTATGCGACTTTAAATAAAGATTATTATTATTATTATTATTATTCATGTCATTTTATTTTCAGCTGAAAGCCCAGTTTGACCAAGAGAGAATAGCTGTAATCTATGTAGACAATGACCAGGATGAGGTTGGTATTAAAAATTGAAAATGGGCCTTTGCATGAGAAAACCAACAAAGTTCAGGGCTTTTTCTTACCTTTTTGGGAAATTTTTGGTAACAATGAAATTGGGAAAAATGGCCAAATTTTTCTTTAAATTGGAAAAGAAAATAGTGTGATTTTAGTCAGACTGGGGACATTTACCTTTTAAATTGGGATTTATCTGCCAATTGGGAAAGGTTCAGGGTAGTTTGGGATTTTTTCAGCCATTTGGGAAAATATTTAGTACTGGAAACCAGACCCACTTTTGTATACAGAAAAAGCCCTGATATTGGTTTCCAACCGGGTACGACTCAAATTAACATGTACAGTAACAGAAGCAGATCTCAAGCTTGAAATTTTGAATTGATGAAGAAGAGGGAATATACTATCTGTGTAGTGAAAACAAAAGTAATGATAAACTGTGCAAACTGTGCAGGTTTGCCCATGCATGTAATTCATTTGTAATGCACCTCTGTGTTTGCCCATGCATGTAATTCATTTGTAATGCACCTCTGTGTTTGCCCATGCATGTAATTCATTTGTAATGCACCTCTGTGTTTGCCCATGCATGTAATTCATTTGTAATGCACCTCTGTGTTTGCCCATGCATGTAATTCATTTGTAATGCACCTCTGTGTTTGCCCATGCATGTAATTCATTTGTAATGCACCTCTGTGTTTGCCCATGCATGTAATTCATTTGTAATGCACCTCTGTGTTTGCCCATGCATGTAATTCATTTGTAATGCACCTCTGTGTTTGCAACATCTCAAATCATCTGAGCCGCGACGCGAGAAAACCGGTCTTCGGGGTTTCCGACCAGGTCTGACACAAACTGACCTGTACAGTCACAGAAGCGGGCTAGAAGCTTGAAATTTCGGATATAAGAAGAAGAGGAAATATACTATCCATGTAGCGAAAACAAAGGCGCTGATCAGCTTCGCGGTTACCGCGAAGCTGATCTGCGTCTTTGTTTTCGCATAGGCAAAAATCCTGTTTTCTCACGATGCGGCTCATCTGTTAATCAACAAGCATGTTACTTTTGAATGTTATTCTTTGTACAAGATATTACTGTTTTTTATTAATACTTAGTCTAACTCTTGTCTACTTATATCTTTGTTCATTCTAGAAGTTAATTTGATTGTTACACTAAGTAGGTAGGCGCTGCAATGTCTACTCCCAAAGTGTCTGTTCCATAATGTCTAGTGTCTACTGCGCCAAAATGTCTATTCCCATAAGGTCTATTCTGTAAAATGTTCGAAAACCAGTTAAACTGTGAAAAATGTTTGAAAACCAGTTAAATTGTGAACTACATTAATATTTTAACAACTTTTTGCATTTTCATTCAAATTCTTCATTAATTATTGCATTTATCATTTTACTTAACTGGACATCTTTGAAACAAGCATTTTATTAAAGAAGACAATTTGGGAAGAGACATTGTAGCACTACCCAAGGCTAAACACCAACATTTCAACCTTTTTGTGGATATGAAAAGATATGGGGAAAATTAAGACTAGCATCAATCAGTTAAATAGAGGGGATGACCTGAAATGATCTTAATGTTTGACATAGGCATTAAGCAACAAAACAAGCAAAGTGTTTATACCCTGGTGAATCATAGTTATCTTGTATAAATTTCAGATCTGTATTGGCAGTGAAGAAGAGTTGCAAGAAGCTTTTAAGGTATACATACACTGTGTATAACTGTAAACCTGGTCCCGAGGTTATAAAACTTTTTTCGTGCTCAGCTGAGCTTGAAATTTAAATAGCTCATAAATACTAAAATAGCCAAAATCAGTTGAAAATTCTGGCATAAATCACAAGAGACAGTAATTTATCCTGCTAATAAATGTTAAAATATTTTAACATTCATGAGCAGGATAAATTTTAGTCTCAGCTGAGCTGAGCATGAAAAAAGTTTTATAACCTTGGGACCAGATTAAGCTTTGTAGATGGCTGTTGTGTTGACACCAGTCCCATGATGGATCCCAGCCCCATTTGTGCCCTTAGAAAAATATGGACTGCTTTTACCTCCAGTCAAAGCTTATAACTTATCTGCCCAGAAATTGGTTTAGTCATACCCTCCGCACATATATGCCTTAGTCCCAACTGGCAACATGACCTTAGCTGTTGACTGGGATGTGAAGTATCAAATCAAACAAACTTCACATGATGTAGATATTTGATACATCCCATTTCACTCGTGTTTGCTGTTTGAGCATTTGCATCACACAAGAAGACCATGTGCTCTGAAGATCTGAGTTTCTTTTCACGTTGTCCACAAAGACATCTGGATTGATTGATCTGCTGATTTGACTGACAGTTTCAAACTAAATGACCTTTAAAACGGCAAACTCGAGTGAAAGTTTTAGCTTCCTATGTAGAATTTTGGCCATGTACCCGGTAGATACCGATCAGGTAACTGCTTAAATTGATAAAATTCTGCTTTTAGCTCTATCCTGTTTCAAATGTGTGTTCTTAATATGCATTTTATATGTTGTGCAAAGAATTTTGAAATAAAAAGTGCTTTAACCAAACAGTTACAATATTTTTATCAGAAGAGGTGACATCATAAATTTAAAGATAAATGCTGAATATATTATAAGAACACCTGGCACCTGGGACATTGTTTCAGTTCTAAAATAGAATAAAAAGTTACCTGATTTACAAACAAATGGCAAACTCGAGTAAACAAACTTGATTGACCTAAATCAGTAAATGCTCAAACGGCAAACTCGAGTGAAAGGGGCTGTAAGGTTATTTTGCTATTCTCAGTTGCTAGTAGAATGTGGAATATCATCTATGCTAAATATATGAATGATACCTATTACAGAATTACAGTTTAAGGATGTTCGCTGCCAATGAAAAAGTATTCAAACTTTTTTTCTAACCACTTTTTTTTTATTCCAAAATACAACACAAGACATTTGAAAACAAAATAAATATAGGGTAGTGTGCATTTTTTCAAGCTACAGGCCTCTGAATGAGACCTCTGAGCACCATGTTTTAAATTTGGTAAAATTAATTTAATTTTTAATTCTTTGAAACATACCTGTCTTGAACAAACATACACCTAGAATGCTTTCAAAAGTCATAATATTTACGTAACGCAGACTATTTTGGACCAAAAGCATAGAAATATTTGCAATTTGGAGTGGATGACAAAATTTTACGATTCTTTTTTCAACCCTACCCCCATACTTGAAAAGTTGGAAAAAAATCAATATTTTGAAATGTGCCAAATTCATGTTTGTTGATTCAAACTTTTTCTTGTATTTTTGCACAACATAGAACTTGGTAATATTGTTCGAATAAAAGAAAGAAATATATAGGGTAGTGAGCATATAAGAGAGAACCAACAACTTGAAAATCGCCATTTTCAGCCTTTCTTCGGCTGTTTTGTTTCTAAAAGCCCATTTCATAAAACCACCTAAAATTTTAAAACCAGCACACTAAAGACACAAAGACTGACTTAGAAGACAATGTACACATATACTGCTGCTAAAATAAATATCGAACTAGTGCAATAAATTAAAAGATGTGTAATATTCAAGTTTAATCTGCCCTACCCCCTAAATTTTACTGACAACTAAAATTTTCTGAAAAGTTGCAGAAATTGGGGTGAAAAAATGAAGTTTCTTAGATTGACAATTTTCATGACTCATTCAATGCATATCATCAATATGTACCCAAATATAAAATATTAGGAAAATATCTGCAACCGTTTACGAGAAATTCAAGAAAAGAAAAACCGGAAGTTCCGAAATGTCAAATGTTAGCAGCGAACATCCTTAAGCTATTTTAAATTGAATTTTACCTGATTTTACTAATAATCATATCAAGTCAAAGCTTTGAAGTTTGGACACCAAAAAGAAAGTTCAGTATTATGTTTCCTTGCTTGCTGAACGTGTACAAGTATTCGTTTTAAATCAACAAGTTGTAGCTCTAATAAACATTTTCTTTTTTTGTGACATTGTAGGTAGCCAAATCTAATGGAGACACATTACAAATAAAAGTTCTGTCCACAAGTCTTGGTCAAGCAACAAGTGGAAACCAAGAGTCAGCGCAACCTCTCAGCCCAAGGGTCCCAGAACCAAGTCTGCCGACTCGGACAACAGAACCAAGCTCTCCTAGGGCCCAGGAGCCCAGTTCTCCGATAGCCCCTACGCCACACACACCTGAGCCCACAGAGCCACCAGTCATGGAGATGAGACCGTCAGTCGGAGAGGAAATGAGTGAGCCTCTGGTTCTGAGAGAAATTTGTCCAGATCCCAACACAGCTATTGCTATGCCTGACAGAGAAGAGGAAAAGGTTTGTAATAAATATAAGAGCCGCATCATGAGTAAACCAACAAGGTGGTTTTTGAACAGCGCTGACACAAACTGGTCTGTATCGTCACAGAAGATGGCTAGAAGCTTGAAATTTTGGATTTAGAAAGAA
This sequence comes from Rugalucina vietnamica, assembly GCA_964017185.1. Lineage (NCBI taxonomy): Eukaryota > Metazoa > Mollusca > Bivalvia > Lucinida > Lucinidae > Rugalucina > Rugalucina vietnamica. The sequence goes on along the minus strand of OZ024884.1, from coordinate 27,253,961 downwards.
GAGGAATTGTAGTATCCGTGTTGCGGAAACAAAGGCGATGATCAGCTTCATGGTTACCCTAAAGCTGATCTGCGTCTTTGTTTTCGCATATGCAGATTGTTGGTTTTCTCATGATACAGCTCATTATAAGAAAACTTAATAAGCCTATGTTAGTTATTCAGAAAATGTTTCAAATACAATGTCATATGCAAATATACTGGTAGATATCTGCTTCTACAAGCAAGATAATGTTTTGTCTGGAGTCGGATTTTCTTTACAGTAATAAATCTTAACATTGCATTTTACAAGGTTTTAAGCCTTGTGTATCATCAAATTTGTTGTGACCTTCTTTTTTTTGTGTCGCTCAATAATTCTTTTCAAATCTGTGAACTGAGTCTGTATGTAGTATCTTATAATGAGATCAGCCAACTTTCAATATGCATATTTTACTTCCTCCTTCTAAAAATAGCGACAGCAAACAAAACACTTGTAAATCCCAACAAATGTAATACTATTGAAACTATGCCCATGCAATATATGAGCCGCCTCATGGGAAAACCAACAATCTGCACAGGCGAAAACAAAGACGCAGATCAGCTTCGCGGTAACCGCGAAGCTGATCAGCGCCTTTGTTTTCACTACACGGATAGTACAATTCCTCTTCTACTTAAATCTGAAATTTCAAGCTTCTAGCTCTTTTCTGTGCTTGTACAGGTCGGTTTGTGTTGGACCTGTTCAGAAACCACATTGTTGGTTTTCCCACGAGGCAGCTCATATAGAGATCTTTTATCAGCTAATGATTTGAGACATGCATGCACTAGTGTACCGCATGCCCTGCATTTGAAGTAGGGAATGATTACAGTTAATACATGTTTGTACATGTTTATGCAAAATATGAGCCGCCTCGTGGGAAAACCAACAATGTGGTTTCTGAACAGGTCCGACACAAACCGGGCTGTACAGCTTTAGAAGCAGGCTAGAAGCTTGAAATTTTGGAGTTAAGTAGAGGAGGAATTGTACTATCCGAGTAGGGAAAACAAAGGTGCTGATCAGCTTCGCGGTGACCGCGAAGCTGATCAGCGCCTTTGTTTTCGCCTATGCAGATTGTTGGTTTTCCCATGAGGTGGGTCACATGTTTGTCTATTTATGCAAAATATGTATTGCAGGTACAAGAAAAAGAAACAATTGCAACCGAAGACAACCCACAATACTACAAATCCCTGTTCGCATATGTGTCTGAACAACCGGGTGACCTGTCGTTTGAAGCAGGGGAAGTAATCCATGTCACAAACACACAGCGGGATTGGTGGATTGGAAGTATAGGGGAGAGAATCGGGACTTTCCCAGCTAACTTTGTGGAGAAAGTTGAAGACCAGGTTAGTCTACGAGCCAAAACAAATGCTTCTCAAGTTTTTCTCATAGAAAATTGTAGAAATTGCAGAAATAACAGGGTTAGCTTGGGGTAGGGTAACAGGGTTAGCTTGGGGTAGGGAGGGGGAGATTTCACACTCAGAAATATTGGTGGAGAGGCTACAAAAGTGGGAAGAATTGGGACATTGCCAATTTTGTGGAGAAAGTTGGAGATCGGGTTTATCTACAAGCCAAAACAAAAACATCTTGGCTTTTATCATGATGAAATGTCATTTTTGCTTAAAAAACAGGGTTAGCATGGAAGGTTATTTAGGTCACAAACCCTCAGAGAGAATGGTGGCTAGGCAATACAAGAGAGAATAGGGACATTTCCAGATAATGTCCCCATCCATTAAGATATATCCATTTAATTTGCATTTCATCACTCAACAATTCATTATTGTAAACCATTCATTGGTTTATGTTATAGATAATCAACTGATTTTTGCATGAAGTGCAGTGTTTTGTAAATTATACCACACTTTCAGTGACCTTTCATCATAACCTCACAAGCCGAACGGATATATTTGAATTAGATGTTCATGTGATTGGTCTAAAAAAGTGTGGATTAACCAGATCTATGTAAACAAAAAATTATACAATATGATTTAATTTTCGTTATCTGATTGAATATCAGTTTTGTCTCCATAGTCTCTGTACTATGCCTATAGGATAATTTCAGATAAGCATTGAAACATCACATTTTCTGTAGATTGTAGCCATTCAGCAAGTGTCACAATATATACGTAAATGAGGCCCTTCCAACGTTTTTCCTCAGTTTCATGATGCTCCCTGCTCCCTAAAATCGGGAAAGTTTTTGCTTGCACCCCAGCTCCCTGAAAATGAACATTTTTTCTCCCCAGCTACCCAAAGCTCCAGGCCTCTGGGGTTATAAAACTTTTTTCTTGCTCAGCTCAGCTGAGACTGCAATTTATCCTGCTCATAAATGTTAAAGTTTATGAGCTGGATAAATTGCAGGCTTTTGTGATCTAAACATGAAATTTCCACTGATTTTCAATATATACGAGGAATTGAAATTTCATGCTCACCCTGAGTTGAGCATGAAAAAGTTTTATAACCTCAGGGCCTGGTAGGGCTCCATGAACTGTGTTATGATGGTGAGGTGTTCCTAAATTTCATCCACATTTTCATTCTATTAACAGGTAGTCGATAAGAAGGTCCAAATACAACCGGATGATCCTATTTCCTTCACCCAGTTAGCAAGCAAATCAGAGGCTTCTAACATGCAGAAATCAGAGACATCCAGCTCAGAAAGTCCAAGTGATGCTTCAGAACAAATTCTTCCATACTCTGATTTTGTATACTTCATGACTAAGGTTTGTACATCAAAAGTCCAGATTGAGGGAGTATTTGATAATTGAAAGATAATTTTTGTTAGCTCTTGATAAATGTTAAAAGTAAGCAATGATTGGGAAATGGTGCAATCAGAACCAAAGTCCCGCAATAAAAAACTATTTTATGGATGCTTATAAGACTAAGACTTACATTGCAAAGATTTCCAATGATGTAACATTTTTGCTTCAATCAAACAAATCACATGACTCAGTGATCCAATCAAATATGGTGTTCCACTAAGTGATCCAATCAAATATGGTGTTCCAAAAGTGGTACCCAAGATTCATCCAATCAGATCATAGGTCAGTACTTTAGAATGCTAATGATTGGCTGATAATGATGAATTTGTTCTTTACAGTTAAAGAAGGAGCTGAGATGCGAGATAGTTCGGGACGTGACGAGGAAGACCGTGCGTGAGGTCCTAAAGGGTCTGGACGGGGCAGTGATAGAGTCCTTACAGGGAACCAATCTGATCCCTACCACTACAACAGAGGTCGCCAAGGGGAAACCAGCACCACCGAAAAGTGAACACCGTAAGTTTATTCAAATAGCAGGCCGAAGGGTTTGCAAAAAGTGGCGGGACAAAACCATCAAAATTTAAATGAGTGGCAGAAAAGTTTATTACGTCAAGCAAATGTCCTGTACTATGAAGTGCTCAAGTGACAACACTTGAGTGAGCAGCCATGCGAGGAAACTGATCTTTGGAGTTTCCAACCAGGTCTGACACGAACTGGCCTGTACAGTCACAGAAGCAGGCTGAAGCTTGAAATTTTGGATTTAAGAAGAAGAGAAATTGTACTATCCGTGTAGCAAAAACAAAGGCGTGATCAGCTTCGCAGTTACTGCGAAGCTGATCTGCGCCTTTGTTTTTACATAGGCAAAAGTCTGGTTTTCTCACAATACAACTCAAGTTTAAAATCATAGTCTTGCAAAATGAACTTTTGCAATGAAATTGCAATCTACAGCTGTCCTGTAGACTTGAAAACTGTTTTTGTAAAGATAAATACTGTAGTTAATTATAAAGATCAAACATGATTTTCCATCATTAACATTCGCTGGCATTCATTAACAACAGTGAATGTTGATGAATGATATAATCATTTGTGATTGCTTTTATTGCATAAATTCTGCGCAAACGAAAGAAATATTGGTGCACTATATTTTACAGCCTCATCACATTTTCATACCCGTTACAGTTTTCATTCTTATGCTTGTTCCGGAGAGACTTCAGTTACTCATTATTAGCACATGTTTTGAGTGGCGCCCGGTAACAAGCATAAATAAAAGCCATGTATTAACAGCATGTGCGCACAAGAATTGCTATATTGATACATGGCTATTTTTACATTAATATATGGCTGTTAACTTTGTGTGACACACATGTTTATGCAATAATATATAGAGGATATTCAAGTTTTTGGAGTGAATATGAGTTTTATTTCATTGAGTGAAGTGAAAAAATTTTATATTTCATGAGTGCCGAAGGCACGAATGAAATATATAATTTTTCACTTCACGAGATGAAATAAAACTCATATTCACGACAAAAACTTGAATTTTCTTTTTATTATATTGCATGCAGTCATTGTAACGTTGCGCGCTAAAGCATATGACGTCAAAATCTTAAATGACGTCATTACGTCAGGTAATTACGTCGCTATTGTGTGTGAACGTTCATTGCGTCAACAATAGCATAGATTATAAAATTTAGTTATGTATAAATTAGAAATGAAACGGTGGAATCGTAATTTGCGTATTCCCAAATCTTATATTTTCACATGTGAAAATATAACTTTTTTATATTTTCACATGTGAAAATATAACTTTTTCAAATATTGGTTATATTTAGTACATATTTCTCTATATTTCATCACTTGCCATATAATATACTTTAAAAGTTTAGTGAGGGTTAACAGATGTTGTGCTTTTCTTTTCTAGCTGTGTATGCCCATGAAGGCGTATATTGTGATGGATGTAACTCGGCAATTGTAGGAGCTCGATACAAATGCGGGTGAGTACATTGAAAGATCACTGGGTATATCTTTTGAAAGCTATCTGTTTGGTGAAATGTTTGTAAAAATATGCTAATTACATAAATAAACTTATTTTAAGGGTTATTAATGTTTGTTAGGAACCAGACAAGAAATTTTGGGAGAAGTTTGGACTTGAATTTCAGGTTTGCCTATATATTCTATACATTTTTACTTCTCCTTCAGCTAACAATAAGGAGGTTTGTTCATTTAGGGAGACTATTTCTCCCTAGTCACCCTGTAGGCTATTCCTTGGAACGGCAGTAAACATCTCTCGAAAGAATTATGTAAAACAGTGGCAGCTATGAAACCTTTGTCTGCTGGTATTATTAGAGATACATATATGACGATACTGCATAACAAATTAGTAAGAAAGGACAATTTAACACTTGCTTAGTGTTAAACTAATGAAGTAATAATTTTCTTGTTTATTACTAGGAACTGCCTTGATTTTGACCTGTGCGAGTCATGTGAGGCAAAGAACGGCATGCACAACCCGGACCACGTCTTTGTCAAGATTCGCAGGCCCTGCACTGGAGTTGGCTACCAAGATGGAATCAGGAAGCCGCTATTAAAGAACATAATCTACCGTAGTCACAAACGTACCAGTACAAAGCTGTTGGTTCCAGTCATCGGGGAACATGGAGAAAATGAAAATGAGCTGAACTTCAGGCTTGAAAGGTAGGTGATGCTATTGAAGATGCAAACATTTCATACAATTGCTGCATGATAACTGATACATGTAGTTTGATCTGCAGTGCAGAGTATATCACTTCCTCTAAGAGAGAAAATAGCCATATCAGACTTCAATTTTTGTCAAATTTTCCCATTTTTCCTCAAATTTTCGAAATCCTAGCGACGAATCTGAAGAAATGTCTGCTTTTATAAATACTTGAAGATCCAGCATTTCAAAAAAATAAATCCCCATTTTCAGTAAAATGAAAGACATCTTTGCAAGGAATGAAGAAAAAAGGAGAAAGAAGGATGCAAAGAAGATGGAAAAGCTGAAAAAGAAAGAAGAAAAATTGAAGAGAAGACTGGAGGGACACATAGAGGCACCACACAAGAGGGAGAAGTTGGACTCCCTGGAGGCCCAGGCTGGCGATGATCCCGCCACGGTGTACAATAGATATGACTTTTACAAGTAGGTTATTTGTGCATGTGTCTGAATTTTAATTAAAATCTAAACCATAGAGAGTTAATTTGAAGAAAAATCGTTCAACATGCTAATTACTTTGGTGATTTTGCACCACACAAGAGCGAGAAGTTAGACTCCCTAGAGACATAGGCTGGGAATGATCCAGCCTTGGTGTATAATAGATATGACTTTTAAAAGTAGGTCATTTTAGCTTGTGTCTGAATTTTTAATTTGAATTGAATTTTCATTTTGCAAGCTACATGTAATTGATTTTGTGACCGCGCAAGAGGGAGAAGTTGGACTCCCTGGAGGCCCAGGCTGGGAACGATCCAGCCTTGGTGTATAATAGATATCATTTCTGCAAGTAGGTTACTTCAGCATACCCTTGAGAGTTAATTGAAAGAAATTCTTTTTGCAGTCCATTAAGTTTTAAGATTTGCCCCAAAATATCAATGTAAAAAGCAAGAAAAGGGGTATAGGAGTTGGCAGAAATATCATACTATGGTGTCCAAGTAGTTAATGTTTCAGACTTTTGATAAAGAGGTTGGGGCTTGAATTTATGGTCTTGAGCCTGGCACGTTTGCTCCAGAAAATAATGGTTAATGCCCAGAAAGTGATGGCTCATTCCCAATATTGCTGAAAAACTTTTGACTATTACATTACACAGAAAACCAAAAAACAACAACAAAACAATAAACAAAAATAAAAGCTTAAAAAATAACTGAAAACTGCATTTTGAGCTCTATTGTGAGAAGACCAACAATTTGCATATGCAAAAAAGGCGCAGTTCAACCGTGAAGCTGATCAGTGTCTTTGTTTTCGCTACTCCGTTAGTGCAATTCCTCTACTTTCTGAATCCAAGATTTCAAGCTTCTAGCCTTCTTCCGTGACAGTACAGACCAGTTTGTGTCGGACTTTGAAAACCACATTGTTGGTTTTGTCGCAACACGGCTCATTTTTACCCATCATTCCAGGGTGTTCATGGATGCCAAGTTTCTACATGACGTCAGCATCCCAGACACAACTACAGTACAGCCGGGAACCAAGCTTCTAAAGACCTGGAGAATGAAAAATGCCGGCGATGGACCATGGTCGGATAGCACTAAGGTTGGTACTTTAGACTTTATAGCCTTCTATAGTAAAATTTCTTTGTAATAGAAAAGTATTTACCATCAGATTAAGGTTTTGGGATGAATTAAATCACAACTACAGTACAGCCGGGAACCAAGCTTCTAAAGACCTGGAGAATGAAAAATGCCGGCGATGGACCATGGTCGGATAGCACTAAGGTTGGTACTTTAGACTTTATAGCCTTCTATAGTAAATTTTCTTTGTAATAGAAAAGTATTTACCATCAGATTAAGGTTTTGGGATGAATTAAATCACAACTACAGTACAGCCGGCAACCAAGCTTCTAATGACCTGGAGAATGAAAAATGCCGGCGATGGACCATGGTCGGATAGCACTAAGGTTGGTACTTTAGAATTTATAGCCTTCTACAGAAAAATTTTCTTGTAATAGAAAAGTATTCAATGTCAGATTAAATCACAACTACAGTACAGCCGGGAACCAAGCTTCTTAAGACCTGGAGAATGAAAAATGCCGGCGATGGACCATGGTCAGATAGCACTAAGGTTGATACTAAAAGAATTATCCTTGTTGCAAAAAACAAAAACAAAAAAAAAAAACATAGAGTTTTTGTGTAGTCAGACATAATGCATATCAGTTTTATGCTGCACAAGCTGGTCAGATAGCTGTTGAGTGGGAAATAAGTCACAAAATCAACCAACACTGGCTTGTCATGGTCTTAAACGTTAGATATGGGTAAAGAAGCATAGCCAATCTGTACCTTTTACTACTTTAATATGATAACCCCACTATTTTACACGATCTGCACCTATTACAGATGTGGTGATTCTTCTGTCAGAATTTAATGCCGATTCTTTGCAAATTTTTTGATAGTTATCAGACATGCATATTGAAGATTTTGTTCACACAAGATTGGCTTCAAAAGTTAGAAATGTCTATTCCAATGACATGCACAATGTCATGTAGATTTAATTTCAGCTGACATTATTGTTGGGCAACATATGAACCGTTTGTGTATAAAAGCTATTTCAGTCTAGGGCTAACATGTGAAAATATCATTGCAGTTGACCTTACTATGGGGCAATATCCCAACCAATGACCTGAAGGTGGATGTTCCCCATCTTCAAGCCGGGGAAGAGGGCAATGTGAGCGTGGAATTTGTCTCACCGCAAGAGCCAGGTTAGTACTGATCTCAAGCTAGGACTCATAAACTGCCTGTTGATTCAGGCAGTCTAGACTTTGGTATCATAAATCACCAATTGAAACAGCCAGTCAGACAATTTTGGACTAGGTATTATAAATATCCTGGCCAGTGTCTTGAGGGTAGATGTTTCCTCATCTATAAGCTGGGGAAGAGGGAAATGTGAGTGTGGAATTTGTCTCCCCTCAGGAGCCAGGTCATTATCTACAAAGATTTTAGGAATTGACTCTGGAAGCCTGTCTTTTAATCTTTGTAATCATAAATCACCAATTGAAACAGGCAGTCAGTCACTTTTGAATTAGTATTATAAATATCCTGGCCAGTGTCTTGCGGGTGGATGTTTCTCCATCTACAAGCTGGGGAAGAGGGAAATGTGAGTATGGAGGTCTGTATAAATGAAGGTTTTCAAACTCATAAAAAGCCTGAAACCAGCAGTTGAATACCCAGATGTCAAGGGTTGATTTAACATGGCAAAAGAATCTCATAAGAGCTTTTTCTTCCCAGTAGTATATATCACCCTAAATAAAATTGACTATTTTAATACATGAAACAAAACCTTTCATGGGTACATTTTAGAACCGCCTCGGCAAGGGTATATACCCGTTTCACTATATAAAAGTGGGGTTTAAAGGGGTATTTATCGCATGGACAAGTTATCCTGATGTATTTTATTGCTTTACAATACACTATATATCTAAACTAGACTTCCATCATTCTAGGCAAATACCAGAGTCACTGGAAGCTGTTTGAGAATGGGATGGAATTCGGGCACAGAATCTGGTGTTCTATTATCGTGGCCCCTAAAGAAACCCTGGAACCCTCACAGACTGAGAAAGAGTCACTGAAGGTGGTCGTAGATGAGGCTACTGAAAATGTTGAGAAAGAGCAGGTAGGATTTGAACCTTTTCTATAGAGTGACAAATAGATATTGAGGAAGCAGTAATCCTTTATCAGAACAAATATGTTTGCATTTTGTGATATAAGCAACAACTAATCACTACTATCCTGAATGTATTTTTATTCCAAAACAGGGGGGAAAAAAAGATGAAGGAACGATTTCCTAAAATTATTATAAGATCTAATACAGAGAGTTTGAATATTCTGTAAATCTGTTCTGGACTGAAACAAGTTTTTGACAGAACAAGTTTGAAAAATGTTATGACACTGCCTAATATTGTTTCATCAATATCGGCAATCATCTGAAAGCCAATTTAGAGACTTGCAATGTGAAGTATAAAAGAAAAAAAATATAATTCATTTCAGGCTGAAGAGAAAAAATCTGAAGAACCACAACCAGAAATTGTGACTCGACTGACAGATGATGACCATTTGAAGGAAGTCTCTGTAAAGAGAGAAGAAAAACCTGCACCAGTCACACAGGAAGTAGATCAAGAGGCAGAAACCAGTCAACAGGAAGTGAAAATTGAAGCTACCAGTCAACAGGAAGCAGCAGAGGATCCTGGGAAGGAGTCTATAAATAGAACAGATGATGAGAAGGAGGTTGCAGATGAGAGTCTGGTAGCTGGGGAAGGTTATGTGCTGTGTAACAGGGCTGGAGACATTGAAGCAGAGGAGAGAAAGGTATGCAGAACTTGGAAAAGGAAAAAGAAAGATCAGTTAGCAAACCCGGAGGGGTTACTCACATATAAAATGGGTATGTATGAGCAGCCCTAGGTTAAAAGGAAGGGGGCTTACGGAGCTGATCAAACTGAAAAAGTGGGTGCTTTCAGAGCTGAAAGAACGGTAAAAGTTGTACCTTCAGAGCTAATCGAACTGGGAAAATGGGTGCATTCAAAAAAAGTGGGTGCATTTAAAGCTAATCAAACTGAAAAAGTAGGTGCATTCAGAGCTAATTAAACTCAAAAAGGGGGGCTTTGCCGCGGCACATAACTGTGCTGCTTTATTATGGGAGTACCCCCTCCGGGCTAGCAAACATGGATCAATTTCTTTCCAATTCAAAATATCATTTATTATTTCTATCAAATTTTGGCCGTTGGAAGCAGCTGTGTCAGATGTCTTGTGGGATGAACTTTCGCAAGTGTAATCATGCATTCATAGGTTAGATTTATGGATGCGGCCCCTCGTTTAATAAAGAATGACCATGAAATTAATTTCGGTGTCCATTATTTCCAGATGAATCTAATAGGATGGTATCTTATTGGGCGGCTAAATTTATATGTACTTACTACATCCTACTGTAATTTGCTTAAAAGACCTTCAAGCACTTGACTTAGTCCTGAAAACAAAAAAAAATTCTTCCTCCAGGATGAGTTGACTCCAGTTGCCCTGACATCAGCTGTTGCCCAGCTCACAATCTCCACTGAAGCCGGGGACCAGGCAGGAGATGTTGCTATGGAGATGTTGAAGAGGAACAAGGCACCAGTTTCCTACACGACAACACCCAATAACACACCATTTGGTATGTTTCATTCCTTTTAGAAGTCTCTTTCACATAGTAGTTAAGCTATCCACCTTGTAAACTAGGGGTCTTGGGTTATACAGGTCTTCTTCAGCCTCTCTGATGTGACTTTAAACCAAGCCCTTGTCTCCATATGACCTTAGCTGTTGTGTGGAATGTAAAATACAAAATCAACCTACCAACATTCCTTTAAGATATAAGGGGAACCCTGCTGAAAATCTCATCATGATTGTGGACAAAGCTTAAACTTTTTGTGAAAAGCAAAAGACAGTTTTTGCAATTTCATCATAAAAACTTATGGGGTGCTTGTTGCAATTTTAATGAAGATAAGACCTTAATTATCATCCATCTTATTAGCTAACCTGAGCTGAAGGCTCACAGGTGAGCTTATAGGATAGGTAGGCACCCGGCATCCGTCAGTCGTCGTCCGTCCGTCGTCCACCATTTTCAAAGATCTTCTTCTCTGAAACCGCTTGGCCAATCACAGCCAAATTTTATATGAGGGGGAACCAATGTATATATAAGAAATCCAGGTCACATGACCAAGATGGCCGCCATACCCATATATGGTAAAACCCCCTCAAAAATCTTCTTCTCCAGAACCAGTGGACCGATTTCAACGAAACTTGGCATGAAGCATCGATGGCTCAAGCACTTCAATGTATATATAAATCATGGTCCTGTGATGACCTTGACCTATTTTACGGCAAGGTCAACATAGGTCGCAAATGCATTTTAATGGGGAAAACTTTTAAAATGTCATTTTAAGTGAAAGTCTGGCAGGAAATGGGCAGTAGGACTGAATATTAATGATTCTGAAAAATTTGCACCCCAGGGGCTCATATGCCCCCACCCCGGGGCAATATACATGTATATTACCATAATATTCAAACATCATCTCCTCTGAAACCGCTTGGCCAATTAAAGCCAAATTTTATGTGAAGCATCAATAGGAAGGGGTAACTAATGTATATATAAATAATCAAGGTCACATGACCAAGATGGCCGCCATGCCCATATATGGTAAAAACCCTTTAGAAATCTTCTTCTCCGGAACCAGTACACCGATTTCAAAGAAACTTGGCATGGAGCTTTGATGGCTCAAGTACTACAATGTATATATAAATCATGACCCTGTGATGACCTTGACCTTTTTTATGGCAAGGTCAACATAGGTTGCCTATGCATTTGAATGGGGAAAACTTTTAAAAAGTAATTTGAGGTGAAAATCTTGCAGGAAATGGGTAGTATGACTGAATATTAATGATTCTGAAAAAAAAACTGACCCAACTCACCCCGGGGCAATATACATGTATATTACCAAAATATTCAAACATCTTCTTCTCTGAAACCACTTGGCCAATCAAAGCCAAGTTTTATGTGAAGCATTTATAGAATAGGGGAACCAATGTGTATATAAATAATCCAGGTCACATGACCAAGATGGCCGCCATGCCCATATATGGTAAAAACCCTTCCAAAATCTTCTTCTCTGGAACTGGTGGACCGATTTCAACAAAACTTGGCATGAAACATCAATGGCTTAAGTACTACAATGTGTATATAAATCATGACCTTGTGATGACCTTGACCTATTTTATGACAAGGTCAACATAGGTTGCCTATGCCTTTGAATGGGGATAACTGTTATTTGTCGGTTGAAGGGAAAGACTTGCAGGAAATTGGCAAATGGACAGGATATTGATTATTATGAAGAAAAATAATGGACACCAGGGAATCATCTGCCCCTTTACTGGGGCCTTTTTCCATAATATTCAAACATGTTTATTTGTATATACAAGAGATCTCAGGTGAGCGTTTACAGGACCATTGGTCCTCTGGTCTGGTTTTCAAATTCAATAGAATATGACGCTTTCTATGCTTTACAGATGTAACACCACTGAAATCACCCAATCCTGAGATAGAACCCCTGGAGGAAGGCACTTTCAAGCAATAGCAGTGTTTCTCCCATGATGATACAAATTATGATAATCTTATAACCTTATATAACATTGCTTAAATACATGCTTCTTACAGATGTAACACCTCTGAAGTCGCCCAACCCTGAAACAGAGCCCCTGGAGCTGAAGGCTCTGTCAAGCAGTAGTAGTGTTGAAGTTGTCTCCCATGAGGAAGGGGAGGAAAACCCTGCGGAACATCTACAGAAATATGTGCAGGAGAGAATGGCCTCCCTTGGACTGAAGCCTGGTAAGAGTAACTGTTGTCTGTAACTTTTGTCAAGGAATTACGCTAGAAATAAGAGCCAATAAGGACCAAGGTTGTTGTTTTTAATAAGAAGATCATTTGCATGGTCTCTCTCCAAAAGCAAGCACTTAGAAAAGTGAGGAATCTTTATAGCCCCGCTTTGAAAAAGTGGGGGCTATACTGGATTCACCCTGTCCTTCCGTAGTTCCGTTATTCCGTTATTCTGTTATTCCGTCCTTCTGTCCTTCCGTCCTTCCGACATTTTTGTTTCCATTCATTATCTTGAGAATGGCTTGACAGAATCTGACCAAATTTTGTATGCACATCAACATTGACAAGATCTAGCTTGGGATTGTTACCCGTCATTTTTCGCAAAATTTTGACGGAGTTATGGCCCTTGATTGATGTCAGAATTTCGTTTCCGCTCAATATCTTGAGAACGAATTGACAGAATCGGACCAAATTTTGTATGCACATCAACATTGACAAGATCTAGCTTGGGATTGTTACCCGTCATTTTTCGCACAATTTTGACGGAGTTATGGCCCTTGATTGATGTTAGAATTTCGTTTCCGCTCAATATCTTGAGAACAAATTGACAGAATCTGACCAAATTTTGTATGCACATCAACATTGACAAGATCTAGCTTGGGATTGTTACCCGTCATTTATCGCAAAATTTTGACGGAGTTATGGCCCTTGATTGACATCAGAATTTCGTTTCCGCTCAATATCTTGAGAATGAATTGACAGAATCGGACCAAATTTTGTATGCATATCATCATTGACAAGATCTAGCTTGGGATTATTACCCGTCATTTTTTGCAAATTTTTGACGGAGTTATGGCCCTTGATTGACGTCAGAATTTCGTTTCCGCTCAATATCTTGAGAACGAATTGACAGAATTGGACCAAATTTTGTATGCACATCATCATCAGTGATGTAGATAATTATTTTTCACAATGCGTACTGTACGCATCAAAATAAACATTCAGTGCGTACCGACAACTTGTGTACAAGTTTTCTGAGGATTCTTATTCTAACTTCTCATTTAGAATCAAACTTATAAAGGTACACGTATGGATGAGACCATTTAATCAAATATGAAAACTCAAGTAAACTGGTTGAGAATCCTGTAATTACAAATCATTCTATCATATAAGCATGTTAAACTATACCTTTGTCCCCTGCATAGATAATGAGAGAACCAAATGAGGAAAAGATTTAAGACTGGGATGGCTGTCGAACATGGATACATCAAGTTTTAAATTGAAAACAATGACCAGAAAGCGATGCAAAATGCCTATGCAATAAACCAAAGTGACAGACTATCATTAAACTTCATGAATAAACCTTTGATAGACAATTTGTCTGGCGAGGTACTGAACTGAGAGGAAGTATATGGTATAGCTACTGATGATACATAATATATTGCATGATATGTAATGTGGAACGATCAAAAGCTGCATTTGAAATTGCTACTACTTTTCGATTGTTGACAGAGTCGCCAGACAAGACTAGTTGAAAAATTGTCATTAGTGACCATTTTAAAGGTATTTTTATCTGAGTACGCATAAAACCGAAAACTGTTAGCGTACCACTGATTTTTACTGCGTACATGGTACGCACAGGTCTGAATTTTTAATGCGTACAGAGCGAAAAATCGTGCGTACATACGCAGTACGCATCGTTATCTATTTCGCTGATCATTGACAAGATCTAGCTTGGGATTATTACCCGTCATTTTTTGCAAAATTTTGACGGAGTTATGGCCCTTGATTGACGTCAGAATTTCGTTTCCGCTCAATATCTTGAGAACGAATTGACAGAATTGGACCAAATTTTGTATGCACATCAACATTGACATGATCTAGCTTGGGATTGTTACCTGTTATTTTTTGCAAAATTTTGACGGATATACGGCCCTTGATTGACGTCAGAATTTCTTTTCCGCTCAATATCTTGAGAACAAATTGACAGAATCCGACCAAATTTTGTATGCACATCAACATTGACAAGATCTAGCTTGGGATTGTTGCCCGTCATTTTTTGCAAAATTTTGATGGAGTTACGGCCCTTGATTAACGTCAGAATTTTGTTTCCGCTCAATATCTTGAGAACGCATTGACAGAATCCGACCAAATTTTGTATGCACATCAACATTGACAAGATCTAGCTTGGGATTGTTGCCCGTCATTTTTCGCAAAAATTTGTCGGAGTTATGGCCCTTGATTGACGTAAGAATTTCGTTTCCGCTCAATATCTTGAGAACAAATTGACAGAATCTGACCAAATTTTGTATGCACATCATCATTGACAAGATCTAGCTTGGGATTGTTACCCGTCATTTTTCGCAAAATTTTGACAGAGTTACGGCCCTTGATTGATGTCAGAATTTCGTTTCCGCTCAATATCTTGAGAACGCATTGACAGAATCCGCCCAAATTTTGTATGCACATCAACATTGACAAGATCTAGCTTGGGATTGTTACCCTTCAGTTTTTGTTAAATTTTGACAGAGTTATGGCCCTTAATTAACGTCAGAATTTCGTTTCCGCTCAATATCTTGAGAACGAATTGACAGAATCCAACCAAATTTTGTATGCACATCAACATTGACAAGATCTGGCTTGGGATTGTTACCCGTCATTTTTTTCAAAAAATTTTAATGGAGTTACAGCCCTTGATTGACATCAGAATTTCATTTCCGCTCAATATCTGGAGAATGAATTGACAGAATCCGTCCAAATTTTGTATGCACATCATCATTGACAAGATCTAGCTTGGGATTATTACCCATCATTTTTTGCAAAATTTTGACGGAGTTAACAGCCCTTGATTGACTTCAGAATTTTGTTTCCGCTCAGTATCTTCAGAACGAACTGACAGAATCCGTCTAAATTTTGTATGCACATCATCATTGACAAGATCTAGCTTTGGATTATTACCCGTCATTTTTCGCAAAATTTTGACAGAGAACGAATTGACATAATCAGACCAAATTTTGTATGAGCATCAATATTGATGAGATCTAGCTTGTGATAGCCTGTGATAGTTATCTGTCATTGTTTTTTCACCCTGCAAAAAAAGCTGAGAAGCGGGGCTATAGTCAGATTCTCTGACAATTCTAGTTTACTTTGCTATAAGAGAAATTTACAAGAATACATTGCCATAGTTCCACTGCCCGACAGTTTCAATATCAGCAAACCTCTTACATGCTCCATGGGAAAAATAGTTGTTTCTTAACTTTTGCGTATAAAAATTTCTCTAATTTCAGACATTTACTTAGAATAATCGATCAGCAGCGTTTTGGACGATGATGATGACGGCTAAGCGACAGTGATTATTCCCACTGCCGGAGTGTTTCAATATCAACTAACATCTTACATGGTCATTGAAATGGAAAATTAGTGACTTCTTAAAATTTAAGCCAAATAACTTTCTAATTTCAGACATTGATGTAGAATCAATCAGCAGCGTTTCGGATGATGACGATGATTCAAGTTTAAGCGACAGTGACTATATAATAGTCCCACTACCGGAGTGCTTCAATATCAATAAACCTCTTACACGATCAATGATGAGTAGTTACACATCAGAGAGGGCTGATGATGATGAAATTCACAAGACACTGTCTGTTGGTAAGCATTTGACTGATTATGTCGAGACTCATAAGATCTAAAATAGGAACCAATTGTTGTTGTTGTTTTTTTTTCATAAATACTATTAAATAGTGATATTACACCATATCTGTATTGTAACACTATTGTTGGGTTCCAAGCTGATTTCTGTGTTTTAATGAGAGAAAAATGTATGATATATAGCAAACTCAGGCAAAATGACCATTTGGGATCTAACAGTGGTTTCAGTTATATCTAAAAATTGTTCTGAGAAACTGTATTATATAAAGGAGGTAGAGGTGGACTTGCTCGTGCATTGAACAATTCAATAATCATTTGGAAATGGAAAATTGTAATTTTAGGTCAAATGAAAATGTCCTAACTTAAAGTATGTATGTTATGTACTAACAGGCACCAGTCCTAGAATGTCTGTTGATGACATCATGACAGCTTCCAACAACCTACCTGCCCGACCCCTCAGCCCAACCCGTGCTGACACCCCCGACATCATCCGCTCGGAAACTTCTGACACAGAAGACACTGTAATTATCCCCCTTCCCAAGGCCACTACAAAAATGGCTGACAGTCAGAACTTCAGTGAGGATGACTTTGCAAGTTTTGAGGAAGTGAACCAGACACAATCCCAGAATGCAACAGCAGTTGCTATGGCAACAGAGAAAGAGCAATCTGATGGAGTGATTTCCTCTGATGAGAAGATTTCACCAGCAGGGGGCAGTAGCGAGGTAAAGGAGGAGGCAGTAGGAGGGAGTTCAACGGAACAGTCAGATTTGACACAGCAGAATGGGTATGTGTAATGTTAAAAGAATTACTTCTTCTGATTTATTCCTGTCAAACTTTGGTTCAGTAAGCCACCAAGTTGTTGTAATAGAACTGTTATGCTGTAGAAATTATAGCCTCTAAGCCTTTGATTCATGTTGATAAAATTTGGATAAAGATTTTCCCTATTACAGGTAAAATGGCACTATATTGTAGGTTGATGTATGATTCCGAGCATATTCAGGGACAAATCATAAGCAGGGGGATAATGTAATGGACTGACATAGGACTCAGTAGCACAATTGGCAGGGTGCTCCCACTGTTAGAGAGAGGTCCTGTGTTGGGCCACATTCTTTTTTTGCCCCGGTGTGACTCATGAATCATTTTGTTGTTTTGTTATCTGTGTCAAACCTCCAAAAATTGTTCACACTTCAACCTGATGTATTTGGATTTTGAACATTTGTTTCAGTGATATTGAGAATGGAGCTGGTGCCGCGTCTGCCGATGTTGCCCCAATTACCCCTTCACACAGCGGGGAACCAGCAAGTGAACAGGAAGTGAAGGTCACAGCGCTCCCTGGTGGTCAGGAGGAGAATTCAGGGGAGACCACTAACACTGAGACAGGAGGAGCTCAGATGCCTGATAATGTGAATGTGATAAAAACAAAAGATGGCTCGCAATCTGGGTAAGGAAGCCTGATATTTTTTTCCACTAAATGGTCCATTATTTGGCTGTACAGCCTTAGGTGTTAGGTAGAGATTTTAGTAAATTATGATTGAAACTCAAAAGAATGTAGCTTCGACTTGATGGAAACACAATCGTGATTAGCATATACTGTGCCATTTGAAGACTCTGTAAAACATTTGTGTATCTTTCTTTTCTATATTTTGCATTTCGTTCTTATAAATTGAGCTTGAATAGGTTCTTATTGAATCCTACCCATAACAGTGAATAAAGATAAAACTTTCTTTTCAGATCAAGTGACTTTGTAAATCAGCTCGTTGCCACGGCAGTCAATGCTGCGGGCCAGGCCTACGTCACAACTAAAGCTGTCTTCAAAACATGGCAGGAAAGAAAGGTCTGTGATACTTTTATATTCCATCCCAACCTGATATGATGTGGCCAGTTTTGATAGAAATTATGCAAAAAGACGATAAATGAGTCATTAGAAAAGCTATAGTAAAACTAGAGACTTTGAACTATGCAACAAGATCCAAAGAAAAAATCTTAAAAACAAGGTGGGAAAAACCAAAATTACAATATTGATTTGCGACTTGAAGAAAAGAATTGATACAATTTAATTCCAAATCCCCATTCAGACACCAGGCAGAAAAGTAAAGCAGCTCTAGTGGAAAAGGTTGCCATCAAGTGATCTAAATGGTTCAATATCTCATTTAATTCTGAAATATTGTTGAATATAGAGATAAATATTGATTTTATTTGTATCTTCAGGAGGCTCAGAGGAGTGACAGGACCAAGCCACCCACTTCCAACTGGAAACCCCCTGCCGAGAAATGGACTCCTCCAAAGGAAACCCACACACTCCCCAAACAGGAATGGACTCCACCCAAATCTGACTTCAAACCACCCAAATCCGATTGGAAGCCTCCAAAATCTGACTTCAAACTCCCCTCAGAAGAGTGGACTGCCCCAAAAGAGAAAGGACCAATGGGAAAGCTGATGGAGATGGGATTCACCAATCGGGAGCTGAATAACAAGTTGCTGCGGAAGCATAATAATGATGTAGAAAAAGTAGTCCAGGAACTACTTTCACAGGTGGACAAAGATTGGCAAAACAGACGCCATTAAAACAACAAGTGAAATGAGCTTGAAGTGACTTGTAAATATATATTTTAAAGTGGTATGGTAAGCTTGCATTATTTTAACAGAAACTTAATAAATGTTATGGAACTATTTTTTTAGTTGGACAAGCTGACAAAACAGAAAAGACAAAATGCTTGATCAATTTGAAACATGTAGCGAAATTGTAGATACATGTATATTTCAAGAAATTATATGATAGGCTTTCCATGCACATCACACTGTTAAAGTTGATTCCATGATAACTAGACTTGGGGCATAAGAAAAAGAATAAAGCTTTGTAAGTTATACCGTATTCACTGCATCTTAAATTGTTGTACATATACTATCCTATGTTTGTTTATTTGATGACACTTGATTTAACATTGACATTTTTGTCATGATAACCTTTGACATTTGTTGTTATGGTAACCTTGGATGTTACCATGACCTTTGACCTGGGCTTTCAGGTGAGAGAGAGATGGGGGAAAGAAATGGAGAGACAAGAATGAGGGAGAGAAGGGAGAAAGAAAGTGGGAAAGGATTTTTTTTTATCTTTAATGTTATTTTTTCAGTGTTATTTTGTCTTTGGTGTTTGTTGTAAATAGATGCTACTGTACATATGAATTCTGAAAATTTACATAATCATATAATTTAGTGACTGACATGTTGGATATAAGAGATGCTTTACAACTAAATGTTGTTATCTTTTTTTTGTATGTAGTGAAAGAGGTCTCAACTTTCAATCAACAAAATTTCAAGGAAATTTTGATATACTATTGGAAAATAATTTTATGCAAGATTCAGCACTTTTTGCAATATGATCTAACTGTTGCTTGCACTCTTCTTTTAACTCATATAAGCCTGGCGTCCTTTTTATGGGACATAGGCAAACAGCATAGCCCCAGATGTGACCCCGCAGAATGCGGGGTTCCATCTGGGGCTATTCTGTAGTCATTGAAAAATCAGATAAAAAATAAAAATCACACCTAACACCCCTAAAAATGAAAGTAGACTCATCCAATTGATAATGATGGGATAATCCATTTGTCAGATATGGGTTAAACAATGTGACCAGCACACTAATATCAAATCTGAACAAAATTTCAGTGGCAATGAATCAAAGTTGAACAGTAAGGATTTTGACATCGACTTTAGATTTCCAGTTACCTTAAATAATATCCTGGGCCCGAGGTTATATACATGTAACTTTTTTCATGCTCATCTCAGCTGAGACTAAAATTTATCCTGCTCATAAATGTTAAAATGCCAACAATTGTTGGCATTTTAACATCGATTACCAGGATAAATTACTAGTTTTTGAGTTTTGAACCTGAATTTTCCACAATTTTTGACTATTTCAGTATTTATTAGCAGTTGTAAATTTCATGCTCAGTTGAGCTGAGCTTGAAAAAAGTTTTATAACCTTGGGGCCTGGACAGTTTGAGCGAGAATAACACACAACATAAAACATTGTTGTTAATACTGTATATATTATTGAAAGTGTTCGTGTAAAACTGATAATTTTATGCTTGTTCATACATATGTTTTATTATTACACCACGTTTCATGATTTAGATTCATATTTTCAGTTTATTCTTATAGTTTACAAAGTGGCATATCATGGTAAATCTGTTAAAAATTTAAGGCTTTCACTTATATGTAACGATAAAAATACACAATTAATTCCTTTTTAGCTCACCTGAGCCGAAGGCTCACAAAGTGAGGTTATAGGATGGCCATGATCCGGCGTCCGTCCATCCGTCGTCCGTCGTTGTCATCCGTCCACAATTTCAAAGATCTTCTCCTCTGAAACCACTGGGCCAATCAAAGCCAAACTTCATGTGGAGCATCCTTAGGAAGGGGGAACGAAAGTTTATATAAATGGTCCAGGTCACATGACCAAGATGGCCGCCATGCCCATATATGGTAAAAACCCTTCAAAAATCTTTTTCTCTGGAGCCGGTGGACCAATTACAATGAAACTTGGTATGTAGCATCGGAGACTCTGGCCCATCATAGTTTATATAAATCATGACCTTTGGTTGACCTTGACTTATTTTACGGCAAACTCAATTTTGGTTACATAGACTTTTCAATGGAAAAAAGTGAAAACATTGAATTTTTCAGGAAGTTTTGTAGCCTGTGACCTGAAAGTTGGTAGATACAGACAACATGTTGAGCTTATGAAGTGATGTAAGTATTAAAGGTCAAGGTCATTTCTTGACCTTGGTCAAAGGTCATTTACAAATTAAATGTTAAACATAATTTTCTCAGTAACCTCTCAACCAATCAAAGCCAAAGTTTATATGTAGTATCTTTAGGATGGGGGAATGAAAGTTTATATAAATAGTCAAGGTCACATGACCTAAATGGCCGCCATGGCTATAAATAGCAAAAACCTTTAAAAATCTTCTTCTCCAGAACCAGAAGACCTATGATTTTGAAACCTGGCATGAAGCATCAGGGGGAGGAGCTCTACAAAGTTTGTATAAATCATGACCCTTGGATGACCTTTACCTATTTTACGGCAAGGTCAACATAGGTCGCCCATGCATTTGAATGGGGAAAAGTGTCAAAATGTCATTTGACGGGAAAAACTTTATGGAAATATATAGGCAAATGGACTGAATATTTATGATTCTGAAAAAAAGGACCCCAGGGGCAGGTCTGCCCCCACCCCGGGGCAATATACATGTATATTCTCATAATATTCAAAGATCTTTTTCTCTGAATCCGTTTGGCTAATCAAAGCCAAATGTCTTGTTGAGTATTCTTAGGAAGGGAGAATGAAGGTTATATAAATGGTCATGGTCACATGACTAATATGTCTGCCATGGCTATAAATAGCAAAAAAACATTGTAAATCTTCTTCTTCAGAACCAGAAGGCCTTTGAAACTTGGCCTGAAGTATCTATGAATACAGCTCTACAAAGTTTATATAAATCATGACCCTGGGATGGCCTTGACCTATTTTACAGCAAGGTCAGCTTAGTTTGCATATCCCAGTTCTCAGGTGAGGGTTTACAGGACCATTGGTCCTCTTGTTCTATTCACCTGTCAAATACACACTGCTTACTATTGATTCTAAAAATTCCTTGAATAAATGAGATTTGGCATAAATGTTTTCTGATGGTATGTTTTGTATGAATGTACTTGTGGTGAAATGTTTTGGTTGTTATGGTAACCTGGCATTGGTTGCTATGGAGGCATGTCATGTTATTGCAAAAGTAATCTAGGTCTGGTTTCTTGTAAAAAAAGATTGAATGTCATGCAAGTTAAGATGTATGCATGCAACTATTTACCAAACCTCGAACTAGAACTTGCCATTTTGCATACACAAACAGTTGACATGGAAACTTGCACTGGTTGCTATGGAAACCAACAACCTCCCAGCAGGAATAGTGCTATAATGTACAGAAAAAAACATGTATCCTTCATCTCATTTCAAAATCATAAAGTTGAGCCATAGAATCCAGAAGCGTCCTCATAAAACAGTGGTTGGAAAAATGTTTATTTTGCAAAATATGGTATCTTAACTTTGTGCAATCTTCAAGAGTTGGGGCATGCCGAGCTAAAAGAAAAAACTGAACAATTGAAAAGCACATCGAGTTCATAGCCAGCAATTAAATGGCATAATTGATAAACAGCAAGAACAACAAAAGTTAAAAGAGTTTGAAAAAGTACATTGTATTTGCCACTAGATTTCCATATGCACAGGGATCTCGATGATGTGGTCTGGTACATTCTTTTCTGGAAATGAAATTACTATCCTGCAGATTCAAAAAAAGAAATGTATGTTGTCAGAAACTAGCCAAAGTGGTCATTAGATAATGGTGATATGCCTCTGGGAGGTTTGACAATGGTCAGTAGTTTAACTTGACAAAGATCAAATGCTAGAATTTGCCCTGTAAAGCATTCTTAGACGCATTGAAAACTAAAGGACCTTTTGGGGTTATATGGCTCACTTCATTCATTAGGTGTAAGTTTTGTGAAAAGTCTTCTTAAAAATTTGATAAGTACAAAGTCTAATGATGTCAGTGACTGTTAAATAATGCAGTGTAGTATGAATGATGCAAACTTGTTTACACAAAAAATGTGCTTAATAATAAAAAATCAATCAACAGTCTGGTTTCCAGGTCCAATATTAAAAGAGATGTACAAAAGTAGATGACAAAAGGCTTTGAATTGCAGATTTAAAAAAGGCTGTTCTTGGATAAAAATAAAAAAAATCGGAAGTGCTGCACAAATGATTTGCACCATTTTTTTAATCTGAAAAATGTTTGGCATAAATGTGGTTAGTCTTTAGAGCACATTTTCAATAACATTTTGTTTTTGTTTTCTTTATTTCTTTGAGTAATATTACAAACTTTTTCTTGTTTTCTCTAAGCAATCAACAATTTGCTTTAGACATATATTATTTGCCTTTTTTTCACCTTGTACATGTATTGTTTAATCTTATTTATACCGGTAAAATGTGCTTTTTTGTTTGGATAAATGTTGTTTTTGTTTAAGAATTTTAGTTTACCTGTTAATATATACATGTTTAATGAGTGTTGTAGATAACTTTTGGTTTTGACTCTTCTCACCATACCCCCTCCATCCCCTAAAATAAAAGACTAAATATTTCTGTGATGCTATTTACTATTTAAAGAAGCTATTATTTTGTGATTTATATTACAAGTATTATCAACCGGCCCTGTTTGCAATAAGTAAATTCATTAACTTCAAAGATGCTTTTACATTTAAACACATTTGGCTTAAAGGCAAATGTAAGGCCTAGCATTTGAGGAAGTGAAACTTAAAAAAATGTGTTTTGGTTCAGATCCTTTCATCATTACGAAAACATGCCCATACAATATACAGAGATTTTTTTCTACTGAAAAAATTGAAAAATTCACCAGAAAATTTTTGATATTTTTCTTATTTTTGCTCAAAACATAGATTGTGGGTACACGTTAGAACCGCCTCGCCGAGGCGGTTCTAACGAGTACCCACAATCTATGTTTTGGAGCAAAAATAAGAAAAATGGGTATACCCCTGCATACCCCATTTTTGCTATATAAAAGTGGGACTGGGGTTCAAGTGGGTATATATTACACGGACATGTTTTCCTGATGATCATGAAGTTGTATTTATACTTGAATTTTTTGGAAAGTTTGAATAAAGATTTTTTCGCTAAAGGCCTAGAGCTTGGAATAGAGAGATTGGGGTTCTGTTTCCATCGACATAGGGTTCAATCGACATACTCTATCCCCTCATAACTGAAAAATTGTTGACTGGGATGTTAAACCACAAAAGAGATGAAAAATAAAGATACAAAAATGAAAATCAATATGCCAACTTAAGGCAAAATTATGCTACTTTGGATTTTTGTACTTTAAATATTCAAACCATATAATTTTGAATTCACTAAATTTCCTTTCTGAGTGCTTGCTTCATTGTAACCTTGTTGTTTTGTGTCTCAGCTTCTGTATTATGTAACTCTCAAAAATATGCTGTTATTTTCCTGGGAAATAAACTAATCACAGAAATCTTGGTTTGTTTTGCTGTTTAAACCCAAGTCCTGACATGAGGAAACATTTCAGTAAAGAATAAGTCCAGGAATTAGGTTTTCCTGAACTCCAATCCCAAGCGGGGGAAAGAAAAACCAATACAAGTTGCCCAAAGGGCAACCATCGCTCACCTAAGAGTCAACAAGTACAGTCACTGGCCAAAAGACAAGTATTTCACTTTGCTGTAAAATAGGCCATCATAGAGTCATGTCACCCGTTCTCTGGAGAGGAAGATTTTTGATAGGTTTTTACCATATATGGGCATGGCGCCATCTTGGGCACCACATGACCAGTATTTTTGTAAACACATTGGTTCCCCTCCCTATAGAAGCTTGATATAAAATTTGGCTTGAATTGGCCAAGCTGTTTCAGAGAGTGAATGGATGGACAGACGTATATCCCTAACCCTAACTTATACACCTAACCCAAACTTTTTTACCTCATCTTAACTCTTATCCCTGTTCCTTTATTGTATACCCTAACCTAACTTGAATCCCTAATGAGAATGCTATTGAATCCAGGCCCCGAGGTTATAAAACTTCTTTCATGCTCAAATCAGCTCAGCATAAAATCTAAACTGCTCATAGTTATAGAATAGCCCAAATAAATTGAAATTTCAGGTTCAGATCACCAAAACCTGCAATCTATCCTGCTTATGAATGTTAAAATGCCAACAATTTTTTGTTGGCATTTAGACATTTATCAGCATGATAAATTTTAGTCTCAGCTGAGCTGAGCATGAAAAACGTTTTATAACCTCGGGACCTGAGGACCCTTGCTTTGAGTCCTATACAGTCTCTCCCACAAACCAACACCTATGTTACAAAAGGGGCTGATCATGCAGGCAAATAAAGAAATACAACACACCTATGTTTGAAGTGTATTTTATTGAAAACAATGCTACAACAATTGCTAGAAATACGCTATATCATAGCTGAAAGCCTTTTCTAACAGATCGCCATAAATGAACATGATTTTTTAACTTCACAAAATGAAAACCTGATGCAATACACAGAAGGCAAGCGCTTTATAGAAGATTTTAGTAACTCTTCACCTTTTACTTTAACAAGCTTTCCATGAATAAAGCCTAGTTTCCACAAACAAGTTTTCTTTGACGAAGATAATTTTGTCACAGAAACTATGGTAATGAGTTTGCGTTCACACACAGCAAAGACTGCTTATATTACTTAGCCCCCTCACCTTTTGTCACAGATATTTAACAATGAAACTTCGCCACAGAATTGAATTTACACGAGCACATTTTTCTGCAACAAACCAACTTTGTCAAAAAAAAACTGTCCATGCAAACAAGGCCTAAATGACTGTGTGATTGCTATGAAAGGCTTTTTGACACGCATATGCTTTGACAAACATAGTGAACCTTTCATAGCACTTATTTTACATAAAATTTGAAAATGTTTTTTTCCAGAATGGTTTGATGATTAGTATTCACCAGGCCTCCGGGTTATAAAACTTTTCTCAATCTCAGCTCAGCTGAGCATGAGATTTTAACTGCTTATAAAACAATTGTTGGCATTTTAACATTGATGAGCAGAATAAATTTAAGTCTCGGCTTGAGCATGAAAAAAAAGTTTTATAACCTTGAGGCCAGGTTTAAAATGTGAGACAGAACAATGGCAGTTTTGAAGTTAAGCTTTTAATATAAAAGCTTAGAAAATTCTGAATTAATTATTTTGTACAATTATTGCTATGGCCTGAAATTCTAGACTGAGAGAGAATATGTTTCTTGGTTTGATTTATTAGACTCCCATTTAACCGATTTTGAGTCATGCTGGGACAAAGCCACACCTCCCTATTGGCTTAAACAGTACTTTTGGAGACTTTGAAGAGTCTTGCATAAGAACACATGGCATCAGGCCTCTTGCCCCTCTTGCCCAGATTCCCACAATCTAGCACTGAGCTACCAGGCACCCAAATTTAAACAATCATTTTAATAAATTGAAAGTATTAAATGACTGATAGAGGTAGAAATTCTATAGAAGAGACTGATGTTTTTCACAAAGCAAAGCACATAGTTACTGCATATAATTATGTTAAACAAACAATTTCAAAGATATTAGTAAAACTCTCAGTAAAGCCAGGCACCTTGTGTTATGAATATACTGGCTATAGATATTAAAACCATTATGTAATAATTCTAAATTTACTATATCAACAGATACATTATGAAAACATGTCCGTGTAATATATACCCCTTTGAACCCCATTTTTATATAGCAAAACTGGGGTATGCATGGGTATACCTATTTTTCTTATTTTTGCTCCAAAACATAGACTGTGTGTACTCGTTACCCACAATCTATGTTTTGAGCAAAAATAAAAAAAAAATATCAAAAATTTTTTCTACTGAAATTTTCAATTTTTACAGCTAAAAAAACTTATATTGCATGGACATGTTTTCAGCGTGGCAGTTCTAACGAGTACCCACAATCTATGTTTTGGAGTAAAAATAAAAATACAGGTATACCTCTGCATACCGCAGTTTTACAATATAAAAGTGGGGTTTAAGGGGTATTCATTGCACGGACATGTTTTCCTGATGCCTGGTTTGTGTCAAACTTGGTCAGAAATGCATGAAAACTGTTTTTCTTTTGATGTAGCTCCAAGTCATGCTCGGCAATTTATTCGAGTTTGTTAATAGCAGCTATATAACAAACAAAAACAGCATACATTGAAGCACACAAAGCATATATTGTACATGAACCTTCGCATGAGAAAACCAACAATTTGCATAGGCAAAAACAAAGACGCAGATCAGCTTCGCGGTAACCGCGAAGCTGATCAGCGACTTTGTTTTCGCCACATGGATAGTACTATTCCTCTTCTACTTATATCCAAAGTTTCAAGCTTCTAGCTTTATGCTGTGACTACAGTCTGGTTTGTGTCGGACCTGGTCGGAAACCCAAATTGTTGGTTTTCTCATGCACAAGCTCATACATCAAAATTTGATGAAAATTTCATATTACCTATATTTTTTACTTTATATATCTGCCATATTTGGGGTCTTCACAATGTACATAAATCTTATATGTAAAGCAATCTAAAAGATTAATATCTAAAAAGACTAGCATTTGCTGGCAAGCAATTTTTTTATTGATTACACACTGACATAATCTTGAGTACGATAAGCTATATGCTAATTTTTGAAGAAAAAAAAACAATATCAACAACAAAACAATATTAGTTCAATATATTAACATAATTATTATTTTGTATTATTATTCAAAAGCTTTGATATTTTACCTTCATTTCATTTAATTTGAGCAACGTTTTATTGTAGAATAAATTACTGGTATGAGCAATAAACAAAGCAGATAAAATCAGAGTTTTTATTATGCTCTCACCAAAGATTGTGCTATAGCAATTATGCAAGCAGGTGAAAGGGGCAAATGCGATTGATACATGTATATGCCTAATTAACTTGTGAGCCTCACTTGTTATGCGAGCAAAAAGAGGCGATAATAGCTATCATTGTAATGTCCACCATAGACCTCAAAGCTGAACAAAAAAAAAAAAAGAAAAAAGAAAAAAGAATTAATATATTTTTCGTAGACAAAATACCAATGATCAAGAGAACAAAATTAATAGAACCCTGATCTGCACTGTTTCTTAGATTTTTTGTCTAAAACCTCTGTAGAAAATGGTATTAACATTGCAATGAAATGGGGGATGGAATGGCGAAAACAAAAATTAATGTGGCTATTAAACAAACTTAAATAAATAGTTCTATACAGTATAAAAATATCTACATGAACGGCAAATAAATAAAAGAACTGGACGCGAGCAAAACAAAACTGATTGCATAGAAAATAATCATGTAGTAACAAAGTTACAATTTGAGCCACCTTGTGAGAAAACCAACAATCTGCATATGCAAAAACAAAGACGCAGATCAGCTTCGCGGTAATCGTGAAGCTGATCAGCGCCTTTGTTTTCGCTTCACGGATAGTACACTTCCTCTTCTTCTTAAATACGAAATTTCAGGCTTCTAGCCTGCTTCTGTGACTGTACAGGCTGATTTGTGTCAGACCTGTTCAGAAACCACATTGTTGGCTTTCCCACGAGGCGGCTCATTTGCTTTTGTGACTTCATGGTCCAAGGAAAGGTTAGTTTTAAACATAAAACGCACATTACAACACAGAGTTAGTTATTTTTTTCCATTTAATCATTTAGTGCAAATGCTGAAATTTGTGAATGATTTTAATTTCACGCATTTTCCATTTCAGAATTATTTGCTAATTCTTGAATTTGGGAAATATTATCCATATAGTCTTATATTACAACCACGCAAATACCAGCTTAGCAATACAGAAGTTTCAAACATCTCAAAATCAGTTGTCAAAAACAAGAAATTGACAGCCTTAGAACAGTCATCCAGGTGCAATTAAAATATAGAAAAGGTTGCTCATTTCTTTAAAATAGCCAAAAGCTGTCAAACAATCACCTTGGTCCGATTAAATATTTTCAAACAAACAAGGGAATTTTTGAAAAGAGAAATCTACATCTGTCAATTCCATCTTACAGTGACCAATCAGAAATACTTGGGTGACGATGTACATTTCAAGGTTGATACAAATATTGGACAGGAAATGTCAATTTTCAACTTTTTGACAACTAGTTAAGAGATGCTTGAAACACCTGGATTGCTATTGCTAAGCTGCTATTTGCCTGGACCCAGTTGTTCAAAGCATCGTTAGCTTAACGATATCATTAAGACATAAATTTGTTAAGCAAATATCAGCTAAAGTAACAAATACACTGTTATTTTTTGTTAAAAAAATGTGAGAATCCTTTGCAGTGCAAAGGATTTTCACAATTTTTCAACAAAAAAATAACGGTGTATTTCGTAATATTAATGTTTGAAATTTTAACAAAACGTTAACTAACGACGTCGTTAGTTTTGAACAACTGGGCCCTGGTTGTAAGCTTTCAGTACCAAAATCTGTATTACTTAAAACTTTGAAATTGTGACAACACATCTTCAAATATCGGCAAAATTTCATCAAAATCCTCAAAAACATTTTTTTATTTTTTAGTATAACCCTAAGGCATTCATTTAAACAGCACATATTATCATAGGTGGCTGCCATGGCCAAGTGAATAAAGGTACTGATTTCTTTACCCCTCTGACATTCAATCATCACCCCAGTGTCCAATGTAGTTTCGAGCCTTGCATGGGACACGTGAGAGACAAGCCAAGCTCTACTTGCACATTAAGAAAACTTGCCCATGCAAAATACAGGGATTTTTTCAGCAGTAAAAATAGAAAATTTCACTAGAAAAAATTTGATATTTATAATATATTTGCTCAAAACATAGATTGTGGGTACACATTAGAACCGCCTCGCCCAGGCAGTTCTAACATGTACCCACAATCTACGTTTTGATCAGAAATATTAAAATTATCAAAATTTTTTTAATGAAATTTTCATTTTATACAGCTTAAAAAATCTCTGTATATCGCATGGACAAGTTTTCGAAATGTTTTGTCCCACCATGATTTGCCTGTCTTTAATAAGTGAAATAATCTTGAAAGGAATATAAAACTGATTGAAAGAGCAACATGTTATCCCAAAATACAAAGAAGCTTGAACACAGGTAAAAATCACAATTCTATCATTTCTACAGTCACGGGTTAAGGATTAGAAGAGTAGTTAACAGCAATGTGTCTGTTTATGTGCATGTGCATGCATGTTTGTGTGCATACCTGTATACAAGTTAGGTTCACATGATACTTAATGTTAATCACAGACATATTTTGTCACAGGGTATTTTACATCACAATTAATTGAATTTCTTTTCATATTATGGTTTTGTGTGAAAATATGGACAGCCTTATGGTAAAACTAACAATGTGGTTTTCGAACAGAGCGAATACAAACTGAGCTGTACAAGCACAGAAGTTGGCTAGAAGCTGGAAATTTTGGATTTAGAAAGTAGAGGAATTGTACTATCCGTACAGCGAAAACAAAGGTGCTGATCAGCTTCGCAGTTACTGCGAAGCTGATCTGCATCTTTGTTTTCACATATGCAGATTGTTGGTTTTCCCATGATGCGGCTCATATGTTAATTACAGGGATAAAACAATTAGTCAGCTATCCATTCCATGAAAAAAATCTTCAAATGGCAAAATGGGGTAGAAGCTGGCATCCATGCTAAATATGTTCCTAGACAGATTCTATAACAGATAGGGGTGGATGCCAAGTCTGTAAATGACCCTGGGTCTTGGAATTAGGTCAAAGGTCAACTAGGTGCAAAATAGCATAAAAATGTACAAAAACTCCATTCAGTGTAATTACCTGCCTATATTTTCCTTTAAAGTTTGCTGAAACTACCCAGTATACACTTATTATACATGTGACATTTACATTATAATTGAAAAGAGCACTAAGCATATGCCCTTGCAAGGTTAAAGGTCATGTAAGTGCAAATTTCTAAAGAAAATGTAAGTAAAATCAGTGCTGAGTTTCATATAATATTCAAGTTGTCAAATGATGTGAAAACATTAAAATATGCTCATTAATGGTTTAGAAGTATTGAACTTTGATATCTTATGTCATACAAGGCCAAGATTTAAAAGTCATTAAGTGCACAGGAAGGGCAAAATTTGTAAATTAGGTTTTGTTCAGCGATCAGTGTATCCTTCGCCTCCTATTTGGTTTTGTTTGGTCTGGTTCGTTGTATAACCTCCATGTCAACGTTTGAGACGAAGTAGAGAAATTTCTGCAAAGGTTAGTGTGCAGCCCCCTCCCTCGCCCCCTATTAAATCAATATCAATCTATCAGACATTTTTGTGAGGCTCCAAGTAGAATACTCTACTTCAGTACAGGAATTACACACAACCTAACATCAACAATGGAAAAGTTGTACAAACTAACAGTGGTACTGTATTGATGGATAGTTCTGCAAAGGGTTACCGCGTGGGAATTGGGCTCTAGGCCATTTGGACCATGAAAAATAAGAAAATTGCTTGTACATACAGGCAAAGCTTACCACTGCTGACTGGTCATCTGATTACTGGTTGATCGCTCAGAAGGTCTAAACCTTTCTAGGAAAAGTTTTTCAAGTCAAGTCACACCATCAGTGCGTATAAAAAGGTACAAGTAGGCTAAGATCAGGAAAAGGCGCTATCAGAAAAAGATTCCCACTACAAAAACTGAGGTGGGAAGATACTAAATTAACAATCAGGTATTTACACCATGAAAACATATCGTAAGCCGAATTATCGATAATCAATGTATATAAGCCTTAAGTAGTCGTTTACTTTGGTGGTTATATTGTCGAGCACATTTTGGATATCATGACGTACAGGAGCAAAGAATCTGTAAAACTGAAAGAAAGTGCAAAGATTGCCAAGCCAGGGTAAATGGACCATCACCAATTTCTTCAACATTGACTTGCTCATATTGCGCTCAAGAGACGAACGACCATGTTGGGCTTAAGTTCCATAAAAGGAGGAAACTTCCCAACATGACCATAGCTGCTGACTGGGGAGCAAAGCCACACATCAAACAGATCAGTCCTGAAAACTTCCCACACGGAAGACTGAAAGCCAAAAACAAAAATATGTTATATGTGAAGACACCATTATACAATGTCTGTCCACATCTACAGCCACTGGTTGCTGCTACAAGATGATATCGATAGAAAACATCTCCATACTGAAGGAAATATTTCAAACTTTAAAGCTGTTGAGTACCAGACTGTGGAAACA
This sequence comes from Rugalucina vietnamica, assembly GCA_964017185.1. Lineage (NCBI taxonomy): Eukaryota > Metazoa > Mollusca > Bivalvia > Lucinida > Lucinidae > Rugalucina > Rugalucina vietnamica. The sequence goes on along the minus strand of OZ024884.1, from coordinate 27,221,645 downwards.
ATTGCTTGAAGTACTGATGGATACCAAATTTCAGGGGTACATCCAAGCATTGTTCCACAATAGAGGCCGGATAATTTTTTTGCTTTGTTTTAGCCTTTCTGTGTCAACCAAAATGTGCAACAATGCTGATTTTTCCGTTTTGTTTTCAACTGAAAGGGAAGAAGAATGATGCAATATTTAGAGCAACGGACTAGGCTTTTGACATTCACTTGAGTAATGCATGACTATATCGTCTTTTTGCATTTCGTAGGTATTCCAACTATTCTGATTCCGTTTATTGTCACAAAGAAACGTTTTAGATGTTTAAGATTTCTTGTAAAGTTAGGAAAGATAAAAGTCCGAACTTAATTGTGACGGTGACCCTACGGCTACAACCCATTTCTAACCCACCCATTTTTGTACACAGGTACCAGATGATGGAAATCCTACCTTCAACCTCCCACACCAACCCTGTTGTACCCCACCTATCTCTAAATGTACCCATACATAAAAAGGATTAACATTTTTTCACTTAATAATTTGGTTTCCAACATTAAATGTCCCAGCTGATCAGAATCAGGATAGATTACTGGTGAAACGTCAAATTGACAATACCACACCAGGATGGTAGTTGGATAGGAGCGCATCAATGTCAAAAGCAGATTTGTAGAATTTTAAAAAGAGATTCGTGGACAATTCTATAATAGAAGCGGAATGTATTATATAAAGGTAAAGTAGGCAATGATCAGGTAAAGGCGCAACCAGAAAGAGATTTCCACTCCAAAATCCGAGGTGGGAAAAAACTAAATTAACAATCAGGTATTTATGAAAACATATCGTAAGCCGAATGAGCAGCTATTTTCCCAATAGGTGGCCACTCAGTTGCCTAAATTTAACTAAACATATGTAAACATACATAAGGTGCATACAGCACGAATATCCAATGCCATGACAGTCATTTTAAGTAGAATCACACTTGTACTGCCTTGTCGTGTTGAAGAATGTTAGATCAGCAGGCAAGAGGACGTGGTTCGAGCCTCGGTCTGAGCAAAATATGATAAACCAGTAACATTGTTAAACACATTACACCATCCCAACCCACCCTTCCTTAACCTACCCTAACCTACTCCAGTGGTGTGTGGTAGCCAAGAAGTAGAGCAACAGGTCCTGGATTTAAAGCATATCGTCTCAATGTAGTTTCATTAAGCAAGACACTAAGCTCCTCATATTCCTAGTTAATAATTATAAAATGTTGCCTCTATCACAACGTGGCTGAAAAATATTGACTGGGACATTAAGCCATGACCAAACCAAACCGAACCTACAACATTTCCACACTACATGTATTACCGTTTGCCCTACCTACTATACCCACTATCTAATCCCACTGTACCGACCTCTACTATAGTATCTACACATACTTCCATGACTTCCTTATCACATTCCACCCATACCTTGCCCTATCCTTCCCTACCCAACCTCACCCTATTCTACCATATGTCTTTCTGCATACTATATGCATACCTTTGAAATATTCAGGCGAAAAAACGTTGGAAACAGTTATATGAATTTCCAGCACCGTGTTTATAGACAATGCTTAAATGCAAATTGATATTGGTCAGTAAATAATGGATTTAAAATCTTAAATTAAATTAAATTGATAAATTCTCCTATTTTAAATGTAGACGGCTATCAACTGTTTACACAAATACACGGAATGTACCTGGTTTTCGATAGCCATCTAGGATTTTGGCAGCCATTTTGATTTATTTTCTCTTGTTGCATATTGGTTAAATATTCGTCTCTCACTAATGAGAAAGACCATCATTATTTCTTGAATAGTGCTGATGTGTTGGTGAGTTCTTTGTTGTGTATGCAAGTGCTTGTGTGTTGAGAAATAAGATGACATGCGCTATGAAATTGGATTATAGTGAGGAAGAGGTGCGCAACGTCAACCTCACTCTCTAGTCCTCGCCCAGCTGCGCCCAGAGGCAAGACACAGGTCAAGACGTCTGGAGTTGAGTTTGGATGCAGTGGATGACCGTAACATCTTTAGTGCCTTGTCACGCTCTGCATGTTCCACAACATGTTGCTGTATCGCTTTCTGAACCGTTGAATCAGATGATTTCTTCCGCTCCATCTACCGAAACAGTCTTTGCATATCTGGACTAGGCATATCCAGACACACAGGTTTGATTTTGGATTTTCCTTCTCCTAGATGAATTGCTGGCCACAGCTGAAGAGCTCCATCTACCCTTTCTTAGGTTTTGTTTAGAGACCTGTAAACTCCTAGGAGGGCTGTCAACCAAGCCTAATGAGTTCCCCCTGCCCAGCTAGATTTTTGTGTAGAGAACTAGCTTAACTCCTAGATGAGTTGCCTTCCAAGGCTAACGAGCCCCATCTGCACCGCATGACAACGGGTAGTACTGAGTACATGTTACAGTAGCAGTTAAACTGACCTGAAATATCTAGGCTTTATATATACATACCTACATTAAATGCCATCCTATAATACCTGTATATCGGTAAGAATTACTACCAAAACCCCTTTAGGTCATCCATCTTGAATTTTGGCAGCCATCTTGAATTTGGTGGCCATCTTGAATTGCTCAAGGATTTTATATCAGGATACTCATATGTAGTTATGTCTGTGGAAATATATTCTGTAGATGATATTACACAGTCATCTAGGCTTCATGCCGAAATGTATTAAAGAAATTCACTTTTTTTCCAAATGTGTATATAATAACGTAAATTGTATATGTAATTTGCAAATGCCTGTCTTGAGACTGAACTATCTACTCAATGATGCCTCTTATGTGTTTGCTTTTATAAATGGAAAGCAATTCAACCCTGAAATGCTTTTGGGCCAAGATTTTTGAACATTCTAATAAAACATTGGCATATTTCACTGAAAAAATCCTAAATTGCAATTACTGACCTTTTGACCTCCTGTACTTTGGTTCAGACAAACACGATTGATCATCTGACATATTCAAACCCTCAATGTACTTTCTAATTGTTAATAAACCAAATTTTAGCATATAAACTACTTTCTTTGGCCTTGATTTTACTTGTTTTTTAAGCTGGGGTACGCTTTCTTAATTTTTGCACTCGTTGAACTTTGACCTAGTTTCTGACCTTAAAAAGCAAATCTAGACTTGGCATCCACCCCTATGACTTCAGGCATGCATCAATGAATATGTTTACAACATCAAATTGTTTCTACTCAATTTTGCCATTTAAAGTGAAAATAAGCCTCAAAAGTATGAACGGATGGCTGCCTAAATATACAACAGCTTTGTTTAAATTCATATATACAACCTTTTCAAGTAGCTATATTTTGAATCTTTTTTTAACTTTTCAGCTTGTAAGAGAACCCCACAGCATTATATTCTATGCAGAAATAAATGCTTTAGATTGTTCAAACAAAACTGGAAGCATCAAAATCAGAATGAAAGACATAATTCGTGTCATGGGCTATTACTGCTAAGCACTACATGTACATAAAACCTCAACATCGAATTAGTTGATTTCAACTTACTGGTCTTAACATAATACACACACCCCACAGCATACACAAATATACATGTAGTTTGAACACAACATCTAATTTAACACAAACAGGCAACACAAAGTATTCTCAAACACAAAATATTCTAAGCCTTTGATATTGTCCAAAAATATTCACCAGACGTTGACCTTTATGCATTGCATAAATTAAATCGCTATGACGCTGTATAATAAATTATCGATATTATCGTAATTAATTCGTGCAACCTCGGTAAGACTCGATAAAGTACGCGAAGAATGTGTACCCAATATATAAGCAGTTTGCTACATCGTTTATCAGAAGGACCATAGCTCAGTGGTTAGGACACCGGGCTTGTAACCTGAGGATCGCTGGTTCGAATCTGATAGAAGGTGAAAAATATATTTTTCTTCTTATTTTATTAAATAAAATGCACATCACGTTTTATCAAAAGCAATCGCACGGAGAACATGATATTCTTGCTTTATTGCACTTTTCATGCGCCATATCCTGCAACATAATGGCTTTCAAGTACAACTTTATCGCACTGGTCATCAACCTCAGAGATAACTCTTCCGACCAGAGAGAGAGAGAGAGAGACAGACATAAAAACATACACAAATTGACCAAAATAAATCAAATTATTAAATACGACAGAGAATGAATAGGGTACATAAGAAATAATAATAAAAAATGCGATCATTAGTGGGACTCGAACCGCTATCGGTTAAATGAAAAAGTAATGTAATCTTAATCTGCGTGCTCTACCATTTGAGCTATGCAGTCCTGAACAATTTCTTGGGATAGCAACCTTATATACCGATACATTTACCTTGCTAATTATCACGAAGAGTCACAATGATGTACGAGCAATCACGAAGTGGTCCGAAGATATATTTAGAATTGCAACGAACTATAATTATATACTAATAGAGTTCACCCAACACCAGGTGAATATTTTTGGACAATATATTGTAGTATAACATGATTTTACAGGCCAAGGGACATAACTTCATTAGCTTTAAGAATCTATATATAGAAACAGAATATATAAATAGCATTACACATGATATATAACAGCAGACAGAGATTGATCCTCATATTAAAGGTCAAAGTTCAAAATAATATCATAATATCACAAAATCCCATTCCGTTTGAAGTTCGCCAGAGCTCCGACCACTCCCCCAGCAGTTTTATGCGTAAATATTGACCTAAGGCCACTTCTTTCTTGAATGTCTGTGCTTGTTACCACGGAAACTAAACTGTCTGTATTTGTGGATGATATTGACCCTGTTGTCATAGAAACAGCACTTACTGACCCTGTTGCCATGGTAACTGCACTTGATGACCCTGTTGCCATGGTAACTGTACTTAATGACCCTGTTGCCATGGTTATTGCACCTGTTGACCCCACAGGTAAAGAATTAGGTCGAGACGTGATTGTAGGTTGACCAGCACCACTAAGAAGTCCATAAATAGTAAAACCAGTGTTTCTCAATCTACCTATAACATTTCCAGTAGCACTATCACTATTTCCGGCAGTCGTTTTGATTTCTGCGCTCGCACCAGTCTGTGACCTTGACCCTGGGGTCGGTAACCTTGAGGTCAAGGTCGAGGGTGTTGTCAAAGTCCCTAAAGCACTAGAAGTGAAAGTATCTGAGGTTGTAGTAGCACTTGTATTCATATTGCTGAAATGTGTGTCACTCACGAGAGACGGAAAACGAGGTGGGTTACCGCTCTGAACTTGAATTTGACCTTGAATTGATTTTGGCACAGTGCCCTCAGGTGGTGTTTTAAGTAGGTCACGCTCATTCAAGATGGCCGCCAGTCCTTGAGACATGCTGTATGTTGTTGTTCCTGATTTGTCGCCGTGGAAACAACTGCAGATCTTTGGAGTAGATGATTTTTGGCTTGTGGTAGTCCTGAAAAATATTTACAGAAATGTGTTTGAATCATATATACTAACATCTAAAATGTTTGTGGAAAACATTTGCTGCATTTGCTTGATTTGTAATTTAAGGTCCACAGATTAATGGAGATTGTGAGTTATCATAACCACATGTTCCTGAAGGTATTTAACAGTATATTTTGGATCTATTTACTTTCAACATTACTGCTCTTCTTAAATCAGCACAATAAATAGAATTACTAATACGGTATTCATTCTATTTAGTGCACTGTGTGCTTGATTTTTCAAAATTGTCATCAAAACGTCGAGAAAAAATTCATTCTAATTTAGTGCTCAATGGGAATGAAAACAACATACAGCCCCTTTCACTCGAGTTTGCCGTTTGAGCATTTAGGTCAATCAAGTTTGTTCACTCGAGTTTGCAGTTTGTTTGTAAATCAGATAACTTTTTATTCTATTTTAGAACTGAAACAGTGTCCCAGGTGCCAGGTGTTCTTAAAATCTATTCAGCATTTATCTTTAGGTAATGATGTCACCTTGATATACATCAGTATGATCATATCAGAATATGAATAATGATGTCATTTATATGTTCAAACCATTTGAAAAGACATTTTGATTATTTAATGCTAAGTTTAACCACATCTAATAAGGTGGTATAGTGACAACCAATATGTTAGTCACTCAGTGTGAGCTTATGGACATGGTTTTTGGAAAAAGACCTGGATGCGCACTTATTGGAGCATGTGCACTAATTAGAATGAATATGGTGATATCTTAATGACAAAAACTGGTGTAGCTGCATCACTTTCAACCTGTGAAGAAGCCCAGCAATGACATTTGATCATTATGCGTGTCTCTTTAAAACAGCTACCGTTTCAGAATCAAGAATATTGTAAGGGTATTATTTCTCTGGATTTTCAAAGTGGTAAAAATTCAATGTAGTACTAATTCATACACTTTTTTCTACATTAACACACTCTGAATTAAGGTCATTTGGATGAATTTTAAACTTTACATCTAAACACTTATTATAAGTCACTACACCAGCGCAAAACAAAGGCTGAACAACAATCTAATGGATGATTTTTTTTCTTTTTAACATTCTGTTCAAGATTATTTCAGCTCTTATGAGATGGGCCAACCAGTAGAAGGGGCAAAAAGGGGAGAACTCCAAGAAAAACCACCTGGCACACCCACAAGCAGAACATGGCTTGTCTCACGTGCCCTGTGTGGGGCTCGAACCCACACCAGACACAACAGCGATATGATCGAATGGTAAAGTGCAGAAATAAAATATCAGCGTTCTTATGCCACTCGGCCATTAAGGCCGCCAATGGATGATTAAAATTGTGTTTTCAAGTGTGCAGGTAGCATCTATTTATTCATAAAAAAAACAAAACAAATAGATATGATGAATAATTAAAAGTAAACCACAATGTGCAATAGTGATAGGCAGTTTCAATCCATTTATCTTCACAGTAACGTATACTGAGCCAAACTTACAACGCTACATAAATTCATCAGGAAAACATGTCCGTGCAGTATATACCCCCTTAAACCCCACTTTTATATAGCAAAACTGGGGTTTGCAGGGTATACCTATTTTTCTTATTTTTGCTCCAAAACATAGATTGTGGGTACTCTTTAGAACCGCCTCAGCGAGCCGGTTCTAACGTGTACCCACAATCTATGTTTTGAGCAAAAATAAGAAAAATATCAACATTTTTCTGGTGAAATTTTCAATTTTTGGTACTGAAAAAAATCTCTGTATATTGCATGGGCAAGTTTTCGTAATGTGGTGGGATTTTTCTTTACCTGGATGACAGGTCCTATTCACCCACATATCTCAATATTGGAGGAAACTTACTGGGGGCCGTAATGCTGACAGAAGTCTTCATTTAAGAAATAAAGCATTAAATCAAATCTCTATCCAATGTAGAAAAGGTTGCTATTGAAGATAACCCTGGTCACTTTAAACTGTAATTTCTCAGGAAGCATAAACGGCAAAAATGAAATGAAGCCATCACCATGTTGACCATAGATTCCAGATTAAAATGTGGTATTTGTAATTTTTAGAATCATTTGGTTGAGAAGAAAATCAACTTTTTCTGATGTGTTGCACTATAAGTTTGGATCAGTATATTTGTAGAGCTCAGTTAAGACTAAAATCTACAATAATACACAGAGACTCAAATACAAATGTTTTCCCAATAAGGCATTAATAACTGGTATAAAATGAATAATAATAATAATAATAATAATAATAATAATAATAACAACAACAATAAAAGATATTTGAGCCACTGCATCAGAAAACCAACAATCTGCATAGGAGAAAACAAAGACGCAGATCAGCTGTGCAGTAACTGCACAGCTGATCAGCGTCTTTGTTTTCGATACACAGATACTACAATGCCTCTTCTTCCTAAATCCGAAATTTCAAGTTTCTAGCCAACTACTGTGACTGTACAGCCCAGTTTGTGTCAGACCTGGCCGGAAACCCAAATTGTTGTTTTTTTCTCATGCAAAAGCTCATTTGGTACTTCTTCTCTAATCTACTACTGCATTCAATGTTTAAGCATATTATCACAGCATCAGTATTACACAGCAAACAGAAACTATGACATATTTCTTTCCGATAATATGTTTTTTGTTGTTTTTTTTACATTATCAGCCTTATAAAGCTAAAGCAGCTATGAGCTCATAAATATGATATAAATATAATAACTAGCAAATATGGTAAAGCTACAGGTATGAAGCTATTTAAATCCACACAGCAAATAGCAAGATTATCAACCCCACACTCAACTTACTCATCCAAATCATCACCATTATCATCGTTATCATCATCAGTTAGCGTTAAATCACTAGCGGCATCATTAAACATGCATTCTGACCTAAGAAATTAAAGATAATTTACTTTCAAGAAAACTGAACTAGAAGATTAAAGATAACATTTTCGAACTTAATGCTTTTTAAAGTCAGAACATGCCATCATGCTTTGTTAAAAAATAAAAAAGAACCAAATACATGCAATTGCAACCTAAGTGGCCATCTCAAATTCAAAATTTACTAAGCATGATAAGCAATAACATGCACTCAATTTGGGGTTATTGAAATTAATTTTTGCAATATACATACAAAAATTTTGCATTTATTCATCTCATATGTTTTTGGGGTATCAACCGGCAAGTAATGATTTGAGAGGCTTTTATGGGGAAATATGCTTGTTGCATGTGGGAAACCATAGGCCTTACACCTGTTGCTAGTCTTTGCTTACTCTTTTTATTTTTCAGCTGTATAGTTATATTCAATCTGAACCTATACATTCTCTACAAGAAAAGTACACTTCCTCTACTTTTCAAGTGTTCTTTAATGTCTCACAAGGAGGCTCTTCTTTTTGCTTATTTTTTGGTTGCTAGATTTAGTGCTTAATATCCATGCTCAACAGCTATGGTCATGTTAGGACTGCTAGATAATCTAGTAACATTGTTCCTGGGTAAAACTCCCCGTGACAGATTACCAGAACTTATTGTCTATTCACCATCTTCCAGAAACTGCATTTTTCAAAATCACACTTTTCTGAAAGACCTCAAGAAAATTATTACCATGTCACCATTTTGCACTCCAAAAGTCTTCAAATGTGCCACAAAAATTTTGAAAATCTGTTAACAAATGAAAATTTTAAGCCAAAAAATAATTTTGAATAGGGCTTTTTGCACTGTAAAAATGTCAGCAAGGGAAGCAACTATTTTCCCAGAAAAAAATCTAAATTGGTTATTTTTCATTTAAAATGCACCAAACCAAAACAAAATTGCATTGTATGCATAACTGAGCGCCAAACTCTTAAAATCTTTCAACATATTTGATTGATTTTCAATTTCAAGGTGTTTGGATTACCTCCCTTGCACATGCAAAATGCATATTCAAAATAATTTTTGGGCATAATATTTTATTAGTGAGCCTTTTTTCAAATTTTTTTTTTGCGGCACTTTTTACGTTTTTTGGGTTGCAAAAAGATGACATGGACATATTTTTCTTGTGGTGTTTCATCAGAAAAGTGAGATTTTGAAAAATGCAGTTTCTGAAAGATGGTGTACAGACAGTAGTGGACACCTCTTTCAACATTTACTGACAAACTTTCTTGAATCAGAAAAAGTGGAAAAATGGTCATAAAAATTAATTCATGACCAAAAACTTCCTTTGGCGGCCCCAGTGGCCGAGCGGTTAAGAGCACTGTTTCTTAATCACTCAATCATCTCGCCGCTGTGTCTGGTGTGGGTTCGAGCCCCGCTCTGGCCACATGTGAGACAAGCCAAGTTCTGCTTGCGGGTGTCAGGTGGTTTTTCTCGGGGTTCTCCCGTTTTCGCCCCACCTACTGATTGGCCCGTCTCATATGAGCTGAAATAATCTTGAAAGGGACGTAAAACATACTAAAAAAAAAAAAAAAAAAAAAAAAAAAAAAAAAAAAAAAAAACTTCCTTGAAGATATGTGCCAGACATGGGAAGTGATCTCAGGTGTGCCTCAACAGTTTCAAAAATGGATAAAAAGGAGGAGAAGACGAAGTCAAGTATAACAACAGACAAGAACTCCGCGGAGGTCGATATCGCACCTGCATCGGACAAAATAACTAAAAACGTGAAATATAGGTCAAGGGCACCAGGTTCAGGTGTGTTCTGAAAGGGTATGTGAAGGACATTTACTACGCAAGGTTTCACACTTGCAGCTATCACTGATGCAGAAAAAAAAACTTTGACGTAAAAATTCACAAAGTCAGTGGACCGTGAAATAAAGGTCAAGGTGAGCGGGTCAAGGTGCGTGTTTGAAGGGTATGTCAAGGACAATTACTATGCAAGGTTTCACACTCACAGCTAACACTGATGCAGAGAAAACCAAACTTCGACATAAAAATCAACAAAGTCAATGGACCGTGAAATATAGGTCAAGGTCAGCAGGTCAAGGTGCGTGCTTGAAGGGTATGTCAAGGACAATTACTATGCAAGGTTTCACACTCACAGCTATCACTGATACAGAGAAAACCAAACTTCGACGTAAAAATTAACAAAGTCAATGGACCGTGAAATATAGGTCAAGGTCAGCCGGTCAAGGTGCATGCTTGAAGGGTATGTCAAGGACAATTACTATGCAAAGTTTCACAATCCTAGCTATCACTGATGCAGAGAAAACGGAACTTCGACGTAAAAATTAACAAAGTCAATGGACCGTGAAATATAGGTCAAGGGCACCGGGTCAAGGTGCGTGTTTGAAGGGTATGTCAAGGACAATTACTATGCAAGGTTTCACAATCCTAGCTATCACTGATGCAGAGAAAACCAAACTTGACGTAAAAATTAACAAAGTCAATGGACCGTCAAATATAGGTCAAGTTCAGCGGGTCAAGGTGTGTGCTTGAAGGGTATGTCAAGGACAATTACTATGTAAGGTTTCACACTCACAGCTATCACTGATACAGAGAAAACAGAACTTCGACGTAAAAATTAACAAAGTCAATGGACCGTGAAATATAGGTCAAGGTCAGCGGGTCAAGGTGCGTGCTTGAAGGGTATGTCAAGGACAATTACTATGCAAGGTTTCACAATCCTAGCTATCACTTATGTAGAGAAAACCAAACTTCGACATAAATGTTGACGGACGGACGGACGAACGAACGAACGGACGGACGGACGGAAATTTGGACTCCTATATCGCACTCTGCTATAAGCAGGTGCGATAATAAAAGGAGGTAAAACATTCAGGACTGATTGAGGGTAGATTTAGTTGAAAAAGGGTATCGAAAACTAATCTTTAATACCAACCTTGTAGCCTCTGAGGGGTGTTTCACCATAGAGTTTGTGTAGGTATAAACTCCTGAACTTTCCTGAAACCTTGTGGGACAATCAAGATGGTCATCATCTAGAAAAAGAAATTACTTTAATAAAATTTTATTGATAAGTAATTTCTGAAATTATGATGTACAAAACCTAAAAATATTTTTTGTAGCCTTTATACAACATATTATTAATTTACTAAATTATTATTGATATTTGTATGAATATATCATCCCGTATCATACAAATGAAAAACTTGCCCAATACAGAAAAAATCGGCCAATATAAAAATGACGTCATTCAACATTCTTTTTCAAGAGAAAATGGCAGCCATGTTATCTCAAGGTAAATAGGTCAAGGTCATACCATCCTCTTCGTAGTCACTCAAGGTATAAACTTCGGGGGCGATATCAAATTTTTTCTCTCCTTTAATCTTTACACCAGGTCGACACTCGAATATCCCGCCCAGATGTGGGGTAGCTAGTTGCTGCCATTGTCGTAATGTTGCCGAACCTAAATATAGAAATAAGACACATTATAAGACATTTTATACTAAGTGACACTAAAATTTATTGTAATCATTCAAGGTATGAATTTTGTAGGTGGTATTAACATTTTTCCAACTGAAATATAAAAAAATAAAAATACACTGAGTTTATGGTCAGACTGACCAAAGTTTGCAAAACAAAAAATATTTTAATTGGTCTTGCCTTGCAATGTCTTCGTTTTATTGGTTTTCATTTATTGTTGCATCTTATTCTATTTAATACTCCAAACATCTTCAAATTTCAATACATATATTTCAATCTCACTATAGCACAGTTCAGAAAACCAGCGCAGACGTTTTCTTAGTTTCTAAAAGATGTATTACCTTCTAAAGGTTTAACAATCTGCAATTTTTCTGGCATTTTGTAGTGTGAGTTATTGCTGCTGCCTCCCATTGACATATACCCGCTGACTGCCGAAAACATGCTGTCCGGGGTCCGACATCGCCCTGGGGTCGCTGAGTCAAAGTCTGTGCGCTCGGATGCATCACTTTCAAACCTACAAAATAGATTGTTACTTTTATTTATTACTGCTATAGACATGTACCTACTGACTGCCGAAAACATGCTGTCCGGGGTTCGACATCGCCCTGGGGTTGCTGAGTCAAAGTCTGTACGCTCAGATGCATCACTTTCTAGTCTGAAACAGAATATCTTTTATGACTACATGTACTCTTTCAGAAACATTGACTTTGCTTTATTTCAGTTAAGTTTACCATTATAGTTGAAGCATTGACTGATTGACAGTTTGATCAATTCATTGATTTATTGCTCATGTCCAAGGACAACAGCTGAGAGCATCTTAGACTATCAGTGTGCCTGATCCCTACTACTACTGTCTAAACACCATCTTCCAGAAACTGCATTTTTCAAAATCTCACTTTTCTGAAAACCCTTAAGAAAAATATGACCATGTCACCATTTTGCATTCCATAAATCCTTAACAGTGCCACAAAAATTTTGAAAATCGGTTTACAAATAAAAATTTTATGCCAGACAGTAATTTTGGATAGGGCTTTTCCATTGCAAAAAAGTCAGAAGGAAAGTAACTATTTTCCCCGCAAAAAATCTAAATTGATTATTTTTCATTTAAAATGCGCCAAACCAAAACAAAATTGTATGGAATGCATAGCTGAGCACCAAACTCTTTAAATTGTTCCACAGATTCGCTTGATTTTCAATTTTCAGGTGTATGAATTACCTCCCTTGCTAATGCAAAAGCCCTATTCAAAATAATTTTTGGGCATAATTATTTTACTAATGAACCAATTTTCAAAATGTTTGCAGCACTTTTTACTACTTTTGGGTTGCAAAAAGATGACATAGTCATATTTTTCTTGTAGTATTTCACAAATTTTTAAAGTGAGATTTTGTAAAATGCGGTTTCTGAAAGATGTTCCGACAGTAGTACCTTTACTGTGAAGCAGAAGAGTCCCTCTATTTTGGGGTCAACCACTTATAACCTTTTAGATCAAGGTATCACTCAAACTAAATGTTGATTTATTCATTCAAGTCCCCAATGGACAAGAATGAAGAATTAAAGATTCAGATTTTTCATCAATAATGGTACCTTTCTCTAGCTTGTCTCTCTTTTTCTTCCCTTTTAAAATCCATTTCGTTCAGTTCATTAGCTCTCCGCAGGGACAATCGTCTTAGAGCTGACTTCAGATCATTAGAACCTGGAATACCTGGTCGGCCCATCTTGTTATTGCAACTGAAAACATTTAAATTACAAATCATTATCCTGAAAACTAAACAATTAAAATAAGTATTATTCTTATCTAAGAGAATTTGTCCTGCACTATCTACACCCAAAATTTAATACATAAACCAGAGGACCAATGGTCCTGTAAACGCTCACCTGAGATCTGCTGCATATACCAATAAACATGTATGAATATTATGGTATTTTATTCCAGTGCAGGGGCAGATGAAGCCCTTGGGCCATTTTCTTTTTTCTGAATCTTCAATATTCTGTCCATTTGCCAATTTCCTGCTGGCTTTTCCCTTCAAATGACATTTTAACAGTTTTCCCAATTCAAATGCATAGGCAACCCATGTTGACCTTGCCATAAACTTGGTCAAGGTCATCACAGGGTCCTGATTTATATATACATTAAAGTACTTTAGCCATCGATGCTTCATGCCAAGCTTCCTTGAAATCAGTCTATTGGTTTCAGAGAAGAAGGTTTTTGATAAGTTTTTACCATATATGGGCATGGCGGCCATCTTTGTCATGTGACCTAGATTATTTATATACACATTGATTCACCCATTCTATAGATGCTTCACAAAAAATTTGGCTTTGATTGGCTAAGCGGTTTCAGAGGAGAAGATGTTTGAATATTATGGAAATATACATGTATATTGCCGCGGGGTGGGGGCACATGAGCCCCTGGGGTCCAATTTTTTTCAGAATCATTAATATTCAGTCCTACTTCCCATTTCCTGCAAGACTTTCACTTTAAATTACATTTTAAAAGTTTTCCCCATTCCAATGCATTGGTGACCTATGTTGACCTTGCCGTAAAATAGGTCAAGGTCATCACAGGGTCATGATTTATATACACATTGTAGTGCTTGAGCCATCAATGCTTCATGCCAAGTTTTGTTGAAATCGGTCCACCTGTTCTGGAGAAGAAGATTTTTGAAGGGTTTTTACCATATATGGGCATGGCGGCCATCTTGGTCATGTGACCTGGATTATTTATATACACATTGGTTCCCCCTTCCCATAGATGCTTCATGTAAAATTTGGCTTTGATTGGCCAAGCGGTTTCAGAGAAGAAGATGTTTGAATATTATGATAATATACATGTATATTGCCCCGGGGTGAGGGCGGATGAGCCCCTGGTGCCCAATTTTTTTCAGAATCATTAATATTCAGTCCTACTGCTCATTTTCTGCAAGATTTTTCCTTTAAATGACAATTTAACAATTTTTCCCATTCAAATGCAAAGGTGACCTATGTTGACCTTGCCGTAAAATAGGTCAAGGTCACCGCAAGGTCATGATTTATATACACATTGTAGTGCTTGAGTCATCGATGCTTCATGCCAAGTTTGGTTGAAATCGGTCCAGTGGTTCCGGAGAAGAAGATTTTTGAAGGGTTGGCGGCCATCTTGGTCATGTGACCTGGATTATTTATATACACATTGGTTCCCCCTTCCCATAGATGCTTCATGTACAATTTGGCTTTGATTGGCCAAGCGGTTTCAGAGAAGAAGATCTTTGAAAATTGTGGACGACGGACGGACGGACGGACGACGGACGGACGGACGGACGACGGAGCATGGGTATACTATAAGCTCACCTTGTGAGCCTGACGGCTCAGGTGAGCTAAAAAGTGAATGCATTTTGACTGGAAAATAAACAGAAAATAAATTTGAAGCATCTTTGAGTCTTTGACACAAATCCTCCATAACCTTCACTGATGGTAAATAAATTTGAAGCATCTTTGAGTCTTTGACACAAATCCTCCATAACCTTCACTGATGGTAAATAAATTTGAAGCATCTTTGAGTCTTTGACACAAATCCTCCATAACCTTCACTGATGGTAAATAAATTTGAAGCATCTTTGAGTCTTTGACACAAATCCTCCATAACCTTCACTGATGGTAAATAAATTTGAAACATCTTTGAGTCTTTGACACAAATAGACCTACCCATACAGAGATTCCAAATCCCCTCCATAACCTTCACTGACACCGGACTCCCCCTCCCCATCTGAGAAATACATCGAACTCCGTGCCGACACCGAACTCATCTCAGCCCCACTCTCTTCCCCGACTCCAAGCATGCTCTGGGAGCCAGAGTCAGCCATTCCGTAGCTACTTGTCGACAGTCGGTCCTTGCCGGCTCTCTTTGCAGCTTTGGCAGTTTCGAAGACTTTCCAGTTATGTCTCCTTAAAAAGAAAATATTTTCATCTTTGTTAAGATTGGTTGCTATGATTTGATTTTCTTCAAGCTCTGGGAGCCTGAGTCGGCCTACTCGTCGACAGGCGATCTTTGCTGACTTAACTTTCCAGATGTGCCGCCTGTAAAAAAAAATACATCTTGTTTGATTTTTTGCTTATGGCATACAAAAACAGATGAGGTTGTTATGTGGAAGAAAGGTAACTTAGTTAACCATATTGTGCTTGGCCGATTTTCAGTGGCAGTGAACCAATATCACTAAGATCCAATCCTTTAGCCATAAGAACTCGAAAAGGAGAGATGAAAATCTATTATTCTTTTTTCAAATGAATGAAGAAAAGGGCATCAGCCTTCAAATCTGATTGTTTGTAAAGACTCTGTTTCATGACACAGATAAGATATAAACATATTACACGTACAGAATAGCTGTTACACGAATAATGCATTTTAATCATTAGCTATGTAGACCTCACTGCTTTTGATGTTTCCCTAATATCAGTTTTAGGAATGATGCTGACATGAAGTTATGATGGACAGCCTAATTTCTACTGCAACAAAGCTATAATCACCTTCTTTCCATTGGTGAATACCCTCTTGGGTAATCAAGCTCACTACATGTACTTATGACAGAAAGCCCAAAGACAGTACTTATTTCTGTAAGAACTTAGCTACAATTACCTTCTTTCCATTGGTGAATACCCTTTTGGGTAGTCAAGTTCACTGCTCAAGGACCTTTCCAACTCCGACGCCAGTGATTCACCAGGAAGACTCAGAAATGACGACGACATGTAATTATGACGGACAGCTTGAGGGCGGTCCTTATTCCTATGCTGAGATAACTCTTCCCTCGCTTCATCCAAATGCTCTCGTAATTCTTCATTCTTTTCTTTAACTTCAGCAAGCTGCAAAAATCCGAAATACAGTTTACATTTTTCAGACTTTATGAAGCTAGTGGTGGGAGCTAAAATTTCAAGGGGGTGTCCTTTTTTCTATGCTGTGAAAGCTCTCTTCTTTACTCATCCAATTTTTCTCACAATTCTTTGTTCTTTTCTTTACCTTAACCCATATTTGACAAATGGATTTTCCCATCGTTATCATTTGGGTGAGTCCACTTTCATTTTTAGGGGCTTCAGGAGTGATTTTTAAATTTTATTCAATTTTTCGATGAAAATTCTGTAAGCAAACAGAATAGCCCCAGATGGGACGCCGCGTTCTGCGGCGTCACATCTGGGGCTATGCTGTTTGCCTATGTCCCATAAAAGGGACGCCAGGCTTAAATGAGCTCACTGCAAAAATCCAAGATAACAATGTATTCAGTTTTTTCTTCTTTCAAATTTTATGAAGCTAGTGGGTGGAGCTAAATTTACAAGAGTGTTCCTTATTTTTATCTTGAGTCAACCCTTCCCTTGTCTTGTTCAAATGCAAACTAAGAAATTCATTTTTTTTAATTAATATGATTTTCAGTTAGTCAATATGATTGTACACACAATATGTTTTAACTGATCCTCAAATTCCATGTCCGTGTTGGGCCTCAAATTAAACACCCTTACCTCTCTGGTGAGATATTTCTGTGAGTCCTGCGAGGCCTCCAATGTTTTCTGGTAGTCCATATTCTCCACGGTCAGCTGGAATCAAAGTCAAAATGACAAAAAATATAAACAATCTTTGCTAAACACAGACCAACCAAACTTAGCATTTTTATCAAGTATTTCCCAGTAAATCCCATTGCATATTTCCCAGCTTGGGAAATCTTATATGGTTCACATGGGAAAGTCTTGGTAGTCAATATTTTGCCAACCCTGTTGAATGCAATTTCAAGCCACAATTTTCTACTTCTGAACAGCCAAGTTAATCTTTGATACTTGTGGTACCTTCAAAAAGGAGTATTGTTGAATGCAAATTTGATATATCGCTTTACTGTCATGTTGGGACAGTTGTTCATCTTATGCACGCTTTTTTCTAGGCAAACCTCCCAGACTCCGGATAGTGAACATTTCTTGAACAAGTCATTAACAAAATTAATGCCCTTTATAAATCATTTATAAGTTTCTAGTAATGACAGAAAGAGATGGACTGAATAAATAAGATTTGATTGCACCTTATTAAACTTTCAGTCAGACAGAGAGTATTCTTAGACGAATCAATCAATCTATCACTTCTGCACTCAAAATCTAAATGTCATAATGCCAAACATGCATACAAAGTGATGAACAACATATGCTCTATTGCTGTGGCTAGTTGGTTCTTGTGTACATAAAGATATGCTTGCCTGCATGGCGATTCTTTAAAGTTGTGAAAACAGATATTCATAATTCTTTGATTAGGAATTTCAAGCTATTTTCTACTATTGTCAATTGTACAGCCATGTTTACGGATGACAATGCCAGTATCTTCAACGACAATGTTTTTCATGACAGAGCTCAATTATATAAAGATTATAAACAAGTTTAATATTTTTGATCTATTCCTCATTTGACTTTCAAATTTGAATTAATTTTAGTCTTATCAATCATCTGTGCATCGTTATGCACAAAATGCATATGAATGCATAAAAATGTGAGATATCGCATGAGAAAACAATCAACATGCTTATGCGAAAACAAAGGTGCAGATCAGCTGTGCAGTAACTGCACAGCTGATCAGCGCCTTTGTTTCCGCTATACAGATAGTATGATTCCTCCTCTTCTTAAATAAGAAATTTCAAGCTTCTAGCCTGCTTCTGTGACTATACAGGGTGGTTTGTGTCAGACCTGGTTGAAAATCCAAATTGTTGGTTTTGTCATGGAAAAGCTCAAAAGTTATTTGAATATGACTGATTGATTGTTTTGTGACAAGTAACTTTTCACATAGCCCCCACTGAAATGTGGATGCAGAATAGAATGTTTTGGTAGTTTTCAGAATCTGTGAATATGTTTTGGTTTATTCTGGTTCAATGGCCCACAGGCCCTTCTGGTCATACTGTGCACAGCACTCTTCCTCGCCCCGAGGTTATAAAACTTTTTACATGCTCATCTCAGCTGAGCATAAAATTTAAAGTGCTCATAAATACCAAAATAAAGGTTTAGAATGCCAAAGCCTGTAATTTATCCTGCTTATAAATGTTAAAATGCCAATTATTGTTGGCATTTTAACATTTATGAGCAGGATAAATTTTAGTCTCAGCTGAGCTGAGCATGAAAAATGTTTTATAACCTTGGGGCCTGGGCAAAACAAGCTGAGGCAGATTACCACTACTTTGTGTGCATTCTTTCATAATAAACAGACGTTTTAAGACTAAATCTTAAATTAAAGAATGAGTCTTAGGTATACTGGTCAACCTCAGTTACTCTTAGTTAATCTATGCATTTCCTTTTGTGTTTTGAAAAGGGTTCCATATTTTCATATGACAAAATTCTCAGCATACTAGTGTTTATTTGAAACTCACAGTTTTGACTTTCTTCTGCAGCATTACAATCTGCGATAGTGGGTTGGTTATTTCCTCCCGCTGAGCCAAACATTCAAACAACATAAACCATTTTTCAAACAAAAAAATCTAGGCCCAGTTGTTCAAAACTTTGTTAACTTATCGTTAAGGCCGCCACTTGTTAAGTTAATGCTGGCTACATAAGAAAATACACTGTTATTTTTTATTGATAAAATGTGAGAAGCCTTTGCATTGCAAAGGATTCTCACATTTTATCAACAAAAATAACAGTGTATTTGTAATATTCAAGTTTGAAATTTTAACAAATCGTTAACTAACAATGTCGTTAATTTTGAACAACTGGCTCCTGAGCATTAAAGAGAAGAAAATCAACTCACAGTTTTGACCTTTTTTCTGCAGCGTCACTATCTGAAACAGGAGGATGGTTATTTCCTCCTGCTGAGTCAAACATTCAAACAACATAAACCATTTTTCAAACCAAAAAATCTAGACCCCGTCATTCAAAACTTTGTTAGCTTATCGTTAAGGCCGCCACTCGTTAAGTTAATGCCGGCTACATAAGCAATTACACTGTTATTTTTTGTTGATAAAATGTGAGAATCCTCACATTTTATCAACAAAAATAACAGTGTATTTGTAACATTCAAGTTTGAAATTTTAACGAATTGTTAACTAACAATGTTGTTAATTTTGAACAACTTGCCCCTAAGCCTTAAAGAGAAAAAAATCAACTCACAGTTTTGACCTTTTTCTGCAGCGTCACTATCTGAGACAGGAGATTGGTTATTTCCTCCCGCTGTGATGAACATTCTTCAGTTTTCTCCGAAATCTCCTTGGCGAAAAGGGCGAGTTGCTGGTGTAGATCCTCTGTTAAAGAAGATGAAAAACAAACATGAGCCACCCCCCAATGCGAAAACAAAGACGCAGATCAGCTTCGCAGTAACTGCGAAGCTGATCACCTCTTTGTTTTTGCTCCATAGATAGTATGATGTATCTTCTTATTAAATCTGAAATTTCAAGCTTCTGTAATTGTACAGGCCGGTTTGTGTCTGACCTGGTCAGAACCCCAGATTGTTGGTGTTCTCATGCAAAGGCTCCTATTTTGCTTGTTTGTTTATCTCGAGGTTAACATCCCAGTACAAAATTTTTCAGTCATGTTGAGAGGGAGCCATTGCTCCTTAGGTATTAACCAGTACTGTGGGGAATTAATGTCGTGCTCATGGAAACTAATCAGCAAACCCCAATGAGGATCAAACCCAAGACCTCTTGATTCAGACTCTAATGCTCTACAACTAGGCCACCCAGCTCCCCTGTTTTATGAAAGAAAGTGCTTTGGGTTGATTTTCTTTTGCAATGCTACAAAAATAATGAATTACACATTCAGCTATGAGTACCAGTGGCCATAATTAAATTTATCATAGTGAGCTGGCTATCAAATCAAGAACCACAACAGTTTCTAGTTTTACAGACTAAGTTTGTATCACTGAATTAATAAAAGTGCCAACAAGCTAGCATGATTTTGTCTTTCAAATGCATTCATAAGGTCCCTCTGGAATAAGATGAAAATAGAAATTTTATTCTGATTTTGTTAAAATGCAGAAAAAAGCCTACCTAACTGTAGTACACAGTCATTGACCAGTTTCTGTTCTTTTTCTTCAAGATTATCTGTGGCTGACTTCAAACTGGATGTCTGAAACAAACAAAATTGATGTCTCAGTCTTAGCCTCAACCTCTAGATTTTATATGAAGCTCTAGAGCTATAAATATTTTTTATACCCTAAAATCAGCTGTCAGAACAAGTAGTTATAAATTTTAAGTTATATATAGAGAGGATAAATTTAACTCTGATATGAGAACAGGACTCACGAGCTGAGCTTTTATTTATTTGGACATCCCTCCCTACTACTTCAATCAACATACCTCAAGTTTCAAGGTGAAGTTTTCCTCTTCCAGGCTTTTAACCTTTCTTTGTAACTGGGACATCTGTGCTGACCCCGGGCTGAGGCTGGCTGCCCTGAAAATAAATACAGAGCATTGAGAATATCTATTTGTTTGCTTTATGGTCCAACATGCCACTAAAATAATTTTTCATACACTCTCTATTTGAAGCCCAATGCTATTCCATGCAGTGACTGCATTCAATCCATTGAGAATATTTTTATACATTTTATAAATTTAATTTCATTACTATGTAAATAAAAATAAAACTGAGACCCCTTAAGAGCAGCGAGCATATTAATGAGAAAAGGGGTGTAAGAATGTATGCTGATCATAGATTGATTCATTGACTGAATGATGATTGATTTACTGATTGGCTCTTTTAAGTTTGCTGATCAAGTGTTAATATTATTGGACTACCAGTTCTATCATTGTTACTGGAAAGAGTTATTCTTCCATAGACCCTAAAATTACTTCTGCCCCTACCTTGAGCCTTCCCCAACTCCTGCCCTATGTATTGTAAACTTTAGTATCAACTTACTCAGGGAAGCTGGGACTGTCACTATTATTATCATTGTTCTGTGTATAGAATTTTACACAACCCACTAACACCCCACATCCCAATTACTTGCACTGGAAATGTCCAAAACCCCATGTTATACTTACTCTGGTGTGTTGGGACTGTCATGATCATAGTTCTGTGTATAGAACTTCAGGAGCTCTTCTTTCATAGACAGGTCATGTTTTAACTGGTTGATCTGAAATGAGTTATCAAAATTATGAGCTACTTGTATCATGTGAAACCCTGCTGTATTGTATGATTGCAGTGTAAAAATGAAGGCACTTGGTTTTGCCAAATTTTTCAATTGTCAAACTCAAGAGCAGCAAAAAGCACACTTTGTGTCAAAAGTAGACAGAAAACAAATTTTAAAATTATGACCATCCTAAATTATCTTGCAGTACAATACTCCTGCATATTGGTCATATTATCTATGAAATGTGCATCATATCTTGACATTTTGGCTAAATTTATCAGAATACCTATGCTGTGAACTCATTTTGGTAAACATCAAGTGCAAAATACCTTCATATATTCCATGAGCCGCGACGCGAGAAAACCGGTCTTTGGGGTTTCTGACCAGGTGCAACACAAACCGAGCTGTACAAGCACAGAAGATGACTAGAGACTGGAAATTTTGGATTTAGAAAGAAGAGGAATTGTACTATCTAAATAGCGAAAACAAAGGCACTGATCAGCTTCGCAGTTACTGCGAAGATGATCTGCGCCTTTGTTTTCGCATAAGCTAAAACCCAGATTTTTCATGACACGGCTCCCACATTGTCTTATGACATTATCAAAATCATATTAAGGCTATCAGTATTTGTCATGCATAAGGAAATAACATCCTATATGCATCATTTTACAATCATTTTAACATTTCAAGAAAAAGATCTATCAACATAAAGTTGTCAGACAAACTGCACTCATTAGTTTCATTTATCATTGAGAACGGCTTCAAATTAAGTTGACAGCAACTAGCATGTTTTGTCATTACCATATCATTTTTGGTCTATATGCAGTGAATTAGAAAGCTAGATGTAGAACAGCTGATTAGATCATCTATAATTACTGTACATTTGGAAATTTTTGCATATTTTTTGCTTTGTGAATTTTCTATTTTTGATATAATTATTCTTGGACAAATTTTGTGTAGTCTTTATGGCTTATGGAGATTCCTTATTAATGAGAATCTTGAATTCATGAGCCAATATTTACATTTTTCTAAAACCTCCTTAGATGAACCATTAGATGTTCATCTGTGTTCATACTTCCATGAACAACATTGTGTCACGCGACGTGACGTAATCCAAACTTGACGTCAAAAAACATGAATCTCGCCAATCTGATTGGACGTTAAAAACGTCGACGCCGTTCCGCTGTTTGAACACACACTGTGTGTAGATTCTCTGTTTGCTGGTAAATGTGACCGCCTTGGTGATTTTTCAACAAGCGATAGAGAGAAATGAATGTAAATATAAGCAATGAGTTTAATTTTTCTGTTGTTCATGGAGCTATGAACCGCAGTGGGTCGCTAGCAAAGCGTACATGTACATGAACCCCTTCGGGGTTCATTCACTTTGCACGCGACCCACTGCGGTTCATAGCTCCATGAACACCAGAAAAATGAAATTCATTTCTTAATTGAATTTGTGAATATTCTCGAAAATTAAGTTCTCACGAACATTTCCGAACTTATAGTATTCATCCTAAAAAGCTGTATTATTCCAATAATCATCCCCTACTTCTACCTACCCTTTCATTTGCCTGTGACAGCAAATCCTCTAGCGTTTCACTTTTCTCTTCATAAACATTATACACTGTTGATCTCTATTAAAGTTTGCCCAACATAGGCAGCTTACACCAAATCTTCTGCCAGCGGCCCCCAACACCCCCATCCTATACCTCTCTACTTCCCCCCCTCCCCCTACACAGACAGACACTACTATGTACCCTTTCATTTGCCTGTGACAGCAAATCCTCCAAAGTTTCATTTTTCTCCTCATAAACTTTATTCTTCTCCAACAAAGTTTGCCCGATACGGGCAGCTAACTCCAAATCTCTCTCTTTCTGGAAATAGAAATAGTCTATGATTACAATTTAGCCTCATTGTGAGAAAAAATATTTGCTTTGTGGTTTATAACGTCCCAGTCCATTATTTTTCATGTTGGGATGATCCATCAGGAAAACATATCCATGAAGTGTTTACCCAATATAACCCCATTTCTATATAGTAAAACATGGGTTTGCAAGGGTATACCTATATTTCTAATTTTCGAACCAACGCACAGATTGTGGGTACTCATTAGAACCGCCTCAGCGAGGTCGTTCTAACGTGTACCCACAATCAATGTTTCAAGCAAAAATATCAGAAATATCATTTTTTTTTTTTTTTCTGTTGAAATTTTCAAAAAAAAAAAAAAAAAAAATCGCATGGGCAAGTTTTCGTAATGAGCCAGCCCTGGGTATCATTCAGTACTATGGGTAGGGAGCTTATCGTCTTGCTCAGTGGCAGTGCACAGCAGGGGTAGGTATCAAAGCCAGGCCCCGAGGTTATAAAACTTTTTTCATGCTCAGCTCAGCTGAGACCAAAATTTATCCTGCTCATAAATGTTAAAATGCCAACAATTGTTGGCATTTTAACATTTATTAGCAGGATAAATTACTAGTTTTTGAGTTTTGAACCTGAATTTTCCACTAATTTTGATTATTTTAACATTTATGAGCAGTTTAAATTTCATGCTCAACTGAGCTGAGCTTGAAAAAAGTTTTATAACCTTGGGGCCAGGGCCTAGTGGTACCCATTACTACTCCCAGGGCCTCTTGCTTGGAATCCTGTACTAGGCCAACATTATCCTTTTGAGCAGTTCCCCGCCCCCCATCCCACCGGCACAACCTCTGACCTAGGAATCAATTCTTGGGTTCTCAGTGTGTGCAAGGGACATCTGTGGGATATTAAAGTGACTCAAAAAGACTCAAAATATTTGGCCCCTAGATAATGTATTTTCCCTGCCATGGAATGATACTGAATCACATAAATGAGTCACCTCATGAGAAAACCAACCAGAGGACCAATGGTCCTGTAAACGCTCACCTGAGATCTGCTGTATATACGAATGTTATAGAAAATAGTCCCAGTATAGGGGCAGATGAAGCCCTTGGGCCATTTTTTTTCAGAATAATCAATATACTGTCCATACAAGTTTTTCCCTTCAAATGACATTTTATCATTTTACCCATTCAAATACATAGGCAACCCATGTTGACCTTGCCTTAAAATAGGTCAAGGTCATCACAGGGTCATGACTTATACATACATTGTAGTACTTGAGTCATCGATGCTTCATGCCGTTTCTTTGAAATTGGTCCACTAGTTCCAGAGAAGAAGATTTTTGAAGGGTTTATACCATATATGGGCATGGCGGCCATCTTGGTCATGACCTTGATTATTTATATACACATTGATTCCCCCATTCTATAGATGCTTCACATGAAATTTGGCTTTGATTGGCCAAGCGGTTTCAGAGGAGAAGATGTTTGAATATTATGGTAAGATACATGTATAATGCCCCGGGGCTGTGGCAAATGAGCCCCTGGGGTCCAAATTTTTTTCAGAATCATTAATATTCAGTCCTACTGCCCATTTCCTGCAAGACTTTCACTTTAAATGACATTTTAAAAGTTTTCCCCATTCAAATGCATTGGCAACCTATGTTGACCTTGCTGTAAAATAGGTCAAGGTCATCCAAAGGTCATGATTTATAAACACACTGTAGTACTTCAGTCCCCGATGCTTCATGCCAAGTTTTGTTGAAATCAGTCCATTGGTTCTGGAGAAGAAGACTTTTAAAGGGTTTTTACCATAGATGGGCATGGCGGCCATCTTGGTCATGTGACCTGGATTATTTATAAACACATTGGTTCCCCCTTCCCACAGATGCTTCCTATAAAATTGGGCTTTGATTGGCCAAGTGGTTTCAGAGAAGAAGATCTTTGAATATTTTTGTAATATATATGTATATTGCCCCAGGGTGGGGGCAGACCAACCCCTGGGGTCCAAATTTTTTTCAGAATTACCTACCTTCAGTCCATTTGCCCATTTCCTGCAAGACTTGCCTTTCAAATGACATTTTAACAATTTTCCCCATTCAAATGCATGGGCGACCTATGTTGACCTTGCCGTAAAATAGGTCAAGGTCATCCAAAGGTCATAATTTATAAACACATTGTAGTACTCTAGACCCCAATGCTTCATGCCAAATTTCGTTGAAATCGGTCCAGTGGTTCTGAAGAAGAAGAATTTTAAAGGGTTTTTACCATATATGGGCATGGCGGCCATCTTGGTCATGTGACCTGTATTATTTATAAACACATTGGTTCCCCCTTCCCATAGATGCTTCATATAAAATTTGGCTTTGATTGGCCAAGCGGTTTCAGAGAAGAAGATCTTTGAAAATGGTGGACGACCGACGGACGACGGACGGACGCCGGATCATGGCCATCCTATAAGCTCACCTTGTGAGCCTAACGGCTCAGGTGAGCTAACAATCTGCAATCTGTATCCAAATCTGTTTTCACTACACAGATAGTACAACTCCTCTACTTTCTGAATCCAAAATTTCCAGCATCTAGCCATCTTCTGTGCTTGTACACTTGTACAGCTCTGTTTGTGTCGGACCTGTTGGAAAACCACATCCATTTGTTGGTTTTCCTATGAGGTGGCTCAAATTGTTTACTTAGAATTGTATGCAAAATTGTCTTTTTGTGATTGGCAGCAACAAATAAAGATGTCTGATGGTAGTTTTATTTCTAGAACTCTTGGAGAATTCAATTAAAAGACAGATAGAATACATCATGTGGAGCGACAGCTCTTGAAAGATTAGCTGATGAAAATCAATGGATTCTTTCCTTATAAGGAACTTAACCAGTTGAGAAACTTGAAAATAATAGTCATTGAAGCATTAGGTCTTTTAAGAGAAATTAGGTTAGAAGATAGCAATTCTATGCCAAACATGCATGCAGATTAGACATTTCTTCAATATTGGTAGGCTAGCAATTGCTTCAGAGTTGTATATTCGATTGTTAATTCATTGGAAAAATTTGATTGTTTTAATATTTTGGCTCAAAACATAGATTGACTGGGTACACATTAGAACTGCTTCGGCGAGGCAGTTCTAACGAGTACCCACAACCTATGTTTTGGATCAAAAATAAGGAAAATAGGTATACACCTGTAAACCCCATTTTTACAATATACAAGTGGGGTTCAAAGGGGTATACATTATACGGACATACCTGATGCATAAATTCTGCAAGACTGTTGCTAGATTTGCTATTGCATAACTTGCACAAACTGCATACATGTGATACATCTAAGAAGCCAAATAGGGAGATTTACTTTTCGAAATAGGGAGAATGATTAAACAAAGAAGGAAATTCTTGATTTCAAATCAGGACATCTGAAAGAAATAGGGAGATGTATAATTTTGTAATTCCAGTAAGGGAGATTAGCTTAAAAAATAGGGAGATCCCTCCGAAATAGGGATATATCACATGGCTTTTTCTCTATACAAAACTGGGTCCGGTTTCTGGTACCAAATTTTTTCCCAATTGGCTGAAAAAATTCCCAATTGACCTGGAACATTCCCAAATAGCAGAAAGATCCCAATTTAAAAGGTAAACTTTCCGAATTTTGCAAAAATTGCACTATTTTTTCCCAATATCGTCATATTTTTTCCCAAAATCACACAATTTTTCCCAATTTCATCGGTACCAAAAATTTCCCAAAAAGGTCAGAAAAAGCCCTGTATCACATGTATGGCACAAAGCGTTGGCAAGAAATTCAGGAAGGTGAATATTGAGAAATTATAAATTGGTATTGTCTATATTTGAAATTCATGACGATTTGCGAGGATTCTTTAGAATTTCTCAAAAATTCCTAACAATGCATATTTTATAAGCTCCTCACTTTCCAACCGCATCATTATGGGACATTACAGTGCAAATTAAACATTTTGGACAAACAGAGCGCTGCAAGCCTGAAAACCAGTATTTCATCTGTCTCAATCAGATATGGCCGCCTCGTTGGAAAACCAACAATGTGGTTTCCGAACAGGTCCGACATGAACCGGCCTGTACAAGCACAGAAGATAGCTAGAAGCTTGAAATTATGGATTTAAGAAGAAGAGGGATTGTACTTTTCCAGTAGCGAAAACAAAGGCGCTGATCAGCTTCGCGGTTACCGCGAAGCTGATCTGCATCTTTGTTTTCGCATATGCAGATTGTTGGTTTTCTCATTATTGAGGCGGCTCATATCCTGACACTGACCGACTTTCTTTTTTTCATTTATTTTTTTTATTGGTTTTAATCATAGTAATCTTCCACATTTATAACAGCTTGACTTTCCTATCAATATAAAGTGTTTTATAATTTTAATTAAAATCTGATCTAAACTGTAGAATATATCGACAACGATCTATAGTTTAGATTGACTGTAAAGATGTCGAATGCGCAAAAGAATTGTAACAGATTCTGTACTGAATATACTGGTTTAAAATGTATAATGATATAATGGGGGCCAAGATATCTAGGGTCAGGGGCAGATCCTGGATTTCTGGAAGGAGGGTTCAAATCCATCAAGAGGGGGTTGGTTTTCAACATTTTATCTGATTTTTCATAAATTTAACCATGAAACTGAAATAATTTGGTCCCAGAGGGGGGTTCAAGCGAACCACCAGATCTAGAACCCCCTCTAAATCTGCCACTGAGGGTGGGGGCCAAGACAGCCCGGAGCATCTAGGCCCCCGGGGGGCCAAGCTGCCAACGGGGCGAAGATAAACTGTTACACAGGTGTGTCATTGACATAGCACAAAAAGACAAAATAATTGACAGTCAAAGGATCAAAAAAAAAATGGTACAAACATATTAAAGTCTAAATATTCGCCTCTGATAATGTTTTTTTTCACGGAAAATTTTATTGTAGAGGACGAGAGGAATAATATTTGCATATCAAAATCTTTATCTTAGTTTGTCCTTATAGCTAGGACCTGCAAAAAATTTTTGAAAATCAGTGAACTTTTATCGCGAAAATGAATTTTGAATAGGGATTTTGCATTGTCAAGGGAGATAATCAATGATCATGAAAATGCTTTATTTTAGAAAATTTTTACTCGATAGTGAAGATTTTGTCTCAAGTATGTCATTTGTGACGTTTAATAATGATTTTGAGCAATCATGTTAGAATACTAAGAATTTAAAATTTTTGTGGGAAAATAATTACCTCCCTTTCATGAGATTTTTGTACAGAAAATCCCTATTCAAAAATGTTTTGTGCCAAAACATTTTTATTTGTCAACCTATTTTCAAAATTTTTGCTGCACATTTTGCAACAAACTACATACATGTAAGTGGTCTATTGTGCCATGAAGATAGTTTATCTTTATACTTAAAGAGTTGTAAAATATCTGCAAAAAACCATTATCAGACATAAGGAAACACACTTTAATTTAAAAAATGATTTGAATAGACTGTATCAGTGTGCATGCTTGGTGAATCACTGTTAAACATTTGACTCCTGGATTATGTGGCCGATTGCTACAGTCATGATTTTGCTGGTTAGGAACCTGATTTTATTAGCATCTTTTTTGGGAGCTTACATATTTCAAAATGTTAACACGACTTTTGCTTCTAAGTTCAAACATTTATAAACATTACAGAATTAAATACTCACATTACAGATCTTAGTAAAGTCATTGATTTCTCGTATCCAAGCATGCACCCAACAATCTCCTTCATATAATGTCATTGTCTTTGAAATGCTATATTCAAACTTCTAATAATAAATTTTCTTGATTGCCTTTGTGAAATCAAGTTACATGTTTTTTGTCTCTTCACTGCTATACATCAGGAAAACATGTCCCTGAAATGTATACCCCCTTGAACCCCACTTTTATATAACAAAACTGGGGTATGCAGGGGTATACCTATTTTTCTTATTTTTGCTCCAAAGCATAGATTGTGTGTACTCGTTAGAACTGCCTCGGCGAGGCGGTTCTAACGTGTACCCACAATCTATGTTTTGAGCAAAAATAAGAAAAATATCGAAAAAATTCTACTGAAAATTTTCAATTTTTACAACATAAGAAAATTCAGTATATTACGTGGGCATGGTTTCGTAATGATTTAATATCTTGGGGAAGTTCAAATTTACTTCCATTTACATTACAAGGGAAGTTCATAACATCTTCTTGATTTACACTTTCCAGGCTTCTTTTACATTAGAAGACATTAAGTTACATTACGAATACTTGCCCATGCAATTTACGAATACTTGCCCATGCAATATACAGAGATTTTTTTCAGCTGTAAAAATTGAAACTTTTTGTCGAAAAAAATTTGATATTTTCTTATTTTTGCTCAAAACATAGATTTTGGGTACACGTTAGAACCGCCTCGGCGAGGCGGTTCTAACG
The DNA here is from genome assembly GCA_964017185.1 of Rugalucina vietnamica. Lineage (NCBI taxonomy): Eukaryota > Metazoa > Mollusca > Bivalvia > Lucinida > Lucinidae > Rugalucina > Rugalucina vietnamica. Next base: position 27,191,539 of record OZ024884.1, on the reverse strand, counting down.
AGTACCCACAATCTATGTTTTGGAGCAAAAATAAGAAAAATAGGAATACCCCTGCATACCCAGTTTGGCTGTATAAAAGTGGGGTTTAAGGGGGTATTCATGGCACGGACCTGTTTTCATGATGAAGAGCCTGGTTAAACTTCTAAAAGCAATCCTTTCCAAAAGAAGAATCTATAGAAATAATTCTGATATATGGTCACAGTGACTTTCCTAAAACTGAGACAATTCTTTCATATTTCCATAAAACTTTGTTTATCCGATTCAGAAAACAATATCACAACAGTTACAGCCTGCCTCTAATATGAAAGGATTTTATTGAACATGGATTGATTTTTCCAGTCAAATAACGACTTTAACGGAAGGCTTTAATCAAGTCAAGTTAACGGAGTTTTCTAATAATTCCAATGCATGGCTGCCAAAATTGATTTCCAGGAAAATAAATTCCAACAGTCTCATATACAGACAGTCGAATAATGACATTGATGGAAATGTCAATAAATTTCTTCATATTTGACAGAATACCACAAACTTCCGAACTGTCATAGCAATTGAACAAGTTTCACCAATAAAATTACATTCACATTTGAGCCGCGACGCGAGAAAACCGGTCTTCGGGATTTCTGACCAGGTCCGACACAAACCGGGCTGTACAGTCTCAGAAGCAGGCTAGAAGCTTGAAATTTCGGATTTAAGAAGAAGAGAGATTGTACTATCCGTGTAGCGAAAACAAAGGCGCTGATCAGCTTCGCGGTTACCGCGAAGCTGATCTGCGCCTTTGTTTTCGCCTAGGCAAAAATCCGGTTTTCTCACGATGCGGCTCATTTATTCCATGTGTAGCTCGATATACCGGTAATCATTCATTTCTCTTATAGCAAATTAGGTCTTGCATGTCATGTAACAGTTTCCGTGAAGTCAGGCATAAAAGCCTCATTAAGCAACCAGCGTCACTGGCTTATAACTGCACGACCCAAAATGAAATTTTATAACAGGAAAAACTAGAAAGCTGTATCACACTTAAGCTAGGATAATACCAAGACTGAAAAGCCAACATGCTTTTGACAAGATTTTATAACATACGACAAGGCCATGTGACGTATTTGGTAAGCAAAATTTTAGAGTGCAAAAAATCTAGTATTTGATTAGGATAACAGTTTTTGCAACAGCTCAAGTGCCAAAAACTTATGATTATAAACAATTTAACTGCACTTAAAACTTTTAAAAAGATTAAATTTGAATTAAAATAATATAGTAGCCTATGAAAAACTAATCTTATGTCAGTGACAGTAGCAATGATTGCAAAGCTAAATAGGTGCTATCTTTAAAACTTGGACTTGTTTTATTCAAAAATTAGGAACCTAGCTTCTAGCTGCTTGTACATACTGGTAGTGTAGCTTATGCATTGCCAATTTACAAGTCAATGGGTTTTCTTGTGATGCCACTTAATTTAAATAGGACAAATAAAATTTTAATCACATGAACCCATGACCGACCTGATTTCACTGCTTTGATATGTTTGGTGTTTATTTTAATCAAAGTAAAGAAATTTTCACTTGATACAGATATGCTCAAGCCGCTCCAGAGGCTACAAGAATGGGTGTTCTACCACTCATGCACATCTTCTGGACTTATTTCTTAACCTGCACACAGCCTATGATTTGGTTATTGCTCAACACCATGGTCAACAATTTCTTAGTCATGCTGGTATATGGACTCAGTATTATGGGTCTTATGGGAAGAATGGAAGACAACAGTGTCTTGCTCAATGACTCTGCACAGAGTCAATGGAGTTTGAATCCCCCCAAACCTTGCACTTTTAAAAAGCAGTCAGACATACTAGATCACCTTGTGCTCCCCGGCCCTCCCTAAAACCAGTTTTGTTGTGTTTTTCTCCAGCACATGCAGTAGTGCCCAAGATAGTACAAGGCTATCCGAGGGTTATCAAAAAGTGCAGAAGACCTGCATAGTTTCGGGGGTGGTACATGAGTCATGTGTTTTATTTTAAATCGTGAAATTGTCATATCATGAGAAAAACGTGAAAAAATGTTGAGAACAACTAAAGATGTCACCTCTAACATATTCAAAAGCATAAAAGGAGCCATGTAGGGACATTTATTAAGTAAATTTAACTTTTGTAGATTTGAATGCAAAGACAACTCATGAGTCAGTTAATCATATTTAGTTCATTTGTTTTATTTGATTGTTAATATATGTCCATCAACAATTTGTCTGTCATGTCGAGACAGAACAAATGCTTCAATGTTTCACAAGTTCTATTTCCCCCCCCCCTTTTTTTTTGCCTTTTTCTTGGGGGGGGGGGGGGTTGTGGGGGGGGGGAGTGAAGACTGGCTATAGAGCCATCAGATGCATGATTTTCAGTTTTTTGGTTTACACACTTTTCTGTTTTAACTGGGGCTATGTGCCACATACTTAACCGGAAACGTTTCTTATCGTCTCTAAGAAACATCTCTGACACCAGGGACAGACAGTGAGACATATTACATAAATAGCATTTTTGGGACACTGTTTGAGCACTAGGACCATGTGTCATAGATATTGAAACCCAAACAAAAAACATTTCATGCCTGATCCAGGGTACAGTCTGATTACATAACATGCATGTTAACAACTCTCCGAGATGTCTGCTATTTAATCTTTTTAAAGTCTTGATAAAATATTTGGCTACCCTTGATAAAGTACAGTACTCTTGACAGTTGCAAAACATTGCACAGACTACCTTTTGGATTACCTCATGTCATAGCCAAAGCTAGAACTATGGAATCCATCCCTGAAGCACTATAAGGAACTCAGGTCTGCACTCAATTTTTTGGTGAGTATGAAAGGGCTGCACCCTGGGAAAGTTGATATTAGGAGAGACTGGCCAGGAGCAGAGGATTGGATTAAGTTGCATAACACAGCGTAAACTGCATGTACTATGACTGACGAACACTGGTACAGAAGAAAATTTCACTATAAATATGACAGAAATCATCTACTAAGCCATTTGAAGTATCCTCTAGCCAACTGAAAGGAGCAATATATTGTTTTCTTCACAATGTCAGTATTGTCAACATAATAAAGCGCCTCAAAAAATTTTGCGCTGTTAAATGCATGTCTATTTAGGGCCAGTGACTACCCAATATCAAGCCTTTATCATATTTTGGTAGTCTCTTGAAAACATAAGTGGGACAGTGCATATTCAAATATCATATCAAACTTTACTTTTAGTTTTTATGGCCTACTTTAGATAAGTTTGACCCATGTTTTTATAAACAATGATTAAAAACAATTATCAACATTTTTGCGCAGCTATAAAACTTTTTGTTTACTGACACATATCTGCAAAATTATTTAAGTCACCCCATAATTTTTTTTAGCACCGAGGACAAATACTATACACTTTGAGATAAGTTAGACCTTTGTTACTTTGATAAAAAAAAAAGGTATTTCCTAAGTGTGTATCTTTTTTTTTTTTTTTCAATTATTGGTCTTTATAATTTTAATTCAATGAAATTTGGGTGTAAATGGAGGGGATGATACACAATTTTTGCATTTTAGTGCTGAAAACTTATAATATTGATACAAGTACATGTACATCTCAGACTGAGGTAGTTTTAATAATTCCACAAAATTACAAATTGTTTTGTTGCAATATTCGAGTTTGACATCCCACTAACAGCAAAGGTCATATGACCATTGCAGTATATCCCTAGTAAAATGTGACAATTAAGTGGTTAGAGCCTCTAACCACTTAATTGTCACATTTTACTAGGAATATACAATGTACTGCAGTCTCCATATGACCTTAGCTGTTAGTGGGATGTCAAACTTGAACATTGCAACAACAAAATACTGTCATCCATAATTTGTAATTTTGTGGAAAGCTCTAACTTAGAGCATCAGAGTATGATCAGACTCCGCAGATCAAGAGGTTAGGGGTTTGATCCCAACTAGCCTCAGATTGTGTCCTTAAGTCACACACATTAACTCCTCATAGAGGTGGTTAATACCCAGAATGCAGTGGCATCATCCTGACATGCCTGAAAAATTGTTAACAAGGGATGTTAAGCATAACCAAACCGAACCAAAAGTTTTCCTTACCTCTTCTAAAAGTCGTGTGACAGCTTCTACGTCATTGTATGTTTTAGTCATCTGTGTCAAACGATCACCACAGAGAACTGAAAATAGAAAATTAGGCCAAGGTCAAAACTAATGTAGGTCAAGGTCATCTGAATCAAATGATCACCAGAGAACTGAAAATAGAAAATTAGGTCAAAATTACTCTAGGTCAGAGGTCTTGGTCAACTTTGTCAAATGATCTGCACCATAGAGAACTGAAAAAAGAAAATAAGGTCAAAGGTCAAAATGACTAGGTCAACGGCCAAGGTCATCTGCGTCAAACAAACTGAAAAATGAAAGGTCGGTCAAAGATCAAAATAACTGAATCAAAGGTCAAGATCATGTGATCATCAAAAAGAAACTCAGCTTTGAAAAGTACCTTCAATTCTGACGACCCAAAAATCCATTTTACAAGTTTAAGCTGTGCTTGATGATATTTAAAAAATATACGGTGAAAGTTACTTTCTATTGCTCAACAATAGCAGTTTGAACTCTTCCAACCAGTATCAAGGGAAGAGCATATTCTTTAGCAAACTGGCAATTGTACTTCTAAAATGTCAATAAAATAGCCACTGTAAATAAATTGACAGAGACAACTGTTTGACAAACACACACACAAACAAAAAACAAACAAACAATTGAGACAACAACAGAGTGACAGACAACAGTCCATGAGACATTGAATGACTGACTGTTTGTGTATAAAACTGTGAAAAATCATTCATTTAACATGTAAAATATACTTCAACATTTTGTACAAAGAGATGTCATGATAGTTTTCAAAGGAGTGTTGACCATATGGCCTGTATATGCCTATACTTTAGCGGCCCAGAACACTGATATTAAGCTCCAGATGCTGATTCTTTATGTTGAGGACAATAGTCCCATGTCTTATGAAGAGATATGTGTTAAGATATTTACAAATTCTGTAATCATTTGGTAGAAATTTAGGTTTCCGTGGGGTTGGGGGTCAAAATTTCATGACTACAAAAAGGTAGAAATTTTGTTTTTTTCTTGCATGGTGACGATAGTTGTTACTAATGTGTGTATTTTAGAGCATTCAGTCGACAGAAACATGCATGAATCATATAAAAATGCACAGAACATGTTTAAATATTTGCAGTATGAAATATTGTTAGGAAAACTTTTAGGAGGTACCTGTATAGCATTTCTGCATATTGAATATTAGATTACCATATATACTCTATAAATAAAAGTTGCAAAAAGTTCCGTTTCCAATCTTGAATCAGTAAAAACTCTTTAAGAAGTTAAAACTCTATGTGGCTTGAAAAGCATGTTATTGCAACAAATTTATTTGACATTCACCATGTAGTCATGTACAATTGAATTATTGTGGCCAAATATGTATGATAAATTCTACCTAGTAGGTCATGGCCAATGTAGCATAACAGACATTTACACAAGCTACACTAACACGGCTACCTATCTCCATAATTCAACAATGAAATGCATCTTCAAAAGATCAAGTATCAAATGCACCAAAAAAAAAAATAATTGGACTGCACACACCATATGCGAGCCAAACCCATTAATAAAGTATTGAGCAAAAACCATGAACTAATAAAATCAGATCTAAAAACCTGCCCTCACAGTATGGAAATAATAAAACAGAGATACAAATGCTATAGATTAGAGGCCGTGCAAAAAACAAGGGAGTATTTGTACAGTGTGTCTCCAAACTTTTGTAACACAAAATGATGGGAACATTAATGCCTGTTTCCCAAATGATGAAAGGTGATTCTGCAGCATCCAGTTTCAAGTTAATAACATTTCTAATAATGCATATTATGACCAAGTTAAACTATTTCATTTTCCATCACTTATAATTTGTTAGCTTTGCCTGAATGAGTAGCTATAACAGTTTATAATATTTGGGCTCTGGTTTTTGGGCTCTACAGTATCGTTCCCCCCAAAGAACCAACACGCCACTTTCATATATTGTGTAATACATGGCAACACATATGTATGCAAAAGCTCTTGTTGGTTCTCAGGGGGGAACAATACTCTATAAAACTTTTTCCTAATTACTATATATTTCATACAAAAAATGACTGTTTTAGCCCCAAATTCAGATCCTGTGGCATGATACATGGAAAACAAAATCTGTTATCCAGTAGTGCATTATTCAGGGAAGTTAACCTGTGCGTAAGAAGACAGATGGCCAGCTTTTTGTTTTTCCAAAAACCATAGGCATTTTTAAATAGAAATGGTCAATGCTTCTTTCACTTCAATAAAAGATATAAGAAATACATTTTTTAACAATTTTAAATTGAAAAACTTACCATTATACGTAATAAGCATTAATTTATCCTCAAGATCCTGCATTCAAAGTTTTCAAAAAACAAAACAAAATGAAGATCTTTTGCTGCTTTTTTGCAATCAATTATGTTTTTTCCTTTCAATCTTGTCTTTAATTAAAAGCAATTATGTACCGAGAACTGTGTCAATATACATAGACAGAAAGCTTCCACAACCATTCAGTTAGACACAGAAAAAAAATATTCCATTAATTTCTAATTAAAATCTCATTTTTAACACAATGTTATGCAATATCTTTTTTATTTTCATTCAGTTTATCATTCAAGTAAGCCTATTTGCTTTGTTTTTATTTTTAGGATTGCTCATTGACAATTTTTATTCCCATATTCAACCATAATTCAAAGAGACCATTATGCTTCTTCCGGCCTTTCATTCAGGTGAAATTATAGTACTATTGATTGGTTCCATGAAGAATTGTTAATGTCTCATAATACAGAGGCTTACATTTCAGAGTATTTTTTCTAATAAATGATCTAGACAGGTCTGAGCAAACGGTAAAGACAATAATCAGACTGTGTCTGAACAAAGAAGAACCTTATGAGCAGGATTGTCAAGCTTAACTTACCATAAACCATCTGCTTTTTACTACAACTTGTTTCGGTTAATATAACAATTTTTTCCAGTATCGTCCATTCTTTATGAGTTTTACAGTATGCTCTGTTTTATATTAAGCATGATTGGATGATTTACATTTTGTATAAATAATTAATAGAATTATTCAAAGCCAATTAAGGGAGTTCCATTAACACTGCATACCAGTGAATCCCTCAATTCTTTAAAAAAAAATATTTTCAAAGTATACACTATTAACATGACATATACACTCACTATTTCAAATAATTTCCTGTGCAAAAGCATTTCATGTGGAACCAGTTGTGAGATACACATAATTGAATAAAGTAATATGACATGATACCTACATCAACATGTTTTTGACAAAGATAATGAACTTTCTTTTGTTACCGTCTCTGTGCAAACAGCTTCCCTTGTAATAAACTAAACAGTTCTTATTCAGCTCAATCTTAAATGCCTTGTTTCAATATTATGATGTTGAAGGGGAAGCCAGGCTTATGTCAAATGATCGTCTCACAACATGATATGCTGCTTGATACATACAGGTTCAAGTACTAAGAAAGCAGACCCTATTGTTCAAGAAAATTTATCTGTGGAGTACATTAGCAGAGTGCCACCAAATCATGTTCAATGTTGTGCAACAAAGCATAGAAATCAGTAAATCATGAAGTAGAGACATTTCTTTTTTTGTTGAATATGGACTGGAATAAAAGTTGCAAATATTTTTACCTGCATTAAACCCCTCTTGGAAAACATTGCAGTCCTCAATTCTGTCAGAGCCGTAAGACATAAAGTTTGTTTCTATGTCCGTTAAGCCTTCAGACACTGCCATGGCAACCATCATAAAAACCATGGAAATCCATTGAAATTACATGACGCACCATGGAAATTTGATCATTAGATATTTGTGATAATTCACTAATCCTGTTCACATAATCATTCATTAAGCACTATGCAGTATGATCATTTACTAACTGTTCACATAATCATTCATTAAGCACTATGTAGTATGATCATTTACTAACTGTTCACATAGTCATTCATTAAGCACTATATGCAGTATGAACATTTACTAACTGTTCACCTTATTGTTTTTAATAATGGCTTACTCACTGAGCTATGCTTTAATTTTATAAGATTTTTTCACATTTACTTTTTAAAGTATATTCTATGATCATTCAAAACGCTTAATTAGGTACTATGGCAGATCATTCACAATAACACGTCCACATAATTGTTTTTATGTACAGTTAGATCATTCAATATATAGCGGCCGGAGTTAACATGTCCATTTTAAACAGCAGGTTCATATTCCTTGTTCCGATCACGAAGAAGTTATTGTTCGTTAAACTGAAACAATTCCAAGGAAACTTAAGTCAACAACCTGCGTGTCCTATTTGAAAGCTACATTATAAGCAGTTTATATGTATAAATGTCACCTTTTGTGATCAAGCTGTTAACCATCTTTCTTAATTTTTTTCATCAGAAAAATCAATTCTTTCTATTAGTTACCATCATAACATTAACAGATAAAATGAGTCTTCAATGAATTTTATCAGTTCACTGCATATCAAGAGTTTACTTTATGAGTATTCTTTTACATTGTTTCTCATAAAGAGATCTTATTAAGTTTTATGTTTTCATGGAGCAAAATACAAGAAATTGTTTGCTTTTTCCCCTATTAATACAGGCAGCTAATTTTTTGTTGCACAGAATTAACACATCCAAATTAAGCAGGACTATTTTTACATGATTAACAAACATAGTAAAATTTAGACGGTAAATAGGTATACATAGCTAATGCTATACTGTTTATACTTTCCAACTTTATTTTAAATAAAATTTGTTTTATGTCTTACGAAATTTGGCCTCGCTTTCATCTACACAAAACAACAGATCGAATGGCAGGCACCACTGCTTGGCTCCAACATTATGTCCAAAACAACTGGGTACAATTTTCTTGACTTATAAGTACTTTGTCATCAACAAATGCATTTGATTTCCCTGTTGTAATTTAAGATTTACCTCATCTGACATTGAATGACTTAAGTTCACATTAACTTTTACAACATTTTTATTGAAGGTTGCGACATCTAACATTTTTTAAAGTGAAATATTACTTTGGAAAACATCATGTTTAAATTACATTTAAAGTTCTATCTATCATTTTATCAACAAAATGTAAGCATGGGCACATGTCTTTAGTATCTGTATTATTGATAAGTTTAACTTTTTAATCTTTTTTTCGCAAGTTATCAAAAGAAGTAACTTTCCATACATGGCTGTTTTTTCTTATTAATTGAAACAATACAAAACTAGCTGAATGATTTTTTTTTTTTTTTTTTTTTTTTTTTTTTTATTTCAGTTTTACTTCCCTTTCAAGATTATTTCAGCCCATATGAGACAGGCCAATCAGTAGGTGGGCGAAAACGGGAGGACCCCGAGAAAAACCACCTGGCTCACCCGCAAGCAGAACTTGGCTTGTATCACATGTGGCCAGAGCAGGGCACGAACCCGCACCAGACACAGCGGTGAGATGATCAAGTGATTAAGAAACAACGCTCTTAACCACTCGGCCACGGGGGCCGCTAAATGAGTCGTTTGCAAAGTCAATACTAGAATTTGTTTTCAATGTGAAAACTGATGTCTCCCCCCTTTCTACGTGCATGTCCAAAATATGCAAGCCACAGTTATAGTTCTTGTGCATCACATATCCTGTCATTTTGTTTTATAAGTGTACCAAGTTTCATTGAAATATCTCTTACGGTTTTCAAGTTATAGAGGGGGCACGAAAGTGTTTGGAAAATAATCAAAGGGAAATAACTCCAAAGATATGAAAGCAAGAGTAATGATTCTTGTGCATCATGCTTTATAAGTGTACCATGTTTCATTGAAAAATCTCTAATGGTTTTTGAGTTATAGAGCAGACACGAGATTGAATGAAACATAATCAAAGGGAAATAACTCCAAAGATATGCAAGCAAGAGTTATGGTTCTTTAGCATGACACATCATCTCATCGTGCTTTATAAGTGTACCAAGTTTCATTGAAATATATCTTATGGTGTTCAAGTTATAGAGTGGACATGAAATTGTATGGAAAAATAATCAAAGGGAAATAACTCCAAAGATATGAAAGCAAGAGTTATAATTCTTGTGCATGACACATCGTCTCATCATGCTTTATAAGTGTACCAAGTTTCACTGAAATTTCTCTTACGGTTTTCAAGTTATAGGGTGGACACGAAATTGTATGGAAAATAATCAAAGGGAAATTACTCCAAAGATATGCAAGCAAGAGTTATGGTTCTTTAGCACGACACGTAATCTCATCGTGCTTTATAAGTGTACCAAGTTTCATTGAAATAACTCTTACGATTTTCGAGTTATAAAGCGGACACGAAATGGTATGGAAAATAATCAAAGGGAAATAACTCATAAAATACTCAAGCCAGAGTTATGGTTCTTGTGCATGACACATCGTCTGATCATGCTCAATAAGTGTACTAAGTTTTATTGAAAAATCATAAACGGTTTTCAAGTTATACAGCGGACACGAAATTGTATGGAAAATAATCAAAGGGAAATAACTCCAAAAATACTCAAGCCAGAGTTATGGTTCTTGTGCATGACACATCGTCTCGTCGTGGTCTACAAGTGTACCAAGTTTCATTGAAAAATCTTTAACGGTTTTCAAGTTATACAACGGACACGAAATTGTATCGAAAATAATCAAAGGGAAATAACTCAAAAAATACTCAAGCTAGAGTTATGGTTCTTGTGAATGACACATCGTCTCGTCGTGGTTTACAAGTGTACCAAGTTTCATTGAAAAATCTTTAACGGTTTTCAAGTTATAGAGCGGACACGATTTGTGACGGACAGACAGACAGACAGACAGACAGACAGACAGACAGACAGACAGACAGACAGACAGACAGACAGACAGACGCACGGGGAAAAACAATATGTCTCCCGACCCTGTCGGGGGGAGACATAATAATGATAATGATCCAAAACGAATGCCATCAAAGAAGTGAGTATACCGGTAGTTGTTTATAAGACTATTATTATGGCGCTCATTTTGACAGCAAGATTTTTCTATATCATTGCTTACAACTGACTTTGTCAACAGCAAATAGAGAGCTGGTACTACCACGCAAAACACCCCCATCCTACCCACTCCCCCCCCCCACACACACACAAATATCCTAAATCCAAATAAAAGCACAGAATTGACACTATAAATGCAAATATATATGAAGAACTTGGACAAAATTACGTGTGCTCCTCCGGCAATTATATGCACAGCTAGCAGAAATTCTGCCACAAATTAAAAAATATTTTAGACTCCATGAAATAAAATAATACACAACAATTAGTCAAACCAGGTCACAGTGATTTAAGGAAGAGATACCCTTATTCAATATTTTAATAGTTTTAAATTCGAAAGACTAAATAACAACATATTTGATGATAAGTAAGAGATTATGTTGCTTAATTCTTCATAAAAACTTAGGTTGTGGGTACTCATTAGAATTGCCTCGTTGAGGCAATTCTAATGAGTACCGACTACATAGGTTTTTATGAGTAATTAAGCAAAATGATTCTGCAAATAATCATCAAATACTTTACTTATCTAGTCTTTTGCCGCCCTTTGAACATTAGTTCCTATTCAATAAATTTGACTGTCTGAAACTCAAGTGCAAATTTTAATTCCTCTTTTGAATAGACCAATGACTATATGATTATTACCTGTTAAGTTTATAATTCGGTAATACATGCAAGGTTCGCATTTATCATTCGATGCATAGTAATGATCTATCATGTGTATAGAATATGTAAAACTTAAATATCCTTAAAGACATGACTTAATTAGGTGCCAAACTTAAGGTTGAGAAACAATACTGGTATGGTTATTGAAGAATGAAATCAATATTTTAATTAGCTTAACTCATTTATGCCTGGCGTCCCTTTTATGGGACATAGGCAAATAGCATAGCCCCAGATGTGACGCCGCAGAATGTGGCGTCCCATCTGGGGCTATTCTGTTTGCTTGGAGGAATTTCATCGAAAAATGAGATAAAAATCAAAAATCACTCCTTACACCCCTAAAAATGAAAGTGGACTCACCCAATTGATATAAAGATGGGAAAATCCATTCGTTAAATATGGGTTAATAACTGAACTACACTAAACAGCAATTATTATTTATAGTAAAGATTTTTTATATGCCAATAACATTGAACTTCCACACAGAGACAGGAATGCACAACGCTTTCACAAAAAACACTTTGTTGAAATGACATTTTGCAAAGTATTCAATGTACATGTAGGTATTTTATTAAGAGTATTTACTATCATTAATCACCCTGTATACCCGTGATGCAACCAAATTTCTTACAGTGCAGATTGATGCAACATTTCACAACAACCTGCAGCCAAGATATACAAATTTGCAACTACCTACAGAGAGGCAATGAACTCTTTGCTGTAGGTTGAAACCCAAATGATCAGGCTGCCAATCATCGTGCTGCATTTTGTCACATGTCATGAAATGTTGTATCAAGCTGCGCTGTAAGAATCACTAGTAAATGTGGTGTTAATTGCTACTTTCATATAGCAAGCATGCCCTTCTTTCATCTCAGTCATTCTCCTCTTTATGTCATTAAAAGCAAACATGACCCTTTTCTTCAAACCACAGTATCCAGAAATTGTATTTGTTTTTTTATTTGATTTTTAATGTCCCAATCAATATTGCTTTAGTTATGTCAGTCAGGACAGAGCCAAATCTAGTTCCAGTGCTATCAGAGAGTAAATGCGTTTTGTTTGAAAAAACAACTACGTTGTGGTATTGTTTTATGAGAACATATGGTGGACCCAAGGATAGATCAATACACGCATGATATGTATAACCAGTGACTGGCCCAAAAGAAACCTAATCCATCTTTGATAATGCAGAACATTGCAATAATGATGCATGACTTCAAGTCAGGCTCTGGCCCAAAAGAAACCTAATACACCTGGACCTCTTTATAACACGGTTCATAACAACACAGTTTTGGATATAAGACTGATCATTGCTGTACCCCATTTGGACTATTTCTGCTATATGTCAATACATTTTACTCTCGTTATAACACAGAATGGATAGCTAACACGGAAATTGGCTTGGACCCCAGCAATAGTGTTATAAAGAGGTTGAGGTGTCTGTCTTCCACAAGAAGGACTTTTGCACTCATGATGCAAGATTGGTAGCAAGATCCTGACCAAAGAGAAACTGAATCCATTAAAAACAATGCAGATCATTTCAATAATGACGTATGTTTGGTAGTCAGGCTCTGTTCCAAAAGAAACGTAATCTGTCTTCCGCCCATCAGGAAAATATGTCCGTGTAATGTATACCCCCTTGAACCCCAGTTTTATATAGCAAAACTGGGGTATGCAAGGGTATCCGAGGCGGTTCTAACGTGTACCCACAATCTATGTTTTGAGCAAAAATAAGAAAAATATCAAAAAATTTCTGATGAAATTTTCATTTTTTTCTGCTGAAAAAATCTCTGTATGTTGCATGGGCAAGTTTTCGTAATGAAGAGGAATTTTTCGCTAAAGACACAACAACGGTAGCCAGAAAGTGACCCAAAAGAAACCCAATAGACCTGTTTTCCACAAGATGAATTGTTTCACCTATAATGCAAAATACCATATTCATTCTATTTAGCACTTAGGTTCTAAAATAATCTTGTTTAATAAAACTTCTTCCTAATTAGCACACACTTAAAACTGAAAACAACTACCACTTTGCAAGCTGTTCAGTGTGCTGCAGTTACATGTATGGAGTTGTTCAGCAAAGACACTGGAGTGCATTTATTGGAGCTTGTGCACTAATTAGAATGAATATGGTATGTAGCCAAACTCTGACCCAAAAGAAACCCAAACTGTCTTCACCAACAAGGTTCATTTCACCTCTGTCACCTGACTTTCACCTGATCAATTAAAAACAGTAACCTTGAAACGTGAGCATCTTAAAGTATTTTCACTACAAATTTGATTGTATCTGTAATACATAAAATTACATCAAAAGTCAAGCTATATGAAACATTAAACTTTATGATTTAAGTAATGTTACAGTAGTTTTACTGGCATGCCTGATAAAAGTTTACATCAAATATGTTGGAGAATGTGGACCAATAGTGAATCTCCCCAGTCTATCAGGTCTCAAAATGCAAAATCTTTTAAGACAATTGTCTTCCCTATAAGATTTTGCCGTATAAACTATTGAATGGTCCATGGGAGATAATTCAGTATTTTTTATTCACATAGTTTTTCTTCTTCGTCAGGCATGAGAAAAAGTCCCTTATTTAAAACGAGTCAATCATCTCATATGTTCAGTCCACTCAACATATTAATTTTTTGCTACATACCCTGTAGTGTTGTCAGTATTAATTGTTTCTTTCCCTCAACTTTTTAAGCCAAGCATTGGCCTGAAATCCTAGACATAGCCTCTTATTAAACAAAACTTCTCATATTAAACAAGATTTGATTGAGCTGCGTCATGAGAAAACCAACATATTGCATGTATATGCGAAAACAAAGGCGCAGATCAGCTTCGCAGTTATTGCTAAGCTGATCAGCGCCTTTGTTTTTGCTATACGGATAGTACAATTCCTCTACTTTCTAAATCAAAAATTTTCAGCCTCTAGCCATCTTCTGTACTTGTACAGCTTGGTTTGTGTTGGACCTGGTCGTAGGCCACATTGTTGGTTTTTTCATGATGTGGCTCATTTTTATTGGTACAATCTTTACATTTTTTAATTTTTTATGTGCAGCTGACATCATGCATGACAGCAATTAAGTTATCAATCAAAATATATGTAAATTTTGACAAGTTGCACTGTAATTTTAACACTTTATTGTCAAATGATTCATTTTTTATAGAGCAAAGCAAAACATAACATTTTTTTTTTACCAGTGTTTGTTTACAATTTACAGCGCAGTCCCAAGTTTTTTTTATTCCACTCTTGTCCTTGGGTTGGTATCCAGACAGACACACACAAACATATATTCAAACAAGCAGGGATAGATGGGCATAAACACACATACTCAGTTTATGTATGGAAGTACATGTAATAAACAGTAACAGAACTCACCAAAGTATTTCAAGACTTCTTCGGTAATTTCCGGCGTAAGGTCTGCTTCGTCGATGAGTGGGAGCACAGGGGTCTGTATCCAGTCCTGGTCGTCATACCCCTTGTTGAATTCTGTTATCGTATCCGCCCGGAGGCGATACAACGGTATTTGCTCTTCGATCAAATTGATTATCTCGACTTCTGGTAGGTTACCATCATAGCATATATCTGTGAAATGAAAACAAAAGTTTAAGTGAGTGAGGAAATGTTTAATACAATTTTAACAGATTGAAATATTCCTTCCTTGATTAGATTTGTATTTACAAACACAGTCACCAGATATGAGCCGCATCATGAGAAAACCAGTTTTTTGCCTATGCGAAAACAAAGGAGCAGATCAGCTTCGCAGTAACTGCGAAGCTGATCAGCGCCTTTGTTTTCGCTGCATGGATAGTACAATTTCTCTTCTTCTCAAATCCGAAATTTCAAGCTTCTAGCCTGCTTCTGTGACTGTACAGGCTGGTTTATGTCAGAACTGGTCGGAACTCCCGAAGACCGGTTTTCTCATGTTGCGGCTCATATGTCACTCTAATCACACTTCTATTTTGCTCTTCATGAATCAACAGAATGCTCCAAATAATATCTGCACAAGCGAGCGCTTTCCCTTCACTCATATGAGAGTTATACTTATGTTTTTATCAAATGAATGACTTGGCTTGGTGTTCATAATATATGTACTTTCTCTTCAACATTCTTACCATGGAAAGAAATACATGTAACTATATGTACAAGCTTTTTGTGTCATCATTTGAACATGTTAATTTCAGCAGTTTTTGTGTGCTTTGCATCCATTAAGAGAGCAATGCCGTTAACACTATTAAAAACATAATTCATTCTGAGGCAACCTTGAAAAACTTAAATGCATAATGTAAAGTAAATACATAAACTTTGCTGACAAGCTGAAAGTAACAATAACTAGAAATAAGTGTTTGTAAAACACTATGCCCCCAGCTGTATGCTTGCCACTAACCTGGCAGTTTTTTTCATTATTTTTGAAAATCATGTAAGCAAACAGAATTGACCTGGGCTCAAATAGCAAACTTGAGGACTAACAGTGATAACAGATGCACACTTAAATCCGAAAGTGGTAAAATTGATAAATTTTTAAAATTCCGTAATTTTGTCAAAATTTGACAAAAAGTTCTAAAAAGTTAATCAGGTGATCTACTACTTGGCCCCAATCAGCAAATCAAATATGAAAGCACTAGCTCAAATACTTTTTGAGATATCTTGCACACAAGATTTTCAAGATTTTCTTTCAAAGGGAGATAATTCAGAAAGGGGGCATATCTCAGAAAAGAAAAAAAATACGGGTCATCTTTTTTTTCATGAGGAATCCATGTATGAAATTTCAAGACACTAGTATCCACCGTTTAAAAGTTAAGAAAAAAGTGCAGACACACGGACACACGGACAAGCCCAAAGTAATATGCCCTACCAACTTTTTCAAAGTTGGGGGCATAATTACATGTATGAGCTTGATGGCCTGTATGCAAGAACTATTATAATTTATGTGCTTTATCACTGAAAATTATAAAAATTACCAAAACAAGTTGCTTTAAAGTTCAACACATTTTCGAACTGCAAAATATTATGTATATATATACTTCCTTTATGAACAAACTCATGTCCATGTAGCTTCTTTTAATTGTCTATTAAATCCTCTAAAACCCAAAACACACCATCCAATAAGCCACATGGTACATGTAAATTCTACAGTCTGAGCCTGATGTAACTATGAAATCAATATTAATAGTGTGATGCCAAAGAAAGGAAGATTGGCAACACTTCAAGACAATGTTCCACTAGATCACCAGTATTATTCCCCTTTAACAGAAAAGCTACAGCAAATCTGTGAATATTAGAAGAATAGAGAAATCTAGATTTGTCTCCCTTGTCTATGTCACTGCTACATGACAGAATCAACTCTATTGGGCTTAGTTTGAGTCCAGTATAGATTCAGATATGCTGGAGGAACAACCCAGTTCTACCTGATACTGTTATTCACCGCAAATACAGTTAAGACAGACTGTGACTGTATCTTTCCTGTATGCAAAGCTCAAAAAGCTGAGCTTGTCAAAAAGCAGTGCAATGGAGCTGCATAATGAGAAAACATGTCTTCAAGGTTCTGTGTGACAAAATCAGTTGTTTATTTATCAGACAGCCAATTTGTGCCTTTTACAGTACCTTAATTAGGCTGCGTATTTGCGTAATTACCCAATTAAAATATGAAAAAACGCAATTAATAACGATCTGGTAGCGTAAGAAAACGCAAAAGAAATCGCTGATACGCAATACTGGAAAAATCAATTGCGTACCGGTTTTTATCGGTGTGCGCCGCACAACGGCTTACGCCGTCTACATTAAACAAAAATGTCATTGGACATGCGCAAATCGATCGATTGGAAGCCATTTCTTTTCTGTTTTTTCGTTGGTTGACTGCGATTTTAGTTAATTCTCTCAACCAATCAATGTTTCCCTTTTATTTTATGCTATGCAAAAGCGAAAGTAGAAGAAAATAAGGAAAGTACACCTCGAACATCATTTTTACCAAACTGTTTTCCATTTTACCCAATTGATTGAAAATAAGAGTGCGTAACAGAATTGAACTTACCCAATTAAAATTCCAGATACGCAATTGAATGAAAAAGGGGTGCGTAAATACCCTATAGGCTAAAAAATTAATTACGGTACTGCTTTTAATTTTTCAAGTTGAAAAGAAACGTTTCCTCCTGAATCAGCTCAACAGTCAATTTGTATGTTTGTTTGTTTTGAGGTTTAACGACCTAGTCAACAATTTTTCAGTTATGTCGAGTCAGAGCTACCCCATCATGGCTGTTAACAAATACTTTAAGGAAGTAAATGTGCCTTGCTTACGGACACAACATGGCACCCTAGCCAGGCCCCGAGGTTATAAAACTTTTTTCAAGTTCAGCTCAGCTGAGCATGAAATTTCAACTGCTCATAAATGTTAAAATAATCAAAATTAGTGGAAAATTCAGGTTCGAAACTCAAAAACTAGTAATTTATCCTGCTAATAAATGTTAAAATGCCAACAATTGTTGGCATTTTAACATTTATGAGCAGCATAAATTTTAGTCTCAGCTGAGTTGAGCATGAAAAAAGTTTTATAACCTCGGGCCCAGGTTCAAACTCAGGACCTTTTGATACGGCATTCAACGCTCTACAACTGGATCACTGCAATCAACAATGTGGTTTCCGAACAGGTCTGACACAAACCAGGCTCTACAGCGACAGAAAACAGATAGAAGCATAAAATTTCGTATTTAGGAAGAAGAGGGATTGTACTATCCGTGTAGCGAAAACAAAGGCGCTGATCAGCTTCGCGGTTACCGCGAAGCTGATCTGCGTCTTTGTTTTCGCATATGCAGATTGTTGGTTTTCCCATGAGGCGGCTCAAATCTGTCTGAATTCCTATCGTGTAAGTGTGGTACAAATCTCAGAATAAGTGAAAAGTAGCACGCTGTCTGCTATCAAAAGAAAGTGCTTCAGAGTTAAGAGTTTCTAAGGAAATATCATCCAACTTTTAAGTAATCAACCCACACCTTACCAATTAAGCAATGCAGCCTGAAAATTTGACAGCAATTTTGCTAAACTTCAAAATAAATAAAATACAAACATTTGGATGTAAAACAATTTATGATAGACATTTATCTACAATATAGGTATTATGATGCGGCTGCCTACATTATACATTGTAAATATATATGTCCAAGTAGGCATTGATGTAACTTCGAGATTTTTAAAATGAGTACTGAAAATTCAGCGACTTTTATTTCATGAATTTTTACTTACAAATAATTAGTTATTGAATTTGCCAGTGATCACATGAGTCTGTATAGCTTGTAGCAAGTCAAATATAGTTATTAGCAAGAACTTTGAATTTGCAGGGCTATAAATTTGTGAATATCAGTAAAAATTAAAATATTGCAAACAGTTCCAAATTTACAGTATTTAGTATTTTAATGACATTTGTATGGGAGCATTAATAGATATGATACTATCAACAACTAGATTCTAATTAACCAAATCTCAAACATATCATGAGCAGTACCATCACTACCATGAGAAAACCAGATTTGTGCATATGCAAAAACAAAGGCACAGATCAGCTTAACTTTTTCACTACAAGGATAGTACAATGCCTCTTTTTCTTAAATCCCAAATTTCAAGCCTCTAGCCTGCTTCTGTGACTGTACAGGCCGGTTTGTGTCAGACCTGGTCAGATACCCAAATTGTTGGTTTTCTCATGCATACTAAGGCTCAAATGTATATGTCACCTGTAATAGTAGATTTCTCCTGACTCTCCGCACCCTCTGGACTACCTATTAGCGTACACTGCGTCGCTTTGACATCTTCGCGTACATTTTCTCCGTCGTCGCTGGTGAATATAACCTCTTCCTCTATGGTGTCCAGTTTGTGGCTAAGGGGAGATCATTCTAGGATGCCCTATGATCGGGCATCATTTTAGTTGTCGAAATGAAATCTCTAAAAGGAAGGAAAAACAAAAATTCCTACAGGTGACATGGGAAGATTACTACTGACTGCATGGTAATTATTTGCTCTTGAAAAATCAATATTTAGTGTAGCAGCCTCATTTTTGATCAGATCTTCACCCTTCTATGCAGCAACATTTAAAGACAACCATAATATTTCAGACAAGTTCTTTTTTCTGCTAGATTCAACCTAAGCATAATGGTTTTAGAAACTTCCAGTATTTTATCTATTTCATAGATACTTTAGCTAACGTATATAGCGTCACGGTGAGTGGGATGAATGAGTGTGTGTTAATTAGTTTCTTGATTGTGTTGTGTTGATTGTGTTTCTTGATTGTGTGGAGCTGACTGGTGCAGGGGTAGAGTAGTTGACTTTGATCCCAGAGGTCCCGGGTTAGATCCTCAGCCGGGGCGCCTTTCATTGTGACATCAGGGATACAGACTAACTAATCTTTTATAGGGTCAAGCTGGGTCCCTAAAAATGAAAACTAGGGGCCCACATGAAAACTTAGGGGCCCACATTTTTAATCGCACAAAAAGGGCTAATGGATTAAAATTTATTCAAGAATATTAATACATGTGTGTAACAGTGTTCACTAAAGTTTGTGAGACCTTGCAAGACAGACAGTCGGATGTGGTTTCCCTTACGCACTCTCGATGCTCAAGATCGGAAAGGCACTGAAAAATTTATCAAATCTGACACCCTTCAGCCATAAAATCTTAATTACAAAAGGTGCATGGCATGGGTACAAGTTGAATGGATTAAAACTACAATATGATTGTTTGTTTTTCTCTCTCATTTCTCCTATCTCTGAGTCACTAAGAGAGTCTCAGTTCATCTGGAAGGCACTAAGAAACTGTTTGTTTGGCATTGGTGACCCAGGGTCTCACATAATGCGTCGTTCGGTTGTCATTTCTATTGTATTTACAAGGTTTTTGTCAAAAGCTTAATCTTGTCAGATCCATTGGGCCAGGCAAATCAGCAAATTTTTAGCTTAAAATGAAGAAAGAAGAGCTGTTGTCATGCCCAACATTGATGCTTGTTCGCATGATTATCAACCATAGTCGGAAAGTCTTTCCATGATTCATAGAACAAGTCCTCTTTCATCCAGAACAAAAAAACAAACAAACAAAATTCTTTGCCTGATCGAACTGTCAACCCAAATCACGTGCGGATGTCTTTTGGACACTTGCTAGACTGCTTTACTGGCCAGTTCATTATCACACATGCACAGTGGATTGGCCGATTTGCATACTCCCTTGCGATTGGTCTTCTAAATATATTTGGCGTCTGGTTCACAATATCTTACTGCGATAGATCACAGACGTTTCGCTCTGTAGCGTAGTCGCAAACTGGGCGAGCATCTTTTTAATTTTAGGGGCCCTGGCCAATTTTTACTCGCTGTGGGCCAGTGGGTGACCGCTAATCTGTATCCCTGGACATTGAGACTCAGAGAGTCACATTTCCTCAGCTCCTGAGTGAGGTAATGGTCAGAAATTGATTGTCTCATTAACAGTAAAAAAAAAAGCAAACTGTAATTTAAAAGTGTTTCTTGTTTGCAACTTATTCCTCCAGCTCATTAGAGATGGTTCTTCTTTAATTTTTATATTCTTCAACTTGACTTGCATCAGGTAACTTCTCAAAATTCTATATAAATGGCCTATATGACTCCGGACCGAATGACTAACACTGAAAATTGGTTGTAACGTCCCACCAAACAAGGCGTGTAAACAAATATTCAATAAAGAAAGTGACTGAACGGAACAAAAAATCTGATTCTCCAATGTACATGATTGCAAGTGACATGACTATCCAGTTTCTAGCAGTTGTTTGCTCACTTGAGTTTCCTTACAGTGAATGTATGCACAGATGCAAGAACGTGAGCATGGTGATGGAGTGTTGATTGTTGATGATTCACTCCACTGATCATGACCTCTAAATTTTCCCTCTCATTTACTAACTCTTTTCTTAAATTTTGCAATTTTATTGACCAGAAAATGTGCAACAGTAAAAGCTTCAACTAAAGTCTAATTGCAGGCATTGTAGATTATACATACAAAGAGAAAGAGCTCTTTTTTCAACACTTTTTTCTCAGTGACCCGATTTTAATTGCCCCAGTCAGCCATATTAGGTTGTAAACCGAAAGTATTAAGTAAAATCGATTTTGATTGGCTCATAGTTCAAAACTGTGTCCAATGAAAAGAAAGCTTTCAAAGAAAAACTATTTGTAACTGGACGTTTCGTTCCTAATGTCATAATCTGGCGCACCTGCCAATATAGGGTCTCTTGACACAGGACTAAGAAACTATGATCTCGTTTTCTTGAAATTGCATCTGAATTTTCTTAATTATTTATGGTTATGCCAAGAAGTTGCCTTTATTTTATTGACATCTACCCTACGGCTCTTCATCCTAGAAACTTCTTCGCTTTTACTTGATCAGGATTTTCAGTAAAATCCATTTACCGTTATGGACTAAACCTTAATTCTTACAATTTATGTTTTATGTTGTTCAAGTTGTGTTCTTTCAAGCATGGTGTCTTGGAATGAATTTATTGCATCATTCTTGGCAGTAACAAAGACAACCATAATATCTCAGACGAGTTTCAACTTCTGCTAGATCCCACTCATCAAGAAGACATATCCGTGTTTCAGCCTGAGTAGTTTGGATATGTTTAAGATGAGGTTTGGGGTTGTTTTGAAGTGGTTTGGGGTAGTTTGGTGTGTTTTGGGGTGTTTCCATGGTCCGATGTATGCCCCCCTTAAACCCTCTTTTATATAGCAAATCTGGGGTATACAGGGGTAAACATTTTTTTTCTTATTTTTGCTTCAAAACATACCGTTAGATTGTGGGTACTCAACAGAACTGCCTTGGCGAGGCGGTTCTAACATGTACCCACAATTAATGTTTTGAGCAATTATATTAATTTTTTTTTTTTTTTTTTTTTACTGAAAATTTTCAACTTTTACAACTTTTACTTAGAAAAAATCTATATATTACATGGGCATGTTTTCGTAATGACTTGATCATGGAGTAAGCTGCCCTTGAGTGGTTAAAAATCTGGTATTAAGTGTTGTCAACACTCTAGAGCCTATGTTTTGATTGGATCGTCTTCATTCTTTGCATGAATGAGGACAACCGTTATATGGCAATTCCTGGATGAGTGAATTTCTGCCTAAAGGATGGCAGAGTTAGCTGCCTTAAATGTCTGAATAATTGATTTAGTGTTGTTAATGCTCTTTTGTACCTTCAGTTTTGATCAGACCTTCATTCTTGTCAGTTACAAGTACAACCATGATGTCTCTAACAAATTCAAATTTCTGCCAGATCCCTCTTCTAATTAGAGTTAGCTGCCCTTGAGTGTTTGAAATATTGGTATTAAGTTTTCTCAACACTCTTAGGCCTTCATTTTTTATTTGATCTTCATCATTCTTTGCAGGAATGTAGACAACCATAATATTGTGATTCGTGGATGAGTGAATTTCGACTAGATCGGCCCAAGGATGGCAGAGTTAGCTGCCCTTAAATGTCTGAATAATTGATTTAGTGTTGTAAGCACTCCTTTGCCCCTTCATTTTTTATCAGATCTTCATCCTTGCAGTTACAAGGACAACCATGATATCTCTGACAAATTCAAATTTCTGCCAGATCCCACTTCTGATTAGAGTTAGCTGCCCTTGAGTGTTTGAAAAATTGGTACTAAGTGTTGTCAACACACAAGGGCCTTCATTTTTTTATCAGATCTTCATCATTCTTGGTAGTAACAAGGGCAACCATAATCTCTCAGATGGCTTTGAAATCCAACAAATCAGCTAACGGATTGCAGAGTTAGCTGCCCTTGAATGTCTAAAAAATTAACATTCTTTACAGTCTCTAGCACCTTCATTTTTGATCAATCTTCTTCATTCTTCACAGTAAAGAGAACAGTCATAATATCTTGGATGATTTCTAAATTTGACTAGATCCTGTTACTGAATGCAAAGTTAGCTGCCCATCAGTGTTTGAAAAACTGATAACATTCTCGATCGGATCTTCTTCATTCTTGGCAGTAACCAGGACTATTAAAATATCCCAGATAATCATGTTGATTCATTGGGCTACTTGTTTCTTTTTCTTTCACTTTTTATGGAGGTTGGGGGGAGGAGGGGGAGTTGATTATGAAGTCCAATATTATTATGAAATACATCATGGCAATAAATGAAAAAGAAATTCAAATGATTTTTTCAATAATATATTTATAATATATCATCTCTGTATATACAGTATATCAACATCAAATGACAATAAACAATAATAATAATAAAGAAATTGTATAATTATACCTAAAACAATTATCTTCAATATTTCAATATTTAACCATGTCTTTTCTTAGAAGACTTTGTAGGATAATATTTTTTAAACAGTACTTATGTCCAAGTGATGCTTTTTTTTGTAAAGTTTATACCAACATATCTACTAGGAAAACGTGCAACGAATTCATTCTGTTTCATTTCAAAGACAGCTAGATTTTATGACTATGTCAAGACTTCTTTAACTAGATTGCAGTAAGTATTTTCAGAAAATGATACTAACAAAATAATTTTAACCCTGTAGCATACCAAGCATTAATACAATTACCTAAAACAAGTCAAAAGGCAAGGCTCATAATTGTGGATGGATCTTCTTTAAGTCTTTATTTCATTTTACATCAGCAGACAAAACTATCACTGATAACAATTGGCGCAGAAAAAAAATGCAACTGAACACACTTTTACATGTGTCCCATTAGGAACCATGCCCAAGCAATTTACAGAGAATTTTTTAAGTTGTAAAAATTGAAAATTTTCAGTTGAAAAATTTTGATATTTTTAATATTTTTGCTTAAAACATTAATTGTGGGTACTTCTTAGAACGAGGCAGTTCTAAGAAGTACCCATAATTTATGTTTTGGATCAAAATATGAAGAACAGGTATACCCCTTTATAACCCAGTTTTACTTCATAAAAGTGGGGTATAAGGGGGTTAACATTACACAGACATATTTTCGTGACGCATTTCGGGTGGGTGAGTCTGAGGACAAACTATGTTTTAACCCATATTTGACGAATGGATTCTCCCAGCATTATCAATTGGGTGAGTCCACTTTCATTTCTAGGGGTGTTAGAAGTGATTTTTATTTTTGATCTCATTTTTAGATGAAATGTCTCTTTGCAAACAGAATAGCCCCAGATGTGACGCCGCGTTCTGCGGCGTCACATCTGGGGCTTTACTGTTTGCCTGTGTCCCATAAAAGGGACGCCAGGCTTATACGAGTTAATGGACAAAAAAAACAAATCAGGAGCAAACAAAATTTTTAAATGGTTTTGAACAATAGCTGCAATAGTAGGTCAACAATTTTGAACATATTTGACTGTCCGAAGACATTGCAATTTTTTTACTGTAATGGTTTTAAAGTAAACATGCACCAATTTATTAAAGTCCACAGCTAATGCCAGAAAACTCGTAAGTGTAACTACATGTACTTTAGTGTTAAATCAGCTAATTTTAAGACTTTCATGTGATAATGGGCATCTGACATTGAGCTTTAATGATACTTTGATATAGACATTAGTCTTTGAGATCTAGAATTTATTTTGTTATTGGTATTACACTTGCATAAGCAAATTCTCAATTTTCAATGTAAAAATGGTTTTAGCAGTTAATGCTGATGAGACACATCATGACAAAAACTGTTTCTTTTTTTCTGCATATGACTTTTAAGACATGTCTGAATACCACCCAATCAGTATCTTTGCTAAAAGCAAAATCAGAATCAACGGTCATTACAATTTACGGACACTAAGCAGGAAAGAAATGACAATACATCACCAAATTTCAACTTCACATATGAAGAGCAAGATCACTCGCTCTTTCCCAACAAGGTAGCTGGGCTATTTTAACTTCACCTTAAAAACAGATTTTGTCATGATAGGCTCATATTAAGGCATAGTGTTGGTTGGTTTTGCATATATTTACATGACATTTGCATGTTGCATAAATTAAAGCCAGGTACTGAGTGACAAAACAATTAACAAGCTGCAGCGTATGAGCATTTCTTAATGACTTCTTATAAGGTTCTTATGTTCAGTTCAAGTGCTTTATATGAGCCACCTCGTGGAAAAACCAACAGGTCTGACACAAACCGGCCTGTACAGCTACAGAAGCAGGCTAGAAGCTTGAAAATTTGAAATTAAGTAGAGGGGGAATTGTACTATCCGAGTAGCGAAAACAAAGTCGCTGATCAGCTTCGCAGTTTCAGCCTATGCAGATTGTTGGTTTTCCCACGGGGCGGCTCATATTTAGTTATATGATTGAATAAAACTGTGCATTTTTGAAAAACGAAACTTAACGGTTCACTTGAAATGCTTACAAATCTGTAATATTTGTTCCAAATCATTACAAAGCTTGCATAAACATTAACAACAACAGAAGCTAAAAAGCCTCAAAACAGTTGTGTTATTTTTTAAACATAAGACATTCAGATCTCCCTTCAAGGTTCGTCACACCTAAGCAAAAATCGCTTCACGCCGACTTGCGTTCAATTGCGAAAAATAGTTTATTTTTGATTGATTGTTTTGCTTTACGTCGCAGTCAACAGCTATGGTCATGTCGGAACGGTAGATATTAAAAGTGACATAAAGCAAAAAATCAAACAAACAAGAATCCCTTTTCAAAATAAAACATAAGTCTGCGTTGAGTGATTTTCGCTTTAACGAGGCCTTTAAGTCACAAGAAAAGTAACTAATTATGCATTTACACAAAAACAACTCAGATCTTTTTTCAGGTATAAAAAAATGAAAATGTGTTTTTCATAAAAATACATTAAGACAATCTGTGACTCAATTTACAGTCAAGTTGTAACCTTATATTATTTGAGCTGCGATGCGAGCAAACCGGTCTTAGGCATTTCCAACCAGGTCTGACACACACCAGCCTATGTAGCTATAGAAGATGGCTAGAAGCTTGAAATTTTGGAATTAAGAAGATGAGGAATTGTACTATCCGAGTAGCGAAAACAAAGGCGCTGATCAGCTGTGCAGTTACTGGTTTTCTCATGACGCGGCTCATTTATTTCCTTGAAAAGAATCAAAACCAGGTCTAGGTAAACAGACAGAACAATTTATAGACACTATGAAAGATAAATTAGTACAAAACAAATTGTATAGGAATGTTAAATATAGAAATTAAACACAAGACAAAAGTACTACAATATGTAAAATAGATAAATTCAAAAAGTTAAATATAAAGACTCAACATTTTGGACAAACATAATAAACCTAACAGTACAATAGCTACTTATCCAGAATCCTGCATGGTATATTTTTTTAATTGGCAGAAACAGAAATATAGAATTCCTAGTCAATGGACTATGTCCCCTTTTTAATTTTTTTTTACGCCACTTGGTACTAAAACTGACATAACTATTACGAAAACATGCCCATGCAATATACAGAGATTTTTTTAAGTTGTAAAAATTAAAAATTTTTGGTAGAAATTTTTGTTATTTTTGCTCAAAACACAGATTTTGGGTACTCGTTAGAGCAAAAAATAAGCAAAATATAAAAAAATTTCTACTGAATTTTTTTCAATTTTTACAACTGAAGAAAAATCTGTACATCACATGGGTATGTTTTTTGTAATGTGAAGAACCAACAAAAATCATTTTTCAATTATCACCATACACATGTACTCCATTTATCCAGTCTTATGCATATGTGTGAAGTATGGGGATTTGGACACAAAATAACAACTCAAATTGAGCTTCAAAGGGACATAACCCTGTCCCAACAATATTATCACAGTCAATTATTCAACACAGAAAAATTACTCTTTTATGCTCAGATCTGAAACTACTAAATGAGCCGGCACATAGGAAAACCAACAAACTGCATATGCGAAAACAAAGACGCAGATCAGCTGTGCAGTAACTGCACAGCTGATCAGTGCCTTTGTATTCGCCACACGGATAGTACAATTCCTCTTCCACTTTTATCCAAAGTTTCAAACCTCTAGCTTACTTCTGTGACTGAACAGCGCGGTTTGTGTCAGACCTAGTCGGAATCCCACATTGTTGGTTTTCTCATGCAGTGGCTCAAGCGTACATTTTTTTTTTTTTTCAAGCAAGTCTCACAATCTAGCACTTAATATTTTATCATACATTTAGTTCCTGATGATACAACTTCATTTGAAGACTTTTCACACTCCATGCTATATAAATATTATTAACACTTTGTACTTTCTTTGCATGTTTGCCGAATTCATTTCTAAGCAAAAAGAAGAAAACATATCATACAAGAAAAATAACAAAAAATTTAACAATTTGCATCTTTTAACTTGCATTTCCTGTGCCTCATTTTGGCATTGTATAAATCATATAAATTGCTTTTACTCTTTCTGAATGCCCTTTACATTAACACTGTGAGTCACATCATGAAAAAGCCTGCCTTGAATGTCTCCGATCGAATTTGATCATTTTTCATTTACTGCCCAGAGTTAATGTGTCAAGGTCAAGGTCACAACTTGGCACGAGTGGGGATCAAAGTCCCCTCGTCTCTAACCAGATTCAAACATCTTTAATTTCTGCAAAGACGGTCTTTTTCATAAAGTAACCCTTAAATTATGTCATACAAACTCAACAGAGACAAAAATGACTACTTTATGTATTTTTTCATTTTTACTTAAATGGATACAGCTAGTATAGTTAACAGAATAAAATTAAACCAAATTTCAAATTCCTACATGCAATTTATCTATTGAGAAAAAACAACAACACAGACTTAAGCACAAAAAAGGGTCACATTATATTTTCTTAACTGACCTTGGTTTTTGCAGCAAAATAATAACAAATAAAATATCAGACTAGCACAATACAAGTTTATTAATGGGGTGAAATTAAGACAAAAATTAATTTCATATGCCATGCATTTCATATTTCTTTTATTCATGATTTAAGGCTTTCATACGTTTGGTATTCAACATAAGGCTGCCATAAATTTCCCAGTCAACATCAGATTTTCATGCTACATGTATTCATGCATACAGCTTTCATAAATTTTGTATTCATGCATAACTTTCATGTATTTGTGTAAATGTAGTTGCGCTAAATAAAATTTGAACATTCAACATTACCTATTCGAACTTAACAAGCATGCTTGAGGGGAAAATATACTCCGAAAACAAACAAATAACATACATAACCAATAATAAATTGCATAACAACATATAACAATGCTAGAAACAAATAAGTCTCAAAAAACAGTTCTATTCATCATGTTTGCGAACAATGGCGAAACGCAGAGAGACTGAGAAACGGATCAGGTTTTTGAGTCCAAAAGCTTTGTGAGGTTTCCCACTATAGGTCTATCAAAACTATTCTCCTGAGCTAAAGGAGAATACAGAAGGCTTGAAATATCAATGTTAGAAAGAAAAGTGTTTATTATTTCTATATTGAAAGCATAGGCCATGCTCCATTGAACAGTTATTTGGTTGATTACACGAATAACCAGCCTCCTTTAAGAAAGCTTCCTGGTAAAACGAGCTGGCAACCATTGCAGTTTTGACTGTTTTTCAAATTTCTATCGATAATTTATGCTTAACCCTGTAACAACAGGCCTCCCTCTACGAAATCGAAAATTTGGAGGTACCAGTAAAAGGTTGCATCTAGCAAAATTGTCAAAGTAAAAATTCTTCAACTAACAAGATTATTTGAGCCGCATCGTGAGAAAACCGGATTTTTGCCTATGCGAAAACAAAGGCGCAGATCAGCTTCGCAGTAACTGCGAAGCTGATCAGCGCCTTTGTTTTTGCTACACGGATAGTACAATTCCTCTTCTTCATAAATCTGAAATTTCAAGCTTCTAGCCTTTATCTGTGACTGCACAGGCCGAGTTTGTGTCGGACCTGGTCGGAAACCCTGAAGACTGGTTTTCTCGCGTCGCAGCTCATTTGATTTTTGGCCGTTATGTCAGTCTCTCTGACCATTGAAAACCGAGGTACTTCTTCATACTATGTCATGGTGTAACCAAATTTATAAACGATATCACAAGAAATGTTAAGAAAGAAAATGTGTCATTAACACCATTAATCTAAAGACAACAAACCCAACTCTGCATCAGGAAAAAATGTCCGTGAAATGTATACCCCCTTAAACCCCACTTTTGATATAGAAAACTGGGGTTTGCAGGGGTATAGCTATTTTTCTTATTTTTGCGCCAAAACATAGATTGTGGGTACTCATTAGAACCGCCTCAGGGAGACGCCTGCAAACCCCAGTTTTACTATATAAACGTGGGGTACAAGGGGGTATACATTATTATGTTTTCCTGATGATATGTTTTACTGACTAGACTGGCTCCCATCCTATGTTCATATCTACCTCATCATATCATGTTCTATAACCTCCAAAAATATTTTTGTACCAGTTATCTCTCTTCTTAATTAGGCCAGCAATATAAGATGTGCATTTTTTACTGTTAAAACATAAGTTTGACGATGGGAGCCAGTGTAGCTACTGACCAACAAGGAAATGATCACATCCTGCTATAAAGTTACGCATTTTTTTCTACAGAAGCTACCTGAATATATATTGGCACTGCCCAAAATGTTGATCGGTATGAAATTTGCTAATTGCCAACTAATCAAAATTGCTAATTGCAGACTAATTTAAATGGCTAATAGCCGAGTCTAAGCAGACTAAATTAAATCCCTTATATCAGTCTAATTAAAGCAAGAAAAGCAACAGTTCCCTGCAGCATAATAGTGTTTGAGCTTTTGATGTACATAGTAGATAGTAAAATAATGGAATATTCAGCAAATTAAAACAGCAGTCACACATTAGCGTATAACCCAAACGAGCGCCAGGCGTATGAAAAATGTCAACACGCTGAAGATTTTGGACGTATAAAAATGATTTGTACCTTTAACTCGCTTTAGCAGTCACACATTAGCGCGCGACTGAGGCGTGTGCCGGACGTATAAAAAATCTCAAAGTTTTAGAGTACGTTTGTCTTACGTCCCGGACACGCTAAGCACACGCTATGGGCGCGCAGCTAACGTTCAACGCGCGCAGCACACATGCTTGGGGCACGCTACTGAAGCAATATCTCATAAAATCGGAACGCGCGTGGAGCGTACACTGGCGTGCCTCAAACATGCGCCAAATGCGTTCGAAGCGTATTCAACTAGCCTGTAGCGCGCTTGGAACTTATTCGAAACGTATAAGTCACACGCCCGGGACACGCCGAGCTTCTAGAAAATTTTTAAGCATGTTTAAAAATTTTTGATCCCAAACACACACGAAACGCGCGATGATTTTTAGCGACATACAGCGACGCGCGCCGGACGTACACCAAGCGCACACAACATACTCATAACGCGTTTCGAACGTGTCTCCGACGTGTGTCTGGCGTATGTGGAATTTTGCAATTTTTCAACACGCGCGGCACACGTTTCACTTATACGCTAATGTGTGACTGCTGTTTAAGTTCACAAAAGACCCATTACTTGTTATAAAGTTGCCAGTGAAAAACATGAGCTCTAATCACACTTTAAATTGTTAATGGTACATTTGAAGCATTTTCAATACAGCATTTTAGTCTCCGTCTCTATTTCTACCAAGAACTTCATTCAAGTATTCAGCATTTTCTTTTGAATGCCATCAAACCAATCATGCTAAGTACATGATGTAAAGGTGCACACCATAAGCACCAAGAACTTCATTCAAGTATTCAGCATTTTCTTTTGAATGCCATCAAACCAATCATGCTAAGTACATGATGTAAAGGTGCACACCATAAGCAAACACATAGGGGCTTAGCTATATTCCACCATTTCATGTCTTGGTGTCAAATTCAGACTGTGATCTAAGTACAAAATTCTACATGTTCTAGGGCTGAGCTCTTATTTCAATTCACACCTCAACACGAGGCTGAAAAAATATGTGGACAAAATATTTAATTACACTCGGAAATCTCACATTTTAGATGTGTTTTAGGTTCAAATATGGCTATTTTGTTGTTATTTATTTGTTAATTAAGGTAGAAATATAGCTACTTTTTCACAAGCTCAGTTATTTTGACATGCCAGAAAAACAGGAGGAAAAACAGGATAAAAGAACTAATTAATACCAAATAGCGACAAAATCAAGAACATACAAACTGCATCATGTTTCAAGTAAGCTAAGCCTCTGTGGACTTTTAACAATGGTGGTAATTTTAAACATCCTCTGCTACGGAAAACAAAAATGTTCAAAAATACATCAATCATACCATTCAATAGTATTCTGGCATAGTTACAAACAAATTTGGGTTCTGATTGGTTAAAACTGTGTTTACTGGTTTCTGATTGGTTGATGCTGTTTCCAGATCTGGCACTCTGTGTTCTGATTGGCTGGTACTGTGTTTCTTGATGGTTAACATTGGAATGAATGTTTTGTTAATTTGAGACTGCCTGCTGAAAATCTCACATTAACATGGCTTTCTGCTGAATATTCCCTCATTGTTGTAGCTTTCTCTGCTGAATTTTCCCCGCTACATCGTCATGGCTTTATAAATATTACCCATAAATGTGGCTTTCTATTCAGAAACCCACATCAACTTAACTGGATTTTTAGGGACATTTGCCTATATATCACAATCTCAATCACCTTGAACCATTATAATTCGAACAACTATCCTCCTAGTGATCCCGTTCATCAAAGGTCCGACGTCGCATGTCTTTTCATGTGTAGTGCAAGGTGGTCCGAACGCGAGAATGAGCGATCACAAAATTTACACCGAAATGGCTTTGCTCCCGTGTGTTTACGATAATGTCGTGTAAGTTCATCAGATCGTGCGAATCGCCATTCACATCCCTCCCAGGAGCAAGAGTATGGCTTCTCACCTAGAAAAGATGGGAAAAATCAATTAATTTTGAAATGTTCAGAAGCGAAAACATCATAGTAAGAGATAGGCTAAACTACATAGACATTTTTTTACTACATACATGTAGATGTTCTTTTTTTTAAATGAATAATGAATGTGTAGTTTTATCAGACTGCTTCCTAAATTAGCGGTCTTGTCTGAACCTTCACTGTTTTCAACAAGCAAAGTGTCAGATTGAGACCATGCAGGTTCAATATTGAGAATAAATCGAAATGTCAAAAAGCCCAGACACACATTGAGTTGTCTCCCTTGGATCATAATGGCTATAATATACCAGTATGCCCACGCTTTACAGTTTTCAGTGTCAAAACAGGGCCAACACTTCGTTCAGATAGCTAGCTAGTTCAGAGCAAAACTAAGAAAAGAAATAATGTGCTGACTACCATGTTTGCTGAAATCGTGCTTCAATATCTGATGATTTTAATTTTTAATGAGAACATTTATCATCCACAATCCCTCTGCAATCATTTATAATCTATAGTAATGAAAGAGATGGAAAATTATTGTTTTTAATCTGCTTGGAATCTGATTACCATAGTTTTCCTAAGTATTCAAAAATTCTGAAAATTCTTTACTCGAAAAAAATAAGCGGCTATTAAAATGCCATCAACCTTTGAAAATGTAAGCTACAAATGGCGAAAAACTTAGAAAACCTTAATCATACAGCTGCTCTAAGAGCAGTCTGTTCTGGGTCTTTGTTGTCTGCCATGAAATGAGCCGAAATGTGAGAAAACCAGTCTTTGGGGTTTCCGACCAGGTGTGACACAAATCGGTCTGTGCAGCTTCAGAAGATGGATAGATGCTTGAAATTTTGGCTGTAAGTAGAAGAGGAATTGTACTATCCGAGTGGCAAAAACAAAGGTGCTGATCAGCTGTGCAGTTACTGTAAATTTGATCTGCGCAATTGTTTTCGCATAGGCAAAAATCCTGTTTTCTCATCATGTGGCTGAAATGATTGGTGTGGAAAAACTTTTGAAATTTATGGTAGGATTGTTTTTCTGTCTAATTTGTAATATGAAACTGACAACAACGCCCTTCGATATTAAAAAATATTCATCAGAAATATGCCATTCAGCAGTCTTAAATTAAATTAAAAATTCTTAAAGATTCCATGACACATAATATGAAAAACTAGGTCTTCAAAAGTTCTGTAACTGTTTGCGTTAACATGAATTTCAAGCTGCTCAAATAAAATATGCAAGTCATTTTTCCTGCTTTTTAAAACATATTTTGAGATACTTGCTAGAAAACACAGAAAATCAGGTAAAGTAATGTCAAAAATGAGACAACTTCCAGTTTAAAAAAAAAATCAGAATGGATGTGAAAACAAGGAGGCAGACTATGCATGCAGTAGAACCCGATCAGCACATTTATCTGTCAATGCATTTAAAACATGAAGCTAGCTTTTGAAGGTGAGCAGACGCAAGTCTTGATTTTCTCATGACATCAGGCACAGATAGTGTGTTTCCACTACGAAACTTGCCCATGCAATATATAGAGAATTTTTTCAACAGCAAAAATTGAAAATTTCATTGGAAAAATTTCGACATTTTTCTTATTTTTGCTCAAAACATACATTGTGGGTACACATTAGAACCACCTCGCCGAGGCGGTTCCCGGCGAGGCGGTTCTAACAAGTACCCACAATCTATGTTTTAGATAAAAAATAAGAGAATTAGGTATACTCCTGCAAACCCCATGCAGCAGTTTTACTATATAAAAGTGGGGTTTAAAGGGGGTATACATTTCACAGACCTCTTTTCCTAATGATAGATGACTTTATCAAATTTCACCTGAAAATGTCATCCTCCTCAAGTTTATTTCTGGAAGCTCCATGAGACTTAATTGTTCTGAGAAAATGTCATTCAGCAGCATGATTGTACAATTTTGTTTTGTGGTTTCATGTGTTTATTTGTTTCAAATAAAGACAACAATTTTTCAGTCATATGGATTGAGCCAGTGCTTCCAGGGTATTAATCATTCACTACTTTGTGTGCTTTCTTGCTCAAGGGCCCAAGCGCAGGTTCAAACTCAGGACCCCTCAAGCATTCAAAATTCTACCACCAGGCCTCCACACTTCCAAACCTCCCGACATGACCATTGCTGTTGACTGGGACGTAGAGCATCAATTCAAACAAAACCACACTTCCATCTATCTAAAAGAGTCAAATATAAAATACTGTACCTGTATTGTGTTCTCAATTGAGTTTTTAAATGTGAACTTTTTATGTATTTTCAATAGACTTAAAATTATGTACCTGTATGTGTTTTTCAATGAGAGAACTTTTTGTACACCTTCTTAAAGCCATTGTACGGACACTTGTGATTCTTGGTTGGTGTCTTACCTAGTTGAAAAAAACTTGATTTTAAGTCGATTATAAAGAGTAATGAATAAAATACTATACCTGTATGTGTTCTTAAATGAGCTTTTAAATGTGAACTTTTTGTGTACACCTTTTTGCACCCATTGTACGGACACTTGTGATTCCGTCGTTTTAAATCGGGACTAATGTCTGTTAATGTAGAAGTCACTGGTCGTATAGGGGGTGTGGGGAGAGGGGGTCTCTGAGTATGTGGAACAGGCTGCGCACTGTAAGGACGTGATCGATTAGCACTATGTCCAGGGAATAACAGTCTTTGCTGTTTATGTAACATTTCGGCACTGTGTAGCCGTACAGCCACAGTCGTTGTACGACCGGGCTGCGCAACAAGTCTTAAAGCGAACGGATCATTGGATTTGGGTGCGATCGGAGACAAGGGCGGATCACTATTGTTACTATCCCATGACACACCACTACTTGATGAACTAAAGCTATTTAAACTAATCGTATCGGCAGTTCTGTCATTAAGGTTCAAATGTGCGAGTTCTTCAAGTCGGTCCTCAGTCTCAGTTTCATTTCCATCCTCCTCGTATTCCTCATCAAGAACATTCAACGGTTCCGGAATTATCAAATCCTCATATTCCTCCTCCTTGCCCAGCCCCCCTATGGCAATCTCCGCCCCCTCCCGGTCACTAGCAGGACAGGGTGTGGCTGGGGCAGACTGGGCCTCCCAAGCCTGGCGGGGACTGTGGTCGTCCTTGAGTTTCTTGAATGACGTCAGTTTGGGCTCGTTCTTAAGATACCGCTCCATTTCTAGACAGTTCTGAAAAGATAGAAGAAAACTTTCTAAGAATCATAATGCTTTCTTATTTTCGCCTCTTTTAATTGTGGTTTAATGTCCCAATCAACAGTTTTTTTAGTCTATGTGGTCGGTATTTAACCAGGAGACGTATATACTATGGGGAGTTATGTGCATTGCTCAAGGACACAAAGCCACACTAATTGACCAAACCCAAGACTTCTCAATCTGGACTCTGGACATACCCCCACCACTAGGCCACCATGCTTGACAATAATGGTATATAAATACATGTATAATACATTTATATGATCTCAATCATAACAATTCACAATTCAATTTACACAATTCTGTCGACATATTGTTTAGATTAGATCATCGTAGGCGGTGACAGCTGGTTACAGTTTGAAATGCACCATGGGAAAATCCGACATTTTCCTGATACTATATGACAGCAACGCTGCAGATCTGCATCCATATATGGAAGGAATCTGATATTGTCCTTACTTTCTGGCAATGTCGGGTCTTCGACAATCTATTTATAGGCACTGGGGAAAACCCATACAAATCTGGGCATACCAGTGTACCAAGTTTGTGATGAGGCCACAACATATTATATTGATGGTTTTCCTGGTTTGCAACATATTTTTTAATGAATGATAAATTAAATGATATGGTTCAGCATGAATCACAGTTGGCAGTATAACCTATGTGCGATCGATGACTTGACTATAATTTAAACTATTGGTATCCATGCTTTTTTGGCAAGATTTTTTTTTTCAGAAGCATATCGTTTCATTTTGAATTAATGTTTCTATGAAATTCACTGACATTACAGAAAGCAAACTGAAATATTCATGGATCATAAGATGCTTTGTAAAGTCCTGTACATGTATGTGCAAAATTGCATGCTTTAAAATACTGTAGATCCGGAAATATTCGCGAGAACTTAATTTTCGCTAATATTCGCGAATTGGTTGCCTCGCGAATTCAAAGTTCTCGCTAATAAAGAGTCACTATAAACTCTATATAATACATGGACACTCACTCGCGAATTCAAGAACTCGCTAATAATTCGCAAATAGAAAATTCGCGAAATAAAAGTCACGCGAAAATTTCCGAATTTACAGTAATGAAATACACAAATAAAGATATATACCGGTACCATGCAAATATGGGTAAAACTCGCTTATCAGAACTTGCAGCATGTTTAATAGCTAGGAGTACTTTTATTCTATTAATATGTAACTCTACATTATAAATCATGAATATAATTTATTCATATAAACTTGCAGCAAGAAAATTAAAACCTAGTGAAAATATTCATTCTAAAGTGCATTAGACATTACCTTAAAAAAAAAGAAGAAGAAAATAAACCAGAGGACCATTGGTCCTGAGAACGCTCACCTGAAGCCTGATCTTGGAGTATTAAGTCATCATGAAATGACCTTGACCTTGAATACTCACACACCTTTATTGACTTCATAAGTTGTCTGCATCTGCAAAGTTTCAGGTCTCAGGCTGCAATAGTTTCCAAACCCAGTGATTTCTGAGAAAACCATAATTTTAATTTTGATATTTAAATGACCTGGGGTCAAGGTCAAGAAATGACCTTGGCCTTCATTAATTACTTACCTTCATTGACTCCATTAGTTGTCTGCATCTAGCAACTTTCAGGTCTCAGGCTGCACCAGTTTCCATAATATCCACTGTTTTCGCCTTTTCCCATGTAAAAGCCTATGTTTCCAAAATTGACATTGCCGTAAAATAGGTCAAGGTCATCCTAGGGTCATTATTTCAACAAACTATGATGGGCTGGAGTCATGCTACATACCAAGTTTCGCGAAAATCGGCCAGCCGGTTCTGGAGAAGAAGATTTTTGAGTGGTTTTTACCATAGTTGGGCATGGCAGCCATCTTGGTCATGTGACCGGAATTTCAAACTTTCGTTCCCCCTATCCATAGACGCTCCACATAAAATTTCACTTTGATTGACCAAGCAGTTTCAGAGAAGAAGATCTTTGAAAAGTGTGTATGGACGACAGACTGGCCAAGGTCAAGAGATGACCTTGACCTAAATTAATCACATACCTTCATCTACTCCATTAGTTGTTTGCATCTACCACTTTTCAGGCCTCAGACTGCAATAATTTTCAAAAAATCCATAGTTTTCACTTTTTCCCATGTAAAAGCCTATGTTTCCAAATTTGACCTTGCCGTAAAATAGGTCAAGGTCATCCAAGGGTCATCATTTTATCAAACTATGATGGGCTGAAGTCCCCAATGCTACATACCAAGTTTCGTGGAAATCAGCCCACCGGTTCTGGAGAAGAAGATTTTTGAGTGGTTTTTACCATATATGGGCGTGGCGGCCATCTTGGTCATGTGACCTGGATTTCGCGATCAAACTTTTGTCTCCCCTACTCATAGATGCTCCACATAAAATTTCACTTTGATTGGCCAAGCAGTTTCAGAGAAGAATATCTTTGAAAAGTGTGTATGGACTACAGACTGGCCAAGGTCAAGAGATGACCTTGACCTAAATTAATCACATACCTTCATCTACTCCATTGGTTGTTTGCATCTACCACTTTTCAGGCCTCAGGCTGCAACAGTTTTCAAAAAATCAATAGTTTTCACTTTTTCCCATGTAAAAGCCTATGTTTCCAAATTTGACCTTGCCGTAAAATAGGTCAAGGTCATCCTATGGTCATCATTTGATCAAGCTATGATGGGCTGGAGCCCCAAATGCTACATACCAAGTTTCGTGAAAATCGGCCAGCGGGTTCTGGAGAAGAAGATTTTTGAGTGGTTTTTGCCATATATGGGCGTGGTGGCCATCTTGGTCATGTGACCTGGATTTCGCAATCAAACTTTTGTCTCCCCTAGGTTCCATTCACAGTTTCGTACTTTTGAGGTGGGCCAAAATTTTCAATATTAAGGGGTAGGGCATGAAATTGGGCTGTAAATTATCCTCTTTCAATAATTTGCCGACATCTTTCCCCAAATCGGATCAATTATGCCTCAAACATGTGAAAAATACTTATTTTCTATTTTTAGACTGGTAAAAACCGGGATTATATAAGGATCCCGGATCGTTTGCCAGTCATAGCCGGTGACGCTCTTCACTGTCGTTTTTGCAGGGGTTATCTTTGTTCACAAATAGCGAAAAAAGTAGACGGATGGCACATATTTGTGCACTGCTCATTATGATCCTGGGTCGATTCTCTAAGTATTTGCATGAGATCTATGGGGCTTCCTTTTGCACAGAATATGCATGGGGGCCCAGACTTCAGGCATATTTTACGAAAATTCACTGGTCTGAAAGAGGGGGTAGGGGAAAATATCCCCAATACAGGTAGGGTGATAGTCAGTTCTAGGCAATTTAAATGATGTTATTTTGTTGTTAGACATTTGATTTAATGATTTTATGGGAGAAATCGGATTGTTCACCAGATTTGACAGAGCTATTATCAATTTTGGCGGATCTAGCAAAATTAACTGAAAAATGCTCATTAAACTGTGGATTGCTACCCTACCCATGGATGCTCCACATAAAATTTCACTTTGATTGGCCAAGCAGTTTCAGAAAATCCATAGTTTTCACTTTTTCCCATGTAAAAGCCTATGTTTCCAAATTTGACCTTGCCGTAAAATAGGTCAAGGTCATCCAAGGGTCATCATTTTATCAATCTATGATGGGCTGAAGTCCACAATGCTACATACCAAGTTTCGTGGAAATCAGCCCACCGGTTCTGGAGAAGAAGATTTTTGAAGGGTTTTTACCATATATGGGCGTGGCGGCCATCTTGGTCATGTGACCTGGATTTCACGATCAAACTTGAAATGCCACTACCCAAGGAGGCTCCACATAAAATTTCAACTAGATCGGCCAAGCGGTTTCAGAGAAGAAGATCTTTGAAATTGTGGACGACGGACGGACGGACGCCGGACGGACGGACGCCGGATCATGGCCATCCTATAAGCTCACCTTGTGAGCCTTCGGCTCAGGTGAGCTAAAAATCAAATTTCAAGGTTTTCTCACACAAATTTTAATGGCAATTTGATCTTAAAATTTTACATCAATCTCCTTGCTTCATCAACCATATCCCTCAAATTTTATATAAAATCTTTATTTGATCCTTGTAGAGAGAAAACGCATGGCGACAAAAATCGGACTCTCACTTAGAACATCAGAGATGTAAATTTTAAGGATCAGAGTATGCAATACATGTATTATAGCTCCAAAATTTGGTATCCTCAGCAAAAGCAATTAAGGACACATACACACTTATTGCACATCAGCTGAATTACACATGTCCAAATATACAGTTTTTCCCCCATGGCCTGTAGTATACATCTATCCATTTTGTCAGGTAAAAAAAAGTCAAAAGTCAGCATATTCTCTTTCATCTTTTATAATGAGACAGATTTTTTTTCTTCTCCAAGTTCATGCTACATGAATTACATTCATCTGAATTATTCTAAGCTACTACTGGTCTCCAAATTAGATTCTTTAATTTTTGAAATTACAGATTGAAGTTTAAAATTAATAGACATTTACCGGCCGGCCAGCGACTGAAGAGCATAAGGTATTTTTTCTAAGAACTTCTGTAAAACATCAGGAAAACAAGTCTGTGAAATATATACCCCCTTAAACCCCACTTTTATATAGTAAAACTGGGGTATGCAGGGGTATACCTATTTTTCTTATTTTTGCTCCAAAACATAGATTGTGGGTACTCGTTAGAACCGCCTCGTCGAGGCGGTTCTAATGAGTACCCACAATCTATGTTTTGAGCAAAAATAAGAAAAATATCAAAAATTATTTTCTTTTTTTACAACTTTAAAAATTTCTGTTTATTGCATGGGCATGTTTTCGTAATGAATATTAAAAGTAAAAAATGCTTATGAACATGCATCATGCATGCCTTTTCATCCTATTATACGACATGAAATCTGATTCTAAGCTATTAGTGTCAGTAACACCCACAGACAACGTACACGCAATCAGAAAGGCAACAAGTACATGCAGCTCTTTAAGTTTGTATCATAATTGAGCCGCTGCATGAGAAAACCAACAATTTGGTGTTCCGACCAGGTCTGACACAAACCAGGCTGTACAGTCACAGAAGATGGCTAGAGGCTGGACATTTTGGATTTAGAAAGTAGAGGAATTGCACTATCCGTGTAGTGAAAGCAAAGG
Source organism: Rugalucina vietnamica (assembly GCA_964017185.1). NCBI lineage: Eukaryota > Metazoa > Mollusca > Bivalvia > Lucinida > Lucinidae > Rugalucina > Rugalucina vietnamica. The sequence goes on along the minus strand of OZ024884.1, from coordinate 27,150,542 downwards.
CGCTGATCAGCTTCGCAGTTACTGCGAAGCTGATCTGCGCCTTTGTTTTCGCCTTTGCAGACTGTTGGTTTTCCCATGCGGCGGCTCAATTATGAGCCAATTATGAGCCACATTACAAATGAGAAAACCGGATTTTTGCCTAAACGTGGCAACTGCAAAGCTGATCAGTTCCTTTGTTTTCGCTACTCAGATAGTACATTTATTCCTCTTCTTCTTAAATCCAAAACCTCAAGCTTTTAGTCTCCTTCTGTGACTGTACAGGCTGGTTTTTGTCAGAAACCCTGAAGATCAGTTTTCTCGCGTCCCAGCTCAATCATTTTGCAAGACTTAAAAGTACCCTCATATTAATAGATGGGTTGCTTAATGACAGTTTCAAGTATAGACCGTTTTCAACTCCTTAATGGTATTCCTAAATTTGAAAATAAAATGCACCAACTATAATGCACTAACTGCAAAAATCACAGCTCAGCATGCAAATTAGAGACTGAAATTGCGCAGGTGTCTTAAAATTTGAGTACAAATTATATAGCTTTGATACCCCAAATTTTCACACCAAATTTTCTTAAAATTGCTGGATAAAATGTCAAAGTAATAAAATAGTGCATGCACGGACAGTCAAAGAAAATGTGGGGTGCAAAATCTGAAGCCCCATAAAATTTGACTGCATTCTACAGAGCACTTTGACATTCTGAAAGTACATGACACAGAACTGGACCCATGAAATCTAATAGGACGGTGTCCTGAGGGCAAACATCAGGAAAACATGTCCGTGAAATATGTACCCCCTCAAACCCCACTTTTGTATAGCAAAACTGGGGTTTGCAGGGGTATACCAGTCCTATTTTTCTTATTTTTGCTCCAAAACACAGATTGTGGGTACTCGTTAGAACCGCCTCGGCGAGGCGGTTCTAACGAGTACCCACAATCTATGTTTTGAGCAAAATTAAATAAGAAAAATATCAAAGATTTTCTACCGATATTTTTCAATTTTTACAACTTAAAAAATCTCTGTATATTGCATGGGCATGTTTTCGTAATGACCTGCAGGCTCAGGGGGTAGTGTCATTATCTCCACTATATCTAGTCAAACTCAAAACAAAAAATCAGAGTAGCCTTTCCAAATATGGGGACAGCTCTAGATTTTTTCAGCATTATAAAAATGAAGATTTCATTAGAAAATTTTTGATATTTTTCTTATTTTTGCTCAAAACATAGATTGTGGGTACATGTTAGATCCACTTGAACGAGGTGGTTACCTAACGAGTACCCACAATCTATGTTTTATAGCAAAAATAAGAAATTTAGATATACCCCTGTATACCCCAGTTTTACTATATAAAAGTGGGGTATAAGGGCCCTGGTATACATTACATGGACATCCTGATGTTTTGCTCAGACCTTGAATTATACATGGATCTCATATTTCTATATGTCCACTGGTATAAAATTGATACCAATATATAATTTTCTGACCATTACCATGGCAACCATAACAATATAATATTATAATTCCAAAGAGAGTGTTTTTATATCAACAAAGTGATAAAAGATAATATCATTCTGATGTCCACAAATAATGGATACCATTATAATGGCATCAATGAAAGTAAATTGAAAGATCTTTTGACTAAATAATCTATACTGGTCAAAATATGTTTCACACATGGCTCCATTGGTAAAAATGTGTCTATATTCGTATTCAAAGCAGACAGCAAAAATATGTCTATATTCATATTAAGAGCAGACCAGCAATTGATCGTCACATACCCTAGAGCTCTGTTGACCTTGATAAAGGCAATATATCCCATAATTTAAAGTATGCATCTCTATTAGAAATGTCTCTGACCCCTTCAGGTGCATATGAGCATTCAGTACTCTGATCTTTTATTATTTCTATCTTTATTTCCTCATATCAACTTATTATATACGGAAAATTATTATTTTCTCAGCAAATTACTCTTTTCTCGGCAAATTATGATTCGCTCACAAGGAAAGATGCTAAAACTTCAAAGATCTTGAAGGTCCTTAATTGGAGCTATAATGAATATAAAGTATAGTAGTATATCATAAGCCAATGGCTGATGGTGGTCATTAAAGAACCTGCCTTATCATTTGAGCCGAGACAGGAGAAAACTGGTCTTCGGGAGTTGCGACCAGCTCCGGCTTAAACCGGCCTGTACAGTCACAGAAGCAACCTAGAAGCTTAAAAATTCGAATTTAGGAAGAACAGGGACAGTACTATTAAATCGAGAATTGAATACAAAGGCGCTGATGACAGCTTCGCAATTATTGCGAAGCTGATCTGCACATTTGTTTTCTCATAGGCAAAAATCTGGTTTTCTCACGATGCGGCTCATTTTAAGCATGTGCAAATAGAAACCCAGTGCATTATAACTGAGTTCAGCCGCATGCTCAGTGTGCTCAAAGGAGCATAATTCATATCACAGAAAGCTCACAATTTGTACTGGAAATTTTATTTTATTGCCAACCAGTTGACCTGACTCCAAATCCTGAAGTTTGAGCCCTGCGTATGCTGTGATGTATACCTTGGCTTAATTCTAACCTGGCCAAAGACAGGTTTTGACTTTCAATCAATGTTAATTTACAATATTCAAAATGTATAAACAAGAAAGGATGTTAATAAAGCAAACATCAAAGGCCGTAAATGGAGTCATTATGAATGAGAAAGATAAGAACCTATGGTCATTATACTTGAGCTTACATGCTAGAATGCTTATTGAGAACCGCATCACATAGACAACAGCAACCATGTCTTTGCATGATGGAGCAGTTTGAACCAGATTCATTACGATCAGTGCCTTATTATTAAATAAATATGGACAAGCAATTGTATCACCATGCCGAAAGGTAGCATGGACATTAAATTTTAGGCTTGCAGCACAGATTCTGTAACTAATCAAATCAGCTAGTTTTTGCATGACATATATAGACTTATAAATGGGCTGAGATTGTCATCAGCCAACCCATTAGGTACCTCAATTAGCATTTTAAGATGACAAACTGGTCACAACACTCATGTTTATAAGGCCAGAGACCGAAGCAATTAACTTGGAGGGAGCGCGGTGGAGAAGTGGTAGAGCATCTGAAATCGAATCCAGAGGTCCTGGGTTCGAACCCCACAGGCGTCACTGTGTTGTGTCCTTGAGCAAGACACATTTACTCCCTACAGTACTGGTTAAACCCTGGAAGAGTTGGCTCCGACCTGACATGACTGAAAAATTGTTCACTGGACCTTAAGCCTCAATACAAACAAACATATTAACTTGGCTTTAAAGGTCAAGGTAAATATGCTTTGAAGAGTTTGGTTTTAATATGGTCATCAAATAATATTTATGAACCACAACTTTCAAGATTCCAATTAAGTGGATCTAAACCACCTGTGCAACAGTCAAGCTCGGCAGGTCTCAGATTAAACAGATGATATTGCCAGAAGTCAGGTTTTCCCATGAGGTTGACAGTCCCTATATCAACACAAGATTCCAACCAATGATAACATTCAGCATGATAATTGAATGAAAACATTTTAGTTTGCAATTTGCAAAGGTTATGGAGTTCGGCCAAACTATTTACTACATTTTTCACTACCATTAGATTTTATAGCCTTATATTTTGAGGACAGCAAAATCATTATACAGGCGACTTACTGATTTAAATGCAGGCAGCTTCTTTCACTGGCATTACCATAAAAGATCTAAATCAGTCTGCATGCCAGGTTGTGTCAGTCTCTGATCCAATCAAGTATTATTTTTTTTCATCCTTAAATTTATTATAAATGATTCAGCGGCTGTATATAGACAAACTTTTGGCTATTTTCTATGATAAAGTTCATAAAAACAATCGAACAGACAAGCTTAGCGAACAGACAAGCTTAGTGACCACATACATAATTGATTTTGCAGGTGATGTTTTATTTTGTTAGTACACATAAACCTCTTTATAACACAGTTCATTTCAGCATGGTTTTGGATATAACACGGATCATGCATGGACCCCAAATGGTCATTTTATACTAATTTTGCTATATATCTATACATTTTGAACTCTCGTTATAACATGGATTGGTTAGCTGTTACGGAATTGTCTTGGACCCAGACAATGGTGTTATAAGGAGGTTGTGGGATACCTACAAGAATTTTCAGTCACAATGACATGTTTGTGTCAATGTTCTAAATTGCCGTAAATCAAAACATTTTGTTTGCCTGTCATCAAGTCATAACTTACAATGACATTCCAAAAACAATTTAAGATTTTAAAAGTCAATAATAGTTCTACGATTTCAATGACGACAAGGATCCGATTACCATTTTATTGTTTTACGTTTGCCAGAAGAAACAATAATATACTCATCGCCAGTGATTGCCATCTTGAGATTTCAACCGTGATGTCAATTTGCGGTCTAATAAAGTATGGTCTACTTCTTTGGTAACAGGCGACCGCATATTATGTTTCAAGAAATTTAAGACAAAATTCTTCAATATCTAATTCAACTATTGCTGAACAATTCTTCAGAAATTCGGGTACACAGCTTCTAAAAAATATATGAAAATGTCAAATATAGGATTTTATCATGGTCAAATCAGTGCCGCATGAGCTAAAATATCACCTCCAGGCTGGGCATATTTTGTTGGGTGGCTAAACAGACTATAAACACTTTTTATACCTTACAATTTTGAGAAAATAAACTGGGTTTAAATGGTCAAATGGACAGTTTTTCCTGTATAAAAAAGACATAATTTTGATCCAGTGTGTCCAATGTTCAAAAATAACTAGTGATAAAATGTACCACCCATGTTCGGGTGTTTCGGAAAAAGGTATCACTATAAGCTTCATGCATGCAGTGCATTATAATAGGTATATTAAGATCAGCATTAAAGATGGGGAGAAAACTTGAATTTTAGCTTAACCGTTAAACCTTTAAGGCAGGTTTTACACATGAAGCAGCTCATTTCCATGTTTAATGTCCAGTTTTGCTGTAGGACCTTCAAACAACAACAAAAGATTGTAATCTACACTGTAGCCAAGGTCAGAACATCAAGTTTTATACCACTAAACATCCCAAATCGGCCTTTAAAAAGTTTTACAATGCTATTTTGAACATTATATCACAGTTGTTTTAACATGAAAAAGCCTTAAACATCTTTTTTTTCAATCTTTTTTATGTCCATTAGCCAACGAAATTACAAAATTACATTTTTGTATTAAATCTTGATTAAAATTTGGGCAGAAATTTTTGGGATGAGTTTTTTTCAATAAGCAATAATGAAAGGAATGTACCCGCCTGACACCGCAAACATAAACAGCCTCTGGGCGCTAGAATAGTTCAAGGTCGACTAAGGATGGTAGAGGGTTAAATTATTTTGTGATGGTTTGTTGGGTGGTCATCAGATACAAAACTTATAAATCCAATCACATTTCAGATATATAACAATTGTTCTATATAATTTAATATGAGGTTAAATTCAAATTCATCAGTATGTACATGTAGTATGTTCAGCAGAAGGATAAGGGATCAATCTCCACTTCACTGGACCACTGGCACATTTCTTTCAATGATGTCATGAAAACATTTCTACAGCCAGTATTCCTGTTCTGCTAGTAACGTCTGTTGTGATAGGAATGTGCACTTAGTACTGATAATCTGCCTCAATGAGGCTGTATTGCAAAGGAAAAGTGTGACTAGGATAACTCTGACCATCCTGACATGACCTCAGCTATACTTACCAAAGATATTATTGTGTCTTTGAATCAAGCACTTTTAATGAAACATTAAATTTTAATGAGTAACAATAATGAGTAACAATACCTATCTCACTTTAATATAAGTCACTACAAGACAAAACCAAAAGTTTAGGATTCCGACCAGGTCTGACACAACTGGCCTGTACAATCACTGTAGACTTGAAGTTTGAAATTTCAGATTTAAAAAGAAGAGGGCTCATACTATCCATGTAGCAAAAACAAAGGTGCTGATCTCAGCTGTGCAGTTACTGATTGTTGGTTTTCTCATGCAGTGGCTCCTATAAAGAAGCAATAATGCTTCGACAAACAAACTGTCTCTGTGCATGTTATTCTGCAATAATTTACCAGAACTGCTAAATGCTACCTCAGCTAATTGTTACTTAATTGCTATACCAGAAAACCAACAATTTGCATATGCGAAAACAAAGGCGCAGACCAGCTTCGCGGTATCCGCGAAGCTGATCAGTGCCTTTCTTTTCGCTATACACAGACAGTACAATCCTTCTTTCTCATAAATCCAAAATTTCAAGCTTCTAGCCTGCTTCTACGACTGTAAAGGCTGGTTTGTGTCGGACGAGGTCAGAAACCCAAATTGTTGGTTTTTATCAAACAAAGGCTTACTTTATTAATTGCTATACCATTGATTCAGCAGGTAGAAGAGACAGCCATAAATTTTCTTAGAAAACTATGCTATAAACACTTCTGAGATCTTTTCATAGGCATTTCTTGAACTGAATTCTTAATAAGTTGCAGAACTGTATGATATATATGGAGGTTCTTTCAGTACAACAGACTTTTAATGTAATGCTCTAGTCATTTGTAACCACGCCCCGCCCCCCCCCCCCCCCACCCGGGGAATAGCGGGGACTTTGACTTTTGGTCCAACAAATCCCCACTTAAAGCCTCACCCTGCGGGGAATGCTCGTTGGTAAAACCACTGCTGTTTTCCCCCATGGCCTGTTATCTTCATTTTACTGCCCTTTTTGCCTATAGATATAAAGCAACCCCGAGCATTTCCCCCAGCACTGGTGTGGCAAATCTTTGTTCAAAGCCCCACTTATTTCCACAGCTATCCCCCACCCTTCCCCGGGGTAATGGGGGGGGAGGGGGCTGTGATTACAAATGACTGGTGCATAAGGGGAACTCAACTGTCTTGCTCACATTAACAACCCGGGTGTAGTTTTCAAACCTCCTTTTACTGACAGACACTACCATTGAGCCACCCCTAAGACAGATTTGTTTAAAATTTAGCTTCAAGGAATTTATGCAAGGTATTATTAAGGCCAAAAAAAAAAAAAATAATGTTTCTCAGGCACCGCCGCATCTGTCTGAAACCCCCCGCATTACCCCTTTTTATCGTCTCAAAAAAAAAAAAAATAAATAAAATAGCGCATCTGTTACAAATCTTCGTTTTTGTCTTTGGCGATCAAGGAGATAAAGCCAAGCGCTTGCAAAGAGGCATGGAAAGCGTCTTCATGATTTTGGGTTAATACAAAACATTTTTTTTTTTTGGACGGAAACATTTTTACTTTCGGATTCAAGCCGCTTCTTCCCAAGGTTGTTTCGGTCCAGTTTGTTTGAAGAAAAAAAAAACACTAGTATGGTGGAATGATTGTACCCTTAGAGGGTAGGGTAGGGAGGAATCCTTGTACAGGCGGATGGTTCACTAATAGGGTGGGTGTATCCTAGGAGCTAAGGTAGTGTGGAACCCTGGTAAGTTAGGGTAGTACAAGGCGCTGTTTTACCCTAATATATTCCTGTATTGCAGTTAAGGCGTTTATGTGCGGATGAATTCACTGTTAAAAAGATCGTTTGCAGGGAATTCGCCAAGGTTCAATTTTCTTACAGTTTCTCTTTATGGTAAAAAAAAATTAAAGCCGTTGTCAGGCGTTTGCCAAGGAGCGATTTTCTTACAGTTTCTCTTTATTGTACATTGAGAACAATTAATGGTAATTATCTTTTGCATATTTAAAACTGACAGAACAGGTTTTCTAATAGAAAGCATAATGTGTTTACGAACTGTGTCGGCTGCGTGTATATTCACGAGTGATAATTGCCATTTCAGTAATTTTTAGACGGACACAATCCACCGCTCGCGAAGAGTGGATGACACATTGTTTTCTTAAGATTAGCCATAAAAGTTGTGAAAATAAGCCAAAAGCACTAGGGGATTATCGATAGACCATAACGAGACAGTAAACACAGGCTGCTGTAGGCTATTTGTGACAACTGTTACGCAGTGTTGCTCACTTTCGACGGCGACACAAACCATAGATTTTTTTTAAGCATTGGGACACCTACATCTTGTATAATTCTATCCGATCAGAAAATGCGTTTGTGCTTTCTCGATTAAGAACGGCGAATTAAAATAATTGTAAATAAGGAATCGGCAATGACACTTGTCTGCGTTAAATATCCGGGTGCGCCAATAAGTCAAAGGTGGAACAGCAACATTAGCGTGGTGTTACTGACGCTTTTTTCACATTAAATCATTGTAGATCGTTTTTAATTGATTAAAATATTGAAACAAGCAAAATTTCACTTTTGTTTATTCCATTTTACAAGGACTCCGGGATAAACCGCCAATTTGCTCGATTAAGCAAATTAACACGCCGTATAGGCGCTTTTCCCCACCCACAAAAACTACATGAACTTTGATCAGCCTGGTCCGACTCAGTAGATTGTTTGCATTACGCGCTTCACCTATAACGCGCATGCGACTTGTGGACCCCGACCAGCGCCTTATAAGTTATAACGGGTCTGAAGTGTACACTAGTAGGGTGGGATGCGTGTATAGCTATACCCTGAGAGGGTAGGGTATGGAGGAACCCTAGTAGGGCATGATGGTTCACTAGTAGTAGGAGTACCCTAGGAGATAACGATAGGGGAAACCCTAGTAGGGTATGATGGTACACTAGTAGAGTGGGTGGCAATCGCTGAAAGGTGAATTGAGGATCTGTCATCAGGACAACAATTCTGTAATACTCCATTGTTGGTGGTGTTCTCATGGACCTGAATTGTTATTAGCTGTAAAAGTCATGGAATAAATGCCGCCTGAAAGATGTATCCAGCAAAGTTCGAAACGTCTACGAAACAATTTCGTTTCGCTCAAAAAAAAAAAATAAGTTTTGATAAGTTTAACCTCGTTTTCGGACTTACTTTCACTTTCCACCTACGTGAATATAGAGCTCACGAAACTCATAATTTTTACTTGTTTAATGGAATTGTCATTCAAAAGTAAGTAAATTATGATGTTTTGTATGTTGTATTCAAATTAGCAATAGCAATATTTCTGGCTTATTCTGCGTAGAAGTTGAGATTGATTTGAAATTGAGCGTTCGCCCGATCGCAAATTAGTATTGTCTTGCCTTGTATCGTAATGTTCCCCCGTCGATTTATCGATGCACCTCGTTTTAACCCCGAGAAAGGGTATTACCCCCGGTATTACCACCACCAAAGTGACCAGACCCCAATGATAGAGCTACACTGTCTGCCACCAACCATCACCTTGAAATATTTACTGTATTCCTATCACTGTGGTTGTTGTTTTTGGAGAAGAGAAGCCAGTCAAATGCTGAGCACCAAGTAAGGTAGCCACTGATACCATTTTAAAAGTCTTTGGTATGACCCAGCTGGTATTGAACGTACAAACTCCCACTTCCAAAGCCAACGCTGTAACCATTATGCCAGATGAGAGTCTGGTATTTCGACAGGAACATCATAATAGAAAATACAACCCACAGGTAAAGCTATGTGGTACAGTGGTATACATATATTTTTGTATTTTTGCTTTAAGACAGATTATGGGTGATGCAGCTCTAGTGCATACCCACAATCTATTGTTTTGAGCAAAATTAGAAAAATATCATTTTTTTTCACGCATGTTTTCCCGGTTGCCAAAAAAAAAAAAGTGGCCTCATCTGTTTTTTGGTGAAAAAAAAAAAAAAAAAAACCTGCCTGCCTCATCTGTTTTTTCCAAAAAGTGCCTGAGAAACAATTGTATTTTTTTTTTGGCCATAATCATAATTCATAATCTTGCCTGTAATAACAATCTTAAAAGAATGAAAAGAGAATGTTTAAAATAGGGGTCACCCAGGTTAAAATCTTTTTAGTGCACATACAATACCCCTGCGAAAATTAGTTCTTAATTGAAGAACTGTTCTTGAACTGCTCTTAAGAGTTCTTAGTATGTTCATAAAGGATTTCAAGAACATTTGTACTTGAACTGTTCAAGAACACACTTCAAGAACAGTTCAAAAACTTTTTAAGAACTCCTCAAGTTCGTAAATTGTTCTTAAATAGTTCATGAACATTTTAAGGACTTTTGTTGAACATATTATTGACTTAGATGTTCTTGAACTGTTCTTAAATTTGTTCTTGAACATTTTAAGGACTTTTCTTGAACATCTTGTCGATTTAGGTGTTCTTGAACTGTTCTTAAATTTGTTCTTGAGTCATTTCAAAGACTTTTCTTGAACAAGGGTTATAAGGCAAATGTTCTTAATTTGTTCATAAATTTGTCAGAATGATTCAGAAGGAAGTCATGTGACACCTAGGCATGCTGGGACTTTCCTTTTCTAAATGTCTTCTGCAGAAGAAAGGTCAGATTCAACAGAAATCTCTATTTAGTAGGTTTTTACTTACGCTTAAGATCTGACTGATAGAGGGAAAATGACAGAAACATGTCAAGAAAATATTTAAGAATTAGGTTGCTGCTTGTACATGCCTATTGTTTATGTATTGCACTGAAATTCATTTTTGAACCTAATATCCTTACCCCACCCACTTCAAATACATGTAATACACACACTTGGCTTGAAAATTGAATATCTTTTGGACCAGTGGGTGGATTTTGACCAAACTTTCATAGATACATGGTAAGGAGAGGGGAAAGAGTTGGTTAGATTTTGGGGACCGTGACCTTATTTTTAAGGTCACCAGCGGATGAAAAATGTTCAAATTAGCTTTTGTGATGCAACATTTTCAGATCAAATGGATGGTTTCAGACCAAACTTTCACAGAAACATTATTAGGAGGAAACCTAGAGTTGATTAGATTTTGGTGACCGTTACACCACATTTTCAAGGTCACCAGACTTTTAAATATGTTGAAATTAGCAGGTTAAGAACAGTTCAAAAACTGGTCCTGAGTAGTTAAAGAAAAAAGATTCTTGAAAAGTTCATGAACTGCTCTTAAAGTGTTCAAGAACAGTTCAAGTATATTTTAAGAAATGTTAAATTGGACAAATTTTAAGAATGATTATTCTTGAAAAGTTCATGAAAGCTGTTCTTAACTGGTTCAAGAACAATTCAAGAACAATTGCTCTTGAAAAGTTCTTAAAAATTGTTCTTGAATTGTTTAAGAACTTTCAGGAAAATTGATTCTTGAACTGTTCAAGAATGGTCTTCAAGGACATTTCAAGAATATCTGTTCTTACAAATTTGTCCAATTTAACATTTCTTAAAATGTACTTGAACTGTTCTTGAACACTTTAAGGACAGTTCTTGCCCAGTTCTTGAACAATGTTCTTGAACAGTGAAAGAACTTTTCATGAACTGTTCTTAAAAATTTCGCAGGGGTACGTAACAAATTCTTTGCAAAGTACAATCCAAATTTTAAGTAGGGTAGTTATACCACCCTGTAATTTGTCTGCCTTGCTTTTTGTTTGATTTTGTTTTAGAAGAAGTCCAAATGTATCATGGGGTAAATATTGATGTCTCGATCGCTCAAAGACTCAACCAGGAGGTTCAGGTTTGAACCCTGGACCTTGTAATTCACAGTCCTTCACATCCTATCAATAGGTCGATTAGCACAGGAGCTTAAATTTATTTGCAAGGACATGAGTTTCTGAACAATTCTGTTAACTTACGGACTTAACTAACTGTGCCACCTTAGTAAAGCAGATGAGTTCAATGTAAGAAATGGACATAGTATTAGTAAGGTTTGAACAAAAGAATGTACCAGAAGTTCAGTTTCCAATGTATGTGCATTTAGCTGATCAGATCAGTGACTGCATTATGGTCTAATATTAAACAAATTTTCTCACCATTTTCACCTGATAATGTGTGCCGCGACGTGAGAAAACCAGGATTCGGGGTTTCGACCAGGTCCAACACAAACCGGCCTGTGCAGTCACAGAAGAAGGCTAGAAGCTTGAAATTTCGGATATAAGAAGAAGAGGGATTGTACTATCAGTGTAGCTAAAACAAAGGGGCTGATCAGCTTCGCAGTTATTGCCAAGCTGATCTGCGCCTTTGTTTTCGCATAGGCAAAACTCAGGTTTTCTCCTGACGAGGCTCGTACAGTACACTGCAAAGTAAGTATAGTAGGAGTAATTATTTCTCAAGGCCTTACAGTTTTGTTTCATTGACTAGAATGTATACATTTGGCATGGCATATCTCCAAATATTTATACCTCATCTGCTGTACTTTTCAGTGTCTGATGTTCATTCATCCAAATTTCAGATCATTAACAATTCCAGATACCTGAGGTAAGAAAAGTAACTTAGACGTTTAACTTTGAAGCTTTATCCCCCGGGGGTACTCCCATAGCCCCGACAACAACTTTTCAGTCACGTCAGGATGTGGACAGACAGAACCTCAAATGAAAATGGTACACTAATTAAAGCATGAGGAAGGCAATAACAATGATCATATACCTATGAATTAATTACAACAGAAGAACCACCTTAGAACAATCCATAACGAAAACAAGCTCATGCGATTATACGGAGATTTTTCAAGAAGCAAAAATTGAAAATTTCATTGGAAAAATGTTGATGTATTTAATACTTTCTCTCTAAACAAACATTGTGGGTGCATGTTAGAATCGCCTCGCCAAGGCGGTTCTAACAAGTATCCACAATGTGTGTTTCAGATCAAAAATAAGAAAAATAAGTATACCACTGCAAACCCCTGTTTTTCTATATAAAAGTGGGGTTTAAGGGGGCATACATTTCACGAACATGTTTTCCAGATAAAAATTTTTATTGTTCAATTAATTAACAGGCCAATTTACTCATTAGATCTACATTTTACATTACCTGTACAATTTAATACTGAGGTGTGCCGAAAATGGGATAGTGATGTCTATGTGGTATATGTCATAAATAATGAAGTAATATAGTAAGTCAGTAGTTAGTAGTTGAAGGAATGTGATAGGTTTGACCTATAGTAAAATACCTGGCATATATATATTACATAAAGATCAAATAACAACTTACTTTTGGCAATAAAATTTACTAATCAAGGTCAGGTGAAAAAACTGAAATGCAGCAAGTTAATATTTGAAACAGCTTTGTATCAAGAGACTAGTTAATTTACCATGTTTGCCATAGTATTAAAAAAGTATTTGAGCCTGTGCGTGACAAAACCAACAATTTGGGTTTCTGACCAGGTCCGACACAAACAGGGCTGTACAGTCTCAGAAGCAGGCTAGAAGCTGGAAATTTCGGATTTAAGAAGAAGAGGAAGTGTACTATCCGTGTAGCGAAAACAAAGGCGCTGATCAGCTTCGCGGTTACCGCGAAGCTGATCTGCATCTTTGTTTTCGCATATGCAGATTGTTGGTTTTCCCATGCGGTGGCTCATTTAATTTAATTCCCAGCACAATTTGCTTCAAAGCTAACATGTTGATTATGCACCAGTCATTGGTAACCACTGCTCTCCCATCTACCGGGAAGGGCGGGGATTATGACTTTTCAGCTTTCAGTGCCCTGCTTTGAGCCCCACCCCCAGGGGGCAAACTGGAGGTCAAACTTAGCTCTTTGCCCCGCCCTTTGCAATAGAAAATCTCCCTGGGTGCATAATTAAACTTGGGGTATTATTCTAAGAACTATTATGTAAGACAAACTTTCATATATTTTTCTTTAGGTCACTAATTTTTTTACTATCAGTTGTCAGTTACTAGAGAAAGGATTAGCACTAAAAACTGGTTAACTTGGCAATTTAGTGACTTAATTATTGCTTCCTCTGAGATATGGTCAACAAATTAGTGAGGTAATATCAGGACAAATTTCCCAATTTCAGCCACACTATTCTATTAAAGAAAACCTCCAAGAGCCACATTACCAGTACTTGGTACTCATTTTTTCACCACAAACTGACAAATGGCATCTGCATGGTTCCAATAATTCGGGCCTGCTCACATTATATTATCTTGATGAGATCACTTTCTGAATCCATTTTACCACAGCCAATAAAATGTGATGTCCGAGCAATGCGGATGAAGCAAAAAAGACAATCTCCCCAATTCTTCTATGATCCAGTCATTTGGAACCACTGCTCCCCCACCTACGGGGAAGGGCGGGGATTTTCTGCTTTCACTGCCCTGCTATAAGCCCCATCCCCAGGAGACATACTGGAGGGCAAAACTGCTCTTTGCCCACTCACTGCCCTTTGCCATAGAAAATCTCCTTGGGGTATAATCGGGTAAGGATCCTTATAATGTCAAAACCCCATCATTTACCCTGCACAGGGACAATCAAAACCTTATTCCCCCGCACTTTAGCTGGCTTTCCCCACACCCTTCACAATAGGTGGAGGAGGGGGCAGGCTTCTACAAATGACTGCTGCATTATTTGAACTACCAATTATCACCATTTTCATCATTTTAAAAATCTTAAAGCTACCAGACAGTGACCTGTAGATTGAGTCAGATACAGATACTGGTTGTTTATCAAGTCATTAAAATTATGCTTTTTAACTCATTATTCATAATGATATATCTTCTGAAATCTAATATTATTTAAGCCATGTCATGAGAAAACCAGATTTTCCCATATGCGAAAGCAAAGGCGCAGATCAGCTGTGCAGTAACTGCACAGCTGATCAGCGCCATTGTTTTCGCTACATGGATAGTACAATTCCTCCTCTTCCTAAACCCGAAATTTCAATCCTCTATGGTTCTTCTGTCATAGTACAGGCCAATTTATGTCGGACTTGATCAGACACCCAAAAGTCCAATTTTCTCGCGTCACGGCTCATTTTAAGAAAATATTAATTATCATGTTAACAACATAAATCTATTGAATTATCTCTACATCTGTAACACATAAACAGGAAAGTTCAAAGACATCATTTTTTTATATTTTTTTCTTAATATGAAAAAAAATGAAATCAAGGGCAAGACATTTTAAGTAAGACCTCTCACACAGTCATTAAACAATTATGTCACCTGTGTCTAAACTTCACACTTTTATGAGTTTTTAATGGCCTGTTTATGGCCGCAATAAGTCATTTACTGTTTACAATGCCATGTCAATGTACTTAGTTAACATCTTTTAACCAAAGTTTTACATTAAGATTTTCACTTTTACTTTCCATTGTAAAATTATATTGTCACAGATGAATGCTAAAAGCTTCTCTAAATCTTGGTGTGTGTGTGTGTGGGGGGGGGGGGGAGTGTGTGTGTGTGTGTGGGGGGGGGTATGGGGGGAATTATCATACCATCAAGCATGTCCATGTGAGATTGTTCATTGTGACCCTCTCACATCAAATGGAATAATATTGCAAGTGACAATTACATTCCTAATAATTAGGCATGATATTTTGTTGTGCATGACAGAAATTGAACTTATTGCAAGTAACTAAAGTGTAAATAATTAAAATAAGTTTACCAGCAAAATACATAAATTCAAAATATAAATTTGTCACAAAATATCGCAACATGCGATGATCGAGCGCGCCTCTGAAAATTGCAATACATACACTATAGAACCCCAGTGGGCATCAGTGGGTTCAAAATAACCCTTTTACACTTCGTTAAAAATGCATTAAAATTTTCCTTTCACCTATGATTTATATTTAATTTTCCACCCGCAATTTGACGATATTTCATCTTTCTATCACGAAATCAGACATTAGGGAAGCCAAACTACATTATACAAGCCATAGATTAGTACAGAGGTCCTTTTTGCTATGTTACACGGAGCATGAAATGCTAAAATATATGTATTTTAATAGAAAATTGTCAATAAATGTGGGCTAATATCTTCATAAATAGCTTGGGAAAAAAGGTTTATAATTCAGTTAACATTCATGACTGCCAAGCAGTAATAAATAATATTCCTGTACCCTTAGTTGAGTCCCAACCCGGTGAGGGGAGGGGGGGGGGGGTCTCATCTCTCTGTTTCCTGAAGTGGAATAAATGACCCTTCTTCCCAGCTCCCTAAAATGTTTCCCAAGCTCCCTAAAATCTCTTAAAGTCTTGCTTGCTCCCCTTTATATGCAGATCCTGAAAGTCCCAGATTCAGAAAATAAATGGTGTTTCTCCCAAGATCCCTCAAAACCCCTGGTAGAGCCCCTTCAAACTCAGATTGTTTCTATATTTGCATGTAGTTTGACCGACAACATAACTCACTGAAGCATGAAAAATAGGTCACAGACAATGGCATGATACATGTACAAGTATTGTATTTTATAAAAGTGCACTTATAATGATGCACTTTAACACAAGATTCAGATAAACATTTTTGACAAGTTTAAAATGAAAGCCCCCTCTCAAAACCACAAAAGACACTTAGAGCTACTTTTACATAACAAAATTACACCCATAGTTTACACTGGGTATCCAGGTACAACCTATACCACTAAGGAACAACCAACCCAAAATGAAATAAAATAAATGGAAGGCCTGTAGGATGCAAAAATGTGCTTGGGAAAAACGGATGATTCTGTGCCAATTTCCTCCTTACCCGAGGCTGATCGATGCATCCTACAGCCTTATATTGATTTAATCTGTGTTGGTTGTTTCTCAATCACGATAGTTGTCTTGGATAACCGGTGTAGCTACACCCCATAGTTTAAGCCACTGTGTGGGAGTGATTTGATATATCACCACATTGTCAACAGGCGGATCAAGTTTAATACCTACAGGCATATACATTCTTTACTTTGGACTAATAATGTGGTTTTAAATTTTTTTTGTGGCTTTAAAATTTTTCAACTCTTATATATCTTTCAGATTCTTTTTTTTTTTTCTATGCATAAAAATGATCTAAATCATATAGAGTTACTTTAACCATGTTAACCTTATAATGTAATACTGTACATGTACACTTAAATTACTTTTATAAAATATTAATTTTACCCGGGCCCTTTTACCCTACTTTTTCTCTCATGAAGAAAATCCACATTTACATGTACATTTTTTCTAAAGAATTATTTTACCCTAACATTCGATTAGTCCCACTCTCAGGCTGGAGTCAGTTCTTAATGCAATTATTTTCATGCGTAATGAGGTAGATCCCACACCATTGTGCTTGTTCCAACCTCATTTAGTAGTTCCAAGAGTAATTTCTCAATTGTCAGTACAAATGTATGTAAAAATGTGGAGAGTTGCTACAGTGAATGTTGTCACCAGCTTACATCTTTGGCACAGCAGTAGCATGAGTGTGAAACCTACATGCAAAACACGTCAGAGGTAATTATTTTGTTTGCCACCAAAAGTATGAAAGATTAATTGTCCTGCAACTCTATTCTACTTCATAATTAGAAGTTTCAAGTTTCAAATATGAACAACTGAATTGATGTGCACTTGCTTAACTCTCTGCTTTAATATTACTCACAAAATTATTTGCGATAATTTAAATTTTAAATGATGCCACCACTGTGAAATACTAAAACAGACACTAGATGAATTATAGTTGCAATAAATGTGACATCCAAATATGTTCAAACCTGCCAGAGCCAAATTTTCAGTGCACCTGACTGTATCAGACACAAACCAGGTTGTACAATCATACGGGTTGGCAAAAGGATTGCAGTTTTGAATATTTATCAACATTTAGTGACATAAACATCAGTCGGGGTGGGGGGGGGGGGGGGGTGGAGAGCCAAAACTAGGGCAGTTTTTCATCACCATTTATTTCTGAATATGCCATAAAAGCATGTTTCCCCTGGTTTTGCATGAAACAGCCCATCTGTTACTGAATATAATATTATTTACATTAAACAAGAAAGCAGTGTACCTTATTTAAAATGCTAATTATAATTTGAGCCGCATCATGAGAAAACAAACAATCTGCAGGTGCGAAAACAAAGACGCAGATCAGCTTCGCGGTAACCGCGAAGCTGATCAGCGCCTTTGATTTTGCTACACGGATAGTACATTTTTCTCTTCTTCTTCAGTCCGAAAATTCAAGCTTCTAATCTGCTTCTGTGACTGTACAGCCTGATTTGTGTCCCACCTGTTCGGAAACCACATTGTTGGTTTTCCCACAAGGCGGCTCATTTGTCTGGGATTATTCATCCTTCATGCACCATGTGATGTTACAGTCATTCACAGTGTTACATTGTTACATCAAAACTCTTCATCAGCTAAACGTCTCAAGCCCACCTGGTTTTTGTTTAGTTATGGCTTAACGTCCTGGTCAACATTTTTTTCAGTCAAGTCGAGATTGAGCAAACCCTTAATTGCTCAGATTTATCCTGTACTAGTCCACAATTAATGTGTCTTAATTAATGCTTTACCCTGTGTCAGTGAGGCTTAAACCCCGGACCTCTGGATCTTGGGTCAAACACACTTAAATGCACCAGTCACTTGTAAACATGGCTCCCCCACATACAGGGAAGGGCAGTGATTACGACTTTTCCGTATTCAATGCCTTGCTATAGACCCCATCCCCCGGGTGCAAACTGGAGGTCAAAACTCTGCTCTTTGCCCCGCCATTCGCAACAGAATATCTCCCTGGGGTAAGGATCCTAATGTCAAAACCCCGTCATTTCCCCTGCACTGCGGGGACACTTGAAAAGTAATTTCCCCGCACTTTAGCCTGGCTATCCCCCACCCTTCCCCGTAGGTAGGGGGGCCGAGGATACAAATGACTGGTGCATAACCACTTAAGCTAGTAATGGAATACTAGTGAGTTCCCTCGTGTTAATATTTTACATCCCATTCAACGTCTTAATGTTATATGGAGTGGGGACCTTGATATAAAGTCTAACCCAAAAGACTGGAGAATAGCTTGTCCACTATGCCCACAACATTTCAACAGCAGGCTGAGCATCTTGTAAGTTCAGGGGTGGGAGGGGTGAATCAATGATGGATTCGGAGGCATACTATTGAGTATTTTGCCTACTCTTCATTTTCTGCTTTCGGTTCATTGACCTTATCATGAGGTTCTACAGACGAATATTTTAATACCCCCCAAAAATGTCATTTTAAACTGTCACTTATTATATTGAAGAATTTTTTTGAACATTTTTGTAAACTTTCTCAATTAGGAAATTTTCCATTCATTCATTTACGCCTGCCAAATTTAAATCTTTTTACCCACGCTTTTAACGCTTCATTTCACGTTTTGACTGGCTACTTACTTTAAACTATTTATGGATTATTAATGGTCTACCAATTATTATACATAAGAGATATGAAAAGAGGCATTCATTATTGTACACATGTTAATAATTTTGTTTTATTTTACATATTAAAAGCGAAATTTCCACTTTTATTGCATTCCATATTTTCAATCATACTAAAAACAAAATTATATGTAAAATTGAAGACAAAATACTCCAATTAATGATAATTAATTATACATTTAGCATTCATATGCAAGAACTTCAAGAAGCGGTCAAAATGACTCACAAATGAGCCGTGACACGAGAAAACTAGTTTTTTTGCCTTTGCGAAAACAAAGACGCAGATCAGCTGTGCAGTAACTGCACAGCTGATCAGCGCCTTTGTTTTCGCCACTCGGATAGTACAGTTCCTCTTCTACTTTGATCCAAAATTTCAAGTATCTAGCTTATCTTCAGTGACTGCAGAGCCCAATTTCTGTCGGACCTTGTCGGAAACCTTGAAGACTGGTTTTCTTGCGTCATGGCTCAAATATGATCAACAATCGCATGACAGTTAAACACCATAAATTGACATCAAACAAACGTTTGCATAATGAAGACTCTATTTGGTACTGGAGTGAAAGTGACAGACTGTCATAAATTATGACTGATATGAATAAATTCATTAAAATAGAAATTAAATGTAAAATCTGTGGGTTGTTTCTCCAGGGGGCGAGAAATTATGCTGACTCCACAAAAGGTATTCATTAAACATTACTGTGGTTTGAAAACATAGGCATCGATCACCAATCCTAGGCCTGTCTCGCGATAAAATTTTAATTTTACATACTGTATTCATTCTTATTAGCACACATGCTCAAATAGGCGCCCACTCAGCTCTAATCCGAAAAAAGTGTGCATAAGCGCACACTGCTAGACAAGCATATTCATATTTTACACACAATTACGCATTCATACTATGTTAGCCGCATTAACACTATTTTGCAACGGTTGGAATACTTAATTAAATGACATCATCACTCATTATTTCATCAGTTTTATGTGTGCTTTTTCATTAGTTATAGTGTGCGCTACTTAGTATAACACATGTAATTTGTAAACTTAACTGTAAATTATATATTGTGAAAAGTTAGGCACACTATGCGCTAATTAGAACGAATACATTTTTTTTGTTCAGTTGACATTGATCTGACCTGGTAAATACGTATACTTGTGTTTGCTTTTGTCAATTCCTTATTTAGGTCAAACCTTTAGGAATCTTTAAGAATGTTTCCTGTACAATCTGCTATGTGGTGCTTCAGAAGTCTGTGATTTGCAGATTGTTTTGTCTGAATCTTTGTTTAGTGGAATAATATTGCACCGTGATGTAATAAACATCTACCATTATTGACAGATGTGTAAAAACAAACTCTGAATACATTCAGGCCCCGTCATGTGAAAACCAGATTTTTGCCTATGCGAAAACAAAGGTGTTGATCAGCTGTGCAGTTAATCAGCTGTGCAGTAACTGCACAGCTGATCAGCACCTTTGTTTTCACTAATTTACATCCTCTACTTAAAACAAAAATTTCAAGATTCTAGCTTTCTCCTGTGGTTGTATAGGCCTGTTATATTAGTGTCTGACCTAGATCAGATTTCTAAAATGCACCGCTGCTCATAAAATTTTGTTAATTACATTAACCAGGCTACAAAGACGAAGCTGGCAAAAATATTGAGAAGTGTCAAAATAAGTTATTAGATATCTCCCGATAGATAATCACCAAACCACCAACTCCCATCAAAAACTGCTTGAGCTGCAATGCCTTGAGAATTTGAGATCAAGTTATGAGCAAGTCCAAAGAGCCAAGTTATGAGCAAGTCCACGGAGCCATTAATTTTCAGTTAAGAGCAAGTCCACGGAGCCAAGTTATGAGCAAGTCTAAGTCCCCAAGTCATTTCATTGTTGTGTAGAGACAAAATGTTCAACAAAATTGATGGTGAAGACCTCAGATCTCAAGAGTCAATTCACTGAACTGAAAATTTGTCAGTGGCTGTGAAGCATGGATTTGACATTCAAAGTTCGTTAACCTTTATTTGTATGTAGCATATCAGCCACGTGATGAAGAAGTTCGGGTTATTGCCTATGCGAAAACGAATGTGCAGATCAGCTGTGCAGTCACTGCACAGCTGATCAGACCTTTGTTTTTGCTACATGGATATAGTACAAATCCCTCTGCTTCTTAAATCTGAAATTTCCATCTTCTGTGACAGTGACAGACCAGTTTGTGTCGGGCCTGCTCAGAAACCCCAAAAACCAAACTCTCCCATCACTGCTCATACAGTCAGCCCAGTTCAAGGACCTGCTATTTAACCATCATTTAGTCCTTGACCTTAAGTCATCTTGAGCATCAAGTCTATTAAAATGTAAATTCAATCAGGATATTCGTGATAATCAACAATGAATTTTAAAATTACATGTATTGTTGTTGTCCAGGTATTTTGATCAAGATGATAATCTTTGCCCATCAACATCATCATCATCAGCAGCAGCAGCAGCATCAAATGATTAATCTATGCATGATTGGCATTTTTCTCATGTTAGCCGGTAACCCAGATAGAGTTACAGATGATTATTTTGCACAGCCAGCAAATTTTAACACCTGAGCTTGCAGTATTTGATCCAAGGGCACACTGGGATTTGGTTGCATTTTGGTAATCTGATCGAGATTAAATCATGGGATGATCGATTTTAAAATATTTAGAATTACAATTGTATGTTTAAAAATGACAACAGCCTTTTCCTTAATTTTGTAACGCCAGGATAGTGTAGCTTCTTGAGTGCTTCCCTAACAATTATTTGGGGATCTTGATGTGGCTTGCTCAAAGAAGCTGAGCAGTGAGCACATTTCAGTGACAGTTTTTGTTTTGTATTGAGGCTTAACGTCCAAGTCAACAATTTTTCAGTGATGTCGGGACGGAGCCAACTCTTCCTGGGTTTAACCAGTACTGTAGGGAGTTAATGTGTCTTGCTCAAGGACAGACACGGCTTCGCTTGTGGGGATCGAACCCAGGACCTCTCGATTCGGAGTCTGACGCTCTCGATCTTGCCTCAGAGTCTGACACTTATTATACTGATACACCTGGACCTCTTTATAAAACGTTTCATTACAAAACAGTTTTGGATATAACACTGATCACTCTTGGACCCCAACTGGACTATTTTTGCTATATGTTTTACTCTTTACGACACGGATTGGATAGCCCCTAACACAGATATTGGCTTGGACCCCAGCAATAGTGTTATAAATAGTTTCAGGTGTATTATTGTAAGCAACCATACTCCCTCTATTATGTATTGCTGCATTCCCTATTAAAGGTGTCAATTGGTGTATTTTATATGTAATGTAGACATTAATATGACCACATAATGATGATCATTTATAATATTATAATAATCACAACAAATTTATGCCAGGTATCATCATACTGTACTAACACCCACACTGCAATAAATATATTTTGGAATCTATAAAATTCTAATGTGACTGATTTGCTAGTTTTAATGCCATCAATAGGGGGTAAAATACCAGTAGTTGGTGTCCATTCTTTCATCATTAACTGACTATTATTCTGAAATCAGCAATTCAAGAAGGAAGTTTTAATTCCATTACAAAAACTTGCCCATGCAATATACAGAGATTTTTTTTAGTTGAGTACCCAGTCAATCAATATTTTTAGAGTAAACGTAAGAAAAATATGTATACCCCTGTATACCCCAGTTTTACTAAATAAAAGTGGGTTTTAACATGTTTAAGGGGATAAACATTTCACGGACATCATTTTCCTGATGCCATGAACACATGCTGGGCATCATGATCGCCCTACTGGGCTTTCATAAACAGAAATAATGCATACCCAGTAGCTATGCGTTGGTACTAACAATTATTAAACCCAGTGAGAAGATCAATTTTTGTCAAGTTAATAACAATAATAGTCATACTTTCATGTCTAGGAGATTAAAATCTTTCATAAAAACATGAGTTTATCATTACAAAAATAAGCAATATTTACATTCAATATTATGATGTCATACATATTTACATGGGCTTCTTGAAGTTATAAGACTGACTCAAATTTTCATGAAATTTTTAATATTTGCTACTGTATAGTATGTAAATGAGCCGCGTTACGAGAAAACCCAATTCTTGCCTATGCGAAAACAAAGGCGCAGATCAGCTGTGCTGCTTATAGTAACTGCACAGCTAATCAGCACCTTTGTTTTCGCTATACAGATAGTACAATAATTATTTCTCTTCTTCCTAAACCCAAAATTTCAAGCTTCTTACCATCTTCTGATCTTCTGGGCCGGTTTGTGTCGGACCAGGTCGGAAACCCTGAAGACCGGTTTTCTCACGCCGTGGCTCACATGAGTAAATGCTCTGAAGTTTATAAATCTTTTTTTGGGGTACAACTAAACACTCAAAGAAGCCCTTAAAGCCTTCAACACATTCAAATTCATGGACATGAATGGAAAACTTAAAATACTCCAGCCTTTACCTATATTATTTGCAAAGGATTTAAAGTATGCCTTGTTCAAACAAGGGCTGCAATGCACATTAAGTTCTAATTTTTCGATCACAGTTTTCAAACCTGACACAATATGTCTTGGCAGAAAGGTCTGCAGCAGCCATCCAGCGGCATCGCGGTTTATGATCCTTTAATATATACTAAAACTGGAATTTAAAAAGCCATTATAATATACAATTTTTAATAATTTTTAGCAATCAAACAGGGTGTGCCAATATTTAGGTTCTGATCGAGCATTTATTAGTACCCTTATTTAAACAGTTGAGCAGTTCATTATCACCAGTAAATTGGTGTCAATCATAAATTAACATGGAAAAATTTCATACCCACTCATGGTTGCCATAGACAGTCTGGGATTTTGGGTTTTTAGTTTTCGGGTTGAATGTCCCAACAACAACATCTCAGTCATAAAGAGACAGAGCTCGATTTAAGTCATATATTCATATGTAAAATTAATGTTCCCACACAAGTACAGTTTTGTTCGTTTGTCTGAACGCTTTACGTCCCAGTCAATAGTTAAGGTCATGTTGTGATTTTGCCTCCATTTTACCCCCATTTTATGGGGCTTTTACCCAAAATTAAGACGCCATGATGTACATGTATCTTAAAGTGCTTGACAAATACAACCATCCAAGCAAGCCACCAAGGCTTATATAATGGATGGTTTAACTTAAACCACTTTTCCTCAGCAGACTCAAACCCAAGTGATTAACCAATAATCAGACGGTCAGTCAGTAGCATATAATCTTTTCCCGAAGGCACAAGCAGCCCATCTATTTCTTTAGGCCCAAATGGGCAGGGGCCATATTCCCACCTGACCATCCTCTGCATCCTACAACCTTAATAAGTTGATTTTATCTGTGTCGGTTGGTCTCTGAGTTGCGGTGGTTGTCTCTTGATAGCCAGTGTGATATACTGAGGTTCTGATAGAAACTTGTTTACAGTGTTCACTGGCAATCACTGCATATGCGATGTAATTGTTTTCAACTGCCATTGTCTTGAATTGTTATCGCATATTATTTCAACTAAAAGACCCTGCGACTTCAGAATTTGGTTGTTGACAGCTATTTAACTAATTATGTGTTTAGACATGACAATATCGGTCAAAGTATTGACATTTCTTTAAAAACGATCAGATTTAAAAGAACATATCCTTCTCTTTTAATTGTTATTTTGTGCCGCAAATCAGATAAACAATTTACACTCCTATACATTCTTAAAAGTTATAGTTCAAAGTACTTAAGGTATTTGTTTAGATTTCAGTTTGATTTAAGAGATAAAAAAAATTCATTCATATTGTTTCAAATAGGTCAGGTTTCTTCGTTGGCTTTAAGCGGGTTAAATTTCTTCGCTAGAAATTGGAGACCCATACTGTATGAGAGAGCTGAGTATGCAATGCTAGAATCTGGGTCAGTTTAAATATGCCGCATTTATGATACAACATAATTACATACATTGGCTGCAACAGTGATGACTTTTAAGAGGCCCCACGACTCTAAGAGAGGTACTGGGCTCGATACCTACCCTTGTCTCTGAGCAAGACACTGTAACAGAAAGCAATTTGGCACACTGAAAAACTGTTGACTGGGTTAATTAATGTGAATCCGTTGTGAATCCATAACCTAAGTTTTGAAACCAAAAGTTATTTTTATTCGTTTTGAGGTTTAAAATCCTAGTCAACAATTTTTCAGTCATCTTGAGTGGGAGCCCCCACCTCCTCGGTACATGTATTAACCAGTACTTTATGGAATTCATGTGCCTTGCTCAAGGACGCAACTCCAGTCCAAGGTGTCTCCAGTGGGGATCGAACCCAGGATCTCTTGATTCAGAGTCTGTTCCTCTGCCACCAGGGTTCGAACTCTAAGCCAAGAAATTTAGGAAGAAGTTTTGTCTCTCCCCAAGAAAATTTGGGAGAAGTTTTTACTTGAATTTCCGGTTTGCCTATATATTCTATACATTTTCACTTCTCCCCAGCTGAAAATAGGGAGAAGTTTGTTCATTTAGGAAGACTATTTCTCCCTAGTCGCCCAGTGTAGGCTGTTCCCTGACCACTTCTCCACCCACAAAAGTTATGCTATAAATTTAAAATCTGAATCTAACCACTAGTTTACATCTCAATCAGACATGTTTGGTTTTCAAGATGACTGAGCATCAGCAATTTTCCTGTAGGCATTAATATATGAGCCCGGATGTGAGAAAACCTGTCTTACGGATTTCAGTCCATGTCTGACACAAATCGGGCTGTGCAGTGACGTCATAGAAGATAGAAACTTGAAATTTCGGATACAAGTAGATGAGGAATTTTTCTATCCGTGTAGCGAAAACAAAAACGCTGATCATACTGCACAGCTGATCTGCGCATTTGTTTTCACATATGCAAAATGTTGGTTTTCCTGTAGGCATTAATAAATACACATTAGTCATTAAATACAAATTCTCAAAACAAATCACTACTATGATTTCATCTTTCACATAAAACTCAAAAAAAAAAAAAGAAAAAAAGTTGTTTTTTTTGATTGCAAGATTTTGGGAAAATTGAAAAAAAAAACAAAAAAACATAAAAGTCTACATAAATTATCGGTAGATAGGGGTCTTGACTTAGACATTAGCACTGAGCCAATCAAAGATAAAATCATACAGACAGGCATAACATTGAGGCATTGAAGGCAAAGCCAAAGATTATTCTGCAGGTCCAGCACTTCATGATAAAGTTTTAAATCTTTTTAAGGCCAAGAATATAAAATACATTTTAATTTGAGTTTAGGCTACTTATGACAACATTGAACAACTTTTGAAGCCAAGATGGACAACAGGGTCCAGTTGTTCAAAGTTAACGATTTGTTAATATTTAAAAAATGAATGTTAAAGCTGTTATTTTTTGTTGATAAAATGTGAGAATCCTTTGCATTCCATTTTATCAACAAAAATTAACAGTGTATTTGCTTATGTAGTCAGCATTTACTTAACAAGTTGAGGTCTTAAAGATGAGGTTACGCTAACGAAGTTTTGGACAATTGGCCCCTGGTCAATAAGGAAGTGACATGTCTTCATGACATATTATAGGCTACAGCACCAGCTGCGACGTTTAATTTACAAAGCAATTTCTGGAAGTTGGTTTTAAGTATAGACTATATCAGACATAAAATAATCTAAATTCTGACATTATCAAAGTTAATATTGGTAATTGGAATGTCTCTGTAAATATCTTAAATTATTTTTTTCATTTAACAAGTTTAATTCAAAGTAAACAATCTTCTTTTCAGACCAAAAACCAATAACATTTCTTAAGCGCTCCCCTTTAAGAATCGCTACATTCCGATCAGTATTTTATCCATTTAAAAGAATTTCTATAACTTCCATTTCTAGCGGTATGTGCATGCCATGTATATTATGTAAAATGTTCCTTCGTTTTTCTACAGGTACACATATATTCTGGCCAAATAGTGGGGCACATTACTAAGGTATGCACATGGCCATACAGGCAGGTTATGGCAGAAAGGCAGTCTGATTAAACAAGGGTAAAAAATCCTAGAGAGATGGCAAAAAATGGATGGGAAATCACATTGTGCCATGTGCAAATTACATTGAATGGCGTACCTAGTAACCTATCACCATTTGTCTAAGGCCCCAGTCATGTGCAGCATAGGGTCACCATCTGGCGACAGACTCCAAACATTATTAATAGTCCTAGAAATCTCACGCTGGCGTCCGACTTTCTATTATTGGACCACTGTGACATAACTACCAGGCACGAATTGACAAATCTGATCTATTAAAATAAGCTTTTTATTCTTACATAAGAACATAAGGAGAGGCCTTTTTATCAACAGTTTTGTGGGGATTACAATCGCCAGCCCAAGGTATAATCATCTTTTAAAACCCCAAATCCCCATATTGTATGTATGGCCTGTCTAACATTACATAAAACAAGTAGGGCAATTAAACCGGGATTATAATTTTGTGTGAGAAATTCAATTCTTTGAACAGCAAGTAGGCATACCCCAATATTAAATTTTGATACCGAAGAAGCCTTTTGAAAAATTACCATAAACCAGGGCTCAGGAAATCCGATAATTTGTCGGTTTAGACCGATTTTGAATTCATGGGACCGATTCATTTTTCAGAAAATGCTTTTTTATCGGTCCGAAAAAAATGCATTTTGGCCGATTATAAATGTATTTTCCAATACCGTATCATAATAAAATTTGCAAAACCGGTTTTTGTTTGTCTTTTTTTCCTTAATCGGTCCATAATTCACAGGTTTTCCCAATCAACACCCCTTGATTACTCACGTGTCAAGCTGTTAATTGTCCAATTATCAAAACACTGCAGTAAAACTACTGAATCGTGACCAAATTGTTTGTCTCGTTTCGTATCGCTGCACGGCTTGCAAACAAGCAAGTTTCTGATTGGCTCAAGCCAATTACACTGACAATCGTGAGGGCGGAGCTATACGGTAAAGACCGGCAGAATTGAAATCAAGGTCGCTTTGATTTATGTAGCCTCAATATTGAGAGCGTGCGTATATCATTGAACGGTCCAAACCTAGTGGAGTTCGATCCTGTGCCCATTTTTCGCACGTGGTGTTCAAAAAATCGTCATATCTTCAAAAATACAAAAGAGCAGGGCAAATTAATTGAATAGAGGAAAGAAGAAGTTTTCCAACTGTCCAATTTACTGTGAAAACGCTCATACGATCGTATGCTAAACGCACTTTGTGCTCAGTACAACCTTGCTGGATCTCTTAATAATAATAATAATAAAAAAAAAAAAACCTGTCGAAGTCGGATGTGCTGGGCCTCGACGTGGCACAGGGGCGAACACTTCAGCAAATTTACTGTGGTGGCCAGCTGCAGCGCAACGCACCAGTATATTCGTCCGAGGTGTGCCAACAATGGCAGAATTTATGCAGTACAATACAATGATGCTGGGTACCAACATACTTATAAATAAATGCTGGGAAAACCTGATAAAAATTGGATTTGATCACGGAATAATATGAAAGAACAAACTACAAATTTCAAAGTATTCTTGGCATTTTTATTTCAGTTTAAAACAAGCTATTTACAATTAATTCTACATATACATAAGTAAGTAACCCTGAAATAATAAATGTCATTAGTTTTCGTGACTATGTATCAATGTATGACAATGCACGTTCGTATGTCGCCGATGACGTCATCACTTGGCTGGACCGATTTGGAAATCAAAATTTCCTGAGCCCTGCCATAAACAATGCAAAAAAGTGAAAAGTGCTTTACAGAGAAATTGTCAGCAGCAAAAACATAGTAGATCTTTGTTTGGACTAAAGTCCAATTCGCATGCGCCAAAAATACACACGTGTAAATATACTCCGGTGTGCAAATTTTACTCGGGGTAAGTAAATGGCGCATGCGAACGCAAATACACACCGGAGTATATTTACATATGGGTAAATTTACTCCTGGGTCTGACCAGATGCAAATTTTATTTTTACAAATACACACGTGTAAATTTACTATTATGTCCCATGCGAACGCAAAGTAAAATTTACCCATGAGTATTTTTATTTCAAGTCAATATTCTGCTTTTAGATAACGAATTTTCACATTTTTTGTTCCTAACAGATTATATGACAGTTGCTGAAACTGTGGACATTGTTGCTAAATAAGAGTTTATTGCCATTCATAACTTTTTAGATCATATGGAGTGCAAACAGCCACACTATTTCTTCATCATTCTTGGTTAGGATTCTTGGGGCATTTTAACAGTAATTCCTTGTGAGAGGATGAAAAAAGGGAACTGTATAACTGCTAAGGTTATGTCTGACCATTACATGATTCTCCTCTGTTGCCAAAGTCTACATGAACACCTTGAAGCAGCCTCTTCTTGTTTTGCAAATACAGAAAACTTAAATGAACAGGTTTTAATCCAGAAATGATAAATTTACCTACAAAAATACTCCTGGCGATAAAACCCATGCGAACGCAATTTAAATTTACTCTCAGGTTGATTTGCACACCGGAGTATAAATACACACCGGAGTATATTTACACGCGTGTATTTTTTGCGCATGCGAATTGGACTTAAGTCTTTCCTGTGGACTCTGTGAGTCCCAGTCAGCAATCAGTTTGGAGGTACAATCAGCAGAAAACTTTTAAGGTTTAAAATCAATGTCTGATAATCATGTAATGATACTACAAAGTATAAGCATTTTCAAAACGCTCGCGATCTCTCAGCACTATTTTCACTGTATGGCCATGTATAAACCCACGGCGATAACCACAGACAGAAAAGACTGGCAGCTCGATTCATCATGAGCTTTCATACCCGAGCCGGCATGCAGTACTTATATATAGTGTGACCCAATCGGAGCTGCCCAATCAAGTACAACCGGAAGTTGATGGTCTATTAACAACAAGATTCCAGCCCTGTTCAATTATATATGCGGTCTCTGGTGGCAAGATCGCAATCACTGCAAAATGTTGGGCTATATCTTTTTTGTCAGTTATGTAAACTTTAAGCACAATTCACAAAATTCTCCTGATGCGGCTCAACTAAATCCTTTGATGACAGGGATTTGGCATTATAGAGGGAGAATTCATTCATTCATGAAAATGTTATCTGTCTAAACTTTGGCAATGTTTAAGTGGTCATTTAGGGTGGTCTAATTGAACCATATGAGCTGTGACACAAGACAACTGGTCTTCAGGGTTTCCATCCAGGTCTGACACAAATCAGGCTGTGCAGTCACAGAAGAAAGCTTAAGAAGCTTGAAATTTTGGATACAAGTACAGGAGGTATTGTACTATCCGTGTAGCAAAAACAAAGGCGCTGTTCAGCTGTGCAGTAACTGCACAGCTGATCTGCGCCTTTGTTTTTGCACAGGCAAAAATCTGGTTTTCTTACCATGTGGCTCATATCTCCTGTATACAGGTCTGGTGACCTGGTGAAATAATTTGACAATTTATATCAGAGCCACCCTGCTCTAGACCTGAACTATCCTCTGGACAAAGTGTGAACTTTTGATAAACTTTCTATCAAAATATCTATTACTCTGAAAGAAATAATTCAAGGTTTAAGTTGGTCAGGTCTGTCCTACTCTCTGTGACATACCTGCATACTGAGATTAATGAGCCACATCATGAGAAAAACTGATTTTTGCATATGCGAAAACAAAGGCGCAGATCAGCTTTGCAGTAACTGCGAAGCTGATCAGCGCCTCTGTTTCCACTACCCAGATAGTACAGTTCCTATTCTACTTATAGCCAAAATTTCAAGCCTCCAGCCTGCTTCTGTGCCTGTACAGGTCGATTAGTGTCGCACCTGGTCGGCAACCACGAAGACCAGTTTTCTCGCGTCGTGGCTCATTTAACCATCATCCATAGAAAGATATCAACAGAATAGGGCTCACACCTGTTATCAAGTGGCAGAGATAACCAACACAATTGAGTACAACCAATGCAGATAAACTGTAGTAAGGTTGTAGGATGCAAATACATGAGAACAACTCAATACCACTGATCAGAATGATTCAAGAAAGTTGTTCCCAAACTGAACTGCATGCAGGTATACCTTTTGTCCCTTATTGACTTTATCTGTGTTGGTTGTTCTCAGTCCTGTTGGTTGTATCTTGATAACTGGTGGGAGGCTACATGACAGTACTTCCTGGGCATTTAATGCACCAGTCATTTGTAACCACTGCTCCCCCACCTACGGGGAAGGGCGGGGATTATGACTTTTCAGTTTTCAATGCCCTGGTATAAGCCCCACCCCCAGGGGACAAACTGGAGGTAAAAACTCTGCTCTTTGCCCTGCCCTTCCCAATAGAAAATCTCCCTGGGTTAAGGATCCTAATGGCAAACATCCGGCATTTCCCCTGCACTGCGGGGACACTCGATCAAAAAGTAATTGCCCCACACTTTAGCACGGCTATCCCCCACCCTTCCCCGTAGGTGGGTGGGCAGTGGTTACAAATGACTGGTGCATGACTAGTACATGTACTATGGTGAATAAAAATTGGGTTGATCTTGGTTTTATAAAGATCGACACAATGAAGGTGGACTCAATGAGGTCCAAAGAGACACATCCAAAGACATACCACATAAACCCAGGCACTCTTCAAGTCCTTGATAGGTTACAAATGCTGCTTGCAAATATAATGAAAGATGTAGCAAGGTGAGACAGTTGACAGAGTGCAGCTGAAATCATATATGAATGCTATTATGCTGTCACAAGATAACTGAGAATTGCACGTCTATATATAGTGTTGCTGCCACTAGTCAATAACCGTTTTGTCAAGTACAGATTTTATAAGTCTACCAATTAATTTCAGCTGCATCAGATGATAGACATATTGTTTTGCATATGCAAAAACAGATGAAGATCAGCTGTTTTGTTCACTTTTGTAGCTTAAACGTCCAAGTCAACAATTTTTCAGTCATGTTGTGACTTAGCCACCACATCCTAGGAATAACTACCCTGGAGGCAGTGAAGTTCGTACCCCGACAGTGGAGTTCATACCCCGATCGCTTAACCTGCAGTCTGACACACTAGCCAACCACTAGGCTACTGTTCTCCGGATCAGCAACGGAATTACTATCATGAGCAGTAGCGCCTTTCTTTTCTCTAGGTGGAATCTCATCAGTTACATAAAATTTTAGACCTCAGACCCTATTTAAGGTGGCTTAACAGTCTAGTACTATACATGTACGTCAAAATGGTCGGGTAGCCCTAAGATAGGATTTCTCATGACATAGCTCAATTAAGGAAAACACTGACATAGATATACAGGTACAGCATTCCTCCCTGTTAATTACAAATCAATAAACGATTCAGCCACGACACTAAAAAACCAGTCTTCCGTTTTTTCCAACCATGGCCGACACAAATTGGCCTGTACAGTCATAGCAGGCCAGAAGCTTGAAATTTCCTATGTAAGTTGATGAGGCATTGTACTATTGTAGTACTACTATATCCGTGTAGCGAAAACATAAGGCACTGATCAGCTGTGCAGTTACTGCACAGCTGATCGGCGCCTTTGTTTTCGCATAGGCAAAAATCTGGTTGTCACATGATGCCGCTCAATTATATTTCATGATCTGACACAGAGAGATGCCACTGTTTATTGAATCAGTTGTGTTGTATTTCCTGACTAGCAACAATATTTTTCATTGTT
Source organism: Rugalucina vietnamica (assembly GCA_964017185.1). Taxonomy (NCBI): domain Eukaryota; kingdom Metazoa; phylum Mollusca; class Bivalvia; order Lucinida; family Lucinidae; genus Rugalucina; species Rugalucina vietnamica. The sequence goes on along the minus strand of OZ024884.1, from coordinate 27,117,757 downwards.
TGTTTGTACTGAGGCTTAACGTCCCAGTCAACAATTTTTCAGTCATATCGGGAAGGATTGTTTTTCATATAGATAACAAAATATGAATTGAAATGTGCAGTTATCTGAAACAAATATGCAGTTATCTGAAACAAATATTGCACCTAGATTAGATGGTATGAGACCCTACAGGGCCTGGGTTTTGAGGAGCTGGGAAGAGGGGTCCTTTATTTCCAGGGCAGTTACATCAAGGGAGCTGGGGTCCAGCAAGCAAAAACCTTGGTGGATTTTGGAAGCATTGGGGGCACTTAACATGCTTATGGAACAAATAAGGGAGTTTGGGAGATTAGATCATTATTTTCACTAGGCAGGGTGCTGAAACTCATCCCGGGAGGCCATCTTGTATATTTTCCTTACTTCTCAGGCCAAGATAATGGAGTTAAGAGCAGTACCAATAATCCTTCAGGTCCACAATAAGTCTGTGACACTTTTAATATATATATATATATATATATATATATATATATATATATATATATATATATATATATATATATATGAATTGGTATTAATTTAAGTCCATGACCCGGGTATTAATATAATTCAAAAGTCAAAAAAGACACACTGGAACTTTCTTTTCATTTATTGCTACCGGTTTCATCCATCTTGGAATTTTCAAGCAATGTTATTTACGTTACGACGTCAGTGATACTATTTCCGGCGTCAACGCGCGAAAATTAATATCAAAGAAACGTAACGTTTTTTTAGTATTTTTTAATTGTTTATAGAAATATTTTATAACAGGAAAACATTCATATGGGTACGCATCAAGCTGAATAGCTATATAGTGTCCCTTGTTTCCACTGTATAGTAGTGTTACTTTATTAGTTGATCATTGAGTCAAAAGATGTAGGTTTGTGTCGTAACCTGAGCCAAAAGAAAATAAATAATCTCATGTTCATCTGGCATAAACAACAAAGAGATGTTAACGTAATGTGTATAGCGGAACCGGGTGGTACCGGGATTTAGTATTTATAAAAAATTATTATCTCCCTTGTATAAAAGTTACACCGTAAACGTAAATGTATCAGTTAAAACTGTTTAAACTAATTTAAAATATCTTTAATCATTAAACAGTATGAAAAACTTGCTGGTAATTAAATTGAGGGTGAAATATATTTATGAAATTTAATTTTGGTAAGTATGCAATTTGAATACATTTTATATTTTGAAAAAGCCCATTTACATATCGTAAATTTATATCATCAATTCAGCGTACTTGCACATTACGTTGAACATACATGTAGCAAACCAGACCATTCTGGGTGTACAAAAATAGTCAAGAAGAAATGTCTATGTCAAACTAGTTAGGAACAGACTTGATAAACAGTATCTATTACGATCTAGTAGTCAAATGCAGATATAGACATGAAATCACGCAAAACAATGCCGTTATGTTGTCCAGCGCATTTTACGCGCATTTATAGAAAAGACATCACTCCTCATGGTCTGGTTTGTATTACAATCTCCATATGATCGAAAATTAAACGGGCATACTTCTGTAACACTTGAGAATGTAATCCATATGGTATAAAGGGGATGCATTATTAAAAATAGTAATTTACAAGTCCAGACCTTAACTGCATTATATATACGGGGAAATCATTAATGAGCCGCATCGTGAGAAAACCGGATTTTTGCCTAAGCGAAAACAAAGGCGCAGATCAGCTTCGCAGTAACTGCGAAGCTGATCAGCGCCTTTGTTTTCGCTACTCGTGTAGTACAACTCTTCTTCTTCCTAAATCCGAAACCGGTAGCAATAAATGAAAAGAAAGTTCCAGTGTGTCTTTTTTGACTTTTGAATTATATATATATATATATATATATATATTTTTTTTTTTTTTATTTCAGTTTTACGTCCCTTTCAAGATTATTTCAACTCATATGAGACGGCCAATCAGTAGGTGGGGCGAAAACGGGAGAATCCCCAGAAAAACCACCTGACACACCCGTAAGCAGAACTTGGCTTGTCCCACATGTGGCCAGACCGGGGCTCGAACCCACACCAGACACAGCGGTGAGATGATCGAACCTTTAATATTACAAGATGATTATACATGGGCACTGTTGAATAGCCTTTCAATGAGTTGTCGATCAATTTTATCAAGGGCGTTTTCATGTTCTGTGTGATAAGATATGCGACATTACCAGGAAGATCAGCTGACTGTCAATATCATTATTGCTTCCTGATATACAAGGACAAATGGTATTGAATATTCCTCATTATAACGCTATCATTTTATTTATTTATTTATTTTTTTTTTTTCATTCTATTTTATTTATTTATTATTTTTTTTTTGAGGGCCAGATTCCAAGGAAATAAACCCTATCATAATGAGGTTAGTTACTTACTTTAGACATATTTGCCTGCTATTGCTGCTATGACATGGCTTAAATGTTATATTGAAAACTGCACAATACTGAATAGTGAGATGCAACTGTGTTCATCATAATACATGTGTAATATCTAAATTATGTTTCTATCATTTTGGCTGTTCCTTAATGCACCAGTCATTTCTAACCATTGCCCTCTCCCACCACCTACAGGGAAGGGTGGGGATTACGACTTTTCAGGATGGGTGGGAGGCAGTAGGTACACTCTGATGACTGCTGCATTAGTTTACATTCAAGAAACATTTTTTCACTCATGTTGAATCCTGAGCCATTACATCCTGGGTTCTTTACCAGTACTATGGCCGATCAAGGATACAAACCCTTACTCTGAGTTTGACTATCATGATGGCCGAAAATGAAGCAAATGATGGTCAAAGCCCAAAATTAAATGTGCGAAATGTCCTTGCTCTTTCAGTACACAATTTTTATGTTTACATTCCTCTACTAAGATATTTAGAACATCTTCAATCAAAGGGAATTTAAGTAATACTTCATCAATTAGATATTTATGCCCTAAGATATAGGACATGTCATTATAACTCAATAACAATGATAATGTGTCACATCAGCAGAAAACCTGCTTTTTGGACATTCAACCGGGTAAGATACAAGTCTTTCTAAATCTAGTATATGCTGAGAATCGTAAAGAATAGTAGTAGAAAATACAAGGTACAACAACAGTATTGTATTACCGATGATCTGTCACTAGCCCCGTGTCATTTTGGACCATTGAACTTCTCATTATACCAAGTAAGTTTGCACAGATAGGGTTTTTCTTATAACTAGCTGTTCATGGTCAAGCTTGAGCAATGAAAAAGGCATTGTTTAAAATTTGATTTTCCTCAAATAATATAAATATATATTTGCCAAACAAGTTCAACTTTGCTCTGAGAATAAGACATAATAAGCTCGAAGATACTATAACTAAGGGTCTAAAACCACTTGCTCTGATGCTTAGAACTATATTTATCATTATAGCCTATATTCAACTCAGTAGATCATTAAAACAAACAGGTTTTCATGAGATTGTGATGAATTCTTTGACAGTTACTATTGTGCCCCTGGATGTAATAGTGAGACATACAATGTCAACTTTACACCAACCACTCTTCAATGTGTTACAAAAGGGTTCCTAAATACTGGTATGATCTTATAGATAATTGCAATGAAAACAGGTGTCAAATAAGTTACATGTAACAGTCATAATGCTTCATAAAGAGTTAGACACAGACCATGCTCAGGGTCACAGTTGTTTGTGAATGTAAAGCACATAGGAATAGCCTAAAAAAGCATTGCCCGAGTTGACCAACACTTATCTGCCAAAAAACTAGGAGCTTTATTGCACATTAGATTGGCAGCTCATATTAAGCTGTCAATATTGTTGAAAACAAAACATCATTGCTCAATGAAGACCCAAGCAGCTTAAATTAATACCCTATCAAGCATTTAACTGGACAGTTTTCAAATGATGTTCTTTGATACTGCAGGAAGCTTGACCATATAGCTCACAGTAAGTTACATCAGGAAAACATGTCCATGAAATGTATACCCCCTTAAACCCCACTTTTATATAGAAACTCTGGGGTATGCGGGGGGTATACCTATTTTTCTTATTTTTGCTCCAAAACATAGATTGTGGGTACTCATTAGAACTGCCTCGCCGAGGCAGTTCTAACGTGTACACACAATCTATGTTTTGAGCAAAAATAAGAAAAATATCAGATTTTTTTCCAGTGAAAATTTTCACTTTTACAACCAAAAAATTTTCTATATATTACATGGGCATGTTTTTGTAATGACAAAAAGATGGGCTGACTGCCTGGGGATGCTTTTAGTATTGTAGAGCTTTGCAGTCAGTTATACTAGCATTGTAAGTTGTAGCTTACTGTGAGGCATTACTGTAACAGTAATGTACATGACTCTAAGATCAGATAAAATTCTGTAAAGGATGAAAGGAAATTAACTGATTAACTTTCAAATGTCAAACAAGGATTCTGCTAGATAAAATAATTCATCATTTCATGTAATTAAAAACTGATTTGCAGATGATAATTACTAAAAATTCACAAAACAATACTTATAGAAATAAAAAGAATGAAAGCAAGTGTCAAATGTTTCTGCTTCTGTACAGTGCATGCACCGAGAGAGAGATTTAGTCGCGCTTGCGAATGTTGAACATTCAACGACTGTGTCCACCACAAACAGCTAAGGTTATGTTGCTATGCTACACACACACAAGGTGGTGAAATCTGTCAAAGGCAGATTACCAGTTCTCGGTGCATATTCCTCCTATGTAAACTGCTAACTGCTTTAGTTGTACAAAACAGAAATTGAATGTGTTTTTCATCACAAGATCTCCATAAAAGAAAGTACTGGAATCCCAATCTCAGTCCGTTTGCATCCTTGGATCCAGTTACACGGGCGGTAATCAGGGGAACTAGCTCCAAAAAGAGTCAACGAGATTTTGTTCCCTCGACACATCCGGGAACTCACGAGCTAGTCCTCTCGACGGAAAAACAGTAAACAAAGGTATGCCTCGAAGCATTTTATCAATATTTATTTCTTTATAAGCTGTCTGCTGCAAAATCCGGCAATGGTAGTCTGTGTAGATATGATTTAACTCCACTCGCTGATAGGATTGGTCCTTGGAATATGCACGGTGCGAATATGATTGTAAAAGAGCGTTGAAGACACCAAATGAAAATATGTCAACACGAAGATTTGGAACCACTATTTTTTCATTTTTCGTCAAATATATATCCTTCCAATCGCATGAAACATCATCCCTGATAAAACTAAGCCCCTGAAACCATATAAAAGCAAAATAATCCGGTGGAAACATTGTTTTGGGAGGATATTGACTAAATTACCGTCCGAGCTAGTCCTCTCGACATGGAGCTAGGTGCCTCGTCAAGGAGATAGCACCCTCGTTGAGGTTTTACTGAGTCAAAAACTGTCATTTCATATTATCTGTCGTTCCTGGTTTTAGCACCATAGATAGGAAATGATCATAAATTGTATACACATTTAGCATGGGCCATGATGGTATACTATTTTGTAACTTGGACATTATGATTTACAATATAAATATCACGAGAAATGGGATAGTTAACTGCAGTTTTACAAAGGTTTTACAGATGTTAACCGTTTCATAACTCACAGCAGACAACAATTCATTATGCTACTGTATTATCTAAAAACATACGAACGAAAACAACACATTACGAAAACACGTCTATACAAAATACAGCGATTTGTCATAAGTAAAAATGAAAGTTTCAGTTGAAAATTCAATTATATGTTTGGTGACTCACCTGTTTACCGGTGTATACCGTTTACCGGTGCAATTCATAAAATTGCTGTATTTTATATGTTTTACGATTTTCCTTTGCCATTTTTGCAGTTAATGTGCACGATGTGCTGTTTTATTGGAAATAGTAGAATTAATCGAACTTGCTACGCATTCTTCATAAAAGTATAGCTTTTATCAAAATAGCGGCTTTTTGCGATTTTGGCGCTAATAAAGATCCTACACTACCGTTTCCGTGTCAATTTTGAATCGAAGGCGCTCTGTTACCATTTTTTCTGTGAAGAATATCTAAAGATGAAATTTGAAGCCTCCAAAGCTATTCTCTTTTGTTTTTGACGAGTTTTGTGTATTTTATAATAGAAATATTTCAACTCGCTATTTTCATGTGGTTTTTCAAATGCGGTAAAAAAGATAAAAACTGTAAGTATTAGAAATTCAAAATAATAAAAATTAATCAAGCCGTATGCCGGTGGCTCGTAAAAACATTTGCACTGAGGCACCACGCACGGAAGACCGACGCGAGGATTCCGTCTAATTCCAACATTACGAGGGTGCTATCTCCTTGACGAGGCACCTAGCTCCATGTCGAGAGGACTAGCTCGGACAGTAATTTAGTCAATATCCTCCCAAAACAATGTTTCCTCCGGATTATTTTGCTTTTATATGGTTTCAGGGTCTTAGTTTTATCAGGGGTGATGTTTCATGCGATTGGAAGGATATATATTTGACGAAAAATAAAAAAAATAGTGGTCCCAAATCTTCGTGTTGACATATTTTCATTTCGTGTCTTCAACGCTCTTTTACAATCATATTCGCACCGTGCATATTCCAAGGACCAATCCTATCAGCGAGAGGAGTTAAATCATATCTACATAGACTACCATTGCCGGATTTTTCAGCAGACAGCTTATAAAGAAATAAATATTGATGAAATGCTTCGAGACATACCTTTGTTTACTGTTTTTCCGTCGAGAGGACTAGCTCGTGAGTTCCCGGATGTGTCGAGGGAACAAAATCTCGTTGACTCTTTTTGGAGCTAGTTCCCCTGATTACCACCCGTGAGTTACATCTGTATCAGAGTTACATTTTAGTATAAATGACGTTCCATCAATTGTGTCATGGTGTTCAGAATGAACATGCTTTGATGAAAATAAAGTCACAAACTGTCAATTAGCATTATATGAAGCATTGGTGATCTTTCACAGATTCTTGGAAAAATGTCACTGTTACCCCACCCACACCAATTAGCATGTAAACAAACCAATTAATAGGACCAATTAAGATCAATGACTGGAAGGTGCAACAACAACAAGCATAGATAAATAGCATGTAATTACCTGTTGCCATCTGTCTTCGAGCGACGGTTGTGCCGAGAAATACCCTGTGTCGTGCACAACTTGCAGTTCTCGAAAAATATTTCCACTTGGTAGCACATCCATGTTGGAATGTAAATTTTTGACAACTTCACTCGCCGCTTCCGCAAAACGGAAGACAGCTTCAGTTGCTAGATTTTACTCCTTGTCACACTGTAGAATAAACAAGTGTAATGTCGCAAGGTTCACCCGGTTGTAACGAAACTACCTGAGAAAATTAAAATCATTCATTCATGCCATTTCAATTTCCTAGCTTGACTCATCATTACTTCATGTAGACATTTTCCACATGCTATACACATTCACCGTCTAATTATCCAATCAAATTTCTCGTTACAAACAGCGTTCGGCATGCTAGGAATTCAACAAACCAATCGATATACGTCTCTTTGGAGGTGTGCGATGAAAGATGAATCTTCATTGGTCAATAGTTTTCTATCTAGTCCCAGTATGGTCAATAAAATATGCAAATTAGAAGGTGACCTATTTTTAGAAGCTATAAGAGAAGAAGTTCTACCGTTCTGTGACATTTGTTCCCGCGCTTAGTCAGAGAGCGGAGGCGATTGTTTACAGATACAAAACGAATCCGGGTCGTTTCGGCCCTGGGTCGTTTCGGCCTGAGTCGTTTCGGCCTGGGTCGTTTCGGCCAATTCTGGGGGTGGGTCGTTTCGGCCTTGGTGGGTGAGTCGTTTCGGCCATTTTTTTTGGGGGGGGGGATGAGTCGATTCGGACCTGAGTCGTTTCGGCCAAAGTATATGGAAATTCATCAGATAAGTAATAACTCAAATGACAAAGTGATCTTCTTGAGTGCATGCGTTTTCGTGGACATATACATATTGTATACATGTGGGATGCTTTGAAAGTATTGCAGTCACAGTTCCAGCTTGTCTCAGAAAAAAAAATCCCATTAACATTTAATGAATGGCAAATTAGCAGAGTACTGATGATAAAAGGAAGGATAGAGTAGATTGAGGGATGAATGAATGAATAGATAGATAGATAGATAGATAGATAGATAGATAGATAGATAGATAGATAGATAGATAGATTTTACAATTAAACTAAACATATAGTTATGAAGTCATTGGCATTTACAGGCGAAATCTATTCAGTGAAACGGCTCTCTGTGATATAATTATAAGGGTTATTAATACTTATTATCAAGGTGTGAAAACTCGTGTCCGTAATCAGCAATGATAATTCTTGGTTATTAATGTTCTCAAAGCGTGAAAACGCGTGTTTGTCATTCTAATTAAATCAAATTTTTGTCGGCTTGAAATAAAAAGAAATCTTAATTATCGTTAGAATAATAACTTTAAAAAATATGAAAAAGATCAATTCTGTTACAGCTGAATTTATAAGTTTGAAGGTCAAATTCTATTAGATTTCTCTGAGATTCTAAGTTGCAGTTTGCATTGTAAAGCATAGGTTGCATTAACTGCTTTCATTTCTGTTGGATACATGCCCTATTCTCTGAAGTTATGCTGTTTAGTTTGAGATGAGAAAATGTAAGAAAAATTATAAAATTTAACCGTCTGTGCTTGATTGTTTTATAAATGGAATAAAGATGCAAATTTTTCACCCTGTTACAGGCCCAAGTACCTTACTACCCTTACAAGACTGGCTGCATGGTGAACTGGTCTCGTATAAAATTAACATCTTGCATAAATAAAAATAATTGTTAGATCCTTTGGAAGCAGTAAAAATACAAAACTAGAAGATGGGCCATAATGTACAATTTTGGGTAATGAACCTTTATCAGTGACCCTTTATAAAACTGGCAGCGAAAGCCAGACATTTTGCTGCAATTTCAAGAATTTACATCTGTGTAGTCTAAATCAAAGACTCAAATTCCCAAAGTATATTATAGGATTGAATAAAATCAGGCCGAAACGACTCAACAATATTGGCCGAAACGACCCAGGGCCGAATCGACTCAGGCCGAAACGACCCAGGCCGAAACGACTCACGGCCGAAACGACTCAAGGCCGAAACGACTCGCGGCCGAAACGACCCGTTACCGTAGTAGCAAACATCACGGGTGGTAAAGTTTGGAACGACCTCCAAAAAGAGGTAGTGAATTTCTGTTCCAATCGCACATCCGGGAACTCGCGAGGTTGGTCCAAAGCCTAGAAACGGATAAACAAAGGTAGGTGTCGGTAGTTCTTTTGATTTTTCCTAAGTTTCTAGCGAAAAATGGATAATTATGGCAATGCTATGTCGTGTAAAGATGACTTCTCGATGCATACGGCCCAAAACTGCGGCTGAAACCGAAATAATTTCCGCTGGGTCGTTTTTAAAACGTCGAACACGGCGTTGCTTTTTCACAACAGTTTGTCAACAACTGACACCTTTTTGCAAAATTTGTGGTTTTCCACGAAGAATACAGCCCCGGTACGCTTGCCCTGGGGAAACGAGCACTCTGTATTATATATGCTGTTAAAAATCGCAACGGGGCGCATTATTTAAACAAATTATTGAGAAAACTCCAGTAGAGGTCGTTCCAGTAAGTTGGAGCTTGGTCCAATTTGAATGAGATCGTTCCCAATGCTCTCCTGTTTTATACAATGAAATTAATATCTGTGATATCAGACCAGCCAAACTCAGACAAAAAATGGGCGGTTGACATTTATTGAATCCGGATGAACATTGTGTCACCAACATGGCAGGCATATCCTGGATCGGGTAAAGCTGGCAAGCCGCATAGGCTGAAATTGCCAATCTTGAATTTTATGATTCTATTGTATAATTTGCCAATGATGATTGATAAGTAGCAAATGTTACATGGAAAAGTATTTGTATTAAACAAGATTGTCAAATTTTGCTTATATTGACTTTTTCTGTGTTTTAATTGTCCATTTTTGCCTTTTTACATTGGTACACTGCACGACTTGTACTTGCATGACTGGCGCCATTAGTAGATGGCATACTAGTAGATGACATACTAGTAGATGGCAAACTAGTAGATGACATACTTGTAGATGGCATAATCAATCAAAATTATCTGAGAGACAGAGAGAGAGAGAGACCCGACCCAATCTCAAAGTGTGATCGAAGCCTTTCCCAACAAAATATCACACATCCCCGTCTTAAACTCAGGTATTACTTTAATCTGCAGAACTCATTAATTATATATACATGTACTGAACAAAAGTGAAAACACTGTGCACATATTATTACATGAATTTCTGTCAATTCATCCCATTGTAAAACTTTTATAGCACAAAACTTTCTATTCCTTTTTGGCAACATCTTGCACTTAGCTTTGTTTCTGTTTATGCGAACAATATCTTGCCACAAGCATTTGGAAAGGTAAGGTGTGACGGTGTCAAATCAGTACTACATGTTTTCAACCGACTACGTGTTTTCAACCGAAATGGCAAGCATGGGCTCATGACACGGGCAGATGGAACAATCCATGTCCCATGTCATGAGCTTATTTAGGTGAGTTTTGTTACTTGTACCACTGAATTGACCCAAACAGGTTTGTGACCCTTTGTCAAATGTTTGTTGGAGTGTAGCCTTTTGTTTAGTATATTTGAGCCGCCCCATGGGAAAACCAGCAATCTGCATAGGCGAAAACAAAGGCGCAGATCAGCTTCGCTGATCAGCGCCTTTGTTTTCGCTACTCGGATAGTACAATTCCTCCTCTACTTAACTCCAAAATTTCAAGCTTCTAGCCTGCTTCTATAGCTGTACAGGCCGGTTTGTGTCAGACCTGTTCGAAAACCACATTGTTGGTTTTCCCACGAGGCGGCTCATTTAACAACAGAAAGAGCGAAACAATTTATCACACGAAAACCCGACAAAGCAAGAATCGCATGTACTGTCTTTGCAATAGTTTTATGATACTTTTATTTTTCAAAATCACCCTTTCCTGAAATACATGAAGAAAAATATGATCGTGTCACAATCCTTTTGCGTTCCAAACGTCTTAAAAAGAGCAACAAAACATGAAAATAGGTTTACACATAAAAGCAGGAATAAGAAACTATCTGAAGCTCTGCAAAGAACAATTCATGTTGAAAGCACAAGCCAGAAACCGCTTATAAACGGTCATTAGCAAGCTATCAGTCGTAGGAGAATCGCTTTCAAACTACAAAATATTACAGTATTTCAAACGCCATCATTTTTGTCTGAGTGTGGCTGGTCTGATATCACAGATGTTAATTTCATTGTATAAAACAGGAGAGCACTGGGAACGATCTCATTCAAATTGGACCAAGCTCCAACTTATTGGAACGACCTCTACTGGAATTTTCTCAATAATTTGTTTAAATAATGCGCCCCGTTGCGATTTTTAACAGCAAATATAATACAGAGTGCTCGTTTCCCCAGGGCAAGCGTACCGGAGCTGTATTCTTCGTGGAAAACCACAAATTTTGCAAAAAGGTGTCAGTTGTTGACAAACTGTTGTGAAAAAGCAATGTCGTGTTCGACGTTTTAAAAACGACCCAGCGGAAATTATTTCGGTTTCAACCGCAGTTTTGGGCCGTATGCATCGAGAAGTCATCTTTACACGACATAGCATTGACATAATTATCCATTTTTCGCTAGAAACTTAGAAAAAATCAAAAGAACTACCGACACCTACCTTTGTTTATCCGTTTCTAGGCTTTGGACCAACCTCGCGAGTTCCCGGATGTGCGATTGGAACAGAAATTCACTACCTCTTTTTGGAGGTCGTTCCAAACTTTACCACCCGTGAAACATATGTCTCGTGTTTCTGATTCATATAAAATATTGCGAAATTAATTATTATGCTCTTTCTTTCTTTTTTTTCATAGAACATGTAGAAGAATATATAGAAATTTTGTTTAATTTATCCTCGGATCATGTCGATTTCAAAAGCACAGATGAAAAAAAAATATATATATGTAGATCTAGGCCGGCCTATGATCTTCTAGCTGTAAATAATTATATTTATTTGTTTATTATTTATTTATTTATTTATTTACTCTTTCTTTAAAAAAAGAAGTAAAAGTAAGCAACTATCGGGAAGTGGCGCAATTAGAAAGAAATTCTGACTCTAAAAGCCAAGGTGGGAAAAACGTAATACATTCGTTAACCAGGTATGCAGAAAGAACATGTTTTACCGAGTAAGCAGCTATTTCCCAGTATGCGGTCAATCACTTACTTAACTAAATATACTCAACAAAAAAGTTAAGGAAAATGTGTTTGAGAGCCTGTAACAAAAGAACCGTTTTATTTCATGGAATATGAACTTCATACATGTATTATTATAAATTGCCTTTTTATCGTTCAAATGGGGGATTATTTGAGACGACAGCCCTTACAGAAGCTAAAGGAAAATCAGTGTCAAAGTTGACTGGTCGTCCCACCATTTTTCACAAAATTGCCAAATTGTTCGGTTTGTGTATCAGTCATCAATGGAGCTTTTTCACACAATATTCGCACCTCCATAGACACATTTTCTCATGAACAGCTGTACAGTGCACATACAGAGGTGAGAGTACATTTGTTGTAAAGCCTTTTCAGCACTAGTGTCATTGTTGGTACCTGGAAAGGCAATGTCAGATGCAAATCGTCTCAGGATCACCCAAGATTACCTACGTCAGAACAACGTTGTGGTCAAGGACTAGGCAACCCATTCACCAGACATGCATTCCATTGACCAAGAGTTGCATATTCTGGGACAGCCTGGTAGGGTCTGGTGTGGAATATTGTCACCAAGAACTCTCAAGGCTCTTGTCGTGGTGCTGCTGGGGCAACGGAGGCTGATTTCTCAGCTTCAAATTGGGCATATTGTTGGTCAGATTAAAGAAAGTTGGTTGAGCATGGTGCATTGCAGCGTGATATTGTCATCTAGGAACTGATGCTGGTGCAGGGAACGCAGTGTGACATGCCTCAAGATCTTGTTTTGTGCACTGGTCAATTGTCATGAGAAAATTTGTCTTCAGAGTGTATGATTTTAAAGCAAGACACTTTTTACTCAAACCAAACAATATTGGAATTTTGTGAAAACTGGTTTGACAACTACTCATCTTTGACAATGATTTTCCAGGCCATTCCAGGTGCTATCAGTTCAAATAAGGCCTCATTGAACAGATTAAAAGACACTTTATACCATTCTGAAGTTTGAATTTCTAAACCTTTGCTAGATTTATTGTAACAAGCACTCAAAAACATTTTCCTTAACTTTTTTGTTGAGTATACATGAAACGTGGAAAATTTGTGTCATTTTTTTGTGAAACAATCTCAAGCGAACTGGCTTTATTTCTAATGGTCGTTCAAAAACTGAACCAACATATTAACGTTACGTACAGTCCTTTCATCGTGTTGTGTTGAGGTCGACATACGCTCGGCGAGACACTGATCACCCCCGGGATCTCCACCACCCCCGTATTCTAGGCCTATTCTAAAGCTGAAAAATAGTGGTCTGGAATAGTCTCGCCATAGGCCTAATCTTCTCAAAGGGAAGCAACACCTTTGAATATATTTCAAGGTTTTGAAATGTACTTATTTTTCCTTGGCTAAGAAGATTTTATCGTCGTTAAAAATGTAAGCAATGATCAGGAACTTAAACAGTTATAAACAGAAAACCACAGAAACCAAATAAATGGCCCATATCAACTGCGGACGGATGATAAACCAGGCTGCTATTTAAACGACAAATACTGGAGCCCTACTAGGGTATTTCTGTGAGCTGGGGGAGAAGGGTGGAGCTGAGGAGAACTAGCAAATGCTAGTGAGCAAGTCAATTTATTGGTGGTGGGAGTGAGGGGAAGGGGGCAGAGGAGAGCAGGTAAGTGAGGTAAAACATTACGGAGCTGGGGAGAAAAGTCATTTTGTTTTAAAAAAAACACCCAGAGTAGCCTAACCCTAACCCTTAGCCTAAATTGGTTCAAAGCATGTTCCACATAATATGTTTTAGAATCCTCATTTAGAAGCATAACAACCTTTAAAAGAACTCTGTTTAAATTCTCTTTCCCGTGTAATTTTAGGTCCCATAAATATACTTAAAACAAACGTGAAAACGCTCCATGAATACTGATTCTTTGGCGATAACTTATTTTGTTTGTTTGTGTTTATCTCATTTAAATTTCCATGGTTACTGGTAAACCACTCGGGTCTGAGCCCCAGGGGGGGGGGGGGGGGGGGGTACTCTGAAATTTTCTGTATACATAGGCGAGGCTGACTTTTTTGGGGTCAAAATTTTGAATTTCCGTATTTTTTTGGGTTTTCAGAAAAACTAGTTATTTTTTAGGGTTATGAGCTTTTTATGGATATTTTTTTGGGGTCATGCCTTTTCTGAATTATTTTTTTGGGGTCATGTATAATTCTAAGTAATTTTTTGGGTTTTGCACATTTCTTGGGAAATCTCTTTATTTCTATAAAGATAAGAGTGGCTTACACTTATGTCTTACAAGGCCCTAAGATTCAGTTTTGTTTGCGACCATGCCTTATGACTGGTCTCGGTGAAATTTTGGAAGCTTGATCACGATGATGTTGTTTGGATTGCAAATCAAATGGAATCAAAACCATCATTAAGACTTACACTTTGAAAATCTTTAAATTTTATCCAACTTGGTACTTCCTAGTTCCTACATATACTAACTGTATTGTGACGTGTTCTTTGGGATTTAACGTCCCACCAACAGCTTAGATCATATGGATGTGATAAAATTTCATCAATAGGCATAAAAAAGATGAATATGTAATTTTTTGGGGTAAGCTAAAAGTTCAAGTATTTTTTTAGGTATGCCTGATAGGACTGGTATTTTTTTGGGGTGGTCAGCAAATCTCAGTAATTTTTTGGGTTTGGGGGTAGAAGCTGGGGCCTCGCCTATGTATCCACAAAAAATGAGAGTACCCCCCCCCCCCCCCCTGGGGATACGCAACTGACTGACCATGATTACTGGTAAACCACTCGGGTCTGAGCCTGCCCAGGAAAAAAAGTGGTCCATGTCAAACCATCCACACATGTAAGCCTTGTTGGTTTAGTTGGGTGGGTTATATTTGCAGCACTTGTTGGATGTCATGTCATCCTTATTTGGGGTAAAAGTCCCATAAAATGGAGGCAACGTCCCGACATGACCACGGCTGTTGACTGGGACGTTATTTTAAAAAAATAGCATCAATTTAAACAAACAATCGTAGGCTTATTCTGTCATATTCAAACATGACACATGTTTACTATAAATGGGGTAAATAATTATATAAATTGAAAGTTGCAGATGGTATTAGACGGGATATTCCCATCGGTGTTTCGTTATACTATACACGTCTAGGGAAAGTGGAACGAGGTACCGAAGTGTAGCGGGGAGAAGTTTAGCCATCTGATCTACAGTACAGTCCAGGGGGATTTTCACCAGCCCGCCCACCCCCGCGGAGAGGGGGCTGCAAGAAAAAGGATTAAAATTTTAATACCCACCGCGGAAACGCCTTAGTCGGCGGGATTGCGGAGTTTCCGCGGCGGGGTAAAAAAGTAGAAATTTTATCGTCCGCGCTTACCTGTATTTTTTGTCTCTAACTTTCCACTGCGGACCCGCGGTGGAATGAGGATGAATAACGAAAGTGGGCGGGGCTTGTTTCCAATTTATTGTAATGCATACTTGTACTTAGACCCGAGTTTAAATCTAATTCGATTATTATTTTTGTTTCATGTATCTTAATTAAAAATGCATGTTTTACGATCATAAAGTGTAAATGCATTTCTGTCACGAAAATCCCAGATTCTGCATGGTTGTAGAATCACTTCAGTGAAAGATATAAGATATGGTACGACGCACACACACCTAAAGGCAAACAGAGAGAGAGAGAGAGAGAGAGAGAGAGAGAGAGAGAGAGAGAGATCTTATTTTCATGTGACAATAATATACACAAGATCAACATAGGTAAAAGCTTACGTTGAATCTTTTCTGCATTTTGCATTTCTGTCACGAAAATCCAAGATTCTGCATGGTTGTAGAATCACTTCAGTGAAAGATATAAGATATGGTACGACGCACACACACCTAAAGGCAAACAGAGAGAGAGAGAGAGAGAGAGAGAGAGAGAAATCTTATTTTCATGTGACAATAATATACACAAGATCAACATAGGTAAAAGCTTACGTTGAATCTTTTTTTTTTTTTTTTTTTTTTTTTTTTTTTTTTTTTTTTTTCATGGAAACATTTTCTTACACAAAGTATACTACATACTGGTATACAATAAAAAATATTATTTTTATAAACCTTATCTGAAGCTACTGATATGAGCCGTGTCATGAGAAAACCAAATGTATGCATATACAAAAACAAAGGCGCAGATCAGCCTCGCAGTTACTGCAAAGCTGATCAATCCCTTTGTTTTCGCTTAACAGATAGTTCAATTCCTCATCTTTCTAAATCCGAAATTTCCAGTCTCTAGCCTGCTTCTGTGACTGTACAGCTCGGTTTGTGTCGAATCTGTTCTGAAACCACATTGTTGGTTTTCTGATGATGTGGCTCGAAGGCTTGAGTTTACTGTCAAATGAAAATAAAAAAAAAAAATTACAACACTTCTTAAATCTCCATTTACAATCAAAATGAAACATACAGACACATTTTATTTGCATATGTGAAAAATATGTATCATCGTTGAATCTGAAACATGACGGCTAGACAACAGAGTATATGGTTACACTGTCTCTCTCTCTTTCTCTCTGCTCCTCTACCCTACACTATTAAATTTACTAACTATGAGTTAACCGCACAGTCTGATCCAATTTGGCGGCCCAGCATATCTCAAATTTTTCAGCCATCTTATGCTGGTACAATCACAGCACATAATCCGTATTCAGATTTTAGAAAGAAATATGAGCCGCCTCATGAGAAAACAAACAATCTGCATATGCGAAACCAAAGGCGCATATCAGTTCGCAGTAACTGCGAAGCCGATCATCGTTCTTGTTTTCGTTACACGGATAGTACAATTTCTCTATTTTCTAAATCTAAAATTTACAGCCTCCAGTCATCGTCTGTGCCTGCACAGCTCGGTTTGCATTTGTGTAGAAACCCTTGTGGTGTAGATCTTTTGCCAAGTCATGTCCAGTAATATTGTCATAGAGGCACACGTTTGACACCTTAGGGGTATTACCTGTTATAATGACACCACTCATTGATAAGTTTTATTGCTCAGGTACAGTAAGTTGCTAATCCCCTGTAAATCACATTGTTGATGAAAACGAATAGAATAGAAAAGAAATGAGCCTGCACATGAGAAAACCAACAAACAATATAAGTATCCGAACCGGTCCGACAAAAACCAACCTGTACAGTCACAGAAACAGGCTAGAAGCATGAATAGTCGAAGTTTTGTACTATCCATGTAGCGAAAACAAAAAGGCACTGAACACCTGCGCTGATCTGCGCCTTTGTTTTCGCTTATGCAGATTGTTAGTTTTCTGATGTTGCGGCTCAAATTTTAATTTTGAAATGTTTTGTCACAGTCAACAAATTTTCATAAATTTTGGGACGAATTCCGACATTGCAAACATTTTGTTTAACCAATTACGCAATTTTATATCTTTTAAGGCTTGTGTCTGTATTACCCTGGTTGTGTCGAAAATGTATACTTGCACCAGGAAAAAATTAAACATTAAATGTTTGCCCCGTATACCCCACTTTTATAGCAAAACTTGGGTATACAGGGGTTTACATATTTTTTTCTCCAAAACAGATTGTTGGTACTCTTTAGAACCGCCTCGGTGAGACGGTTCTCACGTGTTCCCACAATTTGTGCGTTAAGTCTTTTGACAGTATGCTCCATGGTGAGAAATGTGATCTTGACTAATTAACTTTAAACGAACTGGTTTTGATTCTAGATATTAATATTTAAATGATGCTAAAATATTAAGTGCATTATATACCTTATTGACAGAGAAGCCATAAATTGGCATGTCCTAATAAGTAATAAGTATTACCTGTTAAATTAACAGGTGGCAAATGTGTGGTCAGCAATGAGTTATTATTGGACACGACAAGCAATAAAAAAAAGTTTCTTCAGTTGCAATCATGTATATTAGAATGGAAAACAAAATTTTTCACATCAAAGCCCAACTTCATATATTTTGCAGAAACAATAACTAAAGAAAAAGAGAGGCAAATATGCTAAATATTTCGATTTGAACATTGAATGTACATAGAAAGAACAAACAAATGGATGAATAAGAAAGCAAGAATGAACGAATGAATGAATGAATGTTTCAATTTTGCTATTGACACTGTCAAATTTGTATCTTCATTTGAATGACAGCATGACTGAAAGCAAGAAAGAAGAGATAGAGGATATTTACTTTTTTGAGGTGAATACCAAATATATTTCATCGAGTGAGTTGAACAAATCACGAGATGTGTGAGATAACTGTACCTGTCAATCATTATGACGTCATTACTTTTCATTGAAAATCCTCCGCAAACCCGCGGTGGAATTATACAGGTAACGGGAGGATCCTCCGCGGATCCGCCGCAATCCGCGGCGGGATTAAAATATTCCGCGGTGGGATTATAAGCGGACAGGTGAGCGGGATTGCGGGGGGCTCAGAGAAATCGTCCGCGGGGGTGGGCGGGCTGGTGAAAATCCCCCTGGACTGTACTGTAAGATGATATATGATAAGGAGCTGTAACATCATGCGCGGATCCAGAAATTTTCATTACGTGTTCTCGCGCATATTCGAAAGAAATACGCGACCGAACTACTTTAATTTTAGCCCCGCCCCTACTTACGTCAGGTGACCAAGATTAAAGAAACAACTACTGAGATTAATTGCGTTTTATGTTTTGATCAAAGCATGTTTTGGTTCCGCATACATCTTATTCCAGTTTGTGCGACTCTTTGATGATGCCGAGCGGTATGTCACACAATATCCCCACGTGTCATATGGTTTATTGGCACGCTTGAAAGGAATGTTTCGGTCATATTAAATCTTGATAAATTGATTTTATTTATTTCTTTTTAATTGATCTTGTATCATTTCTATTTCTTTTTTCATGGCGATCTATCGTACAGAGTCGGGAATTGGAAATGAACTTTGAAAATTTAATTGACATTATGATACTCAAAGTTTACAACGATTAATGGATAGTAAAAATTAAAATGATCTTTGTGCGCCATAAATGCGATTTTCCGAAGAAAAATCTGTAACTTACGCCTAACCTTCAGGTGCGACACAAACCGGTCTGTGCACTTACAGACGATGGCTGGGAGCTTAAAATGTTTAATTTAAGAAGAAGAGGAATTGCGCTACCCCTCGAACGAAAACAAAGGCGCTGAGCAGCTGTGCAGGTACTGCATGGCTAATCGGCGTCTTTGTTTTCGCATAGGCAAACATCAGGTTTTCTCACAACGCGGCTCATATTACACCTCGGTGTAACTTTAGTTGTATGCGTTCTCATATATGTATTACCAAAGACATTTGAGTCCTAAAGTTTTCATATTGAAACGTTACATACGATCTTCTAAACGTGTACTATAATGGGCCTTTTATTATCACAGACATAAAATCAGCATAAAAAGTCCTTTATATTATTTATAATCTTGAAAATAAGGAGATACGCTGAATTTTGATTGTCTACTTTTGCCAAACATCTTTTTTGATAATGTCGTATTTCAATACTAACTAAGTTTGTTATTTTACATTCTTCTTGTAAAAGAAACGAGTTTAATTATATTTCGTTTCTAAATTTGACCGGAGAGCTTTTGCATGTTTTGATTGATTCGGTTATTTTAATTTTGCATTACTTTTATTATTGTATTGTTTCATATTGCACTTTAATTCTTTCAGATATTTATTTTGGTTTTTTAATATAATTATTAAAGATTGCTTCCCTTAATAAATGATACAAGTATCAGCTTTTTTGTAAACAGAAGCAAAAGATAGTAGCGAAATGATTCATTGCGTTTTATCTTTTGATATACGAAATTGTGAGCTATTAAATCGAAAACATTTCTCATTTATCATGCAAACTTATTTGTTGTATGTCGTGAAGCATACCTATTTGATGCATGTTTGCGACCTAAGGATCGCCAAGATGATAAAGTCGTTATGCCCTGATGCTAAACCGTTCTGATCAGCTATTAAAATTGCCTAGCAGATGCATGAATGGTATTGATTAAAAAGAAAGAAGAAAAACTATTACAGCATTGTTTGTTTTTTCGTTTGTCGCTTACGTCGTACATTTACTTCGTGTACCCGAACACAAAAGCCGAGAACATGTACACTGCCCTAACGCGTGCAAGTGCCTCTTCACGTATAATGCATGCGATCGGAATTCGAGGGCCTGTCGCTTAAACCATAAACTTTTCAATAGATTCTCGCAGATATTTTCTTTTCTCTTTTTATCTTTCTACATCAGGAAAACATGTCCGTGCAATATATACCCCCTTAAAACCACTTTTATATATATATAGTAAAACTGGGGTATGCAGGGTCATACCTGTTTTTCTTATTTTTGCTCCAAAACATAGATTGTGGGTACTCGTTAGAGGCGGTTCCAACTTGTACCCACAATCTATGTTTTGAGCAAAAATAAGAAAAATATCAAAAATTTTCAGTTGAAATTTTCAATTTTTACAGCTGAAAAAATCTCTGTATATTGCATGGACAACGTTTCATAATGTTGCTCTTAAAACGCCTCACATACTAAGTATGGGTCCGTTAACCACCTGGTTGATTAAAAATATACATGTACGTTCATGTATAATTATTATTATACATGTACGTTCGTATGAATTGTGGTATGCGCGGATCCAGAAATTTTCATGAGAGGGGGTCCAACGAAAATGGTAATTTTTGGTCACAGACGAGTGGGGGGGGGGGGGGGGGGTCCAACCCTCAAAAAATCCCGAAATTACCTTTTTTAGGTAAAAATTTCAAAACAATATTCTGATTTTTCTTTCCTCGTTATTTGGCAGATACTGGCGGTTTCACATTTGAGCCGCTGCTTCAGCTGAAAACCAACAATCTGCATATTCGAAACCAAAGACGCAGATCAGCTGCACAGCTAATCAGTGTATTAGTTTTCGCTACATGTTCAGTACAATTCCTCAACTCTCAAAATTCAAACTTGAGTTGCCCGTCTCTAGCCATCTTGGTTTGTGTCGGACCTGGTTGTTGGTTTTCTGATATGAATGCTCATTTAAAATTGGGCCAACAAATTTTACCATTTCATACTCCATTTATGGGAAGCAGGTCTATTTTGTTTTGTATACTCTTGATCCTAGGATGAGAATATGCTAGTGAGCATTGCAGTATTTCTCTGTGAAAAGTAAACGTTCTCATAGAACTTATATGTACTTATTCAAATGCATTTGCAAAATGATCAGTGTATCACTGGCGTTTATGCGTAGGGACTACAACACACGCACACACACACACAGAGACGCGCGCGCGTTCGCGCACGCACACGCTATCGGCATGTCCTACATAGCAATATTGTGATCCGTTCTTTTGCATAATTTTGTTGAACTAGCCAAGCTTTACATTATAATAAAGTGGTTGTGAGGGAATATGGGCCCAGCGAACTGGGACCTAAAGAAATAGATTGGCTGTCTGTGCCTTCATCTTTTGGGTAAAAAGTCCCATAAAATAGAAGCAACGTCCAAATATGACTATGGCTGTTGACCGGGACGTAACAGCAAACCAGTTTTATATGGAATACTTTTACAATGAGTATGAATGTCTCGGAAATGTCCTTTTTTATGACGAAATATTGCGCACATTTTTATTTTGTTTTGTGAAACAAATGCAAATTATTCTCTTTGATCAAACAGCAGTATTATATTGATATTGTAGCATTAAATTAAAATGATGTGTTTATTTTATATACTTGAACAAAACTCCTCGCGTTTGCGGGATGCTCAAAATTCAATTGTCATTCAACAGATTCATTTTTTTTCTCGCTCCCTTTAACATTTTTAAAATTTTAAAATTCTCGTTTTCAAAGTCAACGTACGCGCGATCTTAGGCAAATTGAAAATAATTCTAAACAGCTTAGTAAAACAATGATTTAATAATATAATTTTCTAAGAATTATTTCTTAGATGAAAATCAAATCGATGCATCGTTTTCACATAGTCACATAGTCATAGGAAGCAATCTTGTAAGCGAAATCGAAAATATTTTTACATCGAAACAAAAAAAAAATCTACAAGACGACATATATTTATTGAAATAATAAAATTTATTTTTTTTTTACATTATCGTTTTTCTTTTGATATCGATACGTTTTTGACCAGGTATTTGCTCCGCCCACTTGTTAATTTGATTGGTCGGTTGTATCACTACGCGCGTATATTCAACCTGTTAACATTTTCAATGCCGAAGCGCGAAATAGTTCACATTAAAAACACATTTTTATAAGGCATGGATTAGCAAAATTGTTCAAATATGTCATTTTAGTGATTCCGAAGGAATAACAATGTTTTAATTCATAATTTGGTGCCTGTGGTAGGTGTAACAGACATTTAAATTTCAAGCCCCCTCGAATCCACCTTTCTACTATACATGTATAATGTGGTGAAACAGGGGGACTTAAACATATGAGGCCGGAAACGTAATGTTATGAGAGGGGGTCCAACGAAAATGGTAATTTTTGGTCACAGACGAGTGGGGGTCCGACCCCCCAAAAATCCCGAAATTACCTTTTTTTAGGTAAAATTTTCAAATTCCAGGGGGGGGTCCGGACCCCCGGTCCCCCCCTCTGGATCCGCGCATGAACATGTTTCCCTGATTTTTTTTAATAGAATCCTACAGACGGAATATTTCCATCGGTATGCCATTAAACCTCTCCAGGGAAGTGGTACGAGGTACCGAAGTGGAGCGGAGTGACAGTTAGCCAGCTGATCTAAGAATTTATTCAGCTTCCCGCTCAGTCATGTGAATGGATATGCATGAAACAAACGTATTTTTGGTCAGACGAACGCGGACAGAGTTACCATTGAAATAACGCCCTGCATCGTTTAGAGCGTTTTAAAATATTTAGAAGAAGAAGAAGAAGATAATATCGTAATTATCTTCTAGAAGAAGGAAGAGATAGGGTATACCACAATATTAATAAGATTTAAATACCAGTATGGGTGAGTGTTAAGAATAATTTGCATGTTTTAATTACACTGTATCGCAAAGAAATTCTATATCAGTATATAATTTATTTAAATATGAGACATCGCAAAATTTCAGATTCATAAAAGTAAATGGTACAAAGTCTTTAAGATTGGTAAAAAAATGCATTTTGTTTTAAAAGTTGTAACTCCCCTTGAATTACTAAAAAAATGTTAACACAAGTTATAGCTTTAAAAAAAGCTTTTACAAACCACTCCGTTTAGCGTGTATTGGATAATGCAATTTTAATCGTTTTTCAATTCTTTTAAAAATTGCATAGCAACCTAACCAGCAAAGACTTTCAATTCAAAGTCATTATCACTTACAATTTATCCCCAAGTAACTTTGCTTTGTATTGTTGGTTTGTAGCAAGCTGTATCTGCCAAATACCGAACAACACGTACACGGCCACCAATCCAGCTCTTTCATAGCAAAATGCAATGATGCGGTTCTTTCCACTATGCAGCTGCGGAGCTCGAAACGTGTACGCGAATTCGTGTTCTCTTGTTTTATTATCAATTACTCCTATTTAATACATCTTTCAAAAATCGGAGAATGACATCATCGTAATTCGATCAAGGCCACCAATCCAGCTCTTTCATAGCAAAATGCATAGACTAGCTAGTCTCCATATTGTTTTTTTTTTTTTTTTTTTTTTTTTTTTTGTTGTACTTGTTGTTAATTTCGTTTTTTTTTTGTTTTTTTTTTTTTTTTTAAGTACGTATTTTTTTTAAGTACGTATTTTTTTTTTCGTATAATCTTTAAATTAGTTCATTTTTTTGTCTTTCCTCTAAGATAGAAATTTTTTGTGACTGGCTGAAATATGGAGACCTTGATGGGGTGGGGCAGGAGGGGGTCTGGTCACAGATCACAGAGATTTAAAACACAAAATCACAAATAATGATAATAATCACAATTCACAGACTTGAAAATTTACAAATCACAGATCACAGGGATTTGAAGTTGTGTTTCACACATCACAGAAAATACCTCTGCCACAAATCACAGACTTAAATTTTGCTTTATCACAAATCACAGACTTTAAAAAAGGCCAATCACACGTCACAGAAAATGGTCCTGCCCCCCCCCCCCCCCCTCCCCTTGATGTCAAGACAAGGTATAGCACTAGCAGAATGGTATCAAAATAAAGAAACCACTATATAATGCAAGGATTTACAATGTACATCAAGGTCTAGGAGCTAGACTACAAAATGCAATGATAATAAATTCATTTGCGGTACTTCCCACTATGCAGCTGCGGAGTTCGAAACGTGTAAGCGACTTCGCGTTCTCTTGTTTCATTATCAATTACTCCTATACTAAGACATCTTTCAATAAATTTTCCTTGTTAAAAGGAATGCTTGGCTAGTCTGTATATACCATTATTTGTCCGTGTGTTGTGGTTTTTCGTAGATTTGTGGAGTTTTTCGGTTACTCGATCGATCGTATCGGTGATAAACACTTCCTCGCTACGGTGGATTTCAAGCGTTCGTACTTGGTCGGACCTAGGACAAAGTTCCGGGTTTAAGCATTATCCGTCCAAAACGCCAACTAAATGTTTAACGTTAGATCCAAGTACGTCGTTCTTCCCACAAGTCCTAATAAAAACGGCGGAGAGCAAGTCTGGTTTCCGTCTTCAGTTGCTTTTTATTATACAAGAAGTGTAGCAAAACATTGCGACTGAAACCAGGCCCCTGGCTGTCAAAGGGAAACCCCACAGATTGAAGGAAAAGACCCCGCAGATTAAAGAGAAATCCTCATTCCGTCTCAATTGCTTGGCGCTTGGCAGCGCCAAGCAAAAATCGGAGAATGACATGGTGTGGTTAATCTATCTAGCTTTTTTCACCTCCAGCCAATCTGCTGAAAACATAGCACGTGGTTTGGAATCACTTTTGAAGTGAGTGCAACACTGTGTTTTTAGGTTGTATGCTAGATTTTCGACACAAACATACTGCATAACTTCGTTTTCCTACTTATGCAATGCGTCCATTTTATTTGGAAGATTTTATTTTGACTTATGATGAAGATTGGTGACCATAAACGTCATTTGTATGACTGTGATTGGAAAATAATTGATATGCTATGAAGTGGCGTGATAAGCGATGAAGAAAGGAGACTAACTATGAAGAAAACTTGTTATACTATGAGCTAGAGCAGTCCAGTTATAAATAGTACTATAATGAAATGCACTTGTCAGCCTTGTATTGTCAAGAGGCGTATTTAATAGCCTCCTCAGTTATCAAATAAACACGTTTCTTACTTACTTAGCTTATTCTGCAACTAAGCAAAGCTGATAAATGCCTTTCTTGTTTTGAAAAAGTATGGAAAAAATAAGTATTCATTGCACATAATTTTTCTAGCTCATTATCAATCACTCTTGCGCTTACATCGGGTCATTCAATCAGTTGTTGGATTTAAAATCTGAGACCGGCGCGCTCTTTTTAAAACTCTTTTTTTTTTTTTATAATGTAGCAATGCTGGTTACTGTATGAGCCCCGATAGTTCCATGTGCCAGAAGAAGTAAACTGATCATTTTCTGTAATGCATATAGCTCTTTTTTGTTCCTCTAATAAGCAGCGAAGTACATATATACAGTGCATAAATATTAGTAAACATACATATCGAAAAAATATCTGTTGAATACATACTGTAAGACAAAACATGACTGTTCTTGTAAAGGAAGAATCATGCTTTTTCAAAACAAGAAAGACATTTACCAGATTTCCTTAGTTGCTGTCGAAGCCGAGAAAGCTATTATTTATCATACGCCTCTTGATGATACAGTGCTGATCGGCGTATTTCGTTATCGTAAAATCAACTGGAATACTCTCCCTCAAAGCTTAACAAGTTTTCTACTTAGACCCCTTTCTTCATCGTTTATCACGCCACTTCATAGCATATCGATTATTTTCCAATCAATGGCATACAAAATTTATCATTAGTCAAAATAAAATCTTCCAAATAAAATGGACGCATTGCATAAGTTAGAAAACGAAGTTATGGGGCGTGTTTGTGTTGAAAATCTAGCACACAGGCTGAAAACGCATGCGTTGCACTCACCTCAAAAGTGATTCCAAACCACGTGCTGTGTTTTAGCAGATCGGCTGGAGACGAAATACGCTAGATAAATTACCCACATCATGTCATTCTCCGAATTTTGAAATATGTATTAAAATAGGAGTGATTGATAATAAAACAAGATGTCACTTACACTTTTCGAACACCGCAGCTGCATAGTGGGAAGTTCCGCAAATGAATTTATTATCATTGCATTTTGCTATGAAAGAGCTGGATTGGTGGCCGTGATAACATAGATTGATTTTAAAATATGGCATTAATTGATATTTAAACATTAAAAATTGACTTAAACTGACTTGCATTTTTTTCGCTTTGGGAACTCATTTATGGCTACTGAGTGTACATGTAGGTTTGACAAAGTCAGCTACGTTCATTTTTATAGTATACTTAAACGTGAAAGTTTCGCAGCACTTATAAAATGCAATTTTCTTCTAATCTTGCATACAACATGAAAATCAGAACGCTGCTGCTTATGGATGCCGATAAAACGTCAAGACTTCAAGATAACCCATGTTTTAAAAGTCACAAATGTACAATACCTTACATTCAGTGCGAAAATGAAATTTCAAATCAATGTTTGTTTTCAAAAGCAAAAAAAAAAAAAAAAAAAAAACAACGAAACGCAAATATGGAAATATTATGCCTTTGTCGACGTTTATTACGTGTGTGTGACGTGTTTAAGTTTGGACGTAATTGGCTGTCAATAGGCAAACGAATATCAATAATCGAAACCTTTTAATTTCCAAACATTTTTGTTGTTTTCTGCTTGTACCAGGTAGATTGATGCTGTTTGTTTTTGGATCGAAATAAACATCCATATTTTACACGCAAATTGTTAAAATAGAACAACAACACACAAACGTTTCATTAACGTCAGTACTAAAGCATGCGATCAAATCCCGTTTATGGCAAATCATTACTCATTGTGTATGAATATGAAAAATACTGTCAACAATATCCTTACGTGGACATTGTAGAAAAAAGGGGTTGTAAATTGTTGCGTTTCTTTTGCGTTTAAGTATGTGTATCCAGCAAGACATCGATCTTTAAACAAAGCTTGTTCTTGTGATAAGTTAAAGGGAAACTATATCTACTCAAAAGCAGTGTTTAAGCGATTTATTAAGGTTTTTTTTTTTTCAGTTGATAAAATCAGTAAAAAATGCTTATTTCTGGTTTTTATAAATTGAAACCTTTATCTAACCAAACAAATATTGTATTTTCATGCATTTCTGCCAGAAAATAAAGAAAAATAGATTCGAAGATGCACACTTTATCAAAGTTACATATTTTTAGTTTATATTTATAGTAATCTGTATACATTGTATCGCGTATATCCTAAACATTGTTTATCAATTTACTGAATTTTTATCCTCCTTTTCAGGAGAAAAACCAACCTGCTTGCAACTGCAGACAACGCGGAACAAAAGCCTCAACATTTAGCCATCGGGATACTTTTTAATTTGGTTAGTTGGTTGATTGGGGTTTATTGTCTCACCAACAGCTAAGGTCATATGGAGGCGGGACCTCGGTTTATAGTCCCATCCGACGGACTGGAGAAGCCCGGGATCGAACCTGCGACCCCTGGTTTACAAGGCCTTCTTAATTTGGTTACTTGCATGGGTAACAATTTGACTATTTTACATTGGAAATTTATCAGAGCAAATAGGTTACTGCATGAATACGTTATTGGGTATGGTCTACTTTTGACCTAAGTAAAACACGGGTGGTAATCAGGGGAACTAGCTCCAAAAAGAGTCAACGAGATTTTGTTCCCTCGACACATCCGGGAACTCACGAGCTAGTCCTCTCGACGGAAAACAGTAAACAAGGGTGTGTCTCGAAGCGTTTTATCAATATTTATTTCTTTATAAGCTGTCTGCTGCAAAATCCGGCAATGGTAGTCTGTGTAGATATGATTTAACTCCACTCGCTGACAGGATTGGTCCTTGGAATATGCACGGTGCGAATATGATTGTAAAAGAGCGTTGAAGACACGATATGAAAATATGTCAACACGAAGATTTGGGACCACTATTTTTTTCATTTTTCTTCAAATATATATCCTTCCAATCGCATGAAACATCATCCCTGATAAACCTAAGCCCCTGAAACCATATAAAAGCAAAATAATCCGGTGGAAACATTGTTTTGGGAGGATATTGACTAAATTACCGTCCGAGCTAGTCCTCTCGACATGGAGCTAGATGCCTCGTCAAGGAGATAGCACCCTCGTTGAGGCTTTAATGTTGGAATTAGACGGAATCCTCGCGTCGGTCTTCCGTGCGTGGTGCCTCTGTGCAAATGTTTTTACGAGCCACCGAAGTGTAACGGGGTGCAGCTTAGCCAGCTGATATCTGTTTGAATCAACTCAATCGATTTCTTTAAATTATGCTCCCCTCTTCCCGTTGATGCAATTTGTTGAAGCCCAAGCCGGCGATTGATAGATCAGCTGGCTAACCTGCACTTCACTACACTTCGGTACCTCGTTCACTCCTAGAAAGGACGTATCACGGAGCAAAAACGGATGTTTGGAATGTTGTGTCTTGCTTAGGTGGCAAGGGATAGTAGCATAGGGGTTGAAAAAGCCATCATTGTTCCTCTAAAATGCAATTAATAAATAAGATTGATCCATTTTCATTTTTAGAACAATTGTTTTTGTCAAAAATGGCTAAAATTCTTGATCCAAATGCTAGCTCTGTATGCATGATGAAAGGTCAAGGTCATTGCGGCTTTTGAAATCTGCAGTGTGTGCTTCCGGGTTTAAAAAGTGGGTATTTTTCGGAGACGATTACTGAAAAAGTTTACTGGTTGTGAGGTACTTTGGTATTCATTTTCTTTATTCTATTTGACTGATGAATTAAACCAGACATGCACTGGATGCCTTGTGTTTGCAAGTAATTTGCTGTACCGTTTGACAGTTCAGAGTTTTCTTGCATTTTTCTATGCAAAAATTAGTGGGTGGGGTAAAAATAAAACTGTAACTGTCAGCCTGAGAACAGTTGCAGTTGAATGTTTGTTGTCTAAATCAGATTTTTATCCTATCTAGAACACTTTTGAACAGAGAAAGTAATTGCATGCTGACACATGAGCTTCTTATTAACAATCAAATATTGAAACTGGCCGCGGCCAGCATAGGGACCAAATTTACTATCCCTTGCTACCTTATTAAACCAATTTAGGATAACGTCCGTTAAATGTATACCCCTATTAAACCCCACTTTTGTATAGTAACACTTGGGCGTGCAGGAGTATACCTGTTTTCCTCTTATTTTTGCTCCAAAACATAGATTGTGGGTACTCGTTAGAACTACCTCGCCAAGGCGGCTCTAACGTGTACCCACAAATTTATGTTTGAATTAAAGATAATAAGACATATCACAAATTTTCTACTAAAAAGCTTTTTTACTGATAACAAAATCGCTCTATTTTATAGGCGGTTCTAACGTGTGCCTACAAATTATGTATGCTGGTTCACCCTATTACCGGTGTACTAAATGGTTTCAGCCATGGGGAACATAGTGGGTTAATCGTTGGTAAGTATGTTGGTGTTCAGAATCAAGAGGACCACCTTGATCATGTTTTACTACTAAAAACTGAAAGATATTTGATTCGTTAGTAATTTTTCTCCAGCACAGTATGTGTGTATCCCTCTTTTTCCCGAGAAGTGGAAACATAACGTTTACCGGTGTATTTACATTTCGTGTGTAATTCGGTTATCACACATATTTTGTATTAATAAATGCTACGTAAAGGAAAGGTGGCAATACCTTGCAATCATAAAAACAGAATATAGTTTATGTATTATCATTAAAATGAAGCTACCCTTCGGATTGAGAGATATCACATATTTTCTTAGTTTTTCACCGTCGCCAGAAAAAAATATGATGGGGGTAGGGGATAATGGAAATACAACACGTGTAAATGTTTTCCTCTCGAAGTGAATTTTAAATCCTATGTTGCTTAAATCTCATACCTGATTTTATAAATCGTAAACACGACCGCATACGGCTTGATTAATTTTTATTATTTTGAATTTCTAATGCTTACAGTTTTTATCTTTTTACCGCATTTGAAAAACCACATGAAAATAGCGAGTTGAAATATTTTTATTATAAAATACACAAAACTCGTCAATAATCAAAAGTGAGTATAGCTTTGGAGGCTTCAAATTTCATCTTTAGATATTCTTCACAGAAAAATGGTAACAGAGAGCCTTCGATTCAAAATTGACACGGAAACGATAGTGACAGTGTAGAGGGTCTGGATGGGGTATAATGATTAATGAATAATGGCCTAAATTTTTTAATGAGAGTGAATAAAGAGCAAAAAATTTAATGATTAGTGAATAATGAGGTCCTAAAGAATAATGAATAAATGTAAATTTTTAATGAATATCAGAATAATATAATGAATAGTGAATAATAACATTTTAAAGAATAATGAATATGCTAAAATTTTGATATGGAATGGTCTTAGATGACCTCTCTGACATTCCAGAATTTCATTTTTTTCTTGGGTTTGGGGTCTGGACGCCCCCACTGAGACCCGATTAAGTTCAAATGTTGTATTCATATTTTAGAAATCCTTGAATGTTTGGAAATACATATGTCTGGAAGCCAAGCATGTAGGGACTCACCTCATGGGCCAATTGAAAATGTGTCATTTGAAGGCAGAGAAAAATGAATTAAATCATTCTGGATGTTTAATGAGCCAGATACTATCTCACTGTTTCGTTTGCTTATGCATATGTATGTATTTTCTTTTTATTCTATTACCCCACATTGTCCTTATTATGTATGTTCTAATCCTATAATGATAATATTTTCTGTGGATGGACATCATCTTGGTGTCTTATATGACAGACCATAATTATAGTGAATTTTGCAATCAGAAACAAGGCAGCACAAAGAATTTTCATGCCAATTCATCTCACAATTTAAATGGTACTACATATTTTTTTTTCCTCGCTCGCTTCGCTCGCTCGGTATTTAAGACATAAATAAAATGTATTGCACAATCAGGCGCAAAGCTCAAATCCATTAATCACATATTACTCCTATGCTAACTAGTTTGCTAAATAAAAACAACACCATTTTATTATACCTTTACCCCTGATGTTACTTTTTTTCTGAAATAACCTTTGGTATTCATTATTGAGGAGAAAGATTCAGGGTATTTAGTATTTAAGGTGGGGGGTATTATACTTCCAACAGATTTAAAAGGCTAAAACAATCGGTCCTTGTGGCTTGAGATAAGGAATGTCTTAGGTGGGGAACGCCTTTTTGCTTATGCTTATTAGCTTGGCGAAGAAGGCGCAAACATTTTAATGAATAATCGAGCTAATTTTAATGAATAAGCCAAAATTTTAATGACAGTGAATAAATGGCTAAATTTTTAGTGATTAGTGAATACCAGGACCCCCCATCCAGACCCTCAGTGTAGGGTCTTTATTAGCGCCAAAATCGCAAAAAGCCGCTATTTTGATAAAAGCTATACTTTTATGAAGAATGCGTGGCAAGCTCGGTTAATTCTACTATTTCCAATCAAAACAGCACATCGTGCACATTAACTGCAAAAATGGCAACGGAAAATCGTAAAACATATAAAATACAGCAATTTTATTAATTGCACCGGTAAACGGGTGAGTCACCATATGAAAAAAAAAAAAAAAAAAAAAAAAAAAAAAAAACAATACGAAATTTACTTATGACAAATCGCTTTATTTTGTATAGGCGTGTTTTCGTAATGTGTTGTTTTCGTCCGTATGTTTTTAGATAATACAGTAGCACAATGAATTGTTATGAAACGGTTAATATCTGTAAAACATCTGAAAAATTGCAGTTAACTATCCCATTTCTCGTGATATTTATATTGTAAATCATAATGTCCAAGTTACAAAATAGTATACCATCATGGCCCATGCTAAATGTGTATACAATTTATGATCATTTCCTATCTATGGTGCTAAAACCAGGAACGACAGCTATCATGATGTTACGACCTAGCGTAACTAGACAGGTACAGCGAAAAACAACCAAGTAATTTAAACTTAACAATATTTAATCAAACAAATAAATGCTGCAAATACATACAAACAAACAAACAGATAAGTAAATAAATAAATAAATAACTTACAAAGTTAATGTCAAATAAGTCCTTGTCCCTCAAATGTAAGTCCACAATCCAGTAACCAGAATATGAGCACATGTATATTTTAATCCACACTTTTATTCTAATCCAAAACACTAGTGAAACAACCAAAATTATATACTTTAAATCACTTAAAATTTCTGAATATCTACGACTGAATTGGGACCTATATTTATACATCTAAGGAAATTCTCCAGGTTTCTAGAGAATGATATAATAAACTTCTCTCTAGAAAAGAAACGAACTAAACGAAAGTTCTTTTAAATTCTCCAAAGAGAATTTAGAATTCTCCAGAGAGAATTCAAGGCCGCAACGACCATCAAGACTAAACGAGAGTCCACTAGACCCTTCGAGATCTCAGTATACATAGTCCAAATATATTTTTAACTTATGGTAAAAAAAAAACACTCACTCCATTTTCATCTGGAATTATCCACAAAGTGCTCATAGAATTTTCTATACTTCTAAATTATATAACAGTGATAAAAATAATCAATGACATTCTTCTACAAAGTTCTAGATAATAAATTGTAGAAACATAAAAAGAAATATATATTAATTAATTGGGTTACTCCCCTTTGATTATATATATATATAAATTATAAGTAATAGCTTTTAAAAGAATCAATATTATTGAATCAATTATATATAACACTTCCCCTCTTCAACGAAAAGAAAGTTTTGTGAAATAAAACTTTCTTTTGCAATACTCATATGCAAACATACAAGGCAAAACTGTCAAGCTCTTGAAAGGGTGTCTGGAATTATATTATCTCTACCTTTTATGTGTCTAATGTCAAGATTGTGCTCTTGCAACATGAGACTCATGCTCTAGCTAATACTCAGATGGAGTCTATTTTTCAGATTAACAGTGTAAATAGAGCTGAAACACTTTTAAGTATGGCCCAAACAGAACAAAAACTCTGACAAGCCTTATTCCAAACATACCTGACCTTCTTATCATAAAGTAAGTTTGTCAAAGGCTCAGCTATAACTGAAAAATTATTACAGAACTTTCTGTAATATCCAGCCATACCCAAAAAGCGCATCAGTTGCCGTTTTCCTGTAGGAACAGGAAAATCTGATATAGCCTCAACTTTGGCTTCTACAGGTCTGACCTGACCTTGTCCAACAATATGTCCTAGAAATGTCAAACTAGCATGGCAAAATTCACTTTTCGGTAAGTTTATTGTCAGTTTAGCATCACTGAGTCTTTTGAAGAATTCTCTGATAATCTCCAGGTGTTGTTTCCACTCTTCACTGTAGATGATGGCATCGTCGATGTAAGCTTTACACCCATCCAGACCGAAAATCAAACTATTAACCAAGCGAACCAAGCAACATTTCAGCGCTTTCAGTTTATTTCGAAATTGTCTTTCTGTAGTAACAAATTCTAAAATCTCCTTTGGACTGTTTATAAATGGAATCTGCCAAAACCTTTTCAATAGATGGAATTTTGTCACATATTTGGCGTGACCAATGTTGTTGATGCAGTCATCAATTCTTGGTATGGGAAATGTGTCAGTTTTTGTGACAGAATTTACTTTTCTATAGTCTGTGCACATTCGAAATGTCCCATCAGATTTTGGCACAAGTATACAAGGAGAACTCCATTCACTTTGACTAGGTTCTATAAAGTTATTGTCCAGCAAATACTTAACTTCTTTCCTGAGATATTGTTGTCTTTCAGGATGAAGTCTATACGGATGTTGTTTCACCGGTTTTGCTCCTTCAATAATGTCTACATCATGGTAGATTTTATCGGTTCTGGATGGAATGTCCGGAAATAAGTGCTCATATTCAAGAATTAATTGTTTTAGTTCATGTTTCTTGTCCGGATCTAGATGTGACAGTTTCTGATCGAGGTCATGCAGAATGTCAGAATTCTGGAGTTTTGAGGATAATGGTTCACAGTTCACAGAGTTCATTTCTTCAAAGTCTGTCTGATTTTGTTCATGAGGGACAGAATTAACTATGCTTACTGAGGAAATAACTGAACTATCATTATCACTATCCCTATCAATGTACTTTTTAAGCATGTTAATATGACATAATTGTTTTTGTTTGCGCCTCCCAGGAGTGTTAACAATGTAATTTACATCACTTAACCTTTTCTCAACAGTATATGGACCATAATATCTAGCTTGTAATGGCCTGCCAGGAATGGGCAAAAGAGCAATCACCTTGTCTCCAGGGTCAAAATTTCTGTTCTGAGCATTTTCATCAAAATGCAACTTCATTTTGTTCTGAGCTGACTTAAGATTGGACCGAGCAACTTCCCAAGCTTTTGTCAATCTAGTTTTGAAGTCAGACACATACTGAAGTAAGTTCAAAGGACTGTCATTACTTGAAAGAAACTTCTCTTTCATAAGTTTTAAAGGTCCACGAACAGTGTGTCCGAAAACAAGTTCAAACGGACTGAACCCAAGAGACTCTTGTACTGACTCTCTGACAGCAAATAATAGCAAATGTATGCCTTCATCCCAATCTTTTTCGGTGTCAAAGCAGTAAGATATGATCATGTTCTTCAAAGTTTGATGGAATCTTTCCAAAGCACCTTGACTTTCAGGATGATAAGCTGATGACTTGTATTGTTTAATGCCAAGTTCATGCATTACTTGCTGAAATGTTCCTGACATAAAATTGGAACCCTGATCTGATTGGACTGATTTTGGAAGACCTACAAGTGTGAAAAACTTTACAAGGGCCTTAACTATTGTTTTCGTCTTGATATTCCTGAGTGGAATTGCTTCAGGAAAACGTGTTGAAGCACACATTATAGTCAAGAGATATTGGCAACCTGATTTAGTCTTGGGTAACGGACCTACACAGTCAATGATAATCCTACTAAATGGTTCATCAAATGCAGGAATAGGCTGTAAATTAGCTTTTGGAATAGTCTGATTAGGTTTTCCTACCATTTGACAAGTGTGACAGGATTTGCAATGTTGGGAAACATCAGATTTTAATCCTGGCCAGTAGAAATGCTTGAGAATTTTGTGGTAAGTCTTATTTATCCCTAAATGACCTGACATGGGAGTTTCATGGGCCAAGTTTAAGATTTCAGGACGATAAGCCTTAGGAACCACAATTTGGTGATTTATGGTCCATTCGTCTTCCGCTGAAACATCAGGAGGACGCCATTTTCTCATTAAGATGTCATTTTTGACATAAAAACAAACAGGAACCTGCGAAATTTCATTTTCATCTAAAGCCCTTTCAAATAAAGGCGAGATTTCAGGATCACTGTGCTGTTCTTGACAAAGTTGTGACCTTGACATTTGGTCGTGACCTTGGTCAAAAATTGAAGGTGAAAGGTCATTGTCTGACCTTTGATTGTTGAAGTCAGTTTGACTTGAAGAAAGAGATTTTGAAATCTCATCATGAAAAGACTGACCTATAAAAGTGTCAGTTAAGTCAACATCCTGTATCCCATCATTCAATTTGACTTTCTTTGCCATAGCCCTTGTAACGGCACATGAAGGGTAAAGATCAGGAATTTCCTGCTCAATGGGATCAGGCAATTGATCCTCACAAGGTGTATTGGTCAAAAGTGGGTTTACCACAACCTTATCTCCGGCTAAGTCATTGCCTAATAGCAAGTGAACACCTTTAAAAGGTAAAGAAGGCCTAATACCTACAGCCACAGGACCAGAAACTAAGTCTGAAGACAAATAAATGTTATGGAGCGGTACATTAACAAATCCACACTCTACTCCCTGAATAAGGACACTTGTCCCAGTTGAAGTCTTCTCGGAAAAAGGCAGGGTATCTGCTAAAATAAGAGACTGAGAAGCTCCGGTATCTCGTAAGATTTTAATAGGGGTAGACTGGGCAGAATCACTAGTAAGTGACACAAAACCTT
Organism: Rugalucina vietnamica; assembly: GCA_964017185.1. Lineage (NCBI taxonomy): Eukaryota > Metazoa > Mollusca > Bivalvia > Lucinida > Lucinidae > Rugalucina > Rugalucina vietnamica. The sequence goes on along the minus strand of OZ024884.1, from coordinate 27,081,464 downwards.
CTGATAAGAATGGTTCATAAATCTCCATAATACAATCAGTGGCAGACGTTTTGGCCAAAATAGGATTTTCATCCTGAATAATCGACTGTGGTTTTGACCTTAAAGAAGTAAGACCTGTTGGTCTAGAATTATTTTGATTTTGTCTCTCTTTTCTTCTTTTCAAAGTTTCACATTCAGAAATGACGTGACCGTCACCTTTACAATAATTGCAAAACAGCCGGGGTGAGTATGAGGATCTTTGACCTTTGTTTTCACTAGTATCTTTATTTTTAGGATTATGTGAAGGACTGGAACTATCAGCTGTTAGTCCAGCTTGTGGTTGTGGATTAGGTTGAGGAGAATTATTTCTCTGTTGAGGGTTAAATGGTTTTGACTGAGGTGTATTAGGTTTAAATTGAGGGTTAAAAGGTTTCTTGTAAGGCTTATTTACAAAAGACACCTTATGAGTCAAAGCATAATCATCAGCTAATCGTGCTGCTACATCTAAAGTTTCTACTTCCCTTTCGTCAAGAAAAGATTTGACATCAGAGTGTATGCATCGTTTGAACTCTTCAACAAGCATGAGCTGTCTTAATTTTGCATGATCAGACTTTACATCCTTTGAAGAACACCACCTATCAAATAATTGCTCCTTAGTTCTAGCAAATTCTACATGGGTTTGGTCATGTTCTTTCCTACAATTTCTGAATTTCTGCCTATAAGCTTCAGGTACTAACTCATAAGCCTTAAGAATCAGATTTTTGACTGTGTCATAATCTGAACTTTGATCAAGTGGAAGCTGAGTGTAAATTTCTCGAGCTTTACCAATAACAACACTCTGTAGAAGCAAGGTCCAATGCTCTTTTGGCCATTTCAAATTTTCTGCTACCTTCTCAAAATGTAAAAAGTACTTATCTACTTCTTTTTCTTGAAATGGAGGAACGAGCCTGATATGCTTTGTAACATCAAATACTTTACTAGGATCAAAAGACACAGGAGGCATTGATTTACTGCTTAATTCAAGCTCTTTCATTTTAATATCATAATGCATTCTTTCTTTTTCAAGTTCTATTTCTTTTAACATTTCTCTGTGTTTTTCCTTCTCTCGTTCTTCCATTTCCCTTTGTTTTGTTTTTTCTCGTTCCTCCATATCTAATTTTTCCTTTAAAAGCCTTTCTTCTAACTCTCTTTGTTTTTCTAATTTTTCTCTTTCAAACTGCATTTGTTTTTCTTTTTCTCGCTCTTCCTTTGCTAACTTTTCTTTTTCTAACTCTAACTTTTCTCTATGCATTCTTTCTTCCCTTTCTTCCTTATCTGCCCTTCTTTTTTCTTCAAATTCTAATCTTAATTTTTCCAATTCAAGATGCCTTTTTAATTCTAACTCTTTCAACGGTATGTCGGTTTGTGAGACCATAATAAGAGATGTAGCTGAGGGTTCAAAAAATTCCTCATCAACAAGAAACTGAATGATAACATTCTTAATTTCACGTTTTAACATAGATGTTTTGACATCAGGTATGCTATAATGACTAGCAATGTCTAAAAGATCACTCTTTTTGGCCAAGTTTAACAGCTCTTGAGAAGGCGCAGCAATGAAATCTCCAAGTTTGAATGACATGGTTGCTTTTTGCTGGTATGACAAACAGTAAATATCTTTTAAGATTCTGAATAAATTCGGTGCACAAAATGTTCAATCCCGGCTCAGAGCCCCCAAAATCTGTTACGACCTAGCGTAACTAGACAGGTACAGCGAAAAACAACCAAGTAATTTAAACTTAACAATATTTAATCAAACAAATAAATGCTGCAAATACATACAAACAAACAAACAGATAAGTAAATAAATAAATAAATAACTTACAAAGTTAATGTCAAATAAGTCCTTGTCCCTCAAATGTAAGTCCACAATCCAGTAACCAGAATATGAGCACATGTATATTTTAATCCACACTTTTATTCTAATCCAAAACACTAGTGAAACAACCAAAATTATATACTTTAAATCACTTAAAATTTCTGAATATCTACGACTGAATTGGGACCTATATTTATACATCTAAGGAAATTCTCCAGGTTTCTAGAGAATGATATAATAAACTTCTCTCTAGAAAAGAAACGAACTAAACGAAAGTTCTTTTAAATTCTCCAAAGAGAATTTAGAATTCTCCAGAGAGAATTCAAGGCCGCAACGACCATCAAGACTAAACGAGAGTCCACTAGACCCTTCGAGATCTCAGTATACATAGTCCAAATATATTTTTAACTTATGGTAAAAAAAAAACACTCACTCCATTTTCATCTGGAATTATCCACAAAGTGCTCATAGAATTTTCTATACTTCTAAATTATATAACAGTGATAAAAATAATCAATGACATTCTTCTACAAAGTTCTAGATAATAAATTGTAGAAACATAAAAAGAAATATATATTAATTAATTGGGTTACTCCCCTTTGATTATATATATATAAATTATAAGTAATAGCTTTTAAAAGAATCAATATTATTGAATCAATTATATATAACAATGAAATAACATTTTTGACTCGGTAAAACCTCAACGAGGGTGCTATCTCCTTGACGAGGCACCTAGCTCCATGTCGAGAGGACTTGCTCGGACGGTAATTTAGTCAATATCCTCCCAAAACAATGTCTCCACCGGATTATTTTGCTTTTATATGGTTTCAGGGGCTCAGTTTTATCAGGGATGATGTTTCATGCGATTGGAAGGATATATATTTGACGAAAAATGAAAAAATAGTGGTCCCAAATCTTCGTGTTGACATATTTTCATTTCGTGTCTTCAACGCTCTTTTACAATCATATTCGCACCGTGCATATTCCAAGGACCAATCCTATCAGAGAGTGGAGTTAAATCATATCTACACAGACTACCATTGCCGGATTTTGCAGCAGACAGCTTATAAAGAAATAAATATTGATAAAATGCTTCGAGACATACCTTTGTTTACTGTTTTCCGTCGAGAGGACTAGCTCGTGAGTTCCCGGATGTGTCTCGTTGACTCTTTTTGGAGCTATTTCCTCTTGTTACCACCCGTGTAAAAACTAAAGCATAAAGGTATACAGTTGAAAGATTCAAGTTACATGTTTTCCGTTAAAAATACGAATTCACTGGGTTGGACAAAATACAGGTAGCTGATCTCTAACGGTTAATATGTGATAGCAATCTAGGCTGACTGAGTTTGACTTTTCTATAATCTCCCTATTACAGATGGACTAGCCGACCACGCCCAGATATGAATATTAAAGTTGCCGCCTATACAGTGACCTATTTGCCCAATTATACTAGGTAAATGTTTGGGTGATCCATCAGTAGTTGGTCATGAAGATGCAGACAGGAACTCAATTTTAATTCCCAGCGGGCACATGACGTCAACATGACGTCATATCAACGTCGATACCGACGATCTGACGTCATTCTGACGCCATGTGCCTGCTTGGAAGTCTCGGACCAGAGAATAAAAATGAACAGCTGTGGACATACACTTATTGGCAAAAGAAACGCGAAAAAATAATTCACTTGAATGTTTATTTTTTCTCTTTCTATAAACATGATATAAATAAAAATTTATTTAGTGATATAAATTTCGATACTCCCGTTAATGCCCTATAATTCCAACTTAACTAATTTCCTACATTCTGATTGGTTGTTTGGAAGACTTTATACTTCGATAAAAGCAATGCGTAAGAATACTCAATTTTCACCTTAAAAACGGCGCGACGTTACGTGATAACGTGACGTTTCTTCAAAGAAGAACCCCCCCCCCCATCCGAACCGCCTGGTGAAATAATGTCATTTGGCGTGTCACCAGTAAACTATTCTGATTCTGATTCTGAGAAACGTTGACGTCATCAAATCTAAACGTCATGAAAACAATGGACGAAGGCGTTTTGAAGAAGTCGAAATGAATATTTGGAATTTTTATGAACATGGACGCTTTTTCTTTTAACAGAACATTGTACGGTAAGAGTTTTAATCTTCTTGTTGAGTGTTGAAATTTGACGTTTGAATTTCTAATTTTCAAAATCGACGTCTTTCTATCGGTCCAGACGGCGATATTTTCTCCCAAAAGCACAATTTTGACTGGAGGGGAGATGTTTTAAAGCTCTCACTTTGACAGCCTGTCTATTGCAAGCCAGTTATAGCCAGTTATATATTTATTGCGAGATGTGAGTTTTATGCTTTGGAAATTTTCAAGATGGCTGCCTCATGAAAATCCGTTTTGCTCTATTTTCCTTCCGCTGGCTATGAAAATTTAAATCTATTTAGACAAATGCAGTGTATTGAGACAAAGTTGGAATTATAAGGAATGAATTATTATTTTTGTTGATTTTATCGATGTGTAAACTCTTCGGGCTTTATTTAGTTTGTGAGTGATTCGCCTGAGTTTACACATCGATAAAATCAACAAAAATAAAATTAATTCCTATAATAACAAAATATGAAAATCATGACGTTAAGCCTTACAGTTGTCGCGTTCTCGCGAAAACATAGTTAACCCCCTTTTCCATAGCCAAAGGGTTATCTTGCAAAACGTTTCCAGATCGAAAGTGATGGGGGTGACACAATCAAATCAGACAAATTTCTGCCTCCATCGATGTTTATTTCTTGTGCCAGACGTCCATGGTCGTTTTGATTTTTGACGTAAATCGCGATTTTCTATCGAGTGAATAGACGTACCCGAAATCTTTTAGTGCCATAAGATAGCTGTTGACACACTCGCCGTATTAGCGACAAACGTGACAGAACGCACGAGATCGCAGAACACAGGCCAGTGTTGCGGGTAAAGTTATTGTTTTATTGTTTTTCATGGGAATTGAATTAAGGCATGTCAGCAAAGGTGAGTATGCTATTAGTAGAAGGCGATTTCAAAGATGTACCTTTGGTTTTCCTGTCCAAAAATTCCTCATCTGAATCTGGTTAATAATAGTTTTCTATCGGTTTCTTCATTTTTTGAATACAAAACTAAGGCATATGTTTGATTACGTGTCATCTTTGATATGATTCAATCGTTTATGAGGCAGAAATATAAAATAAGATCGTTTATGCATTACGCAAACTTGCCCATGCAATATACTGAGATTTTTTTAGCTTTAAAAATTGAAAATTTTCAGCTGAAAAATTTTGATATTTTTCTTATTTTTGCTCGAAACATAGATTGTGGGTACACGTTAGAACCGCCTCGCTGGTTCTATCCAGGAAAGGTAACCAAAAGCAAACACGAGTGCTGGTTGGCTCCCAGGAAAAAAAGCTAAAAGAGAAAAAAAAAAAAAAAAAAAAAAAAAAAAAATGAGAAAAAGAGCACAAACCAACATACATGTATTTCGCAATCGCAGACAACGCGGAACAACTCTCAATTATTTCCAGTCATCGATTGGGTTACTTCTTAATTTGGTTACTTTTATGGGTTTGACTGTTTATATGGGTTTTGGGTTGGCTGGAAATACTGTGTAAATTTTTGGGTAGTTGGTCATGAAGATGCAAACGGGAACTCAATTTGAAGTCTCGGACCAGAGAATAAAAATGCATATATGGAGAGATCCTTAAAGAGCAGTGAACATATACTATAAGACTTAAGTTAGCAATTTTTACTTGATCTCCAAATTGCAAATTGGTATGAAGATAAACTGAAACAAAATCTTTTACGCATCATAATCAATATTTAAACCTAAGGAATCAAAATTTCCATCTTTTCCTGACGCAATTACGCTGCGTCAAAGTTTACAGGGGTGTCACCTCAAAATTCACATTTTTTCTCGGCATCAACTGTAGGTCAAGATCGTACCTGGTATCAGGAAACGCCCCCCGGTGCCGTTATGACGTATAAAATGAAGTATAACCAGAGGACCAATGGTCCTGTAAACGCTCACCTGAATCCCGAGATATATACCAATAAACTTGTTTGACTAGAATGATAATATACATGTATATAACCCCGGTCAGAGCAACCCCTGGAGTCAATTTCTTTTTGAAAACATAAAACTTTAGTCCATTTGCCAATTTACTGCAAGTTTTGCTCTTCAGATGACATTTTAACAATTTTCCCCATTCAAATGCATGGGCGACCTAAGTTGACCTTGCCGTAAAATAGGTCAAGGTCACCCAAGGGTCACGATTCATATAAACTTTGTAGAGCTCCATTGCCTGATGCTTTATGCCAAGTTTCAAAATCATAGGCCTTCTGGTTCTGGAGAAAAAGATTTTTAAAGGTTTTTGCTATTTATAGCCATGGCAGCCATCTTGGTCATGTGACCTTGACCATTTATATATACTTTCATTCCCACTTCCTAACAATACTCCTCATAAAGTTTGGCTTTGATTGGCCAAGCAGTTTCAGAGAAGAAGATCTTTGAATATCACTGTAATATACATGTATATTGCCCCGGGGTGGGGGCAGACAGACCCCTGGGGTCCAAATTTTTTCAGAATCATAAAAATTAAGTCCATTTGCCCATTTCCTGCAAGGTTTTCCCTACAAATGACATTTTAACACTTTTCCCCATTCAAATGCATGAGCGACCTATGTTGACCTTTCCGTATAATAGGTCAAGGTCATCCCAAGGTCATGATTTATATAAACTTTGTAGAGCTCCAGTCACTGATGCTTCACACCAAGTTTCAAAATCATTGGCCTTCTGGTTCTGGAGAAGAAGATTTTTAAAGGTTTTTTCTATTTATAGCCATGGCAGCCATCTTGGTCATGTGACCTTGACCATTTATATAAACTTTCTTTCCCCCTTCCCAAGGATGCTCCATATGAAGTTTGGCTTTGATTGGCCAAGCGGTTTCAGGGGAGAAGATGTTTCATTATTATGGAAATATACATGTATATAGCCCCGGGGCAGGGGCAGACACCTCCCCAGGGGCTAAAATTTTCCATTAACATTAATCTTCTGTCCATTTGCCTATTCCCAGTTAGTTTTACCCATTAAATAGCATTTTACCATTTTTTCCCATTCAAATGCATTGGCGACCTAAGTTGACCTTGCCGTAAAATAGGTCAAGGTCATCCTAGGGTCACGATTTATATAAACTATGATAGGCCCACATCCTTGATGCTACATACCAAGTTTCATGGAAATCCGCCCACTGGTTCTGGAGAAGAAGATTTTTAAAGGTTTTTGCTATTTATAGCCATGGCGGCCATCTTGGTCATGTGACCTGGACCATTTATATAAACTTTCGTTCCCCCTTCCTAAGGATGCTCCACATGAAGTTTGGCTTTGATTGGCCAAGCGGTTTCAGAGGAGAAGATCTTTGAAATTGTGAACGACGGACGACGGACGACGGACGGACGACTGACGACGGACGGACGGACGACGGAGCATGGGTATACTATAAGCTCACCTGTGAGCCTTCGGCTCAGGTGAGCTAAAAAGGCACTACTGACAGTAGTTTGCTGCAGAAATTCTGAGAACATCGACATTCCGGGCCCATTGACTTCCATGTCAGTAATAATAGTCTTTTTGCTCGCCAAAAACACCATATTAAGTCCAAAATACTACTGTTTCTTTTTGCCAGTGTCAAAACAATATTTTTGTAATGTAATGTAACGTATTACCTTCACTTTCCGTTGTAATCAACACGGTGTTACTTAGCACTTACGTTCATTTTTACAATATGTACCGTTTCCGAAAACCAGCAAGACATCGATCTTCATACAAAGCTACTTCTTGTGAGCAGTGTAGCTTTAAGGGAAACTACTCAAACAATATTAGTGTTGTTTTTTTTTTCAATTGATGAAATCAGTTGAAAAATACTTTTTTTTTTTAATTTTGTATAAATTGAAACCTTTTTTCAACCAGCCAAATGTTGTATTTTCGTACATTTCTGTAAAAATTAGAAACTATATATTCTCGTAGATGCACACTTTATCAAAGTTACATACTTTTAGCACATATACAGTTGTAGTTTCAATTGCATTTATACTGATACCGGAACAATTCTTATCAATTAATTGAATTTTTATCCTCCTTTTCAGGAGCAAAAACCAACCTATTTGCAATCGCAGACAACTCAGAACACCCTTCAGGCATCGACCGGTTTGTATTTCGTCAAGAAGAAGCAGACGGGAACTCAGTTGGAAGTCACGGGCCAGAGAATACAAGTAGCCCAAGGGTAACGATCGCTCACCTGAGAGTCAACAACAAGTACAATCACTGGACATTTTTTTTTTTTTTTTTTTTTTTTTTTTTTGATCTGATCAAAATTGAAGACGCTTGAGTGGCCACAACACTAAAAAATGATTTTTAAACATTCAAGGGCAGCTAATTCCACAGTCCACGGTCGAATCTGGCTCAAATTCGAACTCATCCAAGATGTTATGGTTATTAAGGATTGAAATTCAGATTTTAGCTTTCACTGGATGATGAAAAACATTTGGCTATTTTAATGTCTTTGAAGCCCGAAGGGCTTCTCGGAGACATTAAAACAGCTAATGTTTTTCATCCAGTGAAAGCTAAAATCTGAATTTCAATACTTATATTTACATTTTGTATTATCAATCAAGTATCAGATTTTTAATTGCGCATATCACCGTTCATTTTCATGTTATTTGACATTAAATCTCACTTAAAGTAATTTTGGAACAGCCAAAACGTCAAATTTTCGCGCCTAACGTCATGGCGATACGCGACCAACGTCACGTCAACAAGAGTAAACAAACAACGTCACTGGGTGGGTTTATAACCCATTATAACTCATTGGGAGCTATCTGTTGCCATGGAAACCAGAGTTCTGATCCAACCTGGCCCAAGACCTAATGCAACCTTTCCCCCCTCCTCAATGATGCTTTAGATAAATTTTGATCGCGATTGGCCTTGTCTTAAGAGATATTCAAGTTTGAAAATGTGAACTGGCACGGACGCACAGACGGACGCACAGGCGGACGGACGGACACCGGCTCGACTACTATACTATAAGCTCACCTGTGAGCCTTCGGCTCAGGTGAGCTAAAATGCATAGAGATCCTTTAAGAGTAGTGAACATAAACTATGAGACAGTTTAGCAATGATTACTTGATCTCCAAATTGCAAATGGGCATGAAGATAAAAACTGAAACAAATTCTTTTTCTTTTTTTTTTTTTTTTTTTTTTTTTTTTTTTTTTTGTTTTTGTTTTTTTTTTTTTTAATTCAGTTTAACGTCCCTTTCAAGATTATTTCAGTTCATATGAGACGGGCCAATCAGTAGGTGGGCGAAAACGGGAGGACCCCGAGAAAAACCACCTGGCACACTCAAAATCTTTTACCCATAAATATTTAAACCTTAAGGAATTAAAATTGCCATCTCTTCCTGACGCAATTACGCTGCGTCAAAGTTTACACTTTTTCTCGGCATAAACTTACAATAATGAGTTGTTTAATGAAATGTTAACGGTTTTTTTTCCCAATCAGTCATCTGACATCTTCTTGTGTACATGATCGTAGAGATTTGGTTCCATCCTGGTATCATGAAACGCCCCCAGTGTATGACGTAACTGACGTCATTTTGTTCCCTGACCTTTCTTCCGAGGTGATCCAAAAATGTTGAATTGCTGAAAAGAAGTGCGATTTCCCTGTTACGAGAAGTTTTCGTTAAGTAGGCCTGTACGGTCTGATGTGATGTGGTCAAGTCTCTGAGAGACAAATCTAGTCTTGCACGTTTACGTTTAATGTTTACAGGACCGAAAACCAATCGGCGATATGCACGGTTAGGTGTTCGCACCACGCGGCTTGTTTACCGTCAGCTGTTTCGATAAAAAATCCATCTTTCAATGCCGTTTATCATCAAGCCTGAAGTTCGTACGTAGCCTAGAAATCGATAACGTCACTATGACGTCAAATTGGCATTGCTCATGATAGCCTTAAGTTGTCTGGCGTCATGGTGCCGGTTTTTGACGTTGTAAGCTGACTGCATATGGTTCTAGGAGACTGTATCGTTCTCACAAGCTTAAAAATTTCAATTGGCTTTCTTATTCATCATGTCTGCACTGAGCATATTGATCTTCTTGTGACGTTGGTTTAACGTCAGGCTATGTCGATGTCCCCTCATGTAATTTTTTGAATGTCATTCCGGTTTATTAGTCATGACACTTATACAAATCGAACATACACGTGGAATGCTGGGGACGTGATTTGCATGATTTTAAACGTAACGCAGCAACTCGATCGTGGACGTAAGAAAAGCACACAAGCCCATCTCGAAACATGAATCTGAGCATCACTTGACTTAATTATTAAAAGCGTATCGAAAGTTTTCAAACATTTGATTTTGAAACTAATGATAGTATATTTATTACACTCTCAATGTCAGTGTGTGAATTAATCTTTCATTCATCTATCAGTCTAATGATTCATTATTTTTTCAACCCCTGTTTTGGGAGGGTAAATATTAATGGGAAAGGGGATGGGTAATTCGTCAGATTTGGCAACACAAGGAGCCTAAGAGAATTAGTGTAATTTACTGAAGCCCGGATCGAATAGTTCAAGCTTTATTGTCGTGTATGTGTGTTTATGCTATGTTAAGCTAATCTGACCCACTGTGATCTGTTTAAACCGTTTATAAATAGGCGATATACGCAATAGTTTTACTTTATTTGTTTTCAGTACAACATGAAACATGCTTCTTTGACTCAAGTAGGCCTATTATCATTGGCTAGGCCCTCTCTCCCACTGCAGAGATTTTTTCAGTTATATTTCACAGTATATCACCGTCCAATCACGTGACTGCGGACAGTCGTCGAAAACGGAATGGGTTAACCCTGTCCGGCCAAATTATAACGTGAATCACATTATTGCTATCAAAACACAAGGTACGTGCTCGCTACATTTTCACATATTTTTAAACCTGTACTCAAAACAAAGTTTTTACGTTGTGTCCAGTATTTCTCCTTGTCCTCCATGCCAAAAGAATGCACCCAAATCGTCTCCACTGTAAATACAAACGGATAACTCTTCCACTCTATCACTCCTATGTTGACTAAATCAGACAAAATAATTACGAAAAATAATCGTTTAAAGGAATTTTATAAACAAAAATCGGGCATTCTCAATGTTTGTTTGTCTATTAGTATATAATGCTACCATTTATAGCCTTTTTTTGCTAAGTGAATCGGGTTTCCATTATTTAGCGATGAAAATAGATGTAGACCCCTTGATAAGTGCTGTCCGTTATATTGCTTGTTGGCATTGTTGGACTGTCCGCAAAATCGCGATTTGAAAACTTGAGTCAAAATAGAATTAATCTTGAAAATTCTGACATTATACAAGCAGAAATGTCATAGATACATGCTAGTGTTAGATATAGAATAAACTTTAAAAAAAAAAAAAAAAAAAAAAAAAAAAAAAAAAAAAAAACACCTTTTTTTTCTCCATGTGGTGAAATCTGCCTACTTCTGTTGTTTATGTAATCAACATATAGTGCAAGGTATGCCTAGCTCTTTCCCAAAACTTTATTGGAGGTCGAACTCCACACATGAACCTTACCTGGTGAGGGGTTTACTGAAAACAGCCCTGATAGGGGCCTATTTGTTCAGCCGAAAGTTTTCAAACTGTTCAGGACGTCAGACGAATATATGGCGGCAATAGGAAAGTGTGTAAGACAAAAGGGATCTAATGGCAGAAAATTCAAAATTAAGATACTAATAATACGAAAGGTCTTGTTTCTCTGAGTAATTCCTGAACATTTGAAGAGATTACCTTCACAAATAGCACAAATATGAGCGTTGAAAGGTGTGCTGTTGATGCAATCTAAACATGACGTAATGAAAATTGTTGATGACGCTTGGACTGAATTTCATTTTTCTGATGTTCATGGAGCTATGAACCACAGGGGTCGCGTGCAAAGTGAATGAACTCCGAAGGGGTTCATGTAAGCTTTGCTAGCGACCCACTGTGGTTCATAGCTCCATGAACATCAGAAAAATTAAACTCATTGCTTATATTTACATTCATTTCTCTCTTTCGCTTGTTGAAAAATTATCAAGGCGATCACATTTATAAGCAAATAGGGAATTTACACACATTGTGTGTTGAAACAGCGGAACGGCGTCGACGACGTCATGACGTTTACAACGTCCAATCACATTGGTGAGAGCCATGGTTTTTCATGACGTCAAATTTGATCATGTGACGTCGCCTGACACGATGTTGTTCATAGAACTATGAATCGCCTTGCAATTCTATAGATTCATTTAAGAATTTGCATCAGAAATGTAAATATATCACTGTAGTGAAAAGAAGGTAAGATTAAAATTCTCGAAATTGTATGTGTTTCTTGAAGTTTGACATCTATACTTCTGTACAAACTATGAAATAGGCATGAATTCAGACACCGTTTGATAAAACATGCATAACAAATGGCGTGCCTGGTTTTTAAAATGAGGGTAGCCCTTATGGCATGGCATAACGGTTGCCATGGCAACATACACGATATAAAAACTTTGTTTCATAAGAAAAGTATATGTCTTGGATTGAGTTACAATATTAAAGCTGTATGAAATGAATATCAGAGCATGCCAAATATTTCAAATTTATATGTTGTTTTTTTTTTTTTTTTTTTTTTTTTTTTTTTTTTTTTTCAAATTTATATGTGCTTGAATGCCGGAAGACCCCTTTTGTCAGATCCGCGCTCATATAGTCTCTGTGCAAACAGGTTTGTGATGCGTTCAAACATTTTTGGCGTAAATATTCATTTGTAGCCTATAATTTTGGAACCTGGATTCTCTTTTGCCGTATTCATTGGACATAGTATATATATGGGAAATAGCTAGTCGTCACGCTCTTCGTACAGGTTGTATCAGCACATACACTGTTATAATCTATAATAAAATAGTCTACAACGATTAAAGTTTTGTTTTTATACCATGTTAAATATATCAATCACATATATGATAATAAGAACTGATCGAACAATTTCACAAATTTAGACATAAGCCGTTTGTTATTCTGGCAAGCTCGTTTCGATGGTTTGCAAGAGGTCGCTTGAATAAAAATGTGTAGTCACCTTAGCCAAACCTTAGATAAAATCGACTTCGGCAATAATTAACCCCGTACAGTTTCAATATTGCGGACAGTACATGGGCAAGCGGTGCATTACGATACCGGACTTGAAAACACCATTTTTGGAAGGTTTGGGCAACAAGCTCGTGTCTCATAAATTGATATATATTCAAATATTTATGACAACAAACGTTTGGCTTCTCATAATTTTCCAAATATACAACAAATTATTGACACATATCGGGTTGTTCTTTCCAGGTTGTCAGTGATAACTTGGTACGTTTTGGTGTGATATAAAACATCTGTAAGGTTCTGAGATGCCGTTTTATGTACCAGCACTCATTGATTCACGTTCTTGACACCCACTAGTCGTTTGGGTAATTTTTTCAAAGATAGATAGAGAAAATAACAGAAAATATGCGAATCACTTACCTTGAGTTGTTATGGATCGATTTTACAATAATGCGATTCACGTTATAATTTGGCCGGACAGGGTTAACCCCTTCCGTTTTCGACGACTGTCCGCAGTCACGTGATTATCTACTGTGATATTGAAAATTTTAGTTAAAAAATTGTGATATTTTACATATTTTTGCTCAAAACATAGATTGTGGGTACACGTTAGAACCGCCTCGGCGAGACGGTTCTAACGAGTACCCACAATCTATGTTTTGGTGCAAAAATAAGAAAACAAGTTGGCTTCCTTCAAAAAAGGAATCCAATACGTAGGGCTGGCAAAATTTTGAAATAAGTTGCCCAAAGGCAATGATTTTACCTGATAGCTTATAATAAGCCAATATGGCAATTTGATTTTAAACAATAATTAACCTCAGCTAACTCAACCAATGGTCTAATCTGGTTGAAATTTTAAGTTATGTATGATCATCATCATACTTCATAGTTAGCGATGGAATCTGGCTGAAATACACAACCTAGCTTATATGTGTATAACTTGGTACAGGATTAAATAATAATAAAAAAACACCCAAAAAGTTGGCACTTCTTTCCTATATAAGTCTACTTTAAGTTTTTTTTTTTCAAGAGCAGCTCAGGAGCAGGTAACTCGGCAGTGTATGATTGTATCTGGCCCAATTTCTAACTGCTGTTAGGTATTGTGCAGTTTGAACATTAGTGATCTTCTGATTGTAGAGATATTATATTTATGTTTGAAAGTGAACTGACAGACAGAAGACACTAGTTTAGATCATCCTATAAGCTCACCTTTTAGCTTTCGGCACATGTGAGCTAAAAATCTTGTTTTTGGAAATTTATACAAATAAAGAAGACAATCAGAATTTTTTCTAAATATATTTTAAACTAGTGTTGTCTACATTTCTACAACTAGAATACGGGTAATTTAAAAAAAATGCAGCAAAAGTGTGACATTATAACCATGTTAACAAGTCTACTTATAACATCTGTAAATCATTACATTAAACGATGAGGTTAATTTGAAGACATAGACAAGAGATTTATGAATCAGAAAAACTTTACTTCTTTCAAGTCTGTACAGTATTTTCCGAGAAATGACCAAAAATGTACAAAAAATGAAAAGTCCATTAGCATATTTATTAACATTATTTTTATTATTATGTCTTCATTATTATTTTTTGCATAAACAAAGTTTTAAGACATAGATTGCATAAACCTCGATAATAGACACAAAACCATAGAATGCACGTATATTTGAAACTATCGATAAATGACATTACCAAACAAATTTTATATCTCTAAAAAAGAACTGAGATACAATCTAGTACTTTAGGTCAACTCCTAATCAAACGTACAGAAATAAGAATGTCCTTCCTCACTCTGCTTACTGTGTGGAGTGCAGCCTTCAAATTTGCTCAGAAAACACTCCTAATAACAAACATAATAATGTGTTCTTTCAAGAGGAACATTACTTCTACCATGAATATTCCGCTTCCTTTAGGTGTGTTTTAAGAGGAGGGACTTCCCGAAATATGACCGAAATGACCCTGACTCTAAATTGACATATTTCGATCTGGTTTTGGGGAAACCACGTTCATCTCTTGCAAAAAGTTACTGGTATTAAATACCTTTAATCCTAATATTGACAACTGTGGCAAGAATCAGTGACTATTTCCATTTACAAATGCCTATGGTTTGAAGGAAAAATAAAAGTTGGTAATTGTTCTCTTGATTCGCGTGTTAGCTTCTCTCAATAAGGGGCTTTGTAATAGAAGAATTTATTATTTCATTTTCGATGGCCCAGGATGTATATTTTGAGCTGAAACAACCATTTTTGTTATGAAATATATAGAAATCAGGAAAAGTTTTATAAAGTATTGTTCCCCCCCCGAGAGCCAACAAAAGCTTTTGCCTGCAAATGAGTTGTCATTATCCGCACAATATATGAAAGCGGCGTGCTGGCTCTAGGGGGGGAACGATACTCTAGAGCCCAAAAACGAGAGCCCAAATATGATAATCAGTCCTAGTTTCTCATTCAGGAAAAACTAGCAGATATACAGTTATCAAAATTGAAACCATATAAAAGGGCTATCATATACAATAGTTTAACTGCAGTGAAGTTGAAGTGGGATGCTGCAAAACCAATTTTTATAATTTGGGCGCAGGCAAAAACGGATTTGGTAAATATGCGTTACAATATTTTGGCAACATACTGTACAAATACACCCTTGATTTATTCACGCCCTGTTACCTACATAGTTGCTAATTTTGTTTGTTATCCATCAGTCATGAGGACATGGTTTTCAGTTCAGCACTGTAACAAACAGCCACAAGATAGATTTCCAAGGGTGGTCGTGTGGGAATATGGGCACCTGCTTATTAGGACCTAAAAAAAATAGATGGGCTGCTGGTGCCTTCAGGCTAAGCTTCTACGCTGCTGTCTGACCATCTGATTACTGGTTAACCATTCAGGTCTGAGCCTGCCCAGGAAAAGTGGTTCATGTCAAACCAACCTTACGTATACATTGTAAGCCCTGTTGTTTTAGTTGGGGGGTTATATTTGAAGCATTTTGTAGATGCCATGATGTCCTTATTTTGGATAAATGTCCCATAAAATGGAGGCAAAGTCCCCACATGACCATAGCTATTGACTGGGATGTTAAGCATTTATTCAGTTAATCAATCAACATATTTCACACCCTCATTTTGCAAGGCATAATTGAGAGGTCCTGGGTTCGAACACAATTATCACTGGATTTTGTCATTAAGCAAACTACACGATTTGCTTCACATAATACCAGGAAGTGGTATATCTTTCTAGCCATGTTAGATAATGTTGACTGGGACGATACAGTACCAATTTGACAAGCAATGATTGTATTATACTGAATTGTGGAGATTGGTAGCCGTGTTAGATAAAACAGGACATGTGTATATATCTGTTATGCAACATTGGCCATGACAATCTTGTAAGAATTTACCATAAAGTTTTGGTCGGAGTAATTATATTTTGCATGTAAAATAATGCCAAAAAAAACTTCGTAATTACCCATTTTTCAAGCCACATGCAGGTTTAAAAAATCTAGTAGGAGTTTGAGTTGATTCCAGACAGGAAACATCAGTTTGTACCACTTTCATTTATAACTTTATAACAAATATGGTAATCTAATATTTCAAAAGTGCAAATGCTGTACAGGTACCTTCCAAATAATTTCCATATAACATTTCAAATTGTAGAGGCATTAAACAGTTTTGATGATTTTTTCTTGATTCCTGCATGTCTCTGTCAGTTAAACACTCTAAATTACAAACATTAGTGATAGAAAATGTGAGCATGCACAAAAAACCTCAAAATTTCGATCTTTAATTTTTACGAAATTTAGACCCCCGTCCCCTCTTGAAATGATATTTCTACCAAATAATGAGAAAATATGCAAATATCTATGCATGAGTATCTTCATAAGACATGGAAGTATTGTCCTCAGCATAAAGGAGCAGCATCAGGAGCTTAATAACAGTGTTCTGGCCTGCTAAAGTATAGGCGTATACAGGCCAAATAGTCACTGATTCTTTGAATGTCATTGCTGGCTGTTTGTTTTGATCCAAAATCAATACCACCCGCTGTTCCTTCAACTGGTACACACCCGGGAAACGGTCAATTTGTACACCGCCGGTGCTCCATGGAAAGAGAAATTGACGGTTTCCGGTGTAGGAGTTGTTGGGTCAAATTAAAGGTTTATGTCGTACCCGAGTGTGTTCGAGTAAGTTTTTTGTTTCTTTCTCCCCTGTACCTAAAAATCCGAGAATGTCAGATGATGGGCTAATGAATAAAGACCATGCATACAAAAAAGCATGCACAAAAACTTAACAATTATCCACATATCGTTTTTCGGGTTTAGGAAACCCTGGTCAAAACTTGTGTTATGGGATAAAAAGTGATTCAGTTTTCCGATATAGCTAACTCAAGTTCGATCTGATAGCCTAGAATTACAACAGAAGTCAATAGCATGTAATTTACATGGAATATTAAAAAGAAAAATTTAAAATACGTGAACCATGGGTCTTTTTTTCACAAGTGTACCAATTGACGGTCGGTGTGAAATTTGACTAATGGGAAATTGTTTTTATCTGATGATCGTTCGTCTCTCACTAATGAGAAAGGCCATTATTTCTTGAATAGGTTCATACGTGTTGGTGAGTTTTTTGATGACTGACTAGGTCAATTCTAGAACTGTCGGTTGCAAGTAGAGCAAGTCAGTATCATGGAATCAGCTGGTGGCCCATTGGTATTGGCATTGCGTTCTCTGCGTTTTCTTTCAGCTTCACAGATTCTCTTTTTTTCATAGAAAGCTGCTCTTTTGTTGATGAGACCTCACCACTTTGATCGCTCCTGTGCAGTCGGTTCCCAACGCCCCATTGGGATGTCGAAATCCTTAAGAGAGTCTTTGAGTGTGTCTTCGTAGCGTTTCTTCTGGCCACCTTGAGAGCGCTTTCCCTCCTTTAATTCTCCATAGAAGACTTTCTTTGGAAGTTGTTTATCAGGCATTCTTATAACATGGACAGTCCAGCTGTGCTAGCTTTAAGACAGTATGCATGTTTTGCATCCCTGCTTTCTTCAGGACCTCCGTGTCTGGAATCTTGTCTTGCCACTTGATTTTTTTAAAGCTTTCTCAAACAGCTTAAGTGGAAATGGTTAAGTCTCTTTGCATGACGCTGGTATACTGTCCAGGTCTCACAAGAGGGTTGGCAGTACCAGAGCCTTTTAAACTTTCAGCTGGTGTCAAGCTTGATTCCATTTCGCTCCCAGATATTTGCACAGAGTCTTCCGAATGCCACACTTGCTTTTGCAATTCTGACAGTGTACACGTGCCTGCATGCCATCATGAAATTGCCGCACCATTGCTATGAATCTGGGTGGACAGCCGAACTTGGTAATGATTTTCCAGATTTCTGACCCATACTTCCTCCTTTTGAACGTTTCCATTGCTTCCAAAGGATCAAACTATTATATTTTATTCATCACGACTAACAATGTCAAAAGCTTTGGCGAGGTCGACAAACGTCGTGTATAGATCTACATTCTGTTCTTGGCTTTTCTCCTGAAGCTTTCTTGTTGTGAAGATCATGTCTATTGTCCCTCTGTCTTTTCTGAATCCACATTGACATTCTGGGATAGGTTCCTTCTGATCAAAATCAACATTCAGGCGAAACAACAGAATTTTGCCAGTATCTTCCCAGCAATGGATAGGAGGGAGATGCCTCTCTGGTTTTCAAAGACTTGAGGATTTCCTTTCCGCTTGTATAGATGGATTATGGGTGCATCCTTATATTCTTGCGGGATAGTCTCCTTTCTCCACATACAGGGAAACAACTCCGTAATTTTCTCTGACATGGGTAACACCCCCCCCCCCCCCACACACACACCAAAGGCATAAATCTCTGCATTAATTGCATCTACACCTAGAGCTTTGCCAGATGACAGTTGTTGAACAGCTTTTCTTGTTTCCATGACGGTTGGAAATTCATCTAACAGAACATTGCACTCTATCTGTGGAAGCCTCATTGGTGCTTGGTTGATTCAACCCACTAAATGATATATGTATCAACAGTGGAACATGCATATATTTTAAAATAAATCTCAGGTCGACAAAAGTTTTTCAACATGTTATTATACAAATTATATCACTACAAATTAAAGCACGGGAACGATTTGTTCGTTTGTTGCTTAATACGTCCCAGCCAACACATTCGGTTATGTCGGGACGTCACCGTGTCAGTGGTCTCCATTTTATGTTGACTTCTATCCAACATTGGGATGTCATGACATGCGAAATAAAGTTTGAAATTTGGAACCCAAGTAACAAACAAAAGTTTATATGTATGGATGGTTTGACTCAACCACTTTTCAAGGACAGGCTCAGGCCTTTTAAGCGGTTAACGAGTAATCATATGGTCGGTCAGTCAGAATAATGTTTGCATAGAGGCACAAACAATCAATAGAATCTTCCTTTGGTGGTTTTCCCTTAAAGCCCATCTGGAGACATAAACAAATTATAGTCACAAAACGAGTTCTACACATTTGTGTGTATACGTGAATTTCTGAATGACCAGGAATACATGTAGTTACATTTAACGCTATATGCATGTATCACAAAAAGATGTGGGCTGAAAGAATAGAGCATTTGAATAATCGATAATCTTCTATTCGGGCTGCCAACTACTAGTATACATTATTAGATTTCAGTCAACAAAGGCGTCACATGTTTCAATCAATTTGTCCCTGCCAACAAAACTTGTGCTGCAAGGATCTGTTGTAAGACTGATATGGAAAACCCCTTGAATCGGTGTTCAGTTAGGCAATCTTAGAATGGTTACACGCAATCCCGAAATCCAAATGAGTTATCAAAAGCAGGATGGATAAATCAGTTAAGTTACCGGTAGTTTTTCCTTTAGCATATGGACTTAACTGTATCACGAGATGTCAACTTGCAAGATTAAATATCAACAATATAATTATTTAACTAAACCTTCAATCTTGAATAGTTTAAGCTGTTTCTGGTACCTATAATCTCGTGTTCACATTAGCCATAAATATAGGAACAAACACGAAAGAGACTAGATGTCTATACTGAAGTTAAGCAGCAAGTTGCTACACTGGGTTAGTATTGGTCAAATTGCACGCCCTAACGTCAATTAGCACACCCACAGAAATTAAGCGTAAAGATTGTAATCATTTAAGTTTCTGCAAGTGAAATACTTATATGACAGCTTAAGATATGTGGTGTAACTTGTAATGGCAAGATGAAGGTCAGACTACTTGATTGACGGTTCATATGGCGATGACTTTCGGCAATTTCTATATCTTTGCGACAGTGTAGCATGAGCAGGCATGAAAATGGGACAAAAAGACAAGCAACATTATTTCCGAAAGGGATTTTGTCCTAAAGGAAAACAACATGCACCAAAGTAGTGATATCACGGTTCTTATTTTAATTTATCACGATAGCATTGCAAATGCATTAGTTAAATTGCACTCCAGTCGTCAATTGGTACGCTTGTACAATTTTGATTCCAATTTCTTGTAACCAAAGGTTATCTTTTACACACAATACCTTCAACCAGTAATGTGTACTCTAAACTTGGTATTTTATTTTCAACACCGCATATGGAATGTGTACATGACGTAATTCAGGCATTTTTAGACATTACATTCACCAAATAACCCAGTATTTCAAACGCGAAAACTGATTACTACATACTTCTATAAATTTTTCATGTAATTTGAGTTCCTGTAAAATCCCCAATCATAGGCGCATCATCTGACATTCTCCGATTTTTGAATGGATTTAGAATAAGGAAAATATTTTACCTTGAACTGGTTGACCTAGTAAAATTCTCTCTATTTACGTCGGTCAATTCCGGCACCGGAAACCGTCAACTTCACTTACAATGGAGCACCGGCGGTGTACAAATTGACCGTTTCCCAGGCGCGTGGTATGTAGAGACCTAACCCGGATGATCCAGTCCTCTAATTAAGTCCTGTCTGTCCTCCATAGACGCCTGGATCCGTCACTTAATTTTTCTCTTCACGAGTGACGTCATCGCTGTGCATTGTGGGACGGGTATTTTCTCGAGATCACGCGTGATTTATATACAAAATATTTTAAGAATAATTATTGATTTGAAATACAAAATATCTTCCCGCTCCCTTGTCATTTTTA
Source organism: Rugalucina vietnamica (assembly GCA_964017185.1). Taxonomy (NCBI): domain Eukaryota; kingdom Metazoa; phylum Mollusca; class Bivalvia; order Lucinida; family Lucinidae; genus Rugalucina; species Rugalucina vietnamica. Next base: position 27,060,331 of record OZ024884.1, on the reverse strand, counting down.
CCTGTATTTTTACGATACTCGTGAATTTGAAAAACCAATAAAATGTAAACAATGCGTTGCATTATGGGTAAAATGGGAATCCTGCTCTCTGATTGGTCCCCTAAGTTTTTGAGTACTTAAAGCCAGATGTACGTAATTGAGGCGCTCAAAGGAACGTGCGTATCTAAGGGTCGAAACGTCATTTTTACGCCGCATTCGTAACGTCAGTTTTCGCTCAAAACGTCATTTCTAACGTCAGTTTAGGTTCGGAATACGAAACTATGTACATTCAATTATGCAGAGGACTTCAGAAATGTAAAATTATTGACATTATTTATTAATTTTGCTCAAAATATAGATTGTGGACATGTTATCCCGAGGAAAACATCATTTGCGCGACAGTTAGCAATATTGAATACTAAATTTAGCAATATTGAATACTAACTAGCGTCGGAGATTTTGGCGCAAAATCGACGTCGCGCATAAAACGTACTGAATTCAGCAACGACTACCTCTCTTCGCACGCTTATAGCAGGAAAACGAACCCGGTAACTAGGGACTTTCTCGTTATCTACCTGTAGTTCAGGAATTTTTCTAATACATATCAGTTTTTTAAAAAATCCTACCGTGGATTTTTTTAAATATATCAAGAAAATTAACAAAAAGGGGGTCTAAAAATCGAATTTACGTTGACGTCAATGTATTTTCGCTCTCAAATTTGACGATTTGGAAGGCCGATATCTCGAAAACAAGCTCGGAACGATATCGATTTCTTTTCATTTTCGTATGCAGAATATCAAAATACACCCACATGCCAAAAATAAAAATTTTCTACCGTGAGGTCAATTACGTACATCTGGCTTTAACTGGTACACCGTTATCACAAAAAAGTGACAACTGGCAAAGGTAACTGTCTTGTTGGTTTTCATTTGCTTATTAAAAAAATCGATAATCCAATCAAACCTAGTGTTACATAATTTCAATATTATGCAAATCATAATGATATTGTTTCTTACGAATTACAGTACTGTTATTTCCCTTAATCATTCTTTATTTAATCGTTATCTCAGAGACTTATATAACATGTATTATGAGAAAATGAAATTGACGTAAAGAATTATGCAATTTAATCGAAATCTCTTGAAATCTCGCTGAAATCTCACGGGCAGAATTCTGCCCGTTTTCATTAGCCTATACATGTCCCTATATGCGTGTAGGGCAGGTACAAGTCAATTTGAGTACGTGAAGCGTTTTATAATACTAAAGCGATCACGCCCTCATGGAGGCTCTGCCGATAGAGGGCGTGATAGATTGCGTTAGTACCAGGTAAAGTAATCACCGTGGTTTTATAAAATCCTTATTGAATTAGAGAAAGATTTTCCCTGATTACTTACCTGTTTAACCTTGTAGATTCATCTTAAGCTATCAATCTTACCCGTGCGCAATTATGTAACAATATATGATGACTCGAGCCAAGTTGACCCAAAGCCGCGTTGACGGGTTTCGGGTAAACGTAACCAAAGCACCAAAACGGGTTGACTTAATACGGGACCCAGTCCAAATAGATGGGCTGCTTGTTGCCTCCACGCAGAGCTGCCAACCATCTATACATGTTACAAGCCTTTGTTTACTTAGGTGGTACCAAAAGTAGAAGAATAGGACTTTTGGTGGTACTAGGTGGTACCAATAGTAGATGAATAGGACTTTTGGTGGTAATATATTGCAGCACTTTGAGATGTCATGACATCTCAGTTTTCGGCAGAAGTCCCACACCGTCTCGACATGACCTTACTTAAATGTTGACTGGGACGTTAAGCCGCAAATCAAACAAACAAAAGTCATAGAACGTACACACATTGGAGACTATTGGAAGCGATACCACCTCAACCCCCAGTTTTTTCTTTATAAAAGTAGGGTTCGTGGGGGGGGGGGGGTTATACATTATACGGACATGTTTTCGTGACGATTAGCTCCAGCATAGATGAGATGATCGAAGTAGCAAGCACTGAAGCATATCGACCTTAATAAATTAAAATAAACATTGTTCTATTGATCAAAACTGGGTTTCAAACAATAGCCGACATTCTTAGCTAAAATATGAGACCTTTGGTTTCCATGTCAGTCTCACTGGGTGCTTCCTTCGTCCCGATATAAAAAGGTTTTGTTTGACTTTTACTATAGGCCCCGATAGGATTTGGTTTTGTTTGATTCCGGTATCAGATTTTTTTCTACAATAATTCCTAGAATTTGGTCAAAGATTTGATTTGATTCTTATTTATGACGTCATTAAAAGAATTTCAAATCATAGTGCTTTGAATGCAATTTTATAGTAAGATTCCATTTGATTCATTAAAAAGGAAGTAATTTAAGCAATTCATGTTATAATCGACTCTGTTTTGTGGAGATTTACTGTGTTAAAGAAGTAGAACAAAATCCGTTACCAAAAAGTCAAACAAAACCTTTTTATATCGGGACCAAGGAAGCACCCAGTGAGTCTGTCACAGTATAACGTACTGTAATATTTTTTCACAATGTACATTCAAAATGCATATGTCAAGCTAATTTATAATTTTGTGGTTCTGCTCCCCACTCGACGGAATTTCGTAGACCATGATTTTTATATAGATTTATGTCTTAATAGGTTTTTGAAATACGTTAGCCTTCTGTAAAATGTAGCATAATCGTGTTACATCGAATAACGTATGTTACCTACAGAAAATCTGATTTAAAATGCAATAAATTAGAATTAAAATAAACATAGTTATATTGATCGAAACTGGATTTCAAATAATAGCAGACATTCTTAGCTTCAATATAAGACCTTTGATTTTCATGTCAGTTTGTCACAATGTAACTTAACATTTTTTCACAAAGGCAGTTTTAAATGCATATGTGAATATAAGTTATTCTTATGTGGTCTTAGAGGGAATTTTGTAGACTATTATTTTCAAATAGCCTGGTGCCTTACAATTTTTTGAAACATGTTAGCCTTCTGAAAATATTAGCGTAATCATGTTACATAAAATTCTGTATGTTACCTTCAGAAAATATTTTTCCTTTAAATTTAAAAATTCAACAAAATTCAAGTAACCTTTCTTCCAGTGACAAAATCTGGGTTTCACATCATAGCACATATTCTTAGCTACGCTATGCTATCTCTGATTTTCTTGTCTATCTGTCTGTGTGTACTATATGTAACACTTTTCAAACTGTCAATTTTTATGGCATATGTGAAGCTAAGTTGTCCTTTTCTGGAGTGAATTATATGGTTTACGAAGTCAAATCATGGTATTCATGCAAAAGATTAGCTAATATACATACACATCTCTGTTCTCAGTATGTTACAATTTCTCTGCCCAATTCCAAATTATGTTAGAGTGACGACTTGTCTGTTTTGGTTGACATGTAAGTTGTTGTTGCTAGAGACCATGGTACAGGACATAGAGGATATGACAGTATCAGTTTGAGATCAACTGCAAGAAGCAACGATCAGCTGGTCAAAACATTCTTTTCAGCTTTGTGTCATTTTATTTTGGGAATTTGTAACTTTCGTTGAGATTTGACATTATGTAATGTTTTGCTCAATGGCCCATGAAATCAAGTGGGTTTGTCAACAACTGAGATGTTCTTTGATGAAGTGTTCCATGGCGCTTTTACCACTTTAGGGTGATTTTAGCAGATCCTTTGCCACATCCGGCTTTGCTGGAACACCTGATGTCAGACAGTCTAGTTTACTGGGATTATTATCTGAGCAAATTGGATTAGTGAAGCTGGATAATGTACAAATGACATGCTGGACATATTGCTCACTACTTTATATTTGTGATGTTCTGAAGTCTTTCTAAATTGACACCTCATTATTACTCATTTCAGTATGTTGTAATGTGGCTTAAACATACACCGTAGTGCCGGTAGCTCTCCGCTTGCCATGCTTTGAATATAATTGATAGAAACTGTACTGTCCATTACAAAATGGGAATGATTTATGGTAAAAAAAATGGGTGTCATGCTGATATGCCAATGATACAGTTTATGTCCCTAGATTTCCATCGTCACATTTTTATTTGCTATTACTGCAGCTGGTCTTGTGATATGTAGTGGCCCTTAATCACATACCGATACATCATCCATAGTGCAGTTTGGTTCTTTGAAATCAGCGAGGATATTGTTCAAGAGAGATTCATTTTCTGTATATGGAACCAAAGTGAAATACATGTACGTTATTTGAGTAAATTGAACAGGATAGTCGATACAAAGACTCGTATTAACCAAACGGAGCCAAATATTTTAAACATTGGCCAAGTTTGCCTAACCTAAGGGGTCACTGACGAGGCTTGAGCAGCCGAAACTGTAGTATCGACCATCCACTTTCTCGCCAATATGTTCGCTGCTCTTAAAGGATCTCAGTCACATTTTTTATTGACAGTACACCAATAAAATTGTCCTTTCATTGGCATATGAAACAAAGATTGTGGGTACTCCTTTTATGGACAATTTTCCACATTTTCTGATCAAAGAATACCATTTGTGTGAAAAATTGCTCCAAGCAAGCCTATGAATAAAATAAAACACTTCTAAAGTACATATATAATAGCGACGCTCCTGCGTCGCTCTTATGGTAGAACGTGGTAAAAATGTTCTGTTCTATTCTGTTCTAGATACATTGATAGAGAAAAAATTTTTCGTCAGTCGCCGGAACCGGAATTCGGGGTAGCGAATAGCAACAACTCTTCACGTCGAAACATTCGAAATATTGTGTTGACAAACTTTTAGTTCCACTGCGGCTGTCCTAAACATGCTAAATGGACGAATTAAACAAAGGTACTTACTCAAGAATATCTGTCGTTTTTGTTCCCGATAGATCATGACATGACGTCGCAGTTTTGCTTAGTATGACGTCACATGGTTGCGTTCGGTTAACTGCACAGTGCACGACCTTAGTCGCACCGAGCGACGAAGGTTCGTATGAAACAAAACGACCTCCCTTATTTCGGAATGGTGTATCCTAAAAATACAGATCTAGAACTTTATGTTGTACGGAAATCATTGTAAATTGTGCAAAAAGAAAAACTGAAGAATTTTATGGCCCATGCCCTTGTGTGTCCATGATCATCTGGGTAAGGTCCTACCCGGTGGGTCTTTTTACTGCCTGCTCTCTGAAAGAATATTGTTTTCCTAATTGCCCATTACCTCTGCTCCCTAAATCTCCAAACGTTAGTGCTTGCTCCACAGATCCCTGAAAATAAATGACCTTCTCCTGCAAGACAGGGCCCCAGGGTGAACATGAGGAACTTATCAGCTTTTAAAATCATTGGCGCAATAGGAGTAGAGCGTCGCGCCAAAGGTGGTGCCTTATTTCATATTATTCGTTAACTTACAGTAACGTATGTAACAACACATTGCCTTTAAACATGTCCTTCATTCATTTCAACATACACTTGTGCGATAATACCACAATAATAATATGACTTGGTAACGATAATTGAAGAGGTCATTTGCGAAATAAATCAAGCCTATCATATTTTGATACAGCATTGTAACACATGTTTGTGAGGCGAAAATCTGAATAAGGATTATAGCAGAAGTCATTGTGCGTTTAAAACGCTTAATCGCTGTGCAATTAAAGTAACTATACAATATTTTCCTGCATGCAACAGAGAGCAAACACATATATAGGTATCAATACCAGATATTGTAACGTATGTAACCTGCTGTAATATATGTAACATATCTTGGATTAAAGAAAATAATTTCAAAGGCTGATCAATGATGTTTTGAGAACATTTAAGGTCAAAGGCAAACTTGAAATTTGTTCTTAGAGTACTTGACCATTGACACCAAAAGATCATTTAGCAAAATTTGGGTAACGTATGTAATTTTGATGTAACACGGTAACATGACACTTCTCAGAAGGCTAACATGTCTCATTTTGTGGCTTAGATATTGCCCTATAAGGAAATTATAATGGCCAAAATTCCCCCTGGGGGGGAGGGGGGTGTACAGCCATCCTAAGGTCTATAATCAATGTCATGATCTTGTAGCTTTGAAAAAGTGCTTTAAATTCTATTGTCGATTGCTATTTATGTTGTTAATTCAAAAATATCTAATTAAGGAAAATTGCCTCACGCCTGTTATTTAGAATTGGTTCGAATTTCAGATAATTCCGCATCACAATATAAATATGAACGTTTTCTATCTGGTCTGATAATCTGAAATTGGATTTAAAATATTTTATTTTGAATTGTTAACACACATTATTTTACAGACATAGGCATGTACAAATATACAAAATGGGATTTGGGCGGAAGCATCACGAAAACCCCCCACTTTTGTATGGCAAAACTGGGGTATGCAGGGGTATACATATTTTTCTTACATACCTCTATCATAAAGATAGAAAAAATCCGGTATTTTAGTGGTGGTAGATTTAAGAAATAGATCAGCTCTAGCAGTGAATTGTTGAGTAATAATTCACTGTTTGGAGGTCAGTTGTAAAGAAGATCAAATCACGAGCGCGTAGCGCGAGTGATTTATCTTCTTACAACTGACCGACAAACAGTGAATTATTACTCAACAATTCACGCACTTGAGCTGATCTATTTCGATTCTAACGCACAATAAACGGAGTAAATGTTGCTGAAACCGTCGATATCGTTCAGCTTTCCGCCATTGCATTGCAGATACCCCGCCAAATATTTGACTGTAATGCTGGTATTTACACACACTTATTACGTTTGTTGTGCGCTAAAACGACGTTTCACCGTCTAACGCTGCCTTGTGGGATAGCTGACGTCACAAATGCCGCAAAGTAACGTCACGCTTATTCGCCCAGTGAAATTGTTGCACAATATAACACATTTTTTTTACCATTGGCTATATAGGCGAGGTGTGTTAGAAAAATCGATCTTACACTGCTGGCTTGGTTGCCCCGGTTGGTTGCTCATACAAGATAAGAAAAGCACGCGACTAAATTCGATCGTTTCTAGCCCAAAGCAGCTGCTTGCAGCAATAATGTTCAACAAAACTAGACTAAATTGGTGTGAATTCATTGGGTATAATCTTGATTCACGCTCGTTTTCAACGAAAAACAAATCAAAACTGCATCTCCTTTGACTTTGACAACGATTTATTTACATTTGACGTCATATCCGTAATAAACACTACGTCATCAGAGTTAAAGCACGGTACCAGGTTACTTTACCGGTAAAATGAATTTAGGCCTAATCGGGGTATGTAAGAAAAAGAATCCATCAGTGGTGTTCAGTGGAGAATGGAAAATCTCAACCCTCGGGTCCATCGTTCCAGTGGGAAACTCGGCGAGCCTCGTTTCCCACTGGAACGGATGGACCCTCGGGTTGAGATTTTCCTATCTCCACTGACCACCCATGATGGATTCTATTTTTCTTATTGTTGCTCCAAACTATAGGTTGTGGGTACCCCGGTTAGAACCGTCTCGCAGCAGAGGCGGTTCTAACGTGTACCCACACTCTAGTTTTTGAGCAAAAAAAATAAAAAAAATAAAATAAAAATAAAAAATAAAAAAATCAAAAAAAATCTACAGAACATTTTCAATTTTTACAACTTCAGAAAAATCCGTATATTACATGGGCGTGTTTTCGTAAGCAACATTTTGCATATTCGAAAACAAAGGCACCGACCAGCTTCACAGTACTACTGCTCTTTTGTTTTCGGTACACGGATAGTGAATATATCTTTCAATATTCTATCTTTCTAGCTTTCTTCTGTGGGTGTACAGGCCGGTTTGAGTCGGGCCTGGTCGGAAATTCCGAAGACCGGTTTTCTCGCGTCGCGGCCCATTTCTTGTAATCAGCCAAATACAGAAAATTATGTTTTTCAATTTTCTCTTAATTACCTGTATAAAAAATATTTCGTGCTTCACAATTATTTTGAACTGAATAATTGTATCACATTTTATACTGTTTATTACTTTCGATATAGAGAGTATCGCATAATTTGTTTTTAAATATTTAAATAGCATGCACGGAACATGACATCTGTTGGACGACCTAGTAAGTAATATGCACGTGTTTTTGAACATATAAAAAGTATATACATGCACATGTTTATATTTATTTAAAATTTTGCACCGTTATCAGCCGAAACTAGAACATATATTTTGCTTTCTGATTTGCCTTTTCGCGCTTCAAATTTGTTTTGAACATTTAAATATTTAACACATTACAAATTCTTTGCCACATCTTGTTGCATTAATATTTTTGTTTATCTATCTATCTACGAGGGGTGATCGGAAAGTACGTATAAAACTGTTGTCATTTCTTTCGCTTTTGTTATTTCGAGATGAAATTTTAGCAAATAATACAGCAATATATATGCTGTTATTCCATTGCAATTACGCATGCATAATACGCACACTTGCATTGCAGCTGTCGTTATGGAAACACCGCCTAACGTTATGCGGCGCAACGTAACGTCGAAGTTTTATTCTTATTTCAAAGTACTTCTTAGTTCAAAGTATTGTAACACCCGTTTTGATTGCGTATGCCCACATTTTATCTAATTACTCATTAACTGCAACGTACACGGCTTATGTTTGTAAAGTTACGAGGATGTTTATCGAATGGATTTGTTTCTAGTCTTGCAAATACCGATCGACTCTGTCAAATAGATAAAAAAACTGTTAAAATTTTCGAAAATGTTGCATTTTCGGGAAGTCATTTTCTAAAAGCATAGGCCTACATTTACTGCAAGCTCGAAACATATCTATTCTTGACATTGTCTCTACTAGTTATAGTTTATGCCATTCTTTTTATCATTTCGTTAAACATCGGCCAGAAAACAAGGTATTGAATTAAAGTTTACAAAATCATGAAATCGACGTTCTCGAATATTTTACGCTAACCTGTTGATTTTCAATTTCACCGTATTAGTAGATAAAGCATCAGAATGCCGTATGTTTTCGAAAGCTGGTCAATTAATATTAGAAAATTATTTTTCATTTGAAAATGTTGACCAACTTTCCCAAACCCCCCAAATACACTCACAAAATCAACCCAGGGGTACAGGTGCGTCGGGTCACGTGAAGTGACGTCATTACACTGTCTCGTGCATGATCGTCTGACGTCATTGTTTTAAAATGACAATGGCTTTCAATTACAAAAGGATCAATGTTTATTCGTACAAAATTTCATATCAGTCGGTTGACGCAAACTTGTTTTACAACATTTTTATACGTACTTTCCGATCACCCCTCGTATCTATCTATCTATCTATCTATCTATCTATCTATCTATCTATCTATCACCACTCCTGCTGCTTCTCGGTAAGTACATTCGTCCCATTTTATAACTCATTATTTGTATTAATAGTACATTTGCACCTTATAAATGATCAGGCCAAATAATATGTATCTATTTCATGATGTTTCAAGAACTGAAGAAAAGGAAAAACAAAGCTAGCCAAAAATTATTCTCGCCACTTAGTTTAAAAACATCAATTTAGTTTCTTCACTTAAAACGAAAATCAACGTGTATGTAACACTGGGTAGGGTAGATCTATCCGATATGAGCCGCGTCATGAGAAAACTGGATTTTTGCAGTAACTGCACAGCTGATCAGCGCCTTTGTTTTCACTACACGGATAGTAAACCTCATCGCCTACTTATATCCGAAATTTCAAGATTCTAGCTCTTCTCTGTGACTGTACAGGCCGTTTCATGTCGTCAGACATAGTCGGAAAAATTGAAGACCAGTTTTCTCGCGTCGCGGCTCTTATGTGCTCCGTTAGACGAAGACACATTTTCCAGTAACGGGATTTAAATGTAACAAGAATGTTTTCTATAAAAATGCCATGTTCTCAATAAAAATACATGAAAGCAACTCCGGCTATTCATTTATACCAGGAAAAGTAAACATATTAAAATCTTTAAACTAATCAAACGGATACATTTGATTAATTAATATAATTATAGATAATCTTTTACATGCAGCGTCATTCATAATCAGTCATTGAAAATTTGTGTGACTGTTTATCTAGCTAGGCAGATTAGTGAAAAATCGTGCATTTGGTGATACAAGCATGAAATTTGGCATGGTGTCTCAAAATACCCAACTGTTTTGAAAAATATCGTTGTCCAGGGAAAATTCAAAGTGGGGGACAAAATGGCGGCCATTTTCAAAATGGCCGCCCTGAAAGACTACATACCCTAGTTTGCTATCCCAAACTTCACTGCATTGACTGTTTTTCAGGTTTTTTGGTGTCAATGTCCATGTTTAAGAACCCATTAAACCTCAATTTTCACTTTTTTTCATAATGGCGGACAAAATGCCGGTCATTTTCAAAATGGCCGCCATTACTGACTTGAATTAGTTCGATATCTTAAACATCAATGCATTGACCGATTTTTATGCTTTTTGTGTCTGATTATATGTTATTGAACCTATAAAATCTAAATATGCACATCTTTTTCGTTTGTTTATAATGTTTCATGACATATTTGCCAAATGTAAGACAAAAACATCTACTTTAAATGAGCAAAAGCTATTTTTTATGCAACCCTTTTTTCTATATATTATTCTATATATTATAACTGCATGATCATTTTGTGTTGAATACTGTTTGTGAACTTTTATTCATTTGCAACTGTACAATTCAGAGCATGTAATTGTTAATTAGTAACATTTGCATCGTCCTTGGCATTCGCCTGCAGACAGCCATGCTTTGTTAGTTTCCGCTTACAGTTGCCATTGTAGGAGTTAGTGTTGTCCATAGTAGCTGCGAAGTGAAAAATAAAAGCTATTAAATCACCATTTACTTTGAGATTCAATTTACATTTGGTGTATTGTTGATCCCCAAATGCATCCCTTTAGTATGCTGAACCGGAGTTGGAAGTATGTCATCATATGACCTTAACATTTCGAGCCCGACAGCATGAAAGTATACTGTCTCACTGGATCTAATGGCAAGGTCATGCCTTCGAAAGACATGATTGCTGAACGATGAATTCTTCCATTATTGTAGAGCACAGTCCAGTCAGACATCGCAAATGATACTCAAAAGCCTTGAGGAACATTATGTACACCAGCCTTAGCCTACTATATTGTCTGGTACTGAACCTGCATCCTCATCACACACAAAAACTTTGCAAGGTTGAACACATGCTCGATGTACTTTGGATTTACTTTCTTCTGAAGTATCCTCAACAATAGCAGCACATTTAATGGCCTGAAAAGTTTTATATCAGTTAAATCCCCTTTAAGATTATTCTAATTCATTTGAGACAGCCAGTCAGTAGGTAGGGCATAAACGAGAGTACCTTCGAGTATCACCACCTGACACATCCACAAGCAGAATTTGGCTTGTCTCACATGTGCTAAATAAATCTCTAACCCAAACTGGTCACAGTGGCGAGATGATTGAAAATAAAATCAGCGCTCTTAACAAATTGGCATGGAAGTCACCTAGCTCGATTTCAGAATTACTGAGCATCATTCAGCAGATCAACTTTCGTGGTACTTAGCATTGTTTCTGGAAACAGTAGCTTCAATTCTATCACCATAAATGGCAAAGATTTATGATTGTATGATGCTACAGAAGAAAAAGCAGCGTTTGTTTGTTTGTTTTGTTGCCATATTTCCCTGTCAATAGCTATGTTAACAGTCTTGTCGGGACAAAATGCAACCGTTGTAAACAACTTCATCTTATATGTATGCATGGTGTGACTAAACTGCATTCCCTAGGCAGTCTCAGACCTTTTAAGCGGCCAGTAAGTAATCAGGTCGTTTGTCAGTCGCTTGCCGGTGCGTTTTGCCTGAAAGTACAAGTATCCGATTATTTCTCACATCCCCAATGGGTGGTTAATAGTTTGTTTCTTCTCTTCATGGAGATCTTAAATCTTCATAAATTTTGTCTGACTTTGTGAACACTTCCGGTATAAGTAGAAATCAGCTGATTAAAGGCTAAGGGCTTATCCTTTTACCATCTGTTATAGCAAAACGTGTACATTCAAGTACGCTATTCAACTACATTCAAACAAACATAATAATTCTATACCTAGCCGGACAATTTAAGTTTCATACATACTGGAGAGCTATAGACCCGGCACCTTTGGATTGGCTCTCCCGCAATCACACAACCTGTCAATTCAAGTGCGGGCCTGAAAACAAAAATCTTATTTCATCATTATAACATCATCGTATCCAGGTAAAAGTCCATTTTCCTCTACTGAGGGTTGGACTTTCTAGTGACAAGTCTTCCTCGCGAACATCCTCTCCGTTCAGACCGGTTTTGAGGGTAGCTAAATCCATTCCAAGTTTCTTTCTGCCATCTTGCAATACTTCGTCCCAAGTTTTTTGGCCTGTATTGTCTCTTCTGTGCAGTTTGCATACTTGAGCAATCCTTTCATCGCTACGCTCCACATGCCCAAACCATATGGTGCAAAGTACAGCATCCAAGTTTTGAGAGAGGGGAGTCTAAAGCTTTACATTACAAATCAAACAGGTCATTGCCCTGCCAATTAACACCGGAGATGATTCAGAGTAGTCATAGACATGGCCCAAGTCTCTGCAGCATGAAACTTCTCGCACTGGGTCAAAAGTGGCAGGTTGTGGCTCGCGAGAAGGGGAAGCAGTTGGTGGGGCCTTTCCCAAATTGATTTTCCAGCGTGTAACAGCAGCCAGTTCACAGCCACCACCAGAGATCATATCCCTAAATAGCAAACCTATGCGACCTGTTCCACAATTTCATCACCAACCTCCACATCCATTTTGTCTGTTCCACCAATAGGGCTAGCTATGCCCAAGCATGAAGGACAGTTGAAACCAGGGCCAGGACACAGGGTGTCCTTGATGCCACTACATTCATTGTGTATCCAATGCACGAAACTATCACAAATATGGCACTGATACCTACACCTGTCTTACAGACAACATAGGGAAAGGTACAAGTAGGCAAAGATCAAGAAAAGGGGCAATCAGAGAAAGATTCCCACTCCAAAAACCGACGTGGGAAAAAACCAAACTAACAATCAGGTACTTATACCATAAAAACATTTCGTAAGCAGAATGAGCAGCTATTTTCCCAATAGGTGGCCACTCAGTTACCTTAACTAAAAATATGAAAACATACATAAGGCGCCAACAGCACAAAATAATTTAAACACCAAGACATGAAACAAAAAGAACCACCACAGAAGTATCCATTTCAAGTGACCATATTAAATCCATATATTCAATACAATCATTGTCAATTACACTAAACAGCATGGACATTTATGGTGTATTTATTTTAAAAGGAATAGTTTCACTCTCATTACACGAGATAAGGTGCAAAAAATAACAATTTTGTTTATCCAACGCTCCCATTTCACAATTAAACGGTGGATTGTCTGTTTCAAAGAAAAGTACATGTAGAGACAAAAATAGTCACCATTATGATTTTTAATTGTGTTAACTGCTGAAACATTAAATGCAAAGAGATAATCATCTAAATTACCTGACATATTCTAATCAACTTTATACAAGTACAAATGCAACTAAAATCTTTATTCTCATCACACAGCTACATATAAAATGCATTTTGCGCATTAAAAGCAGATGATCTCGTCTTACAGTTTGCAAATATGTCATTACAAATGATAGATACAAGAAAACTATGTAAATATTTAGATTTTATAGGTTCATTTACATATATTTAGACACAAAAAACATAAAAATTGGTCAATGCAGTGAAGTGTAAGGTGAAAAACTGTAATTTAAGCCTTCGATGGCGGCCATTTTGAAAATGGCCGCCATTTTGTCCGCCATTATGAAACAAAAGTAAAAATTTAGATTCAATGGGTTCTTAAACGTGGACATTGACACCAAAAACCTAAAAGACAGTCAATGCAGTGAAGTTTGGGATAGCAAACTATGGTATGTAGTCTTTCAGGGTGGCCATTTTGAAAATGGCCGCCATTTTGTCCGCCATTTTGAATTTTCGCTGGACAACGATATTTTTCAAAACAATTGGGTATTCTGAGCCACCATGCCAAATTTCATGCTTGTATCACTAAATGCACGATTCTTATGGAAAATGGAATTAATCTGCCTAGCTAATCATTTTAGCCATTAGAAATCTGGCACATGTTATGATTTCTAAGTTGTGGTAAAAACATCGATAAGATGGTAACAATCTATCTATCTATCTATCTATCTATCTATCTGCTCTGCTCTGCTCTGCTCTGCTGCGTCTCGACAAGTACTTTCGTCCCATTTTATGAATCGTTATTTGTATTTGCAGTACATTTGCACCTTATAAATGATCAGGCCAAGTACCTATGTATCTGTTATGAGGTTTCATGAACTGAAAAAAGGAAAAAGAAAGCCAGCTAAAAATTATTCTCGCCACTCAGTTTAAAAGACATCAATTTAGTTGCTTTGCTCAAAACGAAAAACAACGTGCATGTAGCACTTGGAAGCTCTATCCGATATGCCGGTCCCACTGAATCGTAAGCAATACTACGATTGTATAATGATTAATTTTGTGATAATACTGCGCATGTAAATTATGTAAAATATTGTCCAACGTGTTTATGCTTTCTTAATTTGCATTTTGATGCCAACGGAACGACCCCCAAATTAATATTTAGACAATCGAATAGCGATCATAAGCGACCTTAAGCGCATTGGGACCCACTGAATCGTAAGCAATCGTACAATTGTCTAATCATACGTATATTGATAAGACTGCGTATATAAAATTTGTAAAATAATTTTCCAGCGTGTTTCTGCTTTCTTAATTTGCATATCCGGGTCAAAGAAATGATCCCAAAACTAAGTTAATATCAAGACAATCGCATAACGATTTTAAGCGATCTTAAGCTCAGTAGGACGAAGTGACGAGATTTAAATGCAACATAAATGCTGTCCATAAAAATGCCCGAAAGCAACACCGGTCATTCATTTATACATGGAAAAGTTAACACATTAAAACTTTAAACCAATCAAACGGAAAAGTTAGTTAAAATATAGGTAATCTTTAACATGTGGATCCATTCATAATCAGTCATTGAAAATTTGTATAACTCTTTTGTTCATTTTAGCCAAAAGAAACCTATTCAAGATCAACAGACCAAAAATGCAAGTGTTGTTATGCTAGATGGTGAAACCCAAATATACGTATAGAATCACAATTTCCGCGGCGGAGTTTAACAGATCTCTGTTAGTCAAATAGCATGTTTTGTTTGTGACACTTCGTTTAACACTGACCAGTGGAGGAGAGATGTCCAATTGAGTATCACTGACCTAGATTGCTTTGACAGGTAAATGTTACTATTAATAGCAATTTGATACTCAATTGGGCATCTTTATGTCATTTTTATAGTACTCTCAGAAAATCGAAAAAATGTATCACAGTTTATAACCGATTTCCACCAACTTTGGGGAGCAAGATGAATGAATTTCCAAACTTTTGACCGTTCAGATTTTTTTTAATTGTCTAGAAAAAAAGTGATTTTAAAAGGTTTAAAATCAGGATTTTTCTCTGATTTTCTGTGATTCCTGTTTGGGGACAACAAAAAAGTACTGATGCCCGATTAGGAAACGGTGATTCCAGTTTGGGAACATACTAAAAACCTTTGTTTCCTGAATGGGATACTAACAGTTTGTTATAGTTGTCGGTTTGTTAGGGATGCCTAATTTGGGAAACATTGATTCCTGTTTGAGAACATTAATTTTTGTTTGGTTCCTGAATGGAATACATAGTTTGTTCCAGAAAGCCATTTGTCATACTGTAGAGCATATATTCAAACTGCAAAATGACATCAAGGTCTGCTGGTGGGAGCTTCAAAAAGCAATGTGGAACTAGTTTTTATCATAAGGACTGGAATATAGAAAACAAGTACATTGTTTCACGAAGATTCATTGTGAAAACCAGCTTAGACCAACTGGACGAAATAGTGAAAAATAAAAGATACAACACAAATGTGTCATATTGTCAAGGGTATATTGATTATGTGAGCCTTTATTGTACTGAGTGTGGTAGCTAGGTCAAAATTTACAGAAGACAAAGGATTCCAAACCGAAAACTTCCCACTTACACGAAGTGTAGAATCTCAGACTGAAGTGGACACTTATCTTCAAGGTATACAAAATTATCATATACACATACCATACTGCAGGTTCGGAATAGTCTGATTATATTGCTGGAGACTTGATCAATCTAAAAATAAGAAAAATAAGTATAAGAGCAATTTATAATGACAAACAATATAAAACATTAAGTTGAGAAATATGATTTAAGGGTTATTAAAGGTTTGTCACTTATAAAACTCTACTACTTGTCTAAAATTTAAGTATACAAAGGGAAATGGCAATTTTATAATGAAGACTGGTAGTTCTTGATATATTCTTATACGAGTCATTCAAACATCATATACAGATTATTTTATGCCCAGACCCTCAGCTTTAGAATGCTCAGCAAACGCTTATCAGCCATTATCAAGTTACTTCCTGTTTTGATTCCAATTGATGCCATGTGGCGTTCTGGGTAAAGTTTTGACAAAAGTTTTATCATGAACATGATCTACGGCTTTCGGACAACATTATATGAAAGTATTTCCACTCAGCTATTCATGGTGGAAAACATGTTATTTTCCTTAACTTCTGAAAACTGGTGACAGCAAATATAGTAAAATGTGTTTTCTTTCAGAATATGGATTTTTTGGTGGAAATACTTTCATAAAATGCAGTCAGAGAGCTTCAACTCATACGTCTATGGTTATACAGTTGAGTTGCTCTTCAGGTGTCTTAGACCAACACAAGACATAACTGATCAATATACTTATATTTTAGCTTGTACAGACGATGAAAAGCAAAGACTTGCGTTTGAACTCGGTAGAGCAGAGAGAGAAAATGTTTCAAAGAACTCACCAACATACACGAACCTATTCAAGAAATAATGATGGTCTTTCTCACTAGTGAGAGACGAACGACCACCTCTGCATTAAACTTGATTGTTGGGTGAAAGTCGTTTGCACCTGAAAGAAATTCTTGCAGAGAGTCAATGGAAGAATTTCTTACGGGTGCAAATACCTTCTACCCAACAATCAAGTTTACTGAAGATTCGATGTTTTGTTGCAGTGTGTCAGCCTACGCGTGTTTTTGACCTGCATGTCCCCACAGACTACGGGTTGTTTCGTCTGCCTGCAGAAGAGATGATTTTTTTATTGCTTGAAGCGGTGTGTTCGCCATCTTTTCTAACCACTAAATGCCCAGTGGGATTTTTGATTCAGTTTTACGCCCCTTTCAAGATTATTTCAGCTCATATGAGACGGGCCAATCAGTAGGTGGGGCGAAAACGGGAGAACCCCGAGAAAAACCACCTGGCACACCCGCAAGCAGAACTTGGCTTGTCTCACATGTTGCCAGAGCGGGGCTCGAACCCGCACCAGACACAGCGGTGAGATGATTGAGTGATTAAGAAACAGCGCTATTAACCGCTCGGCCACACGGGCCGCCCTTTAATTTTTAATTGCATCCAATTTTTGCTAATCATGTTTATGCCAGTTGAGCAAAGTTTGAATTTTTATCTATATTTATTTATTCGAAAAATCGAGGATGGCTCATTTCTGTTCTTTCTGTCTGCCTATGTCATTACGAAAATTTGCCCATGCATTATATGAGAGATTTTTTCAACTGTAACAAATTGAACATTTCACAGCAAGAAAGAAGAGGTATCTATCTATCTATCTATCTATCTATCTATCTATCTATCTATCTATCTATCTATCTATCTATCTATCTATCTATCTATCTATCTATCTATCTATCTATCTATCTATCTATCCTCGACAAGTTTTACATTCGTCCCATTAAAAATCGTTAGGATATCTGCTGTATTTATAGTACATCTGTACCTTATAAATGATCAGACCAAGTATATATGTACCTTTTTAATGATCATTCATAAAGGAAAAACAGCTTACGTGTACAGAAGCCAGTTACAAAATTATTTTCTTGACCTTACATGAAAAAAAAAACACTCGAAAATTTTTCCACATTAGCAAGCCGGCTACAAAGTTATTTTGCCACTTAGTTTGAAATGTCCATTTATTTTCTGCACTCAAAACCAAGAACAACTTACTACGACGTCGTGATAGTACTAGGTATTGCTCTCAGATATGTGCCCCGTGACGAAAACAATTTTTCCGTGGCGAGATGAATGTTTTCTTAAAAAATGCCCGAAAGGAATACAGGTCATTCATTTATAAACGGAAAAGTCAACATATTAAAACTTTAAACCAATCAAAGGGAAAAAGTTAATTAGTATAATCATAGGTAATCTTTAACATGTGGATCCATTCATGATCAGTCATTGAAAATTGTATAACTCTTTTTCATTTTAGCCAAAAGAAACCTATTCAAGATCAACAGACCAAAAATGCAAGTGTTGTTATGCTAGATGGTGAAACCCAAATATACGTATAGAATCACAATTTCCGCGGAGTTTAACAGATCTCTGTTAGTCATACCGAGTGTGCGGATGGCATGTTTTCATTCTGACACTTCGTTTAATACTGACGTTGTTTTGATTCTCAGTGAAGAAACCGCGTTTCATTATTAAATGTATATGGAAGAGTTTTAAACTCAACTTGAAAATATGACGTCTATCACACGGAATCTAAGACAGCCAAGGAAACATGTACGCTGGCTTGGATTATTTTTCGTGTCATGCATATTGTGTGTTTGGACAGTCCTTTATATCACAGACTTTTCCAGAACC
Source organism: Rugalucina vietnamica (assembly GCA_964017185.1). Lineage (NCBI taxonomy): Eukaryota > Metazoa > Mollusca > Bivalvia > Lucinida > Lucinidae > Rugalucina > Rugalucina vietnamica. The sequence goes on along the minus strand of OZ024884.1, from coordinate 27,041,614 downwards.
GGGAGTTCGTACAGTTTGTCATCTGCCGGCAATAAAAGTGAGATCGCTCTAGTGTTTAATCGAAACACAACGATTCGGCCCACAGCAGTAACCCTACAAATGGATAAAAATGAAACTAAACTTTCACTAGTGATACTGGTTATGTCAGCACCAGCAAATAAACTAAGAAGGACGATGATACGAAAAACCTGGGCCTTAAAATTACCGAAAGGTGTGAAAGTCTTCTTTGTAATCGGTGAGAAAAATCTTATGTACGGAAACAAGACTATGCTAAAAGAAGAAAGATTACGCAGTGACGACTTAATAGTATTACCAAATCTAGTAGATAACTATGAGAAATTGACGGAGAAAGTTGTAGCATCAATGAAATGGATTAATGACAAAGCTGACTTTGATTATTTACTTAAGACAGATGATGACACGTTTGTACGTGTGAATGAAGTAATTAAAGATCTACAAATGAAACCATCAGAACGTCTCTATTGGGGGTTCTTCAATAATGGCTCTGAAATTGTCAAGGTGGGAAAATGGGCTGAAACAAAGCCATACATATGTGATAGATATGTTTCTTACGCCTTAGGTGGTGGGTATGTGTTGTCAAAAGACTTGGTCAGTTACATTGTAGATAACTCTGATAAGTTTAAAATGTTTGTGAATGAGGATGTTACAGTTGGGACGTGGTTAGCTCCCTTTGATGTAAACAAGATTCACGACGAGCGATTTAGAATGTATGGTGAATGCAAAGAAGAACATATTGTGCTTCATTATTCTTCAACTTATGACATGTATGTCTTTAATAAAAGTCTTGCCCTTGATAAAACACTATGTGGTTCACAACTGAAACGCAATTCCGACAGATTAATATCAAATGAAAAAACGGCAAAAACTTCTCTACAAGAAGGCAAACTTGCACAAACAAGGAGAACCAAACTGAAAAATAAAACAAAATTTCTCAGTTTCAAAAAGTATAAGGGAGGCAATGAGGTTCTGACGAGCAAAACAAAAAATAACATTTAAACTGATTTACCTTCGTTTTGGTTAGCTACAACATCTAATAAAAGTACACATAGTTACAGAAAAAATATTCAATCAAATATGATACATATGTAAAATTATGCTTGCTTTGAAGATAATCATATAACAAGTAAGAGTTTAACTGAAATTCAATGTGTTATTTTTCTTGCATCATATGCCTTACCCTAATGCTCCTTCTGAAAGGGTAAAATCTTTTCACGATACTTTACGCCAAGGAACGGAATTGGACAGTAAGTAAGTAAGTAAGTAAGTAAGTAAGTAAGTTTCTGTGGAGCGAGTCGCCTACCAAAACACCTACTGATGATGTGCTAGAGAAATAAGTGATGTTACTCGATGAAATTCCATTCTTGGTGCAAGACATAATAATAGGGTGTCTGACTATAGTTATAATAGTCACCCATAATTACACTGCAAGTCTACTTCTATGTGAGACGCGGTGTCTAGAAAGACATGTTTGTCGTTTGATACCTCGCAGTAAACTTGATTGTTGGGTGGATGTTGTTTGCACCCGTAAGCAATTCTTGCAGAGAGACAATGGAAGAATTTCTTACGGGTGCAAACAACTTCTACCCAACAATCAAGTTTACTTTTTAATGTTATGTAGCAGTGTGTCAGCCTATGCGTGTTTTTGACCTGCATGTCCCCACAGACTACGGTTTGTTTCGTGTTCTTGCATAAGAGATTTTTTATTGCTTGTAGCGGTGTGTTCACCACCTTTTCTGACCTCATGCCTTGTGGGATTTTTATTTAATTGCACCCAACTTTTGCTAACCATGTTTTCGCCAGTTGAACACAATTTGAATTTTTATCTATATTTATTTATTTATTTCAAATATTTGTGTTCTTTCTGTCTGCCTCTCTGTCTGCTGCTTCTCGACAAGTACATTCGTCCCATTTTATAAATCATTTTTTGTATTTATGGTACATTTGCACCTTATAAATGATCTAGTTTTAGTTTAAACATATTTTATTGTCAAACTCAAAGGGGTTGGGCTACAAGTTCTGACAACATTAATTACAGCCCGTCTCCTACAACATATTTACATTAACAGCATACATGGCAAACATAAACAAATGGTTATGCAATACATACACTTATTCGTCATACAATGACTACTTAAAACGCCTTGTATCCTTTATGTACTGTTGGTCAGCCTGAAATAGAAAAGAATTATCATCATCATTTAGAGTAGATTTTCCTAACAAAATTGTATTTAAATTTAGAGGATGTTAATTGCGTGTATTTCTAAACATAATCAATCGTGAATCTCTATAGTTTTCGCAATCAAAGAGATAATGTTCAGCATTTTCAATAATATAACTACAACTACATCTATCTATCCTCGACAAGTTGTACAGTCGTTCCATTTTAAAACCCCATTAGGATATTTGTATTTATAGTACAATTGTACCTTATATATGATCAGACAAAGTACATATTCATTTTTTATGATCTTTCATGACAAAGCTTACGTGTCCAGAAGCTAGCTACAATATTATTTCGCCAATCAGTTTAAAAAAAGAATCCATTTACATGATTTAGTTTCTTCACTCAAATCTAAGAACATCTTATCACATGTACTGTAGTACCATGCTGGGTAGCTGTATCTGATGTGTGCCACTTAATTCGAAGACAAATTTTCCCGTATCGAGATACAAAATACAAAGTAATTAAAATCTATTCTATAAAAAATGTCCGAAAGGAGCATCGACCTTTCATTTATATACGGAAAAAGTATACATATTAAACTTTAAACCAATCAAACGGAAAAGTTAATTAATATATGTGTAATCGTAAGGTCGATTCATAATCAGTCATAGAAAATTTTAATTATTGTTTTTCATTTTAGCCAAAATAAGGTACAAGTAGGCAAAGATCAGGAAAATGCGCAATCAGGAAAAGATTCCCACTCCAAAAACCGAGGTGGGAAAAAACCAAACCAACAATCAGGTACCTATACCATGAAAACACTTCGAAAGCCGAATGAGCAGCTATTTTCCCAATAGGTGGCCACTCAGTTACCTTAACTTAACTAAAAATATGAAAACATACATAAGGCGCCAACAGCACAAAAATATTTTAAACACCAAGACATGAAACAAAAAGAACTACCACAGAAGTACCGACCCGGAACGACCAGCAACACAAAGCCACCGGCGGGCCTAAATCGATTTTACATGGCCATAACCTCACCCTCAGCTTCTGCAGTGGTTCATAACATTTAGTTAGTTCTTCGGTCCTCGTGGTGAATCTCTAACTAGTCAATGAATCATCAAGAACAAACAAATAAATCATGATTAACATCCTGATGAATCAAAAACCAGGACTCACAGATTCAGTAAGCTGCCCGACGATGGATATCCCTGGGCGCCGAATAACTTGCGTTATAACTCAGGAGCAAAAGAAAAACATCAGTTGAACCCCGGTGGGCCAAGAAGCCCGTTCCAAAATTCCAATTGCCGTTATGTTTTCTAAATTGATTGTTCGCCGCAAAGATAAAATAGCGTAATAAAATAAACGTATGTTTCCTTGTGGCACTGCTCTTGATGTTAACGTTGAACTAATTCTCATGAAATACGTGTTTCACTCATTGGAGTGTTTTAGGCTCAACTCGAAATATGTGGATCACACGGAATTTAAGACATAAAAGAAGCATGTGCATTGCCTTAGATAGACAGTGCACTTCATCGTCTACTTATACCCGAAATTTCAAGATTCTAGCTCTTCTGTGTGACTGTACAGGCCGTTTTATGTCGTCGGGCCTGGTCGGAAACATTGAAGACGAGTTTTCTCGCGTCGCGGCTCATATGTTCCGTTAGACGAAGACACATTTTCCCGTAACGCGATTTAAATGTAACATGAATGTTTTCCATAAAAACTGCTATGTTCTCTAAAAAAATACACGAAAGCAACTCCGGCTATTCATTTATACAAGGAAAAGTTAACACATTAAAATCTTTAAACTAATCAAACGGATACATTTGATTAATTGATATATATATTAATGTCCAATGGAAACGTACCACCTACAAAAGTGTAAAAATATGTTTTTGATTGAACGTTTGATATTTCAGTACTGTGATAACCTGTCCAAATCATGGCACGTTCGCAAATTGTCTGATAAGTGATGCTCCGAGGATAAAGCAACCAAGACGTTAACTGTATTCGAATGCGCCAGATGGGAAGAAATTTTCAATCACGCATCGACTCGCGCCTAGAAGATGCATAACGTCGAAACATGAAGAATTCGACAGTCAGTGTGCTTCGAAAACGTCCACGTGGAATTCTTGACGTCATAAGCAACATTTTGACCACTGCACAATAACAGAGACATTAAAAAGGCAATCAAATGTCTGCAGCAAAATTGCGATTAAATCATAGATCATAGGTGTGAGCCGTTTTGTCCAGAAATCTTGCCCATTACATCATAAAGGCTTAGGATTTTAACGTTTAATGGCTAACGTAAAGCGTTAAAATCGCAAGTTAGCAAGAATATCTAATCAAAGTGCATATAGTTACAGAAAAAATATTCTATCAGATATGATTATGATTTTAGATATGTAGTATTATGCTTGCTTTAAACAAACTTACGTAAACAGTAAGTCAAGGTGTTATTTTTGCATCATATGCCATATCGTTTTGTTCCGTCTGAAAGGCTAAACATCTCAGAGTACATCAACAACTTGACACCAAAGAACGGACTTGCACTAAAACGTTTCTCCGGAGTAAGTGAACTACCACAATACCTATTAGAAGTGTACCAGAAACAAGTGACGTTACCCAGTGGAATTTCGTTCCTGTTGCAAGAAATAATTAAATAGGCTATCATCTGACTAATGTTCTAAAGTGTGTTTCCCTTTGTCTGATCAAGGTTTTTCGCAGATATTTTGCAACTGATTAAATCTAGATGAAATATTTTTTGGCACAATTGAGAAATAAGTTTGTCTCAAAATGTGCAGCAACTAGTTTGAAAATCGGCTGACAAATAAAAAAAAGTATTGGTCAAACACATTTTTGAATAGAGTAAAAACTTTCAAAAAGATACCCTTTTTTATGATCGTGGATTATCTCCCTTACCAATACAAATTCCCTAGTCAAAATTCAGTTTGGTTATTAAAACTTTATCATTTGGCCGACTTTAAATTTTTTTGCAGGTCTAATAAAATGGTATCAGATATTCTGGATCACTCTGTACATTTCATTCATATTCTAATATTGACCCGGCCGTTGGGTCCGTGAGTACAGGTCCGTTTCAGAATAAATATACCCATGCAATGTCACGAAATAAATTGGCATTTCGAAATGCTAGCAACTCTGTAGATAAAAATACCGATTCCTCAGACAGACAAGCGTTGAGCAGTCGATCATCAAAATCAAAATCCTCCCGAACATCGAAATAATATGTTTGATTTAAACACTGTCGGGAAACAAACACCGTGGAAGCTATCATTTGCACAAACAACGGTGACATCACAGAGAATTTTAAGAGTTCGGACTAAACCTAAGTTTGGAAAATTTGTGGTGCCGTTTGCATAAGTTATTTGTGAAACATTTTAGATATTATGTCATATGCAGCACACATGTTTGGTCGTATACCTGTAAAAATTTCACAATTCATCATCTGGTCTCTGTGAACACTTCGAAAATTTTAAAGTTCTGAAGTGTTCTAAATGTTGACACTTGTTTCAAAGAAAGACAATATTGCTTATTAGTGATACAAATATGCCGCATTTGATAGGATATGTGTAAAACATTTTTTCTTTAATATGAAAATAGCAACGCGCGATTTCCGAAATAATGTGCAGTACGACCGCGCGCTTTGTCGTATGACGTATACACAAATGATAACATACAAGGACTTTGTTTCCCGACACTGTTTAAAGTAGCCTGTTGAAACTACGTTAAATCGATTCAGGGCAATTGACTGCACATATGACAGCTGAATGTAAATAGACGCCTCCTTAAGGATCGACCTTAAGGTGATTTTAAACGGCTTGACAAAATTCTCTCAATTTTATCTTAAAGATACCTTTAGTTAATATATGTTCTATGCAATGAGCAAATAAAAAGTGGGGGTCACCAGGATTAATTTTGATTTATACCGGCTGAAAGAACACTCATTGCGTGTGCCGGAAAAAATGCTTTTTTCCCTAGTACATTTTGGCATTGAAAATTTCGAAAAGTACTAGCAGTACTATCCAAATACCATACATTTTTAATAAGACTAGAAATTATGTTGTTGAGTGTATATAGCCATTATCAAGTGTGAGCTTTGCCTGCAAGCGGTATTACTATAGGAATGAATTTTATTTTTGTTGATTTTATCGATGTGTAAACTCAGGCGAATCACTCACAAACTAAATAAAGCCCGAACTCGTGAAAATTCTGATGTTTTCAACTCACTCGGTGAAATATATTTGGTATTCACCTCAAAAAAGCAAATATCCTCTATTTATTTTATACTTTACAGTGAAAACCAATTCATATCAAAACTTGATAAAATTGGTATTTTAATTGATATGAAATTTCACTGATATCAAATCTCACTGATATCAAAAGTCACTAGTGACTGATATCAGCCTATATCTTCACTGTATATTTTGGATTACTTCTGACGTTTCCATTTACTCGACGTCATTGAATGTGTCTCGCTTCGGAAACTCAAACTCCTAAAACTCTGTTATTTATGAACGAAAACATAAAGTGTGGGTATTCATTTTCTTAGTTTGAATGTAAGGAACAATGTGGTACCAAAATTGTTTGTGTTTTCAAAAATTTTTGGTTTTTGCATTTTCACCGCCTGCCTTGTGAACTGGAAAATGCCCGTGTATTGTATAAAATAAAAAGAAGATTTGCTTTTTTTTTGGTGAATACCAAATATATTTCATCTGATGAGATGAAAACATAAAATTTTCACTCGTGCTGCGCACTCGTGAAAATTCTGATGTTTTCTTTTTTTTTTCTTTTTTTTTTTAATTCAGTTTAACGTCCCTTTCAAGATTATTTCAGCTCATATGAGACAGGCCAATCAGTAGGTGGGGCGAAAACGGGAGAACCCCGAGAAAAACCACCTGACACACCCGCAAGCAGAACTTGGCTTGTCTCACATGTGGCCAGAGCGAGGCTCGAACCCACACCAGACACAGCGGTGAGATGATCGAATGGTTAAGCGCGGTAATGAAAATCAGCGCTCTTAACCACTCGGCCACGGGGGCCGCCTCTGATGTTTTCAACTCACTCGATGAAATATATTTGGTATTCACCTCAAAAAAGCAAATATCCTCTATATAACATTTAATTCGATGAGAATAAATACATGGTCACCGGAACGAAACAAATACTACAGGCAATTATATTGCCCCCCCCCCCCATCCCGATTTTCTAACGATTTTCATTATTTTTGTATGTGTTTTCTTACGAATATGAAAATTCGTAACTAAGAGATGATGCATAGCTTGAAAAAAAATCCCACATCCCAGATGGAATTGGAACCCGGACCGCCGGGGTAGAAACCCAATGCTCTAACCACTGAGCCAAGACACAGTATGTCAGAGATTGTACTTATATGATACATTGTATCGAATAGCTGTGCTATTTATAGAAGCTACGCATCATGTGATCTCGAATGAATGAGATAACCGTTTAAATTGCCAATGTCAGCTGTAGACCACAATGATATACCTGATTGTACAGTGCAATGTTTATACGTTGATATTCAATAAAAGTTAGGAACATATTGTGTGCTTGGTCATTAAACATGTGGCTTTAATCAGTCGAGTGTCGCAAATTTCAAAGTCATGGCTCCATAAAAACGTCGCATGAAATTGTTCGAAATTCAACGTAACGTGACCATTGTTATGATGTCATTGGCGTCATTCTTAACTAATAACTTCATCAAATTGTACAGACGCTCTGAAGACAATTAGTCGCCTTGGAACAATCAGTAATATTAGGTTATTAAATGAATATCGTAAAATATTCGGAACGAGTTCATATGGCGAGGACGCACGAGCTTGCGAGCTTAAATCGATATTACATGTACCTATCCTCACCCTCAGCTTCTGCAGTGGTTCACAACATTTAGTAAGTTTATTTTACATAAACCCTCCATTTTCAAAATTCGAAACTACCGATACATAGCTCTCAGCAAGAGTTCTTTCCCTTGGTGTCGGTATAATCCTTAAATATAACATTTGCCTTATATTACTCTTCTACATATGCATGTCTTTACCCACATGTAAAGTTTAATGGTCTTCAATTTTAGCTAATATCAAAACGTTTACCAATTGCTTCTAAGATTCGAAATGATTATGGACATGATTATTCAAAGTTGGCGACATTTCAATTATATCTCATCTAACACGTGTGCCAAGGCTTTACGTTATACAAAAGTTGTCTTATCGTCTTATATTAGTTGTGGGTATATGAAGGGATGTGAATGTATTTAAGTATTGTGAGCTGCAATGCCAAGGGAGGGAAGAGCAATTTTGGTAGAAAGAGTGTGTATTTAAGCTTTGTTTCTGTTCTTAAACTATTCCAGTGTGGTGCAAGTATGGGGGTCTCTACAGCAGATGCTAATGCTTCATACCGTCATAGAAATTGGCAACATTCTAAATGCAATCGTCATACCAATCGATCAAACTTGAAACAATTGTCATGATTAAAATCTGCCACAATTGTGATATCCCTGCTCTATCAGACTGCTGGTGACCTTACCCACTTTGACACAAGATAACTCTTAAGAATATGAGCATTCGTAACTAAGAAATAATGCATAGTTTGAAATTTGAAAACTCCCTCGTCCCTGATGGGATTCGAACCCGGGGTAGAAATCTAATGCTCTAACCACTGAGCCAAAGAGTCGACTCCTTGACGCAGTATGTCAGAGATTGTACTTATATGATACATTGTATCGAATAGCTGTGCTATTTATGGAAGCTACGAATCATGTGATCTGCCAACCCGCCCTTCCAACCACGGCAGATAATCTCGAATGGATGAGTGGTGCAATGGTACATAACACACTCAAGCTCGGTGAAATTTATAGTCAGCTATCCATTCCATGAAAAAAATCTTCAAATGGCAAAATGGGGTAGAAGCTGGCATCCATGCTAAATGTGTTCCTAGACAGATTCTATAACAGATAGGGGTGGATGCCAAGTATGTAAATGACCCTGGATCTTGGAATTAGGTCAAAGGTCAACTGGGTGCAAAATAGCAAGAAAATGTACAAAAACTCCATTCAATGTAATAACGTGCCCATATTTTCATTTGAAATTTCCAAAAACTACCCAGTATACACTTATTATACATGTGACATTTGTATTATAACTGAAAAGAGCTTAAAGCACATGCCCTTGCAAGGTTAAAGGTCATGTAAATGCAAATTTCTAAAGAAAATGTAAGTAAAATCAGTGATGAATTTCCGATAATATAAAGGCTATCAAAAGATGTCAAAAACATGAACATATGCTCATAAATGATTAAGAAGTGTTGCAATATTCTATGTCATGCAAGGCCAAGTTTTAAAGGTTATTAGGTACAAAAGAAGGGCAAATTTGTAAATGGGGTTTTGTTTAGCGATCAGTGTATCCATCTCCTTCTATTTGGTTTTGTTTGGTTTGGTCTGTTGTTTAACCTCCTGGTCAACGTTTTAGTCGAAGTAGAGATATTTTTGCAAAGGTTAATTAGACGGAAATTAACTCCATTGGTATTTCGTTAAACCTCTTCAGGGAAGTGGAACGAAGTACCGAAGTGGAGCGGAGTGAAAGTTAGCTAGCTGATCTAAAGGTAAATATGCAACCCACTCCCTTTTAAATCAATATCAGTCTATCGTAACGTTTTGTGAGGCCCCAAGTAGAATCCCCACTTCAGTATAGGAATTACACACAACCCAAAGACATCAACAACGGAGCAAGGTTCAGCCTAATATTAGGGGGAAGTTTCTTCTCTCCCAAAGAAAATTTTAGTTCGGACCTGAATTTCAGGTTTGCCTATATTCTATTCATTTTCTCTTCTCCCTCAGCTTTAAATAGGGACAGGTTTGTTCATTTAGGGAGCCTTTTTCTCCCTAGTTGCCCTGTGGAGAAGCTGTCCAAAGTAACAGTGTTACTGCTTTGATCGAAAGTTCTGCAAAGGATGGCCGTGTGGGAACATGGGCTCAAGCCCATTCGGTAATGAGATAATAAATTAATTCCTATAAGGGAAAGCTTATAACTACTGACTTATCATCTGATTACTGCTTAACCGCTCAGAAGATCTGAGACTTTGTTGGAAAAGTCAAGTCAAACCATCCATGCATATACATGTAAGCCTTAGTCGTTTACTTGGATGGTTATACAGTCAAGCACATTTTAGTGTCATGACACCCATATGACCAGCTTCACCGCGATGAAGACAAGCTGGTATACCGTTATAAACCGGGGAACTCTTCCTACAAAAATGATCGTGTTCTCACAGTCATGGTGTTACCCGGTAGTAACTCTCTGTTCTCTGTTCTACCACGGTGATGTCACGGTGCAGGCAGACGTGCCCCGGTTTTAATACAGCAAGCCCGGTGTTACCCTGGTTGTCTACCACGGCATCCTGGTGTCTGGTGGTCACGCCGCGGTCATGCCCCGGCGTTTGCGGGTATGGAAATTGATAGCAGCCGCGGTTACATGTAACTGGAACGCCACCGGGATTAACCGGGACGGTAACGGGGCAGACTATGGTACGCCCTGATTATCACGGTATAGCCTCAGTGTTATCACGGTTTGTCGCGGTATTGCTATGGTTTTCTACAGTTTTTGACATCTCTCCCGGTTCGCCCTGGTTGTATTAAACATTTTGTTTCAACCAGCAAGTCCCCCCCACATCGGTTTACCCCGTTCACCACGGTAGCACTACGGTTCTATACCGGTTTGTCGCGGTTGATCCCGGTTTACCACCGGGGAGCTAAACTGGGGCAGTAAGAATATAGCTTTATGTAGGGCGTAAAAGAGCAGCCCAGCATGAAGAAAAAACTCCGTGAAGCTGAGAAAAAGCGCAAAGCCAGAGTAAATGGATCATCACCAATATCTTTAACATGGACTTGCTCTACTTGCAACCGACAGTTTAGAGCTAAAATAGGCCTAGTCAGCCACCAAAGAACTCACCAACACACATGAACAATCTAATAATCAAGAAAATTAATATAGATATTTTTCACCAGTGAGAGACAAACGACCATGTTGGAGAAAAGTCACGTAAAACCAGACAACTTCCGAACTTGACCATAGCTGCTGACTGAGGAGCCAAGCCACAATTCAAACAAATCAGTCATAGAAACTTCCCACACGGAGGACCGCAAGCCAAAAACAGAAATATATTATATGTGAAGACACCATGTTTGCAATGTCTGTCCACATCTACAGCCACTGGGTGCTGCTAGAATATTATATCAGTAGAAAAACATCTCCATACTAAAGATAATAGTTTAAATTTTAAAGTTACCAGATCATGGAAACAATAATTATTGCTTGAAATACTGATGAATATCAAAGTTCAGGGTATATCCAAGCATTGTTCCACAATACAGCCCTGAACTTTTGGATTTATTTTTGTTTTAGCCTTTTCTTTTTATTTTAACCAATATGTGCACTAATGCTGATTTCTGTTTTTTATTTCAATTGAAAGGGAAGAAGAACGATAAATCTTGAGTGCTACGGACCAGGCTGTTGACATCTACTCTTGTGTAATACATGATTGCATTGTCAATTTTGGATTTTGTAGGTATTACAACTATTCTTATTCAGTTTATGGCCACAATGTTTTTGTTTTCTTGTACAGTTTGGAACGATAAAAATCCGAACGCAATTGTGACGGTGACCACAACCCATTTCTAAGCCATCCATTTTGTACACAGGAACCAGGCGATGGATATCCTACTGTATTTTCAACCTCCCCATCTCAACCGTGTTGTTTCCAACATATATCTAGATGTGGAATTAGCATTTTTCCACCTTGTAGATATATTTGGTGCCAAACATAGAATGTCCCATTTGATGGATAGGAGGGCATCTATGCCAAAAGTAGATTTGAAGAATCTTAAATAGAGATTCATGGACGAATCTTAAATAGAAGCGGAACATATTATGTAGTCATGTTACATATTATCACACTTGTACTGCCTTGTGGTGTTGTAGGGCGTTGGTTTAGCATGCAAGATGACGTGGTTCAATCCTCGGTCTGGGCAAAAGGTTATTAACGAGTAACATTTTAACATATTACACTATCCCAACCCACCCTTCCTTACCCTTCCCTACCCTTCTCTATTCTACCAGGGGGTGTGGTAGCCTAGTAGTAGAGCAGCAGGTCCTAGATTTAAAGCATATCTTCTCCGTGTTGTGTCCTTAAGCAAGACACTTTAAGCTCCTCATATTCCTAGTAGATAATCGTGGCTGAAAAAAATGTTGACCAGAACGTAAGGTCATGACCAAACCAAACCAAAGCTACACTACTATTTCCACATTACCGTTTGCCCTCCCTTACAATATCACTATCTAATCTCGCTATACCAACCTCTATTCTAGTCTCAACACATACCAATTATGAAACGACACACCCTGTGATTACCTTACCACATGTGATCCATACCTTGCCCTATTCAAGCATATCTCAACTCACCCTATATGTTTGCCTGCATACTATGGGCTCCTATATCCGTATCTTTGAAACAGTAATGCGTAAAAATGAAAGAAACGGTTATGTGAATTTCCAGTATTGTGTTTAACGAAAATTGATATTGTTCACTAAATATTGACAGTAAAATTCTAAACTTAAACATACATTCTCCTATCCAAATATAGACGGCCATCAACTGTTTACTCGAAATCACTACCTGCTTTTCGCTAGCCATTTTGAATTTTGGCAGCCATTTTTTTCTTGTTGTATATTGGTGAAATATCAAAGCTTTAGATATTCTCTACTTTAAATGTCATCCTTTAATATTTCATCTTGCACATGTATAAGTAAGAATTTCTATCAAAACCCCATTTTGTTGTCCATCCTGAGTTTTGGTGGCCATCTTGAACTTTGGTGGCCATCTTGAATTTTCCAAGGATTTTATATCAGGATACTCATATGTACATGTAGTTATATGTGGATATATATTCTGTTGAGGAAATTACACGGTCATGCCGAACTATATTAAAGAAATCCACTTTTTTTGCAAATGTGTAAATACGTAAATGGTATATGCAATTTGCAAATACATGTCTTGAGACTTAACTATCCATTCATTGATGCCTCTAATATGTTTGTTTCAATAACTGGAAAACAATTCAACCATTAAATGCTTTAAGCCCAAGAGTTTTGAACATTCTAATAAAACATTGGTATATTTCTCTGAAAAAATCCTAAATTGCACTTACTGACCTTTTGACCCCCTGTACTTTTGGTCAGACAAACATGCTTGATTATCTGACATATACAAACCCTTAATGTACTATTTAACTATGAATATATCAAATTCTATCATTCAAACCGTTTTCGTTGGCTTTGGTTTTACTTGTATTTTCATCAGGGGTAAGTTTTCTTAATTTTTGCACTCATTGAACTTTGACCTAGTTTCTGGCCTTAATAAGCAAATCTAGACATGGCATCCACCCCTATGGCTTCAGGCATGTATCAATGAATATGTTCATAACATCAAATTGCTTCTACTCAATTTTGACATTTAAAGTAAAAATAAGCCTCAAATGTCTGGTTGGATGGCTGCCTATTAGACAGAATGATCACTATCCAGCAATAACCGCTGCAATACAAGTTAAGGTGTCAATTTATTTTGCAACCCCATTGCGGGGTATTTTGTAACGGACCTGTAATCATTGATGGGCAGTGTGTGCCTTGTAGCAAAGATAATACTCGACTGACCGACCATTTGATTACTAGTTAAGTGTTTCGAAGGTCGGAATCTGCCCTGGAAAATTGGTTTGGTCGAACCATCCATACATATACACATTTGTTTACTTGGATGGTAATTTAAAGGTAATTTCGCATGTCATGAAATGTCAATGTCGGATAGACGTCGCATAAAATGGAGACAACTTTCCGACATGACCATCGCTGTTTGCTGGGACGTACAGCATGAAATCAAACGTTTACTTCATAAACTATCATAGTATGACATCATGTGGGCTAATGTAAAAATTTGAGAAATATTTCCACTGACTCGAGTAATACCTGGAAATACAGAAAGGAAAGTGAGAACAGTGATCAATGACCAGGAACTCGTACAATCAGAACCAAGGTTCTGCCCTAAACTACTAAATGGGAAACAATTAAAATTACGAATCCGGTGATACTTCTGCTGTGGTTCTATTTGTTTAATGTTTTGGAGTTGAATTTTTGTGCTGTTTGAAACTTATGTACGTTTTCATATTTTTGATTAAGTTCGGGTAGCTGAGTGGCCGCCTATTAGGAAATAGCTGCTCACTCGGCTTACAATATGTCTTCTTAGTATACTCAACACCATAAGTAACTTTACACTTTTCATTTCTAAATATATTTTTATTCGTTTTGAATTGTAACAAAGCATCTATTGGAGCGTGTCTCCAACACGTGTCCAAGCATAACGCATGTTAAGCGGTCGGTGTTACTTAATCCACATGCGAGTTAAATGTGCTTTCATTAAAAGCACAAAATTGACATTTTCCCACCAAATCATAGGTAGACAGAAGATTTGAACATACTATGCCAAGGACAACTTATTGTCCTTAAAAATACTGCCATACATTTTCGCTCCGACATTTGGTTTGTAGGTTGTTAAAATTGTTTTGCATCGAAATTAACTCCCTTTGAAATAAACCAATAGTTAAATTTAGCCATGTCTGATTTTTTTTTCTTTAATTATATCGAACTGTTTTGCATTGCGAATCTTTGGGGCCTCCATTGAAATGTGTGGCAACATTGGCTGGTGAAACAAATCCCATCGATTCGAAAGAAAAACGGCAAACAATTTGTATTGGCATTGGACCTGAAAACATCACTCCAGTTTGTTGTTCGAGCAGGAAC
Organism: Rugalucina vietnamica; assembly: GCA_964017185.1. Lineage (NCBI taxonomy): Eukaryota > Metazoa > Mollusca > Bivalvia > Lucinida > Lucinidae > Rugalucina > Rugalucina vietnamica. Next base: position 27,026,544 of record OZ024884.1, on the reverse strand, counting down.
ATTCGAGTTAATTTGAACTTACATAAGCAATACAATAACATCTCTTTAAGATTATGTCTTCAAACATTAAAATTTGTAATTGATTAAAATATAATAACACATAAAAAAAAAAAAAAAAAAAAAAAAAAAAAAAAAAAAAAAACTTATTTTGGCACCTTACATGTTTTATAGGGGCGTGTGTCAGCATTCTGTCAGACATGTGTAATTGATGTGACTGCACTACATATCAAACACTTTATAAAAATTATACACCTTTACCCGAAAAAAAACCTATCTACAAAAACAGTGTAAAGTTGCTTTTGGCTTTGAGTATATAAGTACCTAATTGTCAACTTAGTTTTTTCCCACCTCGGTTTTTGGTGCGGGAATTTCTTTCTGATTGCGTCTTTTCCCGATCATTGCCTACTTGTACCTTTCCATAGAAAACATGTGGTAAGCCCAGAGAACAGCTATTCTGTATAGGTCTAGGTGGCCATTCAGTTACCAGAACTTATCTAAATATATTCTAAATATACATGTATGAACAAGCACACACGTGCAGGATGTAAGCAGTTAAAACTCGTTACCAAAAAGGTACAAGTAGGCAAAGATCAGGAAAAGGCGCAATCAGAAAAAGATTCCCACTCCAAAACCGAGGTGGGAAAAAACCAAACCAACACTCAGGCACTTATACCATGAAAACATATCGTAAGCCGAATGAGCAGCCATTTCCCCAATAGGCGGCAACTCAGTTACCCAAACTGAACCAAAAATATGAAAACACACATAAGGCTCAAACAGCACAAAAATTCGACTCCAAAACACAAAACAATTAGAACCACAACAGAAGTATCGCCTTGGAACGATCAGTAATATAAATTACTGGGGGCTTTAAACCGGGTTTACAGGCGTCTAACCTCACCCTCATCTTCTGCAGTGGTTCACAACATTTAGTTAGTGGTTCGGTCCTCGTGGTGAATCTCTAACTAGTCAATGAATCATCAAGGACAAACGAATAAATCATGTAACCACCTTGTAAAACTCGTTTCCAAAACATGTAAGAATAGAATATCACGTGCCACGCCATGCTTCCACAATATGCACTATTGCTGTAAGTAATTTACTAGTTGTGCTTCATCACGGGTATACAGGAAGGATTATCCTTTTCAGGAAGTGTATATTTCTGAAACTGGACTGTCCCGACTTGACCATGATAGCTGTAATTATGAATAACACACATATAATTTAACTTTATCGTGAATGTGTCGAAAGGCAGATGGTCAAACATAGATTAAGAAATATATCAGAATCAGAATCAGAATAGTTTACTGGTGAAACGACAAACTGACAATATCAGCTCTAGCAGTGAATTGTTGAGTAATAATTCACTGTTTGGAGGTCAGTTGTAAAGAAGATTTATATTCTTACAACTGACCGACAAACAGTGAATTATTACCCAGCAATTGACTCCTCCGCCAGCAAGGTATAGCCACGCCCACCCCTATTTCCTTAGACAAACATTGTGTTTTTTGCACCTGTATTTACCTGTAAAAAGCACGTGTTGGTTTGTTTGTCTAACCCACGTGTTGGTCAACCGTCATTGACCGTTAGCTAATGTGCAGATTTGAATGGTCAATATAAAATGAATATTAATGATGGGTGGTTTTACGGAGGACTCAATTCACGCACTTGAGCTGATCTATTTAGATTGTAACACACAATAAACGAAATAAAAGTCGCTGAAAACGTCGATAACGTTCGGCTTTCAGCCATTGCGTTATAGATATCCCGCCAAATATTTGACTGTAATACGGGTATTTACACACATTTATTACGATTGTCATGCGCGAAAACGAGGTTACATGACATTTTAGCTAACATTGAGGTGTTATATCCCAACTCGTCATTATCTGCTGTGGTTGGTAAGGTTGGGTTGGAAGATCACATGATAGGTAGCTTCTTTTGAAAGCATAATCAAACAAATTTAGCAAACACCAAAGAAACCGTGGCCCCCTTTTTAGACTTACATCATTCTATTGCAAATGGATTTGTTTCTTCTAAAATTTATGATAAACGCGATGACTTTCATTTTGATATAGTAAACTTTCCTTTTTTGGATGGTGCCGTTCCTCGCCGCCGTTCTTCTGATGGTGTATACATTTCTTAACATGTTAGGTTTGCTAGAGTCTGCAATCATTTTGCGGACTTCAATGCGCAAAATACATGTTTAGCAGCCAGTTTTCTCCAACAGGGCTACCGGTATCATAAACTTCGAAAAACATTTTCTAAATTTTATCGCAGACACTATGAATTGATTTCCAAATTTAATGTTGGGCTAAAGTCCCTTTTACGCGAGGGCCTTTCGGAACCAGAATTTTATGGTGACTTGGTTTACAAATTTAAGAAAATTACAGGAAGGAATGATTTTTCTTTTCAGTTCTGAAAAATCATTTCACGTTACAGACGTAGAGGATATAACTTAAGTGTTATGCGACAGTAAACATGCTTAGTTTTTAACCCAATTATGGATGATAACTATGCTACCTTCTTTAATTGCACGCCGTCAGACTCTATGATGCCCCCCACTTAAAGATATTCATTTTAGTTGGTTGGGACTGGAGCTTCTTGTCTGTTGCTGGCTCACCGGGGTTCAACTGATGTTTTCTTTTGCTCCGGTGTTAGTAAGTTATTTGGCGCCTAGGGATCTCCATCGTCGGGCAGCTTACTGAATCTTTGAGTCCTCGTTTTTGATTCATTATGGTGGTTGTCATGATTTATTTGTTTGTCCTTGATGAATCATTGACTAGTTAGAAATTCACCATGAGGACCGAACAACTAAGTAAATGTTGTGAACCACTGAAGAAGCTGAGGGTGAGGTTAGATACCTGTAAAATCGATTTAAGCCCGTCAGTAATTTTACATTACTGATCGTTCCAAGGCGATACTTCTGAGGTAGTTCTTATTGTTTCATGTCTTGGTGTTAAAACTTTTTGTGCTGTTTGCGCCTTATGTGTGTTTTCTTATTTTAAGTTAAGTTTAGGTGACTGAGTGGCCACATATTGGGAAAATATAAAATATATAAAACAGCTGCTCTTTCGGCTTACGATATGTTTTCATTGTATACGTGTCTGATTGTTAATTTAGTTTTTTCCCACCCCGGTCTTTGGAGAGGGATTCTCTTTCTGATTGCCCCTTTTCCTGATCGTTGCCTACTTGTATCTTTTTTTTTCATCTCCTAGCTATAAATTTCATATTCATTAGAGCAGAAATGTCACAGGTGAGCTACGTTGCCATTGGCCCTCTTGTTCTTAAAGTTTGTTTTCTTGCCGTGCTTGTTGTTTTATTTTGTTTTTCCTAGTTTGTGCAAATTTGCTTTCCTGTAAAGAAGCCTCTGTGTTATTGCCTATGAATATGGTGCTCTCTTTGTCGTCTTTCTGTTTCCACCCACAAAGAGTATTATTAACTGCTATACTTTTATTGAAGACCTTCATTTCATTTATGGAAGAGTAATGCAGTATTATATGTTCTTCTTTGCATTCTCCATACATTCTAAAACGTTCATCGTGAATCTTCTTAACATCCAAGGGAGCTAACCACGTCCCAACTGAAACATCCTCATTCACAAACATTTTAAACTTATCAGAGTTATAGTAGAGGAAAAAATCCAAGATAAGTCGCTTAGTTTTCAATTCTATGCTCCCCGAGAGTAAAATGGACTTTGATTACACCATTGTTTACAGAAAACATTGAAGTTTATCGTATCACTGGAATTAATTTTCTAACCGGGTCCAGTTTTATGATATTTTGGTGAAAAGTTCATTTTTGAGAATAAAATTGCGAATTTCTGAAATTTATATTTGCTTCAAAATACTAATGCCACGTAGATTTTTTCTTATCAAACCCACGCCTAAAATATTGCCCACATTGTGTTCTTAGTTTCCAATGTGTTTTCATCCAGCCAAAGCTATTCAGTTTTGGGGAAAATCATGGTTTTTATGACAAAAATCACGATTTTTTGGAATTCACCTTAAAAAGTTTTCTGCCTGAAAACTACACAATTGATTTCCAGTAAAATGATAAAGTAATCATAGACACCATTATTCGGGCTTTTCATTTTATTTGAAATTGCACTTGTATTGAGATCCAATGAAGCTGGGTACCAGAAAATAGCAATTAGGTGTATTTTCAGAAATATATGGCATACGAGGTGTTACTGTTTTTCTAGGCAGAAATGTGGCTTATTAATTAAAGTGTATTTGAAACTTAAAATGGTTATAAAAAGCAACTAGAATAGTTTTATAGGTATTTGCAAGATTGAAAATGTGTTCTCCAGCGTTCAATTTTGGGGTAAATGATGATGTTCAGCAGAAAAATGACGAATTATTGAAAACCACCATATAAACGTCTCTGCATTAAAACTATATAATTGCTTTCCAGTAAATGAAATTTAAAGCCAGAGAAGTGTCATTCAAGCTACCCTTTTAGCTCGACACCAGGAATTGCAATGGCGACAAAGATGGTTTTTAGCAGAAAATTGCGAATCATTGCAAACCACCAGATAAAGTTCTCTGCATGAAAACTATACAAATGCAACTGAACTAGCTTTCTAGTTTTTTTTTTGCAATATTGATAATTTAATGTGTTTTCTAGAGTTCAAGTTTTAGGTAAATGATGGGGGAATTGTCGCGTTAGGTTTTGGGTAAGAACTCTGGTTTCCATGACAACATATAGCTCCCCTATATTAAAAATGGGAAAACCTAAAAAAATCTTCTTCTCCGAAACCACAAGACCCATATGTTTAATATTGTGTGTAGCAATGTATATTACTCTATAAATCCTACCAAACATGCACCTAGGGTCCATACAGACTCCACCCAGGGCGACATTATCTGTTATAGCCTTAAAATGGGAAATAAACTCTGAAACTACAAAACAAAAACTTCAATATTTGGTATGCAGCATTGTTATGTGGAGCTTAGTGTAAATCATGCAAAGCATTCCCCTGGGGCCAAGAAGGGCCCCAGAAGTTCATTAGCTACCTTAGCATTACAATCGGAAAAAAACGCAAAAGCAATCTTTTCTGAAATCACAAGGGCCAGAGCATTTACATTTTATGTGTAGCTATGTATAGCGACTCTCTTTGCAAATCCTGCCACCAGTGCTCCTGGGGCTCGTACAGACCACACCCCGAGGTGTGGTTATCTGTTATAGGCTTAAATGGGGAAATGTTCTTCTCTAAAACCACAATGCCCAAAGCTTGTATGTTTGTATGCAGCAATATTATAATTAGGTATACATAAATCCTGTCATTCATGCCCCTGGGGTGAAAGATATCATATCAACCATACCCCTGCGCCCCATACAGGCCCCGCCCCGTGGGCGTCATTATTTGCCAAAGGCTTAAGTCCAGTTCGCATGCACAAAAGATACACGCGTGTAAAACTACTCCGGTGTGTAAATATACTCCGGTGTGCAAATCAACCTGTGAGTAAATTTAAATTGCGTTTGCATGGGTTGTGTCACCAGGCGTATTTTGTAAATAAATCATTTCTGCTGTTCATTTAAGTTTTCTGTATTTGCAAAACAAGAAGAGGCTGCTTTAAGGTGTTCTTGTAGGGCTGTGGCAGCAGAGAAGAATCTTATAATGGTCAGGCTTAAACTTTGTAGCAGTTATACAACTCTCTATTATCATCCTTTCACAAGGAATTACTATTAAAATGCACCAAGAATCCTCACCAAGAGTGATCAAGAAATAGTGTGGCTGTTTGCCCTCCATATGATCTAAAATGTGTTGAATGGCAATAGACTCTTATGTAGCAACAATGTCAACAGTTTCAGAAACTGTCATATAATCAGTTAAGGACAAAAAAATGTGAAAATTCATTATCTAAAAGCCGAATATTGACTTGAAATAAAAATACTCATGGGTAAATTTTACTTGGCGTTCGCATAGGACAGAATAGTAAATTTACACGTGTGTATTTGTAAAAATAAAATTTGCATCTGGTCAGACCCAGGAGTAAATTTACCCATATGTAAATATACTCTGGTGTGTATTTGCGTTCGCAGGCGCCATTTGCTTACCCCGTGTAAAATTTGCACACCGGAGCATATTTACACGCGTGTATTTTTGGCGCATGCGAATTGGACTTAACATTGGGAACTACGTGTCTGCATTACTTTTTTGACCACCCACGTATATCTCTACGTAATTTTACTCTTCGGTAGCATAGAATCGAAAATGAACGACTTGTCGTGGATTTTTATCATCAATTTGAGAAATGGATTTGATACATCAACTCCAGTGCATTTTTGTTTTATTTTTCTCTCTAAATCTTATCAGTAAAATACCTGAAGTCGTAGAATTCTTGCGATTTAATAATGATATTATAAATTTTCTTTTCGGTGTATAATACTTTGGGTAATTTCTGAAAATACACACGACTGTTAATTTCTGGTACCAACTCGACTTGTAACCAAAAGCATCATGCTCATATATCGTTTTGCCTTTACTGAACCATCAAATTAGGTCACAGTGACCTACAACTACTGTTGGATGAAAGTTCTGGTCAAAATCACTCATAATGTGAAAGGAGTATGCTCATACACTATGGTCAAAGGTCTGGTCATATTTACTCATATGGTGTAAAAAGTATGCTCATATACTAATTGAGTGTCAAGATATAAGGCAAAATCTCTGGACTATGGGCATTAGGTCAACCCAGCCTTAACTTCGTGACACACTAGTCAGTGTCACAAATTAAAAGATGACCGACTGACCATCTTCCTTAGTTGTTCTTATTTAAAATGAAAAGAAACACAATATTTTAAGGTGTTCTAGATTTTGAACTCTAGCCCAAGCCCTGGCTCGGACCCAGTGGTCCGACGTCGTTGAGCCTAAAGTGCATGAAGTGAGGACCGAAGAACGTACTAAATGTTATGAACCACTGCAGAAGCTGAGGGTGAGGTTAGGATCCTGTAAAACCGGTTTAAGCCCGCCAGTAACTTTGTGTTACTGATCGTTCCAAGGCGATACTTCTGTGGTGGTTCTTTTTGTTTTATGTCTTGGTGTTTGAATTTTTTTGTGCTGTTGGCGCCTTATGTTTGTTTTCATATTTTTAATTAAGTTAAGGTAACTGAGTGGCCACCTATTGGGAAAATAGCTGCTCATTCGGCTTACTATATGTTTCATGGTATAAGTGCCTGATTGTTAGTTTGGTTTTTTCCCACCTCGGTTTTTGGAGTGGAAATCTCTTTCTGATTGCGCCTTTTCCTGATCTTTGCCTACTTGTACCTTTTTATGATAAGTTGATGTCAAGATATGGTCTCTTAGTAAAAGCTACACACCAATGCATCCAATTTTACATTGTTCTAACTTTTAACCTCTAGCCCCACCCCCAGGCATGGACCTAGTGACCCTATGCCATGAACTGAAATGCAACCAACCCTACATGGTTCATACCAACATTCCTACTATGAATGCTGCATTATAATTGGTTTTCAATGTATAGATTTCTAGACAACGTTAACACAGATAGGACAATTTCAATGGTGTTCTAGATTTGAACCTTCGCCCCACCCCCAGCAAAGACTCAGGGCTTTGATGTCATGAAGTAAAAGCCAACACTTCCGGGCACCAACGGTTCATGTATCAATACTTTCTGATAAGGGTTTGTCAATATTTAAACTTCTAGAAAACTTTAACAGAGAAAAAGCAATTTCGAAGGTGTTCTAGATTTTAACCTCTAGACCCACCCCGGGGCATGGACCCATGAACCCGATGCCATGAAAAGAAATCCAACTCTACAGGGTAACTATGGTCCAAGTATGAATGCTTTCAGGTCAGTATCTGTCAAGTAACTTGAACAAAAGTGTGATACGCATGGGTACGGGAACGCGCATGCGCACGAGAACATGGACGACCGAGGTGTCTAGAATAGCTCTACATGCACTTCATGCAGTCGTACTGAAAATAAGAAGTTGTTTGGCTCAGTATTTCATTTTTCTGGAAAGCAATTGTATATAAAGAAAACTGAATGTGGTGGTTTACAAAAATTCACGATTTTCTGCTAAAATTTCATCATTTACCCCAAAAATTGAACACCGGAAAACACAATGTCAATCATGTTAACACCTACAAAACAATTTTAGTTGCTTTTACAACCCATATAAGTTAAAAAAAAAAAAAACAACAACAACTTTTGACGCCCAATTATGCCTCGCACTCGTATGGCATATGTTTCTGAAAATACACCCCAGTGCTAATTTCTGGTACCCAGCTTCATTAGAACTTAATAGAACTGCAATTTCAAATAAAATGAAAAGCCTGAATAATGATGTCTATGATTACTATACCATTTTACTGGAAAGCGATTGCACAATTTTCAGACAGAAAACTTTTTAAGGTGAATTTCTAAAAAACGCGATTTTTTTTCTTAAAAACCATGATTTTCCCCAAAACTGAATGGCTTTGGTTGGATGAAAACACATTGAAAACAAAGAACACAGTGTTGGCAATATTTTAGGCGTGGGTTTGATAAGAAAAAATCTACGTGGCATTAGTATTTTGAAGCAAATAGAAATTTCAGAAATTCGCAATTTTACCCTCAAAAATGAACTTTTCACCAAAATATCATAAAACTGTACTCGGTTAGAAAATTAATTCCAGTGATACGATAAACTTCAATGTTTTCTGTAATCAATGTTGTAATCAAAGTCCATTTTACTCTCGGGGAGCATAGAACTCTCTGATTTCGCCAAATTTTCCTCAGGTATTATCTACAATGTAACTAACAAAGTCTTTTGATAACACATATCCACCACCTAAGGCGTAAGAAACATATTTGTCACATATGTATGGCTTTGTTTCAGCCCATTTTCCCTCCTTAACAATTTCAGAATCATTATTGAAGAACCCCCAACAGAGACGTTCTGTTGGCTTCGTTTGTAGATCTTTAAGTACTTCATTCACTCGTACAAATGTGTCATCATCAGTCTTAAGTAAATAATCAAAGTCAACTTTGTCATTAATCCATTTCATTGATGCTACAACTTTCTCTGTCAATTTCTCATAGCTATCTACCAGATTCGACAATATTATCAAGTCATCATTGCGTAATCTTTCTTCTTTAAGCATATTCATATTTCCGTACAGTAGATTTTTTTCACCGATTGCGAAAAAGACTTTCACACCTTTTGGTAATTTCAAGGCCCATGTTTGTCGAATTACCGTTCTCTGTTCTGTATTTGCCGGTGCCGATATAACCAATATCACTAGGGAAAATTTGGTTCCATTTTCACCCCTCTGTAAAGTTGTTGTTGCTGAATGAATAGGTGTATTTCTATGAATCACTGACGCAATCCGAGATTTATTACTGATATTTGATACACTATATCCCTTACCGGTACTAGAAATTTCTGTCACATAAATCACTGTCCCAAAACATATTACGCAGGAGAAACAAAATAATCCAACACAGCGTATATGTTTCTTTGGCTTTTCGAGATTTCGTATGACCATGGTTACGAACGACGTCATATTTATTTTTATATTTGGCAATTGTACTCCTGAATGTATAGCCTATGAATCCATACAAGGTGTTTTAACACCATGTCCCACCGAATGTAGTTTATCAACTCTAGAGAACATTATCAAATTACTTCGAATTTCCGATAAAGATGCCGTAGTCACTTGTTCATTCCAGGGTCTAAGCGGAGAACAGAGATGTGCCTGCCTATGGCCCTGCCTATGTCTCAGAAATAAACTTGCCCCTTGGTTGTTTGTTGCAGCTGTTAAAATAAATTGAGTTATTATATTAGATAAATGTAGATAATGTTACATAGGAAAAAAAACTATTTTTGTTTAATGTGTACGTTTGGTTGGTTTCAAATTGCTATTGTCAGCTATGTATAATGACCATAGGTCCTTAAGTTTGCCATTTGGTTTGAATATAGATTGAACAATGATCTGTAATCTGGTACAAATGTTTGGTTTTGATATCGGTATGAGTAAATGTTTCTCATCAATATATTCTATTGAAAGGCTTAATGTATTGCTCAATTCTGCATTCATATACATGTAGCAGTTTTTGATTTGTAGTGGTTGCTGATAGATAGATAGATAGATAGATAGATGGATGGATGGATGGATAGATAGATAGATAGATAGATAGATAGATAGATAGATAGATAGATAGATAGATAGATAGATAGATAGATAGATAGATAGATAGATAGATAGATACCTCTTCTTTACAATGATGAACAATCTTTATCATCACCAGTATCTCCTTACAATGAGAAAATGTTAACGCTATAAAAAAAGAGCCGCATCGTGAGAAAACCGGATTTTTGCCTATGCGAAAACAAAGGCACAGATCAGCTTCGCAGTAACCGCGTAGCTGATCAGCGCCTTTGTGTTCGCTATACGGATAGTACAATTTCTCTTCTTCTTAAATCCGAAATTTCAAGCTCCTAGACTGCTTCTGTGACTGTACAGGTCGGTTTGTGTCAGACGTGGTCGGAAACCCCGAAGACCGGGTTTCTCGCGTCGTGGCTCATTACATAAGATGTTGAATTACTAGCCTGAGGTGCAATACGTAATTAACACTTTCAGTTGTAACAACACGCGCATATTTATCATAAGGTCGTCCAATATATTTCATTGTTAGCTCACCTGAGCCGAAGGATCAGAAGTGAGCTTATTAGGATAGGCAGGAATCCAGTGTCTGTCGTCCGTCGGCGTCGTCCGTTCACAATTTCAAAGAAGAATATTCCTGAAGCTAGTGGGCCAATCTTGATACTTTATGTGAACCATCAATGGGTAGGGCGACTGACTGCATCAGGTGTTGAAGCATACTGTATCAAAATTGTGGTTTCCATGGCAACAAATTGTTCCCATAGACTCATAATGGGAAAAACTTAAAAACAATCTTCTTCATCGAAACCACAAGGCTCAGGGCTTTCATATTTTGTGTGTAGCAATGTATAGTGGTCCTCTTTATAAAGCCTGCCAACATTGCTCCTGGGGTATATACAGGCCACGACACGGGGGCGTCGTTATCTGCCGAATGCATATCATTGAATGGGAAATACATAAAAATCTTCTTTACTGAAACCACAAGATCCATAGCTTCTATATTTAGTATGCAGCATTGTTATGTGGAGCTTAACATAAATCCTGCCAATCATGCCCCTGGGGTCAAAAATGGCTCCTCCCCCGAGTCATTAGCTCCAATAGACTTATAATGGGAAATACATAAAAAAAAATCTCTTCTTCTCCGACACCACAAGACCCAGAGCTTTCATATTTTGTGAGTAGCAATGTATAGTGATCCTCTTTATAAATCCTGCCAAGCGTGTCCCTGGGGTCCATACAGGCCATACCCCGGGGGCGTCATTATCTGCCATAGGCTTTTAATGGGAAATACATGAAAAAATCTTCTTCTCTGAAACCTCATGATCCAAAGCTTGCATATTAATTAGGAAGCAATGTTTTGTGGTGCTCTACATAAATCCTGCCAATCTTGCCCCAGGGATTAAAAATGGCCCCTCCTCGGAGGTTCATTATCTTTCATAGCCTTACAATGCGAAAAGATAAAAAAAATCTTCTCCGAAACCACACGGCCCAGCAATGTATAGCGGTCCCCTTTATAAATCCTGCCAACCGTGTCCCTGGGGTCCATACAGGTCACGCCCCGGGGGCGTCAATATCTGCCATAGGCTTATAATGGATATACGTACATGAAAAAATCTTCTTGTGTGTAATGACAAGATCCAAAGCACGTATGTTAAGTATGAAGCAATGTTATGTGATGCTCTACATAAATTCTGTCAATCATGACCCTGGGGTCAAAAATGGCCCCACCCTAGGGGTCATTAGCTCCCATATACTTACAACGGGAAAAAAACACATAAAATACTTTTTCTCAGAAACCATGAACCCTAGCTTTTATTTTTGTGTGTAGCAATATTAAGTAATCCTCTTTATAAAACCGGACAACCATGCCCCTGGGGTCCATACGGGCCACGCCCCAGAGCAGAGGCACCATTATCTGCCAAAGGCTTATAATAGGAAACATATGAAAAAAAATTATCTTCTCTGAAACCACAAGACCAAAAGCTTGTATATTTAGTATGCAACAATGTTATATGATGCTTTACAAAGATCCAGCCAATGATGCCCCTGGGGTTCAAAATGGTCCCACCTCACATTAGCCCCCGTATACTTACAGTGGGAAAAACATAAAAAGAAATCTTCTTATCAGAAACCACGAGTCCGGGTGCTTTTATAGTTAGTGTGTAGCAATGTTCAATAATACTCTTTAAATGTATATATGTTATTATTTCAAAGATGGCCGCCACAAATTTGCCCAAAATCAAGTAAGCGAGATGAATATATGATCCAGTTAATAAAATATTTAATCTGATATTTCCAAGCATATATACTAGGTCACAAATACAAGTTACAAATACTTGATATTAAGACAAAAATAGGTTTAGTGCCAAAATATCTTGTAATGGCCACCTGTAACGGCTGATATCTTTTCTTGTTTTTTTAAAATGACCACCTATTTTAAGCTTATTTGTTAATAAGGCATTATATTTGCAAAACCTCAGTCTTTCTTCACTTATTGTTACTTAAATTGCTGTCATTAATACTCTTATACACTAAACTCTTACTTAAGATTAAAAATATCAACAGTGTTGCTAAGTTTCAAGATGGCCACCACATTATCATCTTAAGCAATGAAATGTTATATATGGATACTTTACAATAATAGATGTTTCTTCTAATGAATAAGAATAGTCTGCTTTGACCGGAATCTAACATTTGTGTTATTTCAGATATAACTTTAAAATCAGCATGGTATTCAAGATGGCTGCCAAGAAAAAACATCATATTTTACTTTTATTTGGAAAGGGAAATGGGATTGGAAAATGTTGATTGAATTGATGAAGAGTGTCATAATTTCTAGAATATTTCTAATAAATATATTTTAATGCAAACAGTAATGTTAAATATGACATTCAAGATGGCAGTCAAAGTCATATAGGTCATCAGCTGTAATTTTGCAATGGTTATTATTGCCAGTCTTGTACCTCCTATGGTTCTGTACATTAGCACTCCATGCAAAACTTAAAAACTTATAGCGTACATGCATACATTAAAACATGCCATTAGTGAAACAAATGCAGCAAAACTATGTTTTCCTGTAAAACTCAATAATTCTACATATCCGAATTACAATTCAATCCCGTCTACATTCACTACTAGAGTAACACAGTGAAGATCATCTTGTGCCTGCTAATTCTAATTACAGCATTTAAATGCATTCTGGCATTAGTCCTGACATCTACAGTATGATTTTCCACAACACAGAATGATGGTTGGAAACTTCAAAGTTTGTATCTCTCCTAGCTAAAGTGCAAGTTTGTGTCGCACATCATGATGCTAGAGCTGAAGAATCAAGAGAAGCAAACAAAACTTTACAAATTTTCACAGAAGAGACATGAGACACTGAGTTGCCACAGACAAGCACAGAAAATGGGTGGTGGACTCCTCAGAAATTTAAACTCCTGCAGGCTACAAAAGAAGTATTCAAATTATCAGAGAAAGTAGACATGGTAGTTAAGCAAGCTCGGGTAGAGAAAGCAGTAATGGAAGCCAGGTCTTTCAAACTCTAAAATGCAGGTGGCAGACAGACCGCATACAACAGCTTAGAGTTTAACCTATCCTATAGTACAGCAGTCATTGGTAAGGTTGCTCTTCAGAGAACAGATCCTAAATGAGAAAATAAATATTGTCTTAATAAGCAAATATTACATGGCAATCAGGATATCTTAATAGATACTACTAGTAAATAAAAATTAAAACTGAGATCCTTTAATAGCAGTGAAGACATTAAAGAGAAAGGGGATGGGCCATACCGCAGTTTCGAATACTAAAGTCTCGTCAGTGACCCTTTAGATTTGGCAACATGGAGCCAAAGACAATTACTGAAATTTTGCAACTTTCGGGAATTATGAAGGCTAACTGTCGCTAAATTAGGATGCATTAAGCAAGAGCAAAATGAACATCTAACTGTCCGATTCCAGTTGAATCCTGAGACCTTACTTGAGAAAATCCAAGTTGAATGCCTTAAAGGCCATCTGCAAACTGACATCTTACAAAGCAGCCGGCCCGCCATCAGGTATGTCGTTGAAGTGCTATTCAAAAGCAATTTAGAGAAGCTTGGACAGGTGATGTGCATGCGTTTGTTGAGGACATCATCTCATATGGTTGCATTCATGTCACCGATCGGGTTCTTCACTGGTTACGGAGAAACACACAAGACATCGTGTACAAACATATATATCTTTATTGAGATGAGTTGATGATGATGTTGAATGATGACGCATGTAGACAGATCAAAATACTAGATGGTGGCTGAAAATATACAAATATTTTCATGACATCTTCATGATTACAAATAGAAGATCATAGAAGAAGAAAGTATACAACTTAACTTCTCGGCTGTCAGTGGCAAAGTGCCTTACTCAGAACATGACTTATAAAGCAATGTATGAAAACGTATGATGGAAAATGAGACATGAATGAAATGTCAAACTACAACAAATAACATTGACAATCAAAACATGTTATCCTGGACAAAAGCGAAGCTTCAAAACTAATCTTCCTACTGATTAAACATTCAGATACTAATTAACAATGCATGATAAAAATAAGAATAATTCATACCTGAAAATATACAAATATTTTCATGACATCTACATGATTACAAATAGAAGATCATAGGAGAAGAAAGTATACAACTTAACTTCTCGGCTGTCAGTGGCAAAGTGCACCGAAGCTTGCAATCGAACATGCAGATTATTGTTAGTAACGGGGCATGCATTGTTATAATAGAGAGATCAATAGAGAGTATTGTAAAGAAATAGAATGGGGTTTGAACCATTACACGAGGTTCAAATGGACCGCACGGATCACCTGAGATATATAAGTTAAGAAGGTAAGTATGCTCAAGGTAAGTATTTTCTATTTCAGAAGGATTAACCAAGAGGACCAATCGGGCCAAACCGCTCGATTGATTGACCTGTGACATTCATACTGACTGGCAGAATAGCTCCATTATTCATCTGTGCTCGGGGCAAAGGGTTCACTCTGAAAAGAGGCAAGTATAGGGGCTTGTATCTGATTGAACAAGCGATGAAGGTGTGGAGCATGAATAGAAGGTCTTTCATTCAGCAAAAAAAAAAAATGTGACTGATGAGATGCATTGTGACTTCAGCTGATGTGGTGACTCTACGGATGCAGTTTTCATTATAAGAGAAACACTTGGCTGCTAATAAGCTTTTCAACATTACCTAAAGCATTCAACTATGTCACATGGGCACAGGTAAGAGGATGTGAGAAGGAGAGCATAAGTGGAAATTGGATACAGTGAGGAGTTTGTGTCAAAGTTGATGTTCACCGGGGCTAGGCCCATAGCCCGCTATTCTTCATCACGGTGCTAGAGGCTCTTTCCAGAGAGTTCTGCACATGCTTTCTGTCCTTTCCGGCTGCTGTATGCATGTGCCTTAATAATCAGTGCTGGTTTTGAGGTGGAGCTGCAGTTAAACTTGGTTGCAGAAAGCAAAGACAACCACAAGTGCTTCGGGATGAACATAGAGATGATAGATCATGGAGATCATGGTCTTTGGTCTCAGTTTGAACTTTCTTATGACAAATCAGAGCAAGATCCCTCTGACGTCTGTCAAACAGATGTAAGAAGTATTGTCATTTTCTGGGGTGGTGGCTTGTGCTGGAGCCACAATAAATGCAGTGGAATAAAAGGATCCTCGTTTTGTTAGCTGACTTTGCCGATGTGCCCAATGTCTACTAGGAAAGTCACGTACCATTGATGATGGAATAGTGAGGGAGATTTAAGTTAATGATAAGGATCGTTAAACTTCAAAGCTTCTGTTACCAAGGGGACATCCTTTCTGCTGACGATGATTATGACCTGGCTCGGTTACTAACACACGCTTTTAATCAGGTTTAAGCAAAATTTTGAATCTGCGCAAGAACGCAAAATGCAAACTGCTGCTTCTGACTTGCGGTCGAGTGTATTCAACTAATGTGAGAAGTGTAATGCTAAATGTTGCGGAAATTTAAGCAAATGCCTATGGATACACTTAACCACTTGTGGTACAATAGTCTTGCAATGATCCACAGAATCTCTTTTGTCAAGGAACATGATAAAGTTAGCTCACAGCTCGAAATTCGGGTGTGGTTCTCCACTACAGCAGACTGAGATGGCATTTGGACACATGGAGGAAAAGGCCAGATCGCTATGCAAGCTAAACTTAGTTGCGCAAAAAAGGGTGGTGATGAAAACATGGGATGAAGTGTTGTTTGATGAGAGAAAGAAACTGAGATTGAAGACTGCAGATCATTAATCGTGTAGATGATTTGTCAGGCAAGTTATTCCCTCAGTAGAGGACAAGACTAAAAAATGATGATGATGATGATGATGATGATGATGATGATGATGATGATGATGATGATTTTATTATTCAACAAGTGTTTGAATTTAATCTACACACATCAAATACATTTTAAAAATCTCAATTTAACTTGAATAAACTGTTAAAATGCAAAACAGTTAATACTTTCCTACTTTGGTAGCCATTTTGGATGCCATCATTAATAGTAAAGTAAATTTGCATTATGTAAACTAACATGCAATTTGTATTTTTAATGTTATATGTTGAATACATTTTCACAAAACCAAATCCTTTCATTAGTAAAAATTTTATGTTTTAATCACATTTGCGTACATGTACATTTGGTTCCTAAATGGCGGCCATTTTTGCAAAAAAGCCGCCATCTTAGATAATTAAAGAGTATATTTTTAGAATATGATATCTTATAATATTAACTTATTGGTTCTGTTGCTTTTAATACTTTTATGGAAGGTGACATTGTTAACTGATGCCTGCTTGTAAAGGCTGTAAATGGAAAAAGGCCGCCATTTTGAAATTCAAGATGGCGGACGTCACAGGTCAAATTTCACGTGGCACTGACCCTCAAAAATTCTTATAATTATGGATCTAGCTATACACTAAGTTTCATGCTTTTATCAAAAAGTGCACAATCATTTCACATATCCGCCCTGCTACACGTCATTACTACGTCCTAAATAAATTAAGGACGCCGTAAGGACATGGCACGTTCTTGTAGGATGTGGGAGGAACGTAGTAAGGACGTAGCGAGGTCTTGATCGACGCAGAGGTCTTGATCGACGCAGAGGTCTTGGTCAAATTTTGAATATGCTCAAAACAAACGTGGCGAGGACGGGGTGGAATTAGAACGCAGTAAGGACGTATTAAGGACGTGGTAAGGACGTAGTAGGAACTTGTAGGACGTAGTAAGAACGTAGTGCAAACGTAGTAAGGTCTTCATGGACGTGGAATACGAACCTGTTGCAGACAATCAAGGCCTCACTACGTCTTTACTACGTCCGCGCTGCGTCCATCAGGTTCTCGATAAGACCCTACTACGCTTCTCGTACATCCATATCACGTCCTAGAAGACTTCACTGCGTTCTTATCACGTCCTTGCGGTTCCCATCACGTCCTCTGTAGGTTCTTACCACATTCACGCCAGGTTCTTATCACGTCCTCTCCGTTGTATAAATTTTGATTTAATTGACTCGTTCATTCAAGTAATAGGTTGCGCGTCAATCATTTTGAAATGTTAAATGTTTTATGATTTGCAAATAAAATCGGGTTGAGTTGAGTTGAGATGAAATAAAAAAAAATGAACTGAGAAGTACTCTTGCAATTCGCTCTCCTTCAATAACACCAAAACTTACTCGGTGCACTCGCAGTATAGGATGAGATCTTGCTGGGTGTGCCCCTAGCTATGAGCTATGAAAATAAATATGATGATGATGATGATGATGATGATGATGATGATGATGATGATGATGATGATGATGATGATGATTATGATGATGATGATGATGATGAAAAAGGTTTCATTATGGATATCACAGCAGATTATTAGCAGCGTTGAGGATGGAGTTTCATTACTCGTTCTTCAACTGAGCACTGTTATTATTATACGAGGTCTGTCCCGGGAAATCATAAAGATGTCTGATATTTCGTGAACGGCTCGTTGAAATTTAAAGATATGTTCATGTTTTTAAACTACATTTGTACTAAAAAAATCTGTGAAAATATTAGTTCAATCGCTTACAAATTGCAAAAGTTATGGATATTTATAGGATGGTGTATCGGCGTTTACGGAGCACGTTGAAAATCATTTTGCTACCTTTTTGTGGAGGGGTGGTTGTATGTTTTGTGTGCAGTCACTTTATTAGAGCCGTAATGATGATGAATATTGTCATCTAAGCATTGATTAAGTCTTCTTAGTTAAAATTATAGTCAATAATTTGAGTTATAAATGATAAGTAGAAAAATAGCATGGTCAGTTTCATTTTATATGAGGGAACACTAATTTTATTTTAGACTGAAATAAAACAAAAAGATGTCGCTTGTTCGAAATGACAACAAGAAACGAGCATTTAGAATATTTAAAGAAAAAATGCATACATAATCATCACAGGATTATTAATGACACAATGGAAGGTTGATTTTATAAATTAATTTTGTTAAATATACTTAACCGGAAAGAAAAGCTTGGGGAAGGTCTAATTTTGCGCCACAAAGCTTACATTACGTTACTATTTTCCAATAAAATAATTGCAGTAGGTTTAAGAAAATTTCTATAAAATCAACGCTGATGGTGGAAATTATTTCAAACTTTTAAAAACTTATCTTACATAATTACTCGTGCAACTGATAGTTAGAATTGTGTAATATCACCTCAACTCGCAATTACAGGAACTGTTGAATTTGATCTTGATGGATTTCAAAACAGTGTTTTTGACGTGCGCCGTAGACACCTACCCCTCTTGGAATAAATGCATATAAATCTGTTGTGTAAGGGATGAATTCATCCATATTTGTACGAAATGTTTATTAGATGTTTGCAAACAGATCATATAAATTTCATGAAATTCTGCAGACACATTACTGTTTTATCACAAATGTCTACGTATTTCTGGGACAGACCCCGTAATGCATAAACAGTTATAGTCCAAAAATATTCACCTGGTGTTGGGTGAACTCTATTAGTATATAATTATAGTTCGTTGCAATTCTAAATATATCTTCGGAACGCTACGTGATTACTCGTACATCATCATGACTCTTCGTGATTGTTAGCAAGGTATAATAAATTGCTATACCAAGAAATTGTTCCGGTCTGCATAGCTCAAATGGTAGAGCATGTAGATTAAGATGATGTATTACTTTTCATTTTACAGACAGCGGTTCGAGTCCCACGATTGATTGCATTTTTTTAAATTATTATTTCTTATGTACCCTATTCATTCTCTGTCGTATTTAATAATTTGATTTTTGGTCAATTTTGTGTTTGTTTTTTCTCTATTCTATACATATATATACATATATATTTCATACTCTAATTAATTTCAAATTTCAAATACAATAAATCTCATTCGTCGTCGTTGCTGCTGTCGTAACAAAGCAAGAATACCATGTTCTCCGTGCGATTGCTTTTGATAAAAATGTGCATTTTAATAAAATAAAAAGAAAAATATATTTTTCATCCACTATGGGATTCGAACCAGGGATCCCCACGTTACAAACCCGGTGTCCTAACCACTGAGCTATGGTCCGTGTAATACACGATGTAGCAAACTGCTTATATATTTGGTACACATTCTTCGCGTACTTTATCGAGTCTTACCGACGGTGCACGAATCAATTACGATAATATCGATAATCTATTATACAGCGTCATAGCGACTTAATTTATGCAATGCATAAAGGTCAACGTCGGGTGAATATTTTTGGACTATAGAACGTGCTGAAAACGTAGTACGCGCGTGGCGCGATCTGCTTGAATTATCGAACACAAAACAGATGCGAACTGAACAGGACAGACACAAAATGAAATAGTCTGGGACATCTTTCTCTGTAGCTCAGTAGGTAGCGTGGAAGAATACGAAGCAAAATGACCACTTTTTCTTTTCTTCTTTTATATTATATTATCAGTTGATTATACATAAATGCAAGAATCATGAAATGTCCTACTGCATTAAATACTAAAATCGTAAAGGAATTGAAGTGTCTAGTGAGAAGGCAGCCCACATGCTTAATTTTACTGCATGTTCTCTTTAGCAACGGTCATTGCTTAATTTTACTGCATGATCCCTTTAGCATCAATTATTGGCCATTGCTTAATTTTAGTGCATGGTCCCTTTAGCACCAGTCATTGGTCATTGCTTAATTTTACTGCATGGTCCCTTTAGCATCAGTCATTGGTTATTGCTTAATTTTAGTGCATGGTCCCTTTAGCATCAGTCATTGGTTATTGCTTAATTTTAGTGCATGGTCCCTTTAGAATCAGTCATTGGTCAATGCTTAATTTTACTGCATGGTCCCTTTAGCATCAGTCATTGGTTATTGCTTAATTTTAGTGCATGGTCCCTTTAGAATCAGTCATTGGTCAATGCTTAATTTTACTGCATGGTCCCTTTAGCATCAGTCATTGGTTATTGCTTAATTTTAGTGCATGGTCCCTTTAGAATCAGTCATTGGTCAATGCTTAATTTTACTGCATGGTCCCTTTAGCATCAGTCATTTTTACTGCATGGTCTCTTTAACATTAATCATCGGTCATTGCTTAATTTTACCGCATTGTCACTTTAGCACCAGCCATTGATTTTTGCTTAATTTTACTGCATGGTACCTTTAGCATCAGTCATTGGCCATTGCTTAATTTTACTGCATGGTCACATTAGCATCAGTCATTGGTCATTGCTTAATTTTACTGCATAGTACCTTTAGCATCAGTCATTTGGACATTGCTGAATTTTATTGCATGGTCCCTTTAGCATAAGTCATTGGTCATTTATATCATGATATAAAGAACGTTTTCTCTGATTAAAACAGCATTCCTGTGCTGCATATAATCAATACCTCGTGTTAAGAATGTTCACTTTATTTTGCAGCATTAGGTAAAGTTTTTGTCACGTTTTGACCCAACACCATAACAATGATGCAAGATGGTGGTCAAGATGGTCGCCTTAATCATAATATAAGAGAGCATGGCCTCTGATTCAAAAACCTCATCTAAATGTATATTTGTTAAGTTTTAAGCAAGCAGAGTAAAGAGAGGTGTGCAAAACAATCTACATATTTTGAGCCGCGTCATGAGAATATCAATTTTTGCCTACGCAAAACTTAAGGCGCTGATTTGGATGTGAGAAGTAGTCCTTAGCACGCTACTCTTCATCATTATGCTAGAGGCTTTATCCAGGGAGTTTAGAACAGGATGCCCTTGGGAGCAGTTGTATGCAGTGACCGAATCCATGGAGGAACTAATGGGAAAGTTGAAGACATGGAAAGCAGAGATGGAGAGGAAACGCCTGCGGGTAAACATGAAAAATACAAAGATCATGGTCCCTGGCCCCGATCTGGACCTTCTGGTTTTACCAGCTAACCCAAATTTTACGTCATTCAGTGAAAATGTTCTATTATGATTGCATAGGGCATCTTGGCCAATATGTCTCATTGCTATTATGTGGTGTCGAAACAAAACAAAATACAGCAAACGAATGCTGATTTAATAAGACATATATAGAAGTTTTGCTTAACCCACATCAATTCGGAATTAGACTGAACCGATTGTTGCCCATGCATCATCATTGGTTATAAGCTGACGAAAATCGAGCGGCGAACCAACCCTATTAATGAATTGCAGGTACATAAGTCTATTCACCACGTTTACTGACTGCTTCTATATGTTATTAAAGACAAAGATCAGATAACGAACGAATGGTGGAACGGACATTCCCCAGGCTCCCGCCCCCTGGAGACATCACTGTATTAACCGAAAGAAAATCATTAAAACTTATCAAAAGCAAATGTATGTCTAACGCGATCTATCACATCCTCAATCGACAGAGCCTCCTGAGGACAGAGTGGACGTAATGAGACGACTTAAGGTAGGTTAGTATCTGTAGCTCGGTAGCTCTGGGTTCGAGTCCCGGTCGGTTCACGTTCTTTTTCCGCCCTTGTGGCATTTGGTGGTTCATTGTGGGTCTGTGCTCGGGCTGCGAGCAGCATCCTGAAAGAGACCCCGGTTCCGGCATGGTTCCGAGCAGATTCGGTGACGAATCTAATTAAGCGGGGGGAAATGTAACCGGGCGATCGTGTGGCTCAGTAGCTCAGTGGTAGAGAGCTCGTGCGGTAAGCGAGGGACCCTGGTTTCAAGTTCCGATCGGGCCACGTTCGTTTTCCGCCCCTGTGACATTTGGTGGATCCGTGCTCGGGCTGCAAGCAGCAACCTGAAAGAAACTGTCTAGTCGGTCCCGGCATGGTTCCGAGCAGATTCGGGGACGTACATGCATTTAATTACTAGTAAGAAGTGGGGAAATGTACCCGGTCGACATGCGGCTCGGTAGCTCAGTTGTAGAGTGCTTGCACGATATGCGAGAGACCCTGGGTTCGAGTCCCGGTCGGGTCACGTTATTTTCCCCGCCGTTGTGACATTTGGTGGCCAGTGTGGGTCCGTGCTTGACCCAATGGTCCGTGCTAGACCCTTGGGTCCGTGAAACAGACTGTTTCGTTGGTTGCGGCAAGAATCCGAGCAGATTCGGCGAAGAATCTCATTAAGCAGGGGGGAAATGTAACCTGTCGACATGTGGCTTGGCAACTCAGAGGCAGAGTGCTCTCACGGTAAACGAGAGACCGTGGGTTCGAGTTCCGATCGGGCCGCGTTCTTTTTCCGCCCCTGTTACATATCTATCTTGCGAACATGAAGTTTTGGAATGTTTCTCCCCAAGGCTTGTTTCTGTCTCCTATGCTGCCGTGTGTAAGAGTATCAATAGATCCAGACCAAATTCAAAGAGGTATGTCGTCTGTTCTGGTTCGATCAGATACCGTGTAGGGTCAGCTTTCATTCCATCTATAGTACTAGCCGCTTTTTTGTAAAAGCTAATACTTGTGTCCTTATATGATATGATTATGGTCGCCATATTGGCGTATTGTTATTATTTGAGAATAAACACTAAATCGTGCTGTTCACATCACTATATCAATATTTTAAACACATGATATTTGGAATATACAGCACAGTTATTGTATTTTAATCAGAGAACATGTTCTTTTAAATTGCAATTACGGCGGCCATCTTGGTCATCATCTTTGTTTGTTGATATGATGTGAGGTCGTAACTAAAGCCAAAACATGTAACTATTATGTGTAAAACAAGAAATAGACATTTCAAACACAAGACACTGTTTATATTTAACACTTGAATTCCGCTTTTACCAGAGAATGCCTCTTTTATAATGATAACGGCAACCATCTTGGACACCATTTTGCATTTATATTACTGCGTGGGTGTCAAAACTTAGAACAATCTTTATTGCGATGTTTAAAACATAAAATGAGCATTTAAACAGAGATTGATGGGTATATTCAACTCTGTTTTCCTCTTTTCTTGTTTATGGCGTCCATCTTGGACGCCATCTTGATTTTTCCAAAACGCTCAATGATGCCAGGGTGGCATCATGCAGTTTCTAAACAAGCATGGTCTAGTGAACTGGAAACCACAATAAAATTTCATGCGGCACCATCTTCCATGTTATGCTGATGGCAACTGGACTAATTGCATAATTTTATTGCATGGACCCTTTAGCATTAGTCATTGGTCATTGCTCAATTTTACTGCATGGTCTCTTTAGCATTAATCATTGGTCATTGTTTAATTTTACTGCATTGTCACTTTAGCACCAGCCATTGATTATTGCTTAATTTTACCGCATACTACCTTTAGCATCAGTCATTGGCCATTGCTTAATTTTATTGCATGGTCCCTTTAGCATAAGTCATTGGTCATTGCATAATTTTACTGGATGGTCACTTTAGCATCAGTCATTGGTCATTGCTTAATTTTACTGCATGGTCATTTTAGCATCAGTCATTGGTCATTGCTCAATTTTACTGCATGGTCTCTTTAGCATTAATCATTGGTCATTGCTTAATTTTACTGCATTGTCACTTTAGCACCAGCCATTGATTATTGCTTAATTTTACTGCATGGTCCCTTTAGCATCAGTCATTGGTCATTGCATAATTTTATTGCATGGTCCCTTTAGCATCAATCATTTGTCATTGCTTAATTTTACTGCATGGTACCTTTAGAATCAGTCATTGGTCATTGCCTAATTTTACTGCATGTTCCCTTTAGTATCAGTCATTGGTCATTGCTTAATTTTAATGCATGGTCCCTTTAGTATCAGTCATTGGTCATTGCGTAGAATATTAACCAAGTTCTTATTATATTATACAATTGTTGCCCTTGAGTGAGGGTGACATGACGATTTGTTTACCCGAGTCAGGTAATATTGCCTGAGGGCGAAGCCCGAGGGCAATATAACCTGTCGAGGGTGAACAAATCGTCATGTCACCCTCACTCAAGGACAACAATTGTTTTATTATACCGAACCACGTTTGAAACAAATTAGCGACATGCCACATGACAAACGCATGTGACTACACGTGCAACTTCACATTCAGGTGGATATAACGTCAGAGGGTAATATGATCATGCGACATGACAGAATAGCACCCTCCACGTGCACTGAAGCAAAGACATTTGACTACAAGTGCACCTGCACTTTTTAAGACAGATATGACGTCAGAGGGTAATATGATCATGCGACATGACAGAATAGCACCCTCCGCGTGACTTGCTCTCGACCAATCAAAATCCACAGTCGGCCAATGAATATTTATGAGGTATAATAAAGGTAATTGGTGATTTCTTTATTTACCATCAGTCAACGGTCATTTCTTAATTTTTACAGCATGGTCCCTTTAGCATCAGTCATTGCTTAAAATATAAACCACGTCCTTATTGTATTGGTAATTGGTAATTTCTTTATTTCAACAGCATTGTCCCTTAACTGATCATTGTATTAATTCTATAGAATGGTTCTTGTTACAGCGGTTATTGGTCAGTGCTTAAATTCTACACAATTGTACCAGAAATTGATCATTGCTTAAATACTATTGGTCATTGTTTACATGTTTTTCGATAACATGGTTCTGACTGCATCGGTTATGTTATTTCCTAAATTCTACACAATGGTTCTTAATGCATCGGCTATCATTAAGTGCATAGGACACTTCAATTTTTTTCACAGTTTCTAGTTCCTCTAAGTAAGGTAAATTTTACTTTTATTTACGTATGCATACAGATTCCATTTTTGCCACTTGTGGGTTTGCATATTGTATAAGTGCTATCATTGATTTTCAGACCTTTAATTTACATAAAATCCTGCAGTTTAAACACACTTTACTTTTGTTGGGTACTGGGCCGATCAATCAGGCCTGTTGAAATGTGTTAACTCAAGGCTGCAGCATTAAGAACTCCAGCTGAGGTTCGAACCGGGGACCCCTGGGCTCATACTCGTAGGCTTAACCACTGCACCAGTCAAATCCAATTTGCACAGATTTGATACAATCATTCTCCTTTTCAGACAATATAGAACAGGACAACAATAAAGATTCTCAACCTTTTTTTATTCCCACATGACATCGCATAAAGCTTTATGAACATTCTGTAAGCTAACAATAGTTTGGGCACTGTCAACTGGGCTAGTCCAAAAGTCTCTTACGACAAAACAGAGTCAAGGTTTTCCAAAATTAAAATAAAAAAGCATACATGTAAACAGAGCATCAAAAATAAAGTACCAGTCTTAAATTACTATAAACCTTTGTTGCGTATGGAAATTTATCCAAAACCACAATAAAATTTCAATCGTCTGATATTAAACCGAGCTTTGTTTTCCAATATAATTTGAAGTTGACTGCCCAAATATTTTTTATTTTATATTTGAGCCGCCTCATGGGAAAACCAACAATCTGCATAGGCGAAAACAAAGACGCAGATCAGCTTCGCGGTAACCGCGAAGCTGATCAGCGCCTTTGTTTTCGCTACTCGGATAGTACAGTTCCTCTTTTACTTAAATCCGAAATTTCAAGCTTCTAGCTCTTTTCTGTGCTTGTACAGGCCGGTTTGTATCAGACCTGTTCGGAAACCACATTGTTGGTTTTCCCACGAGGCGGCTCAATTTTATAAGTATTTTAAACAGAACATGTTAATCAAGAGGAAACAACAATATAAAACAACATCATGATAAACCCAAAATGGTGTCTGATATGCTTACAGAAGATTAACAATCAATCGATTTTTGAATAAAAAAAATATATCAGGCAAACCTATCAGGGTAGAAATACCCCCTTACCATCAGGAAAACATGTCCATGTAATGTATACCCCTTGAACCCATTTTTTATATACTAAAACTGGGGTATGCAGGGGTATATCTATTTTTCTTATTTTTGCTCAAAACATAGATTGTGGGTACTCGTTAGAACCGCCTCGGCGAGGCGGTTCTAACGTGTACCCACAATCTATGGCGAGGCGGTTCTAACGAGTACCCACAATCTATGTTTTGGAGCAAAAATAAGAAAAATAGGTATACCCCTGCGAACCCCAATTTTTTTATATATAAGTGGGGTATAAGGGGGTATACATTACACGGACATGTTATCCTGATGGTAAACATCAGTCATTTATTGATGCTTCACAATATATTGGCTTAAAAAACGTTCGTTTGATTTCCTGGGCCCAATCCTCCCTTAAAGTTAAGCTAGACCTTAGTTAAAGGGAAACATTACTATTTAATTTCCGCATATGATTTTCACGAAACTTCCTATGCTTCAAGATAATTGTATCCTTGGACTAAAATCGAAATAAAAGTTGGATGTCACCGGCCTCGTTTCCATGGTATCAGAACTTTTTGGATGTTTCTCGTGAATTTCAGAAAACCGCACTCGTAGCGGACAGGTGTTTTAATATATATGTTATTACTGCAAAAACAACTTAAACACTTGATGAGTGTTATTTACTTACATTTTGATACTATTTGCTCTTAAACTGAGGAGATTATATGCAAAATTAACTTTCCCGCCATCTTTTCAAACCTGGAAAAAGTACGTATTTTTGCGATATCTCATAAACTGCGCATATGATTTTGATTAAATGACACCAACAGACAGGAAACGTGGTAATCATTTAAAAGTTCAAATAAAAAGTTGGGGTCACCGGATTGAGTTGGAAGATAAAGAGAAAAAACGTTCATTACTCCCGCCTTTTTCGTTTTAACGCCAAACGTTGCACTGACGTCGCGTTTATTTATGCGACGTCATCAACAGCGAAATAAACGTTTTCACATATAATTAATCTTATACACGAATTTGGGTATATAAATTGCCACAGAACTTCTTTTAAAATAAAAATGAACAATATGTATACCTGCTTTAGGACTTAATAATGCAGAAACAAACAGAGTAAGATTCTACAGCTTGCAACGTCATTGAGAAATCAAAACAAAACGACGTTAAAATCTACGCGTAACATGCACATACTAAACGCCGACGTTGCGCAAACAGTGTGCTCATAAACAATAGTAATGTTTACCCTTAAGGTGGCAAATTTCAGCATCCAAAAAGATGCATCTAAATCATACTAAAATCAAACTTATCGGTTTGATTATGTAAATGGCATTTCATTTTACACACCTGTATACTTTTGTGAAAACAGTTATTGATTTTAACGGTAAAATATCGAGTTAAAATTGTCACCTTAACTAAGGAACGCCTTAACTTTAAGGAAGCATTGTAATTCTGGGCCCTGGTTACATTGTTACAGGCACATCACATCCTTTATTGATCTGTATAGTAAGGAGTTCAAGTGAAACATTTTAATGTTGAAATACTGATCGCCTCATTTCCATGTTCAGTTCATAGGTATCGGTGCGATAATGCCGAGCTATGGTGAAGCAACAATTATAAAACAATAAAGAAAATAATTGAGCCGCATCGTGAGAAAACCGGATTTTTGCCTAGGCGAAAACAAAGGCGCAGATCAGCTTCGCGGTAACCGCGAAGCTGATCAGCGCCTTTGTTTTCGCTACTCGGATAGTACAATTCCTCTTCTACTTAAATCCGAAATTTCAAGCTTCTAGCTCTTTTCTGAGCTTGTACAGGCCGGTTTGTGTCGGACCTGGTCGGAAACCCCGAAGACCGGTTTTCTCGCGTCGAGGCTCAATTAAAAGTATATCCCACACTCTACAGCATAGACCCACGTCACACATTACAAAAACATGTCCATGCAATAAACAGAGATTTTTTAGCTTTAAAATCTTGAAATTTTCAGCTGAAAAATTTCGATATTTTTCTTATTTTTGCTCAAAATATAGATTGTGAGGACACGTTAGAACCGCCTCGGCGAGGCGGTTCTAACGAGTACCTACAATCTATGTTTTGGTGCAAAAACAAGAAAAATAGGTATACCCCTGCATACCCCAGTTTTTCTATATAAAAGTGGGGTTCAAGGGGGTATACATTTCACGGACATGTTTTCCTGATGGATTTGCTGTATATATTAGGCATCGTAAATGGCATATCTGTACTGTTGGTAAAAAAGACAATACTTTTATTCATAGTTACAACGGTACATGTAAATATGTGACGTTGATCTCTGATTATAGTCTGAATTAATATCATCATGGACCACAAAACAAATAAAGCAATGTAAACTCCTTTACAATCAAGGTTTTCCATATGAAATTTCGATGCAAGGTGTAAATATATTAAATGCATGTTATGCTTATGCTGAATGCTGCATTCCAATCATTTTGTTACTTTCACTTTGCCTTCAAAATAGACACCAGTATTCTGTAAAGCTCGCTCGTCCCAGCTTTTTTTTTTGTTTTATTGCCAAAACATTGTTTCAAATACTGTTTTTATACGCATATTTTTAGAGAGTCAACAAAAAGCTGTCAAAACTCCTGATGTATGCGAAATTTTAAAGATATATAATATGATACAGGGCATTTCAAAAATGGAATAGCCTTGAAAAACATATCGGTTACTATTTTTTTTTATTTCTTTATAATCACAATCAATAAGTCAGACTACAATAAAACATGGCTATATAATCAACGCATAGTGCATTTGTTTTCACGAGCGCATGAAAATCTGCAACTAACATTGCATCTATGGAAAACACTTGAAGCCGATTCTTAGCTTTTCATTCAGCTTAGCTGATCAATATCATTAAATTTAAACAACCTTGACCTTAAATTCCTTTCAATCTCAATTTATTTTTTTTATTTATTTGTTTTGTTTCTTATTCGTTTTTCACGACTTTTTATCATAATTCACAAAACATGCGTTACAATTTTATATTAAGTCAAATACAATGCGGGAACTCCGCAACGCGACAAACAAATGCACCATAAAAAGAGAAAAATGTTCAATATAATTCAAAAAGATAAAGTACACAATATAGGTGTA
The DNA here is from genome assembly GCA_964017185.1 of Rugalucina vietnamica. Lineage (NCBI taxonomy): Eukaryota > Metazoa > Mollusca > Bivalvia > Lucinida > Lucinidae > Rugalucina > Rugalucina vietnamica. The sequence continues at coordinate 26,997,052 of OZ024884.1, read as the reverse complement.
AGATAATAAATATAAGTTGTAAAGTTACTAAAATTCACAATCAGGACAAACTTACGACACATGTTTCATGATCAAAGCAACAGCAGATGAGGAAAAAAAAGAAAATTAAACATTTTTAAAGCATCTGCGTGCCCTCATTATAATAAGTAGTGATTAACTTTTTTGATAGTATTGCATTCCATAAAAAATCACAAAAACTCAAAAATTTGAGTACCAAATAAAACAAACATTAACATGGGAAATCTGAAGGCAAGAAAACACTTTGGTTATAAATAGTTACATGTATATGATGTAGAACTTTTTCAAGACAATGCACTGCAATACACACTTATTAATTTCAATCATTTCTTATTTCGTAAAAAATTAGAAAACAAAAGCCTTTTAAATTTTGGCCACAAATATCAGAAATATTGATTTATGTTTGGCTTCATTTCAAGAAATAGTCCTAATTGGTTATTATAATAAAACAATAAAGTAAAAAGAGAAAAATTACTTCATCGTTATCCAAATCCGTAAACCAAGTAATTAGCTATCTAGATTAAAACATGTAGCTCTTTTTAATTGGCAAATTTTCATTATAATATCGATTGTAAGAGTTTTTGAGGTTCTTCAAAATAAATGTTACAGTCAAATGTCTGTTTTAGCTCACCTGAGCCGAAGGCTCACAAGGTGAGCTTATAGTATATTTGCAATGCTATATTATTCACCTGTTTTACCAAAGATCATGATCGAGCACATGACTCGCCTTGGTCGGGAGTCTAACCATGAAATGTAAAACAATCTTTGTAAGTCAGAGATTAACTAAGTCTGTCTGTCAAACGTAGATAAATTACCAGTAGTACAAACGTCGCCAGTCCATTCACTTCTTCAGTTACATTGGAAGCTGCCCGGGGTGTTGATGCAGACTCCGTTATTCTTACACGGCTGGTCAGAGCATTCGTCCTTATCTATAGAACAGAAGTATGTTTTTCAGTAAATGCTATCTTTTAATCGTTAAATTCTAGGAAAAAAGAAGAAATACCTACTGAATGATGTTTAACTATTAGAACTATTCTTACATATGACACACATATATTTGTAAAATATTAAATCAGTGTGACTGCTTGCAGACCAAATGAAAAACTTTGAAATATGAAGGTGTAGTAAAAATCCTGAAATCTGTTACGAAATATACATAGGCTGTAACAAATTATTAATCGTGTGCCAGTAATTATTTTGTATATAGCTATAATCAACCCACCTGTCTGACAGCCATTGACAGGCCAAGTGTAATATTATCAGTAATCAACCCACCTGTCTGACAGTCAGTGCCAGTCCAAGTGTAATATTATCAATAATCAACCCACCTGTCTGACAGTCAGTGCCAGTCCAAGTGTAATATTATCAGTAATCAACCCACCTGTCTGACAGTTAGTGCCAGTCCAAGTGTAATATTATCAGTAATCAACCCACCTGTCTGACAGTTAGTGCCAGTCCAAGTGTAATATTATCAGTAATCAACCCACCTGTCTGACAGTCAGTGCCAGTCCAACCTTCAGGGCAGGTGCAGGTGTAACCACCAGATGTGTTGTTGCATTGTCCCCCGTTTCCACAAGGTCCATTTCCATTATTAACACTACATTCATCCACGTCTGTAGATAAAACAATACACTTTCAATAACTCACTCCTACATACAAACAACGCAGAGCAACAACGAAATATAAAGATACACTATGGAATAGATTAAGTGATTAAGATGGAAAAACAATAAAAAGATAAACAACAGCTAATTGTGTCACTTACCCTGGCTACAAGTTCGGCCGGTAAAACCAGCTGGACATTCGCAGAGATAAGATCCGGGTAAATTGACACATGTGGCTCCATTCCTACAAGGGTTACTGTCACATTCGTTTACATCTAGAGGTTGAAACATAGCTTAGGTCATAAAAGTGGACAGATCAGCAATATCTAGAACAGAATATATTGATATAAGATCTGATATCCATCTATGAATTTGAATAGTTAAAACAAGCAATAGTTTTGATAATGTTGGCAACATGGCGGTAAATGCCATTTAAGCCCCACTGATCAACATTTTTGAATTGACATAAGAGCCGATGGAATACTGTGTATGATTATTAGCGGCAGCATGACGTTATGTGAAATTACGCAAACGCTTGTAGTGTAAATTGAACGCATTTAAATAATCGTATTAAAACTAATACAAACCTGTTTGACAATGGTCACCTATGTATCCTTTGGGACAACACGCATAACTTCCAGCATAATTGGTACATTGCGAATCAGATGGACATTGATTATTAGGCCCTTCACATTCATTGACATCTATGAATGTACATTCAAACGCATTGTTAACACAATTATGTTAGTACTTAAGGATTGAAATTCAGATTTTTGCTTTCACTGGATGATGAAAAACATTAGGCTGCTTTAATGTCTGTGAAGCCCGAAGGGCTTAAAGAAGACATTAAAACAGCTAATGTTTTTCATCATCCAGTGAAAGCTAAAATCTAAATTTCAATACTTATATTTACATTTTACATTATCAGTCAAGTATCAGATTTTTAATCGCGCATATCACCGCCCATTTTCATGTTATTTGACTTTGAATCCGACTTAACGTAATTTTGGAACAGCCAAAACGTCAAATTTTCGAGCCTAACGTCATGGCGATACGCGACCAACGTCACGACAACAAGAGTAAACAAACAGCGCCACTGGCTGGTTTTGACGTCGCCTCGCCCATAGGCTTGGCATTTTTATCACGTGATTTAATGTTTTTCATTGGGAAATGAAGAACATCAAGAAAGATACTTTCATCTAGGGCGATTACAATAAAAATGTAAATACAGGGTGATCCAGAATATGTGATACCATTACGACCTTTAATAATTTTGTTTCAGCAGCACATAAATTATTTAAATATATATCAAAATAATCTACAAAGATTCAAATTTTGTTTGGTATACAACATTAGAAATATACACCACTAACATGTAAAATAGAACTGTTCAAATAATTTCATAGAATTTACATATAAGCCTTTTATGACATCCATACTGGAAAACAATAGCCTCAAGCTTGTTTTGATAGCTCGCCCTTTCTTGTGAGGACACTTAAATGGAAACGCATATTCACCTCAACCAAATACTTATTGAAAGCTGAAACATTCTAAATAATAAATGTTTTGAAAATAAAGGCCAAACATTCGTGCATCAGTAGTAGAAAACATTCACACGCAGATTGAACGAGAATTTGTCATAACATTAATTTGACGTAAAATAACGAATAATGCAAAAACTATCAGATTGTTTGATCTCTATTATTCAAAATGTCAAAACTTAAAGTACTTAATATTATATACCAAACAAAATTTGAATTATCACAGTCTATTGTGATTAAAGTTTTATTATGATATGAGTTTGTGGAACAAAATTATGTAAGCTTAAAATGGTATCAGATATTCTGGATCACCCTGTATTTGTGAACATATATTAACATACAATATAAAGTCGAATAAGTGGGATTACACGTGGAAGCACTGAAGCATCAATTGTCTTAAACATGTAAATGCGTGTGTATAGTATTTAACCAAAATGGCGAGTACTTGTGAATAAAATTATGTGTGCAGATTATTTTAGATATTCAAAATCATTTTAATTCGTGCATACCTATCAACCCACATAATCCAATACGTGTATTACTAAATGTAAACTACACAATACAGGTGCGTTCAGTTATTAATATACCCCTGCGATATGCACCATAAAAAGAGAAAAATGTTCAATATAATTCAAAAAGATAAAGTACACAATATAGGTGTAAGATGTAAGGTGTAAGTAAAAGTTCTAAAGTTACTAAAATTCACAATCAAGAGTGCAATCTCAGGACAAACTTACGACACATGTTTCATGATCAAAGCAAAAGCAGATGAGAAAGAAAAGAAAATTAAACATTTTTAAAGCATCTGCTTGCCCTCATTATAATAAGTAGTGATTATCTTTTTTGATAGTATTGCATTCCATAAAAACATCACAAAAACTCAAAAAATTGAGTACCAAATAAAACAAACATTAACATGGGAAATCTGAAGGCAAGAAAACACTTTGGTTATAAATAGTTATATGATGTAGGACTTTTTCAAGACAATGCACTGCAATACACACTTATTAATTTCAATCATTTCTTATTTCGTTAAAAATTAGAAAACAAAAGCCTTACAAATTTTGGCCACAAATATCAGAAATATTGATTTAAATACTATAATATTTCAACAAAGAAATCTAAAAATACACTATGGAATAGATTAAGTGATTAAGATAAAACAATAAAAAGATAAACAACAACTAATTGTGTTTCTTACCCTGGCTACAATTTCGTCCGGTAAAACCAGCTGGACATTCGCAGAGATAAGATCCGGGTAAATTGACACATGTGGCTCCATTCTTACAAGGGTTACTGTCACATTCGTTTACATCTAGAGGTTGAAACATAGGTCAAAATTAGAAGCTCCTAAGGTCATAAAAGTGAACAGATCAGCAATATCTAGAACAGAATATATTGATATAAGATCTGATATCCAACTATGAATTAGAAAAGTTAAAACAAGCAATGGTTTTGATAATGTTGGCAACATGGCGGTAAATGCCATTTAAGCCCCACTGATCAACATTTTGAACTGATATATCAGTGACTAGTTTCGATGGATAATTTTCAGAATATAGAATACCATGTTCTCTAGGTGTGATGGTTTGTTTCTATATTTTTTTAAACTGGTACTTCTTGACATAATTATGAGTTTTATTATACATGAAAGTTTCAGTTGAAATGGAATTCGACACTAAAAGTGAACTCCGGATGTTGTGCTTGTCCAAGGGAGATAATGCATATTGCTCAGTTTGTGACAGCTGATTTTGTGCTTTAAAAGTAAGATGTTTTCAAAGGGGATTACTGAAAAAGTTTGGTGGTTATGACCCATTTGTTGTTGATTTTCTTGAAATTGGCATATTGGTGTTTTTGTTCTGACAGATGTCAAAAGCTGGTGTTTTGCAGGTAACTTTCTATAGTTTGACAAAGTAAGGGATCCAGGCCATTCTGTATGTAAAATTAGTGGGTGGGAGGAGAGTACTTGACTGTCTTGTAGCTTGTATAAGGGTTCAGATTTATTCATGCTTTATTATTCTTTTCTGCATCATGTATGGAATAGTTGTATGCAGGAGCATTGTAAATATCTTGACACAGTAGCATGGAATACACTTCTGAAAATCATAATCCCCAAATACTCAAAATTGGCCGACAGAATAGGTCCGTGCATCCTGACATGAGAGCCGATGGAATACTGTGTATGATTATTAGCGGCAGCATGACGTTATGTGAAATTACGCAAACGCTTGTAGTGTAAATTGAACGCATTTAAATAATCGTATTAAACTAATACAAACCTGTTTGACAATGGTCACCTATGTATCCTTTGGGACAACACGCATAACTTCCAGCATAATTGGTACATTGCGAATCAGATGGACATTGATTATTAAGCCCATCACATTCATTGACATCTATGAATGTACATTCAAACGCATTGTTAACACAATCATATAAGTACTTAAGGATTGAAATTCAGATTTTTGCTTTCACTGGATGATGAAAAACATTAGGCTGTTTTAATGTCTGTAAAGCCCGAAGGGCTTCTCGAAGACATTAAAACAGCTAATGTTTTTCATCATCCAGTGAAAGCTAAAATCTAAATTTCAATACTTATATTTACATTTAATATTATCAGTCAAGTATCAGATTTTTAATCGCGCATATCACCGCCCATTTTCATGCTTTTTACTTTAAATCCGACTTAACGTAATTTGGAACAGCCAAAACGTCAAATTTTCGCGCCTAAAGTCATGACGATACGCGACCCACGTCACGACAACAAGAGTAAACAAACAGCGCCACTGGCTGGTTTTGACGTCGCCTCGCCCATAGGCGTGGCCTTTTTAGCTCACCTGAGCCGAAGGCTCACAGGTGAGCTTATAGGATAGGCAGGCATCCGTCGTCCGTCGTCGTCGTCGTCGTCGTCCGTCGTCCGTCGTCCGTCCACAATTTCAAAGAAGAATATTTCTGAAGCTAGTAGGCCGATCTTGATCAAATTTAATGTGAACCATAATTGGGTTGGGGGATTGATGGCATTAGGTTTTGGAGCAGATTGTGTCAATATTGTGGTTTCCATGGCAACAGATAGGTCCCATAGACTTACAATGGGAAAAACTAAAAAAATCTTCTTCTCTGAAACCACTAGGCCCACAGCTTTGATATTTGGTATGTAGCAATGGCTAATGGTCCTCTACATAAATTGTGCCATTCATGCCCCTGGGGTCAAATTTGGCCGCGCCCCGGGGGGTCGATAGTCTCCATAGACTTACTATGGGAAAAAATTAAAAAATCTTCTTCTCTGAAACCAGAGGGCCCACAGCTTTGATATTTGGTATGTGGCAATGGCTAATGGTCCTCTACATAAATTGTGCCAGCCATGCCCCTGGGGTCAAATTTGGCCACGCCCCGGGGGTGGATAGTTTCCATAGACTTACAATTGGAAAAACTAAAAAAATCTTCTTCTCTGAAACCACTAGGCCCACAGCTTTGATATTTGGTATGTAGCAATGGCTAATGGTCCTCTACATAAATTGTGCCATTCATGCCCCTGGGGTCAAATTTGGCCACGCCCCGGGGGTTGATAGTCTCCATAGACTTACTATGGGAAAAAAATTCAAAAATCTTCTTCTCTGAAACCACAGTGCCCACAGCTTTGATATTTGGTAGGTGGCAATGGCTAATGGTCCTCTACATAAATTGTGCCAATCATGCCCCTGGGGTCAAATTTGGCCACGCCCTGGGGGTCGATAGTATTCATAGACCTACAATAGGAAAAAAACTAAAAAAATCTTCTTCTCTGAAACAACTAGGCCAACAGCTTTGATATTTTGTATGAAGCAATGGCTAATGGTCCTCTACATAAATTGTGCCATTCATGCCCCTGGGGTCAAATTTGGCCACGCCCCGGGGGTTGATAGTCTCCATAGACTTACTATGGGAAAAAATTCAAAAATCTTCTTCTCTGAAACTACAGGGCCCACAGCTTTGATATTTTGTATGTGGCAATGGCTAATGGTCCTCTACATAAATTGTGCCAATCATGTCCCCGGGGTCAAATTTGGCCACGCCCCGGAGGTCGATAGTCTCCATAGATCTACAATAGGAAAAACTAAAAAAATCTTCTTCTCTGAAACCACTAGGCCCACAGCTTTGATATTTGGTATGTAGCAATGGCTAATGGTCCTCTACATAAATTGTGCCATTCATGCCCCTGGGGTTAAATTTGGCCACGCCCCGGGGGTTGATAGTCTCCATAGACTTACTATGGGAAAAAATTAAAAAATCTTCTTCTCTGAAACCACTAGGCCCACAGCTTTGATATTTGGTATGTAGCAATGGCTAATGGTCCTCTACATAAATTATGCCATTCATGCCCCTGGGGTCAAATTTGGCCAGGCCCCGGAGGTTGATAGTCTCAATAGACTTGCTATGGGAAAAAAATTCAAAAATCTTCTTCTCTGAAACCACAGGGCACACAGCTTTGATATTTTGTATGTGGCAATGGCTAATGGTCCTCTACATAAATTGTGCCAGCCATGCCCCTGAGGTCAAATTTGGCCACGCCCCGGGGGTAGATAGTCTCCATAGACTTACAATGGGAAAAACTAACAAAAATCTTCTTCTCTGAAACCAAAAGGCCCAGAGCTTCTATATTTTGTATGTAGCAATGTTTGGTAGTCCCCATTATAAATTGTGCCAGTCATGCCCCTGGGTAAAATTTGGCCATGCCCCGGGGGTCAATAGTGTCCATGCATAGACTTTCATTGGTCGATTCTCAATTAATTTAAATCTCATGAGCTTACAATGTGATAATCTCTCAGGTGAGCTACAGGACCAATGGTCCTCTAGTTATCACGTGATTTAATGTTTTTCATTGGGAAATGAAGAACATCAAGAAAGATACTTTCATCTAAGGCGATTACAATAAAAATGTAAATATATGTGAATATATTAACATACAATATAAAGTCGAATAAGTGGGATTACACGTGTAAGCTACCGTATTAATCGTTTTGTCATCAACGTATGGAAAGACGAACTGCATTGTAATGTCAGTAATGCCATTCTTGCATAGATATCTATGTGCATAGCTGTTTGAAGCCGTTTTCGATTGGTCGAAAGCCGTGTTCAAACAGCAAAACCCATGTTCAAATTATGAAATTCACGTGCCGTTTGAACATGGGTTTTTGCCGACGTCATTGGTCAAGGCGACGTGACGTCATGTGTTTTGTAGAAACAAAATGGCCGACGTTGAAGAAGCTCAGCGGTTTTTGGTGAGTTTTTTACGTTGTTAATGTTATTTTCATGAGATTTTACGCTGTTAATGTTATTTTCATGAGATTTTAAGTGAATGGAGTGAAAATGCAAGAATAGCGATCAACCATGGTTTGTTTCAGTGTTCAAACATTCGCTGGATCACTCGGAAGGTGTTTGAACACAAGGCCGCAGGCCGCGTGTTCAAACACCTTCCTCGTGATCCATCGAATGTTTGAACACTGAAAACCATGGTTGATCCCTATATTTGAAAGTCATTGTTACCGTTTTTACATGTCGCTCCTTCCCATCCGTCTTGGCATCGACAGGTAAAGGTGTTTCCACCATCTGAACTGCAAATGCCTCCGTTTAGACAGGGTGAGGATTCACAAGGATCCACGGCTACAACTATGATATTAAACTGCGTTGTTAAAACATACGAGAAAAGCTTGCCTCCCAACATTAGGTGGAAGTGTATACTTTTGACGGATTAGAATAATTATTTGTTTGTTCTGACTAAACTGAAACATGGAATGATAGTTATGAAGATGACACCTGACGTAAATGATGTTGATGACAATTTCATATGTTAAGATTTTTCTACAGTCATTTAATTCGCAGTACCTTGTATAAATGAGCCGTGTCATTAGAAAGGTACAAGTCGGCAAAGATCAGGAAAAGGCGCAATCAGAAAAAGATTCCCACTCCAAAAACCGAGGTGGGAAAAAAACAAACTAACAATCAGGTACTTTATACCATGAAACATATCGTAAGCCGAATGAGCAGCTATTTTCCCAATAGGTGGCCACTCAGTTACCTTAACTTAACTAAAAATATGAAAACATACATAAGGCGCCAACAGCACAAAAAATTTTAAACACCAAGACATAAAACAAAAAGAACCACTACAGAAGTATCGACTTGGAACGATCAGTAACACAAAGTTACTGGCGGGCTTAAACCGGTTTTACAGGTACCTAACCTCACCCTCAGCTTCTGCAGTGGTTCATAACATTTTTTTAGTTATTTGGTCCTTGTGGTGAATCTCTAACTAGTCAATGAATCATCAAGAACAAACAAATAAATCATGATAAACATCCTGATGAATCAAAACCCAGGACTCACAGATTGAGTAAGCTGCCCGACGATGGAGATCCCTGGGCGCCGAATAACCTACTAACTCCGGAGCAAAAGAAAAACACCAGTTGGACCCCGGTGGGCCAAGCAACAGACAAGAAGCTCCGGCCCCAACCAACTAAATGAATAGCTTTAAGTCGGGGCCATCATAGAGTCTGACGCCCGACCCACCGGCGTGCAATTAAAGAAGGCAGCGTAGTTATCAACCGGAATTTTGCCTAGTAACTGCGAAGTTGATCAGCACCTTTGTTTTCGCTACACAGATAGTTTAATCCCTCTCCTTCTTAAATCCGAAATTCTAGCCTGCTTCTGTGACTATACATGCTGGTTTATGTCAGACCTGGTCAGAACCCAAATTGTTGGTTTTCTCGCCCACAGGCTCAAATGTCAAAGTAAGTAAACTAAAACAACAAGTAAAGTCTGTGAATAAGATGCAATTAGAGCCAACATGGCGCCCTTAAACAAGTTTGGAATACAAGTCTGTTACAAAGGAAGCATACGGTCATTCGTTGAGAATTCTTACAGAAAAAAGAAATATGAAAACAATAAAAAATAAAACATAACCATCATTTCAGTTCCTGTAACTTGAGATATTGAATATTGCCTTGACATCTCATAAGTTTACGATCTCCTGAATGTTTCAACATGTTATCGAAATTTAGATTAGATTAAAACAAAATTTGAATATGAGTGAAAATAAATAAATAAATAAATAAATAAATAAATAAATAAATAAATAAATAAATAAATAAATAAATAAACCTACCTGTACCCGAGAGGGCAGCGAATGCTAAGATTTGTAACAGTATCCTCATCTCAGTGGTGGGTTGGTAAGTTATGGTGAATCTCGGGTTATTTATACAGTGTCTCAGGCTCACAGAAATACTTGACAGAAAGTTACTGGTTGCAGCTGTTACCACTTATTGACATAAGAAAAGTCTGGAATTTTTCTTGAATCCATTGTCGTGTGAAAACCTACTTTTATTTTATACTTTACAGTAAAAACCAATGCATATCAAAACTTGATAAAATTGGTATTTTCATTGATATGAAATTTCACTGATATCAAATCTCACTGATATCAAAAGTCACTTGTGACTGATATCAGCCTTTATCACATACCCGTACTTAGACATATATTTCCAGCGATAACCCAACCCCAAGTTTGCATATGTGATAATGTGTTTCCCGCCCTCTGGTCATCAGCATGGGCGGCCTGATAACCGGAAATCATGCATTTTGAACGGAGAGAGGTTATAATGCCCGCATGCGACGTTGTCGCGCCACGGTATATGTGACGTCAAGTTTAATGACGTTACGTCATTGTAACGTCATTTTTATGGTGCCATTTTCTTTTTCAACACAGAAATAAACGTTTACGCATTTCTAAACACAAATCTTTGGAATAGAGGATTTTGAAGATGTGATAAACAGATTATAACGTGGGCATTTTGGTCATCGCCCTTCGTATCAACCCTCGACCATTATCAGCCCTCGAGCTAAAGCTCTCGGGCTTGATAATGGAGTCTCCGGTTGATACTGCGGGCGATAACCAAAATGCCCATGTGATAATCTCTAATTATCACGTTCTTAGACATATATTTCCAGCGATAACCTCAACTTTGCATATGTAATAATGTGTTTCCCGCCCTCAGGTTATCAGCACGACGGGCTGATAACCGGAAATCATGCATTTTGAATGCAGAGAGGTTATCATGCCCGCATGTGACGTTGTCGCGCGACGGAATGTGACGTCAAGCGAAATGACGTTACGTCATTTAAACGACGCCATTTTCTTTTTCTACAGAGAAGTCGACGATTTTTTCATCATAAATTCTTGAATAGAAGATTTTTAAGATATGATAAACAGATTATAACATGGGCATTTTGGTAATCGCCCTTAGTATCAACCCTCGACCATTATCAGCCCTCGAGCTAAAGCTCTCGGGCTTGATAATGGAGTCTCGGGTTGATACTGCGGGCGATAACCAAAATGCCCATGTGATAATCTCTAATTATCATATATTTACTACAAAATATGTTCTTTTTGCATATGCGATAAAGACAAGAGTTACGTTCACGTATCGCGGCACAATTTCTCGAAAGCCGTATTCGTTCAAAAATTGATAAAACCCATATCACTCCCTTGGGAGAAAAAGCCATATCACCAAATGATTGGCTCACATACCCACGTGACCCATATCATCCCTATGGAGAAAAAGCCGTATCACCAAATGATTGGCTAATAAAATTATATTCGAAGCACTCGGCTCCTATTGTATTGAGTTCATTAGGTAGTGTACCGCAGGCATTTTAGATTTGTTTGGATTGTGGTTTTATGTCACAGGCAACAGTATTTTGTCATGTCGAGACGAATTTTTGATTTGTGCTAATGTGGAAATAATATACGCTATACTGCACGCTTTGGCAGTATGTCAAAATAGTTAGATAAAACAAAATAAAATAAATAAATAAATAAAACAAAGAAAGGGAAAAATGGTCATGAATTAAAATATATGATAAAAGGATTACGATATGACAATTTTCATATCGTACCCACGTATCAACCCTCGAATCCCGTATCAGCCCTCGACTCTCGCATCAGCCCTCGGGCATTCGGCCCTCGGGCTGATACGAGAGTCTCGGGCTGATACGGGATTCTCGGGTTGATACGAGGTACGATATGAACATTTTGTCATATGATAATCTCTATATATCTTCACTATAGATTTTGGATTACTTTTGATGTTTCCATTTACTTGACGTCATTAAATGTGTCTCACTTCAGAAATTCAAACGCCTATAACTCCGTTATGTATGAACGAAAACATAAAGTGTGGGTATTCATTTTCTTAGTTAGAACGTAAGAAACAATGTGGTACCAAAATTATTTGTGTTTTCAAAAAATTTTGGTTTTTGCATTTTCACCGCCTGCATTGTGAATTGGAAAATGCCCGTGTTTTGTATAAAATAAAAAGAAAATTTGCTCTTTTTTTTCGGTGAATACCAAATATATTTCATCTCGTGAGTTGAAAACATAAAAATTTTCACTCGTGCTGCGCATACATTGGTTTTCACTGAAAAGTATAAAATAAACAATATCTTATTATTAAACTCAGAGCAAAACATTTAGCCAGTAGCGTAACAAGCTTGTCGCACGGAACCCTCTACACTTCGATTTACTGAACACCTCGCCAGAATTTTTACTTATCAAAATTTTTATTTGAAGTTTCATACGCATATATTTACATTTTAATTGCGATCGCCCTAGATGAAAGTATCTTTCTTGATGTTCTTCATTTCCCAATGAAAAACATTAAGTCACGTGATCTAGAGGCCACGCCTATGGGCGGGGCGACATCAAAACCCATCCAGTGACGTTGTTTGTTTACTCTTGTTGTCGTGACGTTGGTCGCGTATCGCCATGACGTTAGGCGCGAAAATTTGACGTTTTGGCTGTTCCAAAATTACGTTAAGTCGGATTTAATGCCAAATAACATGAAAATGAGCGGTGATATGCGCAATTGAAAATCTGATACTTAATTGATAATATAAAATGTAAATAAAAGTATTGAAATTCAGATTTTAGCTTTCACTGGATGATGAAAAACATTAGCTGTTTTAATGTCTCAGAGAAGCCCTTCGGGCTTCACAGACATTAAAACAGCCTAATGTTTTTCATCATCCAGTGAAAGCTAAAATCTGAATTTCAAATTTAATTGATAGCAGTAAAACAGGAAGTTAATATTTAGAAAGTTCAGCTGTAGTACAAGAACTAGAATTTGCAATATATCTAGCTTTATACGGTATTTTGTGAAGCTTTTGTAACCAATACATCGAAGGAAGTTTGTACGGAACCCGGGAAGTACGGAACCCTGGAAGGGACATGTGATTTTTTTATAAGTCGTTCGGACGAGTTAATAAGTTGTTCGGACGACGTGGTGGAGGCCAATGTACAGACAGCAGGCTCCCCGGCAAGACGGCAGGATACAAGGACAGTGGACAGGGGACACGTGGCGGAGACCAATGCACAGACAGCATGCTCCCCGCCAAGATAGCAGGATACAGTGACTGTGGACAGGGGACACGTGGCGGAGGCCAATGCACAGACAGCATGCTCCCCGCCAAGATGGCAGGATACAAGGACAGTGGACATGGGACACGTGGTGGAGGCCAATGTACAGACAACATGCTCCCCACCAAGACGGGTGGATACAAGGACAGTAGACAGGGGACACGTGGTGGAGGCCAATGTACAGAAAGCATGCTCCCCGCCAAGACGACAGGATACAATGACAGTTGACAGGGGACACGTGGTGGAGGCCAATGTACAGACAACATGTTCCCCACCAAGACGGGTGGATACAAGGACAGTAGACAGGGGACACGTGGCGGAGGCCAATGTACAGACAACATGCTCCTCACCAAGACGACAGGATACAAGGACAGTAGAAAGGGGACACGTGGCGGAGACCAATGTACAGACAGCATGCTCCCCGCCAAGATGGCAGGATACAAAACAGTGGACAGAGGTCACGTGGCGGAGGCCAATGTACAGATAGCATGCTCCCCGCCAAGACGGCAGGATACAAGGACAGTGGACATGGTACACGTGGCGTAGGTCAATGTACAGACAGCATGCTCCCCGCCAAGACGACAGGATACAATGACAGTGGACAGGGGACACGTGGCGGAGACCAATGTACAGACAGCATGCTCCCCACCAAGACGGTAGGATACAAGGACAGTTGACAGGGGACGCGTGCTGGAGGCCAATGTACAGACAGCATGCTCCCCACCAAGATGACAGGATACAATTACAGTGGACAGGGTACACGTGGCGTATGCCAATGTATAGGCAGCATGCTCCCCGTCAAGACGCAGGATACAAGGACAGTGGACAGGGTACATGTGGTGGAGGCCAATGTACAGACAGCATGCTCCCCGCCAAGAGGGCAGGATACAAGGACAGTTGACATGGTACATGTAGCGGGGGCCAATGTACAGACAGCATGCTCCCGCCAAGACGGCAGGATACAATGACAGTTGACAGGGGACACGTAGCGGAGGCCAATGTACAGACAGCATGCTCCCCGCCAAGACGACAGGATACAAGGACAGTGGACAGGGGACACGTGGCGGAGACCAATGTACAGGCAGCATGCTCCCCACCAAGACGGCAGGATACAAGGACAGTGGACAGGGGACACGTAGTGGAGGCCAATGTACAGACAGCATGCTCCCCGCCAAGACGGCAGGATACAAGGACGGTGGACAGGGTACACGTGGTGGAGGCCAATGTACAGACAACATGCTCCCCGCCAAGATGACAGGATACAAGGACAGTGGACATGGTACACGTGGTGGAGGCCAATGTACAGACAGCATGCTCCCCGCCAAGACGGCAGGATACTAGGACAGTGGGGTCAAGTGTAATAATGGGGACCCTTCTCATTCTTTCAAACCATGCATTTAGTCCTTTTAAATATCCGTAGATAGGCCGACAAGTCCACAAATCGACAAATCAGTTTAGATAAATAGATATACACAAAGGTCGACAAGTCGACAGGTCGACAAGTCGACAAATTATGTATATGAATGGAGGAGGAGATGTTGGTCAAACGGATCTTTGTTATTGTTATTAGCATGTGATAAGCCTTTAAGTTTCCAGTGGATATGCGGCTGTACATCTATATATGTCATTTATCTGTACTGCCAAAATTGAATTGTCGACTCGTCGACTTGTCGACCTGTTGACCTAGTGCTATTGTCAACAACAAAGATCCGGTTAGGGTTAGGGTTAGTGTGTGGTTAGGTTTAGGGCTGGGCTAGGGTTAGGGTTAACTGTTGACATACAGATTGGGACAATAATGACCATTAATGAGGACCCTTCTCCCAATCTCATAGGTCGACAAGTCGACAGGTCGACAAGTCGACAATTCAGTTTTGGCAGTACAGATAAATGACATATATAGATGTACAGCCGCATATCTACCGGAAACTTAAAGGCTTATCACATGTCGATGTTGCCGGACAAAGCTATCTCGGAGGATTCTTTCTTTAGCTTGAGGGTCGGGGGGGGGGCTTGCCCCCCAGGCGTCGTATGCGATCATGCTTCAGGTATATGATGATTATTATGTATTGACAGCTATATGTACCACATAGGCTCTTTTTCCCATCATGCACTTAGTCCTTCTAATTCCGCTTGGACTATACCTACCTATCCATTTATATATTTTGGCAATATTAATTTGTCGACTTGTCGACCTGTCGACGTATATGATGATTATTATGTATTGACAGCTATATCTACCACATAGGCTCTTTTTCCCATCATGTACTTAGTCCTTGTATTTCCGCTTGGACTATACCTACTGGAAACTTAATGGCTTATCACATGTCGATGTTGCCAGACAAAGCTATCTCGGAGGATTCTTTCTTTATCTTGGGGGTCGGGGGGGGGGGTGGGGCTTGCGCCCCCCCCCCCCCAGGCGTCGTATGCGATCATGCTTCAGGTATATGATGATTATTATGTATTGACAGCTTTATGTACCACATAGGCTCTTTTTCCCATCATGCACTTAGTCCTTGTAGTTCCGATTGGACTATACCTACCTATCCATTTATATATTTTGGTAATATTGATTTGTCGACTTGTCGACCTGTCGACCTGTCGACCTGTCGACGTATATGATGATTATTATGTATTGACAGCTATATCTACCACATAGGCTCTTTTTCCCATCATGCACTTAGTCCTTGTATTTCCGCTTGGACTATACCTACCTATCCATTTATATATTTTGGCAATATTGATTTGTCGACTTGTCGACTTGTCGACCTGTCGACCTAGTGCTATTGTCAATAACAAAGATCCGGTTAGGGTTAAGGTTAGATTAGGGTCAGTGTGTGGTTAGGTTTAGGGTTGGGTTAGGGTTAGGGTTAGGGTTAACTGTTGACATACAGATTGGGACAATAATGACCATTAATGAGGACCCTTCTCCCAATCTCATAGGTTGACAAGTCGACAGGTCGACAAGTCGACAAGTCGACAATTTAGTTTTGGCAGTACAGATAAATGACATATATAGATGTACAGCCGCATATCCACCGGAAACTTAAAGGCTTATCACATGTCGATGTTGCCAGACAAAGCTATCTCGGAGGATTCTTTCTTTAGCTTGGGGGTCGGGGGGTGGGCTTGTCCCCCAGGCGTCGTATGCGATCATGCTTCAGGTATATGATGATTATTATGTATTGACAGCTATATGTACCACATAGGCTCTTTTTCCAATCATGCACTTAGTCCTTCTAGTTCCGCTTGGACTATACCTACCTATCCATTTATATATTTTGGCAATATTGATTTGTCGACTTGTCGACCTGTCGACCTGTCGACCTGTCGACGTATATGATGATTATTATGTATTGACAGCTATATCTACCACATAGGCTCTTTTTCCCATCATGTACTTAGTCCTTGTATTTCCGCTTGGACTATACCTACTGGAAACTTAAAGGCTTATCACATGTCGATGTTGCCAGACAAAGCTATCTCGGAGGATTCTTTCTTTAGCTTGGGGGTCGGGGGGTTGGGGCTTGCCCCCCAGACGTCGTATGCGATCATGCTTCAGGTATATGATGATTATTATGTATTGACAGCTATATGTACCACATAGGCTCTTTTTCCCATCATGCACTTAGTCCTTGTAGTTCCGCTTGGACTATACCTACCTATCCATTTATATATTTTGGTAATATTGATTTGTCGACTTGTCGACTTGTCGACCTGTCGACCTGTCGACGTATATCATGATTATTATGTATTGGCAGCTATATCTACCACATAGGCTCTTTTTTCCCATCATGCACTTAGTCCTTGTATTTCCGCTTGGACTATACCTACCTATCCATTTCTATATTTTGGCAATATTGATTTGTTGACTTGTCGAATTGTCGACCTGTCGACCTGTCGACCTAGTGCTATTGTCAATAACAAAGATCCGGTTAAGGTTAGGGTTAGGTTAGGGTTAGTGTGTGGTTAGGGTTTATATATTTTGGCAATATTGATTTGTCGACTTGTCGACTTGTCGACCTGTCGACCTAGTGCTATTGTCAATAACAAAGATCCGGTTAGGGTTAGGGTTAGGTTAGGGTTAGTGTGTGGTTAGGGTTAGGGTTGGGTTAGGGTTAGGGTTAACTGTTTACATACAGATTGGGACAATAATGACATTAATCAGGACCCTTCTCCCAATCTCATAGGTCGACAAGTCGACGGGTCGACAAGTCGACAAGTCGACAACTCAGTTTTGGCAGTACAGATAAATGACATATATAGATGTACAGCCGCATATCCACCGGAAACTTAAAGGCTTATCACATGTCGATGTTGCCAGACAAAGCTATCTCGGAGGATTCTTTCTTTAGCTTGGGGTCGTGGGGGGGGGGGGGCTTGCCCCCCAGGCGTCGTATACGATCATGCTTCAGGTATTTGATGATTATTATGTATTGACAGCTATGTACCACATAGGCTCTTTTTCCCAATCATGCACTTAGTCCTTCTAGTTCCGCTTGGACTATACCTACCTATCCATTTATATATTTTGGCAATATTGATTTGTCGACTTGTCGACTTGTCGACCTGTCGACGTATATGATGATTATTATGTATTGACAGCTATATCTACCACATAGGCTCTTTTTCCCATCATGTACTTAGTCCTTGTATTTCCGCTTGGACTATACCTACTGGAAAAAAAGTACAAGTAGGCAAAGATCAGGAAAAGGCGCAATCAGAAAAAGACTCCCACTGCAAAAACCAAGGTGGGACAAAAACCAAACTAACAATCAGGTACTTATACCATGAAAACATTTCGTAAGCCGAATTAGCAGCTATTTTCCCAATAGGTGGCCACTCAGTTACCTTAACTTAACTAAAAACATGCAAACATACATAAGGCGCCAACAGCACAAAAATATTTTAAACACCAAGACATAAAACAAATAGAACCACCACAGAAGTATCGACTTGGAAGGATCAGTAACACAAAGTTACTGGCGGGTTTAAATCGATTTTACACGGCCGTAACCTCACCCTCAGCTTCTGCAGGGGTTCATAACATTTAGTTAGTTCTTCGGTTCTCGTGGTGAATCTCTAACTAGTAAATGAATCATCAAGAACAACTAAATAAATCATGATAAACATCCTGATGAATCAAAAACCAGGACTCACAGATTCAGTAAGCTGCCCGACGATGGAGATCCCTGGGCGCCAAATAACTTACTAACTCCGGAGCTAAAGAAAAACATCAGTTGGACCCCGGTGGGCCAAGCAACAGACAAGAAGCTCCGGCCCCAACCAACTAAAATGAATAGCTTTTTGTCGGGGCCATCATAGAGTCTGACGCCCGACCCACCGGCGTGCAATTAAAGAAGGCAGCATAGTTATCAACCGTGATTGGGTTAAAAACTAAGCATGCAGACTGTCGCATAACATTCAAGTTATAACCTATACGTCTGTAACGTGTTATGACTTTTCTAAACTGAAAAGAAAAATCATTACTTCCTATAAGTTTCTTAAATTTGTAAACCAAGTCACCATAAAATTCTGGTTCCGAAAGACCCTCACTTAAGAGCGTCTTTAACCCAACATTATATTTGGAAATCAATTCATAGTGTCTACGATAAAATTTAGAAAAGGTTTTTCGAAGTTTATGATACCGATAGCCCTGTTGGAGAAGTTTGGCCGTTAAAGATTTATTTCGAGCGTTGAAGTCTGTAACATGATTGCAGACTCTAGCAAACCTAATAAGTTGCGAAATGTATACACCATAAGAAGCACGACGAGGAACGTCACCATCCAAAAACGGAAAATTTACTATATCAAAATCAAAGTCATCGCGCTTATCATAAATTTTAGAAGAAACAAATCCATTTGCAACAGAAAGATGTAGATCTAAAAAGGGGGCTTCGGTATCCGAGATATTGGCTTTGTTCAACTGTAGTTCAGATGGATAAATTTGATTGACCATACCTTCAAAATAAGGGTTGTCAATGTTCAAAAGGTCATCGAGGTACCTAGAAGTGGAATTAAAAGCCTCGATAACATCAGCTTGATTATCATGGTTAAGAGAATCCGTGAAATCTCTTTCGTAGCAGTATAAAAATAAATTAGCTACGAGAGTTTCGCAATTTGTACCCATCGAAATTCCAACAATTTGTCTGTATAACTTGGTCCCAAATCTAATATAAATATTATCCAGGAGATAGGATAAGGCGTCGCACACATTCTGACATCATTACGGAAACATCTCCATTTGCACAAAGTGTTCTATAATACAGACAATTTTGGTTGTATTTTTGCATTAATTACACTTTGTTTACCATAAAATCACGCATTTTGAGTATCTGTTATGATCGCATTATTGATTTGATGATTACAGATACCCACAATATACGATTTTATGGAGTAATATCAAAAATCAATACTTTTATACCTACCCCTGATTTCCCCCATTTTTACTATATGTAAGGTGCAAATCTGGGGTAGCTTTCATACGGAGATGTTTCCATGATGATGACCAAAGTGTATACCGACTTTGGTCAGAGGATGTGGAAAAAGCCTTTCTGTCGTTACATGCCAATTAAAGTGAACCGTAGTTTTTTAATGCCCTTTTGAAGGTCCACTCTATCAAATCCAGAAATTTTTCTTTAATTAGATTATGTGGTAAAGTTGTATACAGAGTAGAAAAATCATATGTGGACAAGCTCGTCGCACGGAACCCTCTACACTTCAATTTATTGAGCACCTCATCAGAATTTTTTATTGACCAAAACCAATTTTTATTTGAAGTTTATACACTGTCCCACAGTATCTTATAACATGAGATTTGATAGCAGTAAGACAGGAAGTTAATAATTTAGAAAATTCAGTAGTTGTACAAGAGCTAGAATTTGCAATAAATCTTGCTTTGTATGGTCTTTTGTGAAGCTTAGGTAACCAATACATCGTAGGAAGTTTGTCTTGGCCTTCATTGACACAAACAGAAAACTTAACAGGTAAATCGTTTAAGTGGGCATTTACTACAGACACGTCATCAGTATCTGTCTCCAGATAAGCCCTGGTACCATCCAGCTCCTGTTTTAATAGGCGAGACGCTAGATTTTGTATCTACCGTATTTAACGAAATCGCACAACACCCTCCACATACTTTGTTTGCAGTATGCAATTGGTCCATTGGTCATCCTAGATGAGTTCTAGGCACGTTGTCGCCCCGGCAAGTGGTGCACAATATTTTTGTAGCTCGTTACATAATTTACATGTTCAAAATATATTTGTACCAACAAAATAGCGAAACCTACTATGCTCCACCCACTTTAATCATGCAACAACACCAATTATATCACGTACTAGAACAATATAACGGACATGCTTTATGATCTTTAAAAGTTGACATTAGACATTATACGGTGTTACAAACGTTACTTCTACATCTATGGCGTGAAAATAGGGGTTTGGGTTCAAAAACGTTTTTGTTTTTGGCATTTCTCTCTTCATATTTCAAAAACGATAGGTCCTTTATTACTGACCAATAGTTCAACTTGGCTATTACACAAAAGCATATATTTATATTAAATATTTAATTTATTGTATTTAAATAATTTAACATTTCCTAAGGGTACCGCCGTGTGCTGTAACATTTGAAAAGTAGGCGTTTCAACAAAAATTTCAAAATGAATAACTGTAATATATGTTTGTGTAAATTATTTAGTTCTATTTTACACACCCTATGATATGTTTAATGTGCTAAAATACACAGCCTGTGACTTGCAATTAAGGTCATGGTAACGTATGTAACACCTTAATGTTCAAACATGGGTAGATTTCATTTTGATGATTATAAATGTATATATAGTGAGCCGCTTCATGCGAAAACCAGATTCTTCCTATATGAAAACAAAGATGCAGTTATTGTACAGCTGATCAGCACACTTGTTTACTCTACACAGATAATTCAAACTTATTCTTAAATCCGAAATTTCAAGCGTCTAAATTCTGTGACTGTGTAGAAAGAATATTGTCGGAAGAGGGGTTTTCGCGCGCTGCGGCTCTATTGAAAGTGGTCTCACATAATTATCTGCAAAGGTTTTCGCATAGAACACAGTAAGGTGTTTGGAATATGTTGACCCACTGGTGACCTGTCAGTATGCTCATGGTAACGTATGTAACAACTTTTTCATATATGACACTGTAAGATATATACAGGGGGTCCCCAAAAAACGCAACCGCTACTAAACAGTTAATAACGTTTTTAATAATACAGATATAAGTAAGATATTTAACACAATAATACTTCTATTATATTTGATCTTTAATCTGACACTCGTTTTGCTATGTGGTTCTTCAGAAGGAAGTGACGTCATAATAAATTTGTGATGTCACATGCTGTTGTATGCTGCAACTAGCAATCATGGAAATAGAAGGCAGTTAACAAAATGCAATTTCAAGCATTCTCAAGCCTTAATTCTTTCTTAAAATGGATAAAATGTGGATGATGTTGCCATGATTATCTGAAAAGTAAGAGAGCTTGTTCAAAAATGGACAGCATTTGCTGAAAATGAAAAATCTTTTCCAAAATGGGAAGTGCATGACCATCAAAGGTCAAAATTTTCATGTAAAATTTCCCATAAGAATGTACCCGCTACAATGCCTGTTTTTCTGTTTACTTCATTTTGACAGATAACTAAATCAAACTTAGCAGAAGTATGCTTCAAAACAATGTCTTCAGATATATAAGAATTGTTATTATGTACTACACCTACATCCGGAATGACCTTCTTTAATATTGTAAATGACTGCTTTCAGCGTATTGGAATTTTTACATGACACTTTTGATGGCCACCCACTTCCTATTTTGGAATACAATTTTTACTTAAATTTAGCAAATGTTGTCCATTTTTGAACTAGCTCTCTTTATTTTCTGATTATTTTAGCAATTTTCTTCAGGCTATACCACTTTTAAGAGAGAATAAAGGCTTGAGAATGGATGGAAATTGTATTTTGTTAACTGCTTTGTATTTCTAGGAATGCAACAGATTTGCTATGGCGTCACTTCCTGTTGAAGAACCGCTTGACAAAACGGGTGTTAGGTTAAGGATCAAATATAAAAGAAGTACTATTGTGTTAAATATCTTACTTAAATCTATATTATCAAAAAATATATGTGTTGTTTAGTAGCGGTTGCGTTTTTCGGGACACCCTGTATTATGCGCTCCTGTGTGTTGTTCGACCTCTTCGGTGCCATATTGTGTCCTTGAACAAGATCCACGATCCACGATGAATCTTTCACATGTGCGAACTTAATGACTTAGGAAGACAAAGACTTCGCAAATATCACACTGACAGTCGCATCCAACTAGATGCGGATATTATCCTCAAACTCCTGGACCCATTTATTTTATACTATATGTGGTATTCCTTACAGCTTGTGTGCGCCTTTCGAAACTATTGATTTGACGTAGTGTCCATCAGATCGGATGAACGAGAAAGAAGGACATTATCTAGCCCTGCGACACCAGTTCCCCGGGAGTGGCAAAATCCAATGTAAAGCAGTAATAACACAAAATGTGAATTTCTTGAGGGCCCTCGGTGTGAAATCCGAACATAGAACAGAATGTGCAAACAACGTGTTTGCGTTTTTACAGATAACGAAAATGCTTTCTTGCCAGGGATGACGTAACTGCACTTTAAACAATGAAGACACAGATACGCGAATTTTCATAACAACCACGATGCTTCTGACGGTACAATCATCTGAATCAGATGTCTTGGTTTTATGCTGTTGTCTATTCTAGCCAAATGATTGCAATACATTATGGGTCCACACTGGAATTCCTGAAAAAGCACGATACTAGCAGTCTGTCGTTTTGAGCAAGCCTTGATGTCCTGGTGAGACTCGCGACCATTCCATATCTTCAAGAAAATAGAAGTTATGACTACACAATAAGGCAGTTTAGGTGAGACTCCACACAATGGCATTGGTAAAACAAAAGCTTGGAATTTTTCTGAGAAAAGCGATCAATTACAAACTACCTTGTGCAAACAGGCGATAATACTCCCCACAGCACATAAGAGGGTGTACGAAAAACCAAGTGCCGATTCTGCTCATCTGCTGGGCAATCTGGTTCAAGTGTAAATAGTGTCCGTCACTTGTTCTGTTGCTATTAGCGCTACACAAAGGAAAATGTACCACCAAAGCATGATCGTTTGATGACACATTTATAACGTGAAAACTTCGAAAACATGTTTTCAGCCTTAGCAGAAACGCTCAATCGTATCAGCCTAAGCAGAATCCCTCAGAAGGTTGGTCGGGTGGGAATATGGGCCTCGCTCATCGGGTCCGTAAGAAATGGATGGGCTTCTTTTGCCTCCAGGCATACCTTATACGCTACTTACTGACCATCTTATTACTGGTTAACCGCTCAGCTCTGAGCCTGACCAGGAAAAGTGTTTTAAAATCAAACCATCCATACGTATAAGCCTTAGTGGCTTACTTGGGTGGTTATATTTAAAGCATTAATTGGATGTCATGGAATCCGATTTTTGGGCAAAAGTCCCATAAAATGGAGTAAACGTCTCAATATGACAATAGCTGTTGACTAGGCTGTTAAGCATCAACTCAAAATCAAACAAAACAACCGCATCGGGCAATGTCTGGAACATCAATGGTACTTATATTGAAGCAGTGCTCATGACCAAGGACTGAACAATTTTTGTTGCGTTTAACGTCCCTTTCAATATTAGTTCAGCTCATATGAGACGGACCAACCGGTAGGTGGGGCGAAAACGGGAGAACCCCGAGAAAAAAAAAACTACCTGGCAAACGCGCAATCAGAAGTTGGCTTGTCTCACATGTGCCCCGAACCCAGACAAACTAGCACGCGCAGAGTTGTGCTTTTGTATTGCCGGCGAGTCATTTCATAATCTGGAAATCGGAAAACATTCTTAAGGTGACGATTATTATATCTTATCACTATTTGTTTTCCTTAGGTTTTAACACCTAAAAGTTTAAATGAAAAATGTGTTACATATGTAACCATTAAATCGCCCGTCACCCGCATTGATATTTGCATACTAATATTGGCAAGCTTTGTGAAAGGTTACTTAATAAATAGTGACCGACGGTGTTGATAATGTCATTTCATAACACTGGATACTAACAATGGTGTAAAACATGCTTTGGGATTTTGTGGTTCGGGTGTGCGCGCTTTAAGTTCACTGACAACCGGATTACACTCTTGAATATTTGCTATATCTTATATGATTTCTAAATTAGTGCTAAATCATAATTACATACAGCGATGAGCATTTTATCGGCATTAAAATCATTAAAACTGGTTTTTGATATTAAATAATTATGTGTTACATACGTTACCATATTTACCAATCAAAAGTACACATTTCTGGCAAAGCAGTGAGCATTCAACTTAAAGAAGGCATATGTATTATTGATCTACAACAAGATGATTGTATATTTTTTTCTTCTTTTCTTCAAACTTGTCTGTTTATAGTCGACTTTGAACACTTTATTCTTTCATAATCTGAAGTGAGTTACTGTGGACTATATGCAATAACTTTCGACTAAGGAATGACATGATGATTAGTTTTTTCAGGTTTTTAAAAGACAAGGAATAAGTGTCTTTTAGACCAGTGTATCTAAAATATAAATGTGCAAAGAAAAGTATACACTGAAAAACAGTTATAAGAGGCCACTTTTCAAACTTATTTTTTGTTTCTAAGCCATGTTCAAAATTGCACGATTTTTTGCCAAAAGACGTGTCTTTCAAGTAAGTAAAGTTCCAAAGTGTTAAGAAATAATTTTCTTTTACTAAAGGCGTTTTTGGAGTAAAAATGCACAAATCAATGTTTTTAAATAAAAAAATGGATACAGCACACCATTTATTGAAATTAGGAACGGGTGGCATCAAAGGGGTCGTTACGGCTCGGAAAAACATCAAATATTCGAATTTTCTCTACTGGTAGAATTTTTATGCATTTTTAAAAATCGCCAATTTTGAGATGTTTTGGAAAATTCATAAATGTGCCTCTTAAACATGTTGACCCTGTTAAATTCACTTGATGAGGCCTGGAAATGAGAGATATAACACGACTGAACTGTTTTAGACCATTTTCGAGGACCAACAGGTCAAGGCTGCCGCACACTTCCGGTTTCAATGCCAATTTTTAACGAACAAAATAACAAAATTTGTGGACGATTTTTTTTAATTTTCAAAGTTTATCAGAGTCTAGTATTTGACCTAAATAATCGCTGAAAATTTCAATTCCGTGCTGCTGATAATAACGCAACTAGAGAAGAACAAAGTTGGTATGCAAATTGCATACAAAAGCTGAATTCCTGTTATTCAGGTTGTTGTCTTCTTGCATGTACAAAACAGAAACGAAGATTTTTATTGCAGCAACACTTTTGACTTAATTTTATCTTGCATCATGGCAGTCAGTAGCACTTTCAAATAAATTAAAATGTAAAAACACAACGCCATAATATGACATTTAATTTGATGTTAATAAAGTGTGACTTTTTGAAATAGGGTACCTTTACACATGCTTCGTCTGTGTGAGAAGTATCACGCATTTTGGAATGCAGAAACTCACAGAGCCACTGTTAGACATTGGTTTATTCATATGATCATGAATTTTAATTGATCGTATTTTACTTTCTGAACTAGAAGAAAAAATATGAGGTGGCCTCTTATAACTTTTTTTCAGTATATTAAAATAGCTTACTGTTCTATAATTAAACTCTGAACAATCTGTTTTGAAAATGTAACATACGTAACGCCATCGATGCATATATGTGATTAAAAGTATCAACACATGTACCAGTACTATTCTTTCATCAGATGACATTAATATATTTACGTGTGAAATTTATTTAGAGATTCATAGTGCATTTTATAAACTTAGAGTGCATTTCTGTTTTGAATGGGTAACATACGACGTGCGTTACGGCTTCTGGAGGTCAAATGCACCATACCATTGGGCAACAACGTGCATAGAAAATCTTTATATTGATCAACAAAGCCACCCGTAGTGTATTAAAAGTGAAATTCGCAAAGAGAAGTATATCAAAATAGCTCACTGTTCTGTAATTAACATTTACACAGGCTGTTTTGAGAATGTAACATACGTAACACCATCGATGCATGAAAATGATTAAATATATCAATATATGTGCCCGTAACATTCTTTCATCAGATGATATTGATACATTTAGGTTTGGAATTTAGATTAGAGATTCATAGTGTATTTTACAAACTTAGAGCACATTTCTGATTTGAATGGGTAACATACGTAACGGCTTCTGGAGGAC
The DNA here is from genome assembly GCA_964017185.1 of Rugalucina vietnamica. Taxonomy (NCBI): domain Eukaryota; kingdom Metazoa; phylum Mollusca; class Bivalvia; order Lucinida; family Lucinidae; genus Rugalucina; species Rugalucina vietnamica. Next base: position 26,970,124 of record OZ024884.1, on the reverse strand, counting down.
AAATGCACCATATCACAGGGCGACAACGTACCTAGAAGCTCTTTATATTGAACAAAGAAGCCACCCATAGTATCAAACCTAGTATGTGGAGGGTGTTGTGCGAAACGAAAAATTTCCCTACCCACCGTCTCCTCTATAAGGTGTTAACGTAGTGAAGCCTACAAACAACAACAACATTGTTTGCGGCTTTGTCTGCCGGAACCAAGACATACTTTCTGTGAAATTCTTGGATACCCTGCTTCAAATGCCTAAATGACGATTTAGGTTTAGGAGGTAAAAGAAACTTAAAGGCTTATCACATGTGGATGTTGCCAGACAAAGCTATCTCGGAGGATTTTTTCTTTATCTTGGGGGTCGGGGGGTTGGGGCTTGCCCCCCAGGCGTCGTATGCGATCATGCTTCAGGTATATGATGATTATAATGTATTGACAGCTATATGTACCACATAGGCTCTTTTTCCCATCATGCACTTAGTCATTGTAGTTCCGCTTGGACTATACCTACCTATCCATTTATATATTTTGGTAATATTGATTTGTCGACTTGTCGACTTGTCGACCTGTCGACGTATATGATGATTATTATGTATTGGCAGCTATATCTACCACATAGGCTCTTTTTTCCCATCATGCACTTAGTCCTTGTATTTCCGCTTGGACTATACCTACCTATCCATTTATATATTTTGGCAATATTGATTTGTCGACTTGTCGACCTGTCGACCTAATACTATTGTCAATAACAAAGATCCGGTTAGGGTTAGTGTAAGATTAGGGTTAGTGTTAGGGTTAGTGTGTGGTTAGGGTTAGGGCTGGGCTAGGGTTAGGGTTAACTGTTGACATACAGATTGGGACAATAATGACCATTAATGAGGACCCTTCTCCCAATCTTATAGGTCGACAAGTCGACAGGTCGACAAGTCGGCAAGTCGACAATTCAGTTTTGGCAGTACAGATAAATGACATATATAGATGTACAGCCGCATATCCACTGGAAACTTAAAAGGCTTATCACATGTTGATGTTGCCAGACAAAGCTATCTCGTAGGATTCTTTCTTTAGCTTGGGGGTCTGGGGGGCTTGCCTCCCAGGCGTCGTATGCGATCATGCTTCAGGTATATGATGATTATTATGTATTAACAGCTATATACCACATAGGCTCTTTTTCCCATCATGCACTTAGTCCTTGTATTTTCGCTTGGACTATACCTACCTATCCATTTATATATTTTGGCAATATTGATTTGTCGACTTGTCGACCTGTCGACCTGTCGACCAAGTGCTATTGTCAATAACAAAGATCCGGTTAGGGTAAGGGTTAGGTTAGGGTTAGGGTTAGGGTTAGTGTGTGGTTAGGGTTAGGGTTGGGTTAGGGTTAGGGTTAACTGTTGACATACAGATTGGGACAATATGTCGACCTGTCGACCTCTCGACCTAGTGATATTGTCAATAACAAAGATCCGGTTGACCAACATCTCCACCTCTATTTGTATACACCACTCAAACTGATTTGTCGACTTGTCGACTTGTCGACTTGTCGACCTGTCGAATTGTCGACCTGTCGACCTACTGATGTGGACAATAAAGAGGATCCATCTCCCTAGCCAATACTGATTTCTGATTTTTAACTGTTGACCTATAGATATGGACAATAATGACCATTAATGAGGACATCTACACATCCATTTAGATATGTACATGTATACATATAATCAATACTGATTTGTCGACTTGTCGACTTGTCGACCTGTCGACTTGTCGACCTGTCGACCTAGTACTATTGTCAATAACAAAGATCCGGTTAGGGTTAGGATTAGGTTAGGGTTAGGTTTAGGGTTAGTGTGTGGTTAGGGTTAGGTCTGGGCTAGGGTTAGGGTAAGGGTTAACTGTTGACATACAGATTGGGACAATAATGACCATAAATGAGGACCCTTCTCCCAATCTCATAGGTTGACAAGTCGACAGGTCGACAAGTCGACACGTCGACAATTCAGTTTTGGCAGTACAGATAAATGACATATATAGATGTAAAACCGCATATCCACTGGAAACTTAAAGGCTTATCACATGTTGATGTTGCCAGACAAAGCTATCTCGGAGGATTCTTTCTTTAGCTTAGGGGTCTGGGGGTCTTGCCCCCCACGCGTCGTATGCAATCATGTTTCAGGTATATTATGATTATTATGTATTGACAGCTATATCTACCACATAGGCTCTTTTTCCCATTATGCACTTAGCCCTTGTATTTCCGCTTGGACTATACCTACCTATCCATTTATATATTTTGGCTATATTGATTTGTCGACTTGTCGACCTGTCGACTTGTCGACCTGTCGACCTTGTGCTATTGTCAATAACAAAGAACCGGTTGACCAACATTTGTATACACCACTCATACTGATTTGTCGACTTGTCGACCTGTCGATTTACTGATGTGGACAATATAGAGGATCCATCTCCCTAGCCAATTCTGATTTCTGAGTTTTAGCTGTTGACCTATAGATATGGACAATAATGACCATTAATGAGGGCATCTACACATCCATCTACATGTATACATACATGTATTATCAATACTGATTTGTCGACTTGTCGACTTGTCGACCTGTCGACGTATCAACCTATTTCTATTTACAATAACAAAGATCCGGTTGATCTAGACATTCACTTACATTTATATATACTTCTCATACTGGATTGTCGACTTGTAGTTCTGTCATCTAGTCGAGCTTTCGACCTACTGCTGTTGACATTAAAGAGGATCCATCTCCCTTGCCGGTTTCTGAATTGTAACTGTGGACATAATGTCTTAGCGTTTGTCACATAATACATATGCTTTTATTTCGTCTATGAGTTAAATTAATCATAGTAGTGTTATTTAGACTATAATGTTAATTACTTAATGATACCTTGGGTAGATGTGGTATTATAGTATGTTTCGGTATAGGGGGGTGGGTTTCTAACGTATGGTCCCCAATACTGCCCTTGAGCCGGACAGTGGACATGGTACACGTGGTGGAGGCCAATGTACAGACAGCATGCTCCCCGCCAAGACGGCAGGAAAAAGGACAGTGGACAGGGGACACGTGGTGGAGGCCAATGTAAAGACAACATGCTCCCCGCCAAGACGACAGGATACAAGGACAGTGGACAGGGGACACGTGTCGGAGGCCAATGTACAGACAGTATGCTCCCTGCCAAGACGGCAGGATACAAGGACAGTGGACATGGTACACGTGGTGGAGGCCAATGTACAGACAGCATGCTCCCCGCCAAGACGGCATGATACAAGGACAGTGGACATGGTACACGTGGTGGAGGACAATGTACAGACAGCATGCTCCCCACCAAGACGACAGGATGCAAGGACAGTGGACAGGGGACACGTGGTGGAGGCCAATGTACAGACAGCATGCGCCCCGCCAAGACGGCAGGATACAAGGAGAGTGGACAAGGTACACATGGCGGAGGCCAATGCACAGACGGCATGCTCCCCACCAAGACGACAGGATACCAGGTCAGTTGACAGGGGATACGTGGCAAAGGCCAGTGTACAGATAGCATGCTCCCCGCCAAGACGGCAGGATACAAGGACAGTGGACATGGTACACGTGGCGTAGGTCAATGTACAGACAGCATGCTCCCCGCCAAGACGACAGGATACAATGACAGTGGACAGGGGACACGTGGCGGAGACCAATGTACAGACAGCATGCTCCCCACCAAGACGGTAGGATACAAGGACAGTTGACAGGGGACGCGTGCTGGAGGACAATGTACAGACAGCATGCTCCCCACCAAGATGACAGGATACAATTACAGTGGACAGGGTACACGTGGCGTATGCCAATGTATAGGCAGCATGCTCCCCGTCAAGACGCAGGATACAAGGACAGTGGACAGGGTACATGTGGTGGAGGCCAATGTACAGACAGCATGCTCCCCGCCAAGAGGGCAGGATACAAGGACAGTTGACATGGTACATGTAGCGGGGTCAATGTACAGACAGCATGCTCCCGCCAAGACGGCAGGATACAATGACAGTTGACAGGGGACACGTAGCGGAGGCCAATGTACAGACAGCATGCTCCCCGCCAAGACGGCAGGATAAAATGACAGTGGACAGGGGACACGTGGCGGAGGCCAATGTACAGAAAGCATGCTCCTCGCCAAGACGGCAGGATACAATGACAGTTGACAGGGGACACGTGGCGGAGGCCAATGTACAGAAAGCATGCTCCCCGCCAAGACAGCAGGATACAATGACAGTTGACAGTGGACACGTGGCGGAGGCCAATGTACAGACAGCATGCTCCCCGCCAAGACGGCAGGATACAATGACAGTTGACAGTGGACATGTGGCGGAGGCCAATGTACAGAAAGCATGCTCCCCGCGAAGACAGCAGGATACAATGACAGTTGACAGTGGACACGTGGCGGAGGCCAATGTAGAGAAAGCATGCTCTCCGCCAAGACGGCAGGATACAATGACAGTTGACAGGGGACAAGTGGCGTAGGTCAATGTACAGAAAGCATGCTCTCCGCCAAGACGGCAGGATACAATGACAGTTGACAGTGGACACGTGGCGGAGGCCAATGTACAGAAAGCATGCTCCCCACCAAGACGGCAGGATACAAGGACAGTAGACAGGGGACACGTGGTGGAGGCCAATGTACAGAAAGCATGTTCCCCGCCAAGACGGCAGGATACAATGACAGTTGACAGGGGACACGTGGCGGAGGTCAATGTACAGACAGCATGCTCCCCGCCAAAACGGCAGGATACAATGACAGTTGACAGGGGACACGTGGCAGAGGCCAATGTACAGACAGCATGCTCCCCGCCAAGACGGCAGGATACAATGACAGTTGACAGGGGACACTTGGCGGAGACCAATGTACAGACAGCATGCTCCCCGCCAAAACGGCAGGATACAATGACAGTTGACAGGGGACACGTGGCGGAGACCAATGTACAGACAGCATGCTCCCCGCCAAGACAGCAGGAAACAATGACAGTTGACAGGGGACACGTGGCGGAGACCAATGTGCAGAAAGCATGCTCCCCGCCAAGACGGCAGGATACAATGACAGTTGACAGTGGACACGTGGCGGAGGCCAATGTACAGACAGCATGCTCCCCGCCAAGACGGCAGGATACAATGACAGTTGACAGTGGACACGTGGCGGAGGCCAATGTACAGACAGCATGCTCCCCGCCAAGACGGCAGGATACAATGACAGTTGACAGGGGACACGTGGCGGAGGCCAATGTACAGACAGCATGCTCCCCGCCAAGACGGCAGGATACAATGACAGTTGACAGGGGACACGTGGCGGAGGCCAATGTACAGACAGCATGCTCCCCACCAAAACGGCAGGATACAATGACAGTTGACAGGGGACACGTGGCGGAGGCCAATGTGCAGACAGCATGCTCCCCGCCAAGACGGCAGGATACAATGACAGTTGACAGGGACACGTGGCGGAGGCCAATGTGCAGACAGCATGCCCCCCGCCAAGACGGCAGGATACAAGGACAGTTGACAGGGGACACGTGGCGGAGGCCAATGTACAGACAGCATGCTCCCCGCCAAGACGGCAGGATACAAGGACAGTTGACAGGGGACACGTGGCGGAGGCCAATGTACTGTTACGACCTAGCGTAACTAGACAGGTACAGCGAAAAACAACCAAGTAATTTAAACTTAACAATATTTAATCAAACAAATAAATGCTGCAAATACATACAAACAAACAGATAAGTAAATAAATAAATAAATAACTTACAAAGTTAATGTCAAATAAGTCCTTGTCCCTCAAATGTAAGTCCACAATCCAGTAACCAGAATATGAGCACATGTATGTTTTAATCCACACTTTTCTTCTAATCCAAAACACTAGTGAAACAACCAAAATTATATACTTTAAATCACTTCAAATTTCTGAATGCCTAAGACTGAATTGGGACCTATATTTATACATCTAAGGAAATTCTACAGGTTTCTAGAGAATGATATAATAAACTTTTCTCTAGAAAAGAAACGAACTAAACGAAAGTTCTTTTAAATTCTCCAAAGAGAATTTAGAATTCTCCAGAGAAGAATTCAAGGCCGCAACGACCATCAAGACTAAACGAAAGTCTACTAGATCCTTCGAGATCTCAGTAGTAGTATACATAGTCCAAATATATTTTTAACTTATGGTAAAAAAAACACTCACTCCATTTTCATCTGGAATTATCCACAAAGTGCTCATAGAATTTTCTATACTTCTAAATTATATAACAGTTATAAAAATAATCAATGACATTCTTCTATAAAGTTCTAGATAATAAATTGTAGAAACATAAAAAGAAATATATATTAATTAATTGGGTTACTCCCCTTTAGAATATATATATATAAATTATAAGTAATAGCTTTTAAAAGAATCAATATTATTGAATCAATTATATATAACAGTACAGAAAGCATGCTCCCCGCCAAGACGGCAGGATACAATGACAGTTGACAGGGGACACGTGGCGGAGGCCAATGTACAGACAGCATGCTCCCCGCCAAGACGGCAGGATACAAAGACAGTTGACAGGGGACACGTGGTGGAGGCCAATGTACAGACAGCATGCTCCCCGCCAAAACGGCAGGATACAATGACAGTTGACATGATACATATAGCGGAGGCCAATGTACAGACAGCATGCTCCCCGCCAAGACGGCAGGATACAAGGACAGTTGACAGGGGACACGTGGCGGAGGCCAATGTACAGAAAGCATGTTCCCCGCCAAGACGGCAGGATACAAGGACAGTTGACAGGGGACACGTGGTGGAGGCCAATGTACAGACAGCATGCTCCCCGCCAAGACGGCAGGAAACAATGACAGTTGACAGGGGACACGTGGCGGAGGTCAATGTACAGACAGCATGCTCCCCGCCAAGACGGCAGGATACAATGACAGTTGACAGGGGACACGTGGCGGAGGCCAATGTGCAGACAGCATGCTCCCCGCCAAGACGGCAGGATACAATGACAGTTGACATGATACATATAGCGGAGGCCAATGTACAGACAGCATGCTCCCCGACAAGACGGCAGGATACAAGGACAGTTGACATGATACATATAGCGGAGGCCAATGTACAGACAGCATGCTCCCCGCCAAGACGGCAGGATACAAGGACAGTTGACATGTTACATAAAGCGGAGGCCAATGTCAGACAGCATGCTCCCCGCCAAGACGGCAGGATACAAGGACAGTTGACAGGGGACACGTGGTAGAGGCCAATGTACAGACAGCATGCTCCCCGTTAAGACGACAGGATACAAGGACAGTGGACAGGGGACACGTGGCGGAGACCAATGTACAGACAGCATGCTCCCCGCCAAAACGGCAGGATACAAAGACAGTTGACAGGGTACACGTGGTGGAGGCCAATATATAGACAGCATGCTCCCCGCCAAGACGGCAGGATAAAAGGACAATGGACAAGGGACAAGTGGCGGAGACCAATGTATAGACAACATGCTCCCCGCCAAGACGCAGGATACAAGGACAGTATACATGGTACACGTGACGGAAGCCAATGTACAGACAGCTTGTTCCCCGCCGAGACGGCAGGATACAATGACAGTGGACAGTGTACATGTGGCGGAGGCCAATGTACAGACAGCATGCTCCCCGCAACGACGACAGAAAAGAGCCCTTGTGAATGGACATTGGAACAGCACCAGTAAAAGGTACACACTATTTATAATCAAAGAAAATAAACAAGTTATTTTCTTAAACAGTAATAACCACTCACGTATAGCAATGTAAATTGTAATTTTTTATCTGTTCGGGATTGTTTGATCACGGTTCATAGCGTATTGACACACCAAGACGACAGGATACAAGGACAGCTGACAGGGGACACGTGGTGGAGGCCAATGTACAGACAGCATGCTTCACCCCAAAACGGCAGGATACAATGACAGTGGACAGGGGACACGTGGCGGAGACCAATGTACAGACAGCATGCTCCCCGCCAAAACGGCAGGATACAAAGACAGTTGACAGGGGACACGTGGTGGAGGCCAATGTACAGACAGCATGCTCCCCGCCAAGACGGCAGGATACAATGACAGTGGACAGGGGACACGTGGCGGAGGCCAATGTACAGAAAGCATGCTCCCCGCCAAAACGGCAGGATACAACGACAGTTGACAGGGGACACGTGGCGGAGGCCAATGTACAGACAGCATGCTCCCCGCCAAAACGGCAGGATACAATGACAGTTGACATGATACATATAGCGGAGGCCAATGTACAGAAAGCATGCTCCCCGCCAAAACGGCAGGATACAACGACAGTTGACAGGGGACACGTGGCGGAGGCCAATGTACAGAAAGCATGCTCCCAGCCAAAACGGCAGGATACAATGACAGTTGACATGATACATATAGCGGAGGCCAATGTACAGAAAGCATGCTCCCCGCAAAAACGGCAGTATACAACGACAGTTGACAGGGGACACGTGGCGGAGGCCAATGTACAGACAGCATGCTCCCCGCCAAAACGGCAGGATACAATGACAGTTGACATGATACATATAGCGGAGGCCAATGTACAGACAGCATGCTCCCCGCCAAGACGGCAGGATACAAGGACAGTTGACATGATACATATAGCGGAGGCCAATATACAGACAGCATGTTCCCCGCAAAGACGGCAGGATACAAGGACAGTTGACATGGGACACGTGGCGGAGACAAATGTACAGACAGCATGCTCCCCGCCAAGATGACAGTATACAAGGACAGTGGACATGGTACATGTTGCGGAGGCCAATGTACAGACAGCATGCTCCCTGCCAAGACGGCAAGATACGAAGACTGTAGACATGGTACACGTGAGTAGGCCAATGTACAGATAGCATGCTCCCCGCCAAGATGGCAGGATACAAGACAGTGGACAGAGGTCACGTGGCGGAGGCCAATGTACAGACAGCACGCTCCCTGCCAAGATGGCAGGACATAATTACAGTTGACAGGGTACACGTTGCGAAGGCCAATATACAGATAGCATGCTCCCCGCCAAGATGGCAGGATACAAAACAGTGGACAGAGGTCACGTGGCGGAGGCCAATGTACAGACAGCATGCTCCCCGCCAAGACGGCAGGATACAAGGACAGTGGTCATAGTACATGTGGTTGAGGCCAATGTTCAGACAGCATGCTCCCCGCCAAGACGACAGAAAAGAGCCCGTGTGAATGGACATCGGAACAGCACCAGTAAAAGTTACACCCTATTCATAATCAAAGAAAATAAACAAGTTATTTACTCAAACAGTAATAACCACTCACTTATAGCAATGTAAATTGTAACTTTTTATCTGTTCGGGATTGTTTGATCATTGTTAAAAGTGTATTGACACAATATAATAATATAGTGTTAAGACACAAGACTTGATGATTTGTTTTATTTTGTTGCTTACAGGCTCTTCTATTGCTCAACCAGTACTCTGCTCTCATATTGCTGTAGTTGTAACATCACGGATCAACCAGTACTCTGCTCTCATATTGCTGTAGTTGTAACATCACGGATCAACCAGTACTCTGCTCTCATATTGCTGTAGTTGTAACATCACGGATCAACCAGTACTCTGCTCTCATATTGCTGTAGTTGTAACATCACGGATCAACCAGTACTCTGCTCTCATATTGCTGTAGTTGTAACATCACGGATCAACCAGTACTCTGCTCTCATATTGCTGTAGTTGTAACATCACGGATCAACCAGTACTCTGCTCTCATATTGCTGTAGTTGTAACATCACGGATCAACCAGTACTCTGCTCTCATATTGCTGTAGTTGTAACATCACGGATCAACCAGTACTCTGCTCTCATATTGCTGTAGTTGTAACATCACGGATCAACAAGTACTCTGCTCTCATATTGATGTGGATGTAACATCACGGATCATCAGTTTGGTTTCTACACCGATGATGTGTATGTGTGCAAATCCACGTAGGCAGAGAAACACAATGTATTTACGAATCTTAGTTCTCCACGTCAGTATTAATTATTTTCCGTTTTGTCTAGGTGCATCTTAATTTCTTGCACATGTTTCCTGAACGAAACAAAAGAACATACTCATTAGCCAGAGCATCTGTCGACGGCTATTTGAGAAATGTCGAGATAACCCACGTATTCATTTCTGATAGTATTAATTATTATATATATACCTCGTATAATAAAATTCTGCCCAGTATCACTTAATGTCAATCCTTATGTATTATCTATTTGGAAATGTAACGTTTGACATGATAAAGTGCCAAGACATAAGATTTTGTGATTTTTTATTTTGTTTCTTTCAGGATCTTCTTCTGCTGTAGAAGTAACACAACGTGTAATTGAAAACCAGTTTCCCTGTTTTTCTACACTGATGGTGTGTCTGTGTGCAATTCCACGTGGGCAAGGAACAACTTTTTTATTTTTTTTCTTTCTTTATTTATTTCTATTTTTTTTTTTTTTTTTTTTTTTTTTTTTTTTTTTTTTTGTAAATTCAGTTTTACGTTCCTTTCAAGATTATTTCAGCTCATATGAGACGGGCCAATCAGTAGGTGGGCGAAAACGGGAGAGCCCCCGACAAAAAAAAAAAAAAAAAAAAAAACACCAGGCACACCCGCAAGCAGAACTTGGCTTGTCTCACATGTGGCCAGTGCGGGGCTCGAACCTGCACCAGACACAGAGGTGAGACGTCTTACTGACGAATCATAGATCAAACGGTATACATTGCTTTGCATGTTCATATGGTTCCTACCTATTTCCCATACACAATATTTTGAAAAAAAAAAATAAGTAATGACGAAAAGCTAAGTCCAGCCAAAATCCAATGTGAGAAATAACCAACATACAGTGTAGCTAGTATGTTCTAACATGTACCCACATGAATGTTTTGTGCAAAGGTATTATAAACATCATTTTTCCAATCAAATTTTCAATTTTTCCTGCTGAAAAAAAATCGATGTACATGTATATTCTATTGGCAATTTTTTGTAATGTTATGTTTCTTTTATAGATACTGTATGAATCTGCCTTTGAAATAGCAGTCAGGCCTAACGGACATTTTCTACGGCTAGAACTAGGATTGACGTCACTGTTTTTCAGTGGATAACGTCATGTAATAAAAAGTGTTATGACCACACGTGTAATAACATTTTTGCGGGATTATGTAGCGTCATTGACGACGTCCGTAATAACAATGTAAATTTTCATTGAAAATATGTCCACTTTGAAGGCGATAAAAGCCTATTTTAAATGTCATATGATAAAACGAATCTTACACTCGCACTCGTGGTCATTTCATATCAAATGAACACACGTGTAAGACCATCTATTTAGAATAAGTTTCACACAGAAAATACAATGATTTCTGTGCAATATTATTTCATTTTCATTACGAAAACATGCCCAGGATGCAATGTACAGAGATTTTTTAAGTTGTAAAAAATGAAATTTTGGATTTTTTCTTATTTTTGCTCAAAACATAGATTGTGGGTACACGTACTCGCCGAGGCGGTTCTAACGAGTACCCACAACCTATGTTTTGAGCAAAATATCAAAATTTTTCTGTTGAAAATTTTCATTTTTTACGACTTAAAAAACTTCTGTATATTGCATGGGCATATTTTCGTAGTGTTATTTCCTTTGTTTTTCTTAAAGTGTTTGACATATTCGACAGGTTTTGAAATTGAAACGAAAGAAATCGCTCATTGACTGCAACATCTGCCGTAAACAATCCTCTTCATTAATGTCTTATAAACAAATATGCTATTGCTCAGTGGTCAAAATGTACTGTGCAAATACTTTGACCGTGCCGCTTGACCTCACGTGGTGAAGTTTTGTAACTACTAGAAAAGGATCACCCATTTGTTTTACACATTTTCCAGTGCCGTGTGAAGCACGTGGTCAGATATTGTTTACCATCACAGAGTCTCATTATTGAAAAATTAAATATTTAAGCAGTTTGATCAAAAATGCATATCTACGTGTATTTCAGAGGTTAAGCGGTACGGCCAAAGTATTTGTGTTATACATACAGTTTCTGTAGTGGCATTTGAATTAAAGCACTTGGTATCCTATCACGTGTTACATTGTTTTATTAAGATATCCAATCAACTATCAGTTAAACAGTTCTGTTAAGCCCTTAAAGGAAATATGTGTTGGTTGGTTGTTTTGTGATTAAACGTCCCAAACACAGCTAATATATAGAGACGGGACATCGGTTTGTAGTCACAACCGACAAAAAAAGAAACCTGGGATAGAACCTGTGACCCTGGTTTACAAGGGGAGTGATTTCACCACTCCGCCACGTAGGCTTCTGTGAAAGGAAACTGAGTATAATATGTATTGATGTGTTTTGAACATACCACAAAAAATTGTACTAATTACCCTACCACCTGCCACACTGTTTACGTAGGATGTTCAGACAACATAAGATCGAAATGGAAAATTGGGTAATACGTGTGTCTTTGGTGGAGTTTGAGGATTAAATAAAAGAACGCACTAATTAACTCATTTAAGCCTGGCGTCCCTTTCATGGGACATGGGCAAACAGAATAGCCCCAGATGTGACGCCGCAGAACGCGGCGTCCCATCTGGGGCTATTCAGTATGCTTAGAGAATTTTCATCGAAAAATTGAATAAAATTTAAAAATCACTCCTGATGCCCCTAAAATGAGAGTGGACTCACCCTAATGATAATGATGGGAAAATCCATTCGTCAAATATGGGTTAACCAAACACCTGTCCCACTACTCTAATGTCTATTGAACCGCCTACCTGCCAAGCTATCCTGTTGGTAGAGAAAATCTCATTAACTTCAAAACAGATACCCAGACAGGCGTTGAAAGCTCATTAAAATAAGTACCTATTGACACCAGCCAATACTACCATAAATGGTAAGGTGAAAGTCAGCAATGATCTGGAAATGGCGCAATCAGAAAGTAATTTCCAGGCACCGATATAAAGAGAACAGGTAAAGGTAAAAAGGTGGGAAAAATCAATTAAAAATCAGACACCTGTCAGGGCCGTCGTCGGCTTTTGAAAAGTGGTCCGGCCATGAAAGGTCAAAGACGTTCACGAGTGCCGAAGGCACGAGTAGGGAGAGAGCACGAGAGGGGGCGCTTCCCCCTCTCGTAAGGGGGGTTCGGGGGATCACCCCCGAGAAAATTTTATAGTTTCGGACGTCCGTAGAAACGATTTTAATGCACTTTGAGACAATTTTTGAGACATGATGAAGCGATGTACTGGTCGAAAACTGTGAGGCATGAAATCCCATACTCACAGGATTCCCATTGCCTAAGGAACGCTCAGGGAATTAGAAAGACGTCAGTTGATTAGGAACTGGTGGTATATGTTTCGTGATATAATAATAACATGCACGTTTTAACAAATTTTGGAATATGAAGAAAAATGATATTGCCAAAATTTTATATGTAAAAGATTTTTCGGCATTGTTGATTTAATGCAATAATAAACAGTGATTGGGTAATTGATAAGTAGACATTTCAACTGTGGAATATAGCTTAACACTTTAAAAAATGTTCTAAGATCACAGAGAATCGGTTTTATTCACGATGAGTTAGAGAACACTTTAATGCACCTTCTCTTCAAACGATAATCCGTCAAAATCCAATAATATGACAATACCAGTCTTTAATGCAGGTGCCATTTTCGTGATTGTTTTTATAACGACCGTCATTCACACCCTCGGACAGATTCACTGAGCACGCTTAATATCAAATTAATTGGGCCACCGCACTTCAAAAAAAAAGAGTTGAAAAGGCAAACACGTTTTCGGCCGAATAATCGAAAATTGTTGTCCGGCCGAAACCATTTTCGGCCAAAAAAGTGGTCCGGCCATGGCCGGACCGGCCGGACCGCCGACGACGGCCTTGCCTGTATGTATACTAGGAAAACATATTGTAAGCCGAGTGAGGTGGCCACACAGCTACCAAAGCTTAACTTAAATATAAGAACGTACATAAGGTGGAAACAGCACAAAAATCAACACCAAAACATTAAACAATTAGACCCAACACAGAAGTATCTCTTTGGAACGATCAGTAATATAAAACTATTGGCGGGCTTAAACTAGTTTTTCAGTATCCTAACCTCACCCTCAGCTTCTGCAGTGGTTCACAACATTTAGTTAGTTGTTTTGTCTCCATGAATCAAAAACGAGGACTCACAGATACAATAAACTGGCTCGTGATGGAGAATCTTGGGCGCCAAACAATATCACTAAAATGGAGTAAAAGAAAAACACCAGTTGAACACCGGTGGGCAACGCAACAGACAAGATGCTCCGGCTCAAACTTACTAAAATGAATAGCTTTATGTCAGGACCATCCTACAGTCTGACGCCCGACTCATTGGCGTGCAATTAAAGAAGGCAGCGTAGTTATTATCCATAATTGGGTTAAAAACTAAGCATGCAGACTGTCGCAAAATTTTTAGTTATATCCTGTACGTTTGTAATGTATAATAATTTTCTACACTGACAAGAAAAATATCCCTTCCTGTAAGCCTCTTTAATTTGAAAACCAAGTCGCCATGAAACGGTAATGATAATGGTTGGATGAAAGTTGTCATATACATGTATAAGAAGTGAAAAAAAAAAACCGCGACAAGTTACATGTGCCTGTGAATTGGCGATCAGGTAGAGGTGTTCCGTGCTTTGGTTAAGCAGTATAAAAAACAAAATATGTATATCTTCGCCGAAAAAGTGATAGATGATACATGTACAAGAAACATTTTCTTCTATAATGCAAAGGAAATATGCATTTTGGCATTTTGTCAGTTAGACAAAATAAAACGTTCTAATGCCAATACCGCTCCACCGTAGAAATACCTTTGTTATGACGATGATTTAAGGTAATGTAACATTTCATACGTTATTCCAGCTCTTACATGTTTTCCTCACCCGTATGTGGGGCAAGGATTCAAAGCCGACAAGGAACAAGTTTGGCCCCTAAACTTGTTGCGCATGCTTAGAAAAAAGGATATATCAACATATGTTTGATGTAAAACAATGCAATTTTACCTCAAATTGGGATCCTCTTCCGCTTACTTACATGTATATTCAAAAAATAGTTTGCCTGCACGTGAGCAATACCTATATACATGTACATGTACACATTGCGACTCTGTGTATGTCAGCCAAGCACCAACGCACACGACAATCACGCTTTTTAAGCCCATGTGGCCTAAATATGACCGAATGGGCTAAAAAGCCCGAACTCGACTTTTTCCCAACCTGATAACATTACATATGAATAGCTATTTACCGACCTACTAAGTGAATACGCCATCCATTAGACTACCGCGGCCCAAGGCTGGAAAACAAACTGACAAATAGGTACAGTAACTATAATAATACGAGAACATACGGTAAGTTGAGCAAGGGGGTATTAACTTATGATGGCCACCCAGTTGTCTGGTAGATACTTGTAAAAGGCACAGCCACCAAAATATCGGCAGAAAACATGCTACAACAAATAGAATCACAGCACAAGTACCGCCTTCCTGTGTGCATGTTGACATGTCATAGAACAGCATATGTTGCTATTCTTGAATTTAGGCTGAAGCAAACTCTTGTTAGCACAACTAAGATCAGGAAGACAAATGTTGGCAGTCACAGATGTTTTATAAACAGGAATCTATATACATATTTTACTGTTTGATGTTCTGCTCAGAAAACAAACGAAACTTGGTATGTAGCATCAGAGACTCTAGTCCATTTTAGTTTCTTATAAATCATGACCTTGGATAGACCTCAACCTATTTTTACTACACGGTCAAATTTGGTAACATAGATTTTAAGGAAGCAAAAGTGTCGGCATTTGATCGTCTAGAATGTTTTGTAGCCTATGACCTGAAAATTGGTATACGAGGGTGGGTCAGAAAGTTCTGTCATAGATGTTATAACATTGTTAATAGACATGTTAGATTGCTGTATTATACCTTGATTGAAAGGGCTACATTTCTCCTTTATAATGATGCCAAGGTTATGCCCAAAAGAAATAAATACCTAGAAATAGACGCATTGAAAGACACCTGGGGTAATACCAATGGCACGTTTTCTAGAATTTGTGAATATTATTGTGTGCGTTTCATGCGTCATATCTTCATAACTACCGATCAACATTTCTCCAACTTGACAGTGATAAATAATAGTATATTTAGAAAAGCAATGTGGCGAAAATTACCGTTATCAGTGCTATGCTGACTTTATAATAAAGTGATATATATGACGTCATTAAAATACGTACCCCTATAGCATTTCTGGCACCGCTGAACCATTATATTTGCTTGCTTTTTATGAGTTTACTACAGGGCTCATTAGGATGAAACAAGAAAATGGTTAAATGCATTTTAAGGTCCCTGGTCTACGTGTAGATGTCAATAAATGCCCTTTAAATTTAAACTGTAATTTTAATGTCTTTTCAACAAGCCAATTTCAATATTTCATTTTGCAATAACTCAATTAAATTCAATAAAATAATTTTGATTTTTGCAGGATATATTCATCTATGTTTGAAAAATATATTGCATGGATTATATTTTTTAGAAGTCGTTTTCCTTTATATGATATTCACAAATTCAAGAAAAGGTGCCATTGGTTTTACCCCAAGTGTCTTTCAAGGCGTCTATTTTGAAGTATTTATTTCTTTCGTACATTCTTTTGGCATCATTATGCAGCAACCTATCATGTCTATTAACAAAGTTATAAAACGTATGACAGAACTTTCTGCACGGGGGTGATTCAATTGATACCACCTGTGCTGTCGTCCGAGACGTTACTGCATATATTGCAGTCGTCCGAGCATTCCGGTTTTCGTCCGAGTACTACGGCTGTCGTTACACAAACAGTACACATGTAAAAGCGGCTCGTGATTGTATTTGAAGGTATTATTTATCTTTTTTTCTGCTAGAATGTGTTGTTAGATATTTGTCTATCGTGCAATATGTTTGTACGG
This sequence comes from Rugalucina vietnamica, assembly GCA_964017185.1. Classification (NCBI taxonomy): domain Eukaryota; kingdom Metazoa; phylum Mollusca; class Bivalvia; order Lucinida; family Lucinidae; genus Rugalucina; species Rugalucina vietnamica. Next base: position 26,953,099 of record OZ024884.1, on the reverse strand, counting down.
GTTTTTGGGTCGCTAGTTTGCATACAACCATGTGTTTAATCGTAAAAAAAGCAAAACTCACATAAATATGCAAATACTTTAATAATCAGCATCTCTCAGTTCTAACCATTTATTGAACAACATGGAAAACATAACTGCAAAGATAAAACCTTTTACAGTTATTAAAAAATCCAAAGCAGAAAGGATTTGAAGGGGCGTTTAACTTTTGGTGTTACTGCTGTCGATCAGTTGTAAATATGTGTGATACGGCTGTCGGTTAAACTCGTTACGGATGTCGACAATTTAGAACAGGTTATAATTGAAAATATATGGGTAAAACTAAGTTTAAGGCATCCTAGATTTCAGAAATATGAATGAAATAACATCTATTTCACTTTGTTCATATTTCTAACGATAAACCACGGTGGGTTGGTTACACGAAGTAAGATATTTACATGACACACCGCCGCATTTTCAAATATGAATATTGAACGTCGTCTATACAGTGACCGGTTGCCTTGCTTTCTCATTTTCGCATGCATTATCCAAATCAGAAAGTGTAATGTATACAATTTAAACTTTGATGAGCGTCACGATTGTCTTACAGCGGAAAAAGACACACTGTGGCAAAATTGACTGATTGATCATTTGTGTAATGCACTTTAGCCATTTGTAACCACGCCCGTCCGCCCTCATCCCCGGGGAGGGCGGAGGCAGCCGTGGAAATGAGCAGGGCTTTGACCAAAGTTTTGCTACGGCAGTGCGTGGGAAACGGGCCGTGAAATTAAAAGCAGCCTGTGGAGAAAACAGAAGTGGTTTTACCAACAAGCAGTCCTCACAGTGTGGGTTTTTTAGCGAGGATTGCTTTTAGCGATGATATGCTGGACCAAAAGTCAAAATTCCCGCTATTCCCCGGGGTGGGGACCCGTTGTTACAAATGACTAGTACATAATACCTTATAATATTGCATTCATGTGTATATTTTCTTGTAGTCGCTCTCGAATGTCATTAAATGGCGCGAAGTGTAATATTCTTCTCTGCGATACAAAGGTTCACGTGTGTTGGTTGTGCTCTGTGATACATTGTGTTGTTCTTTCTGTCCCGCTTGGGATGTCTTTGGGTTGGGATGTTGATTTAGCCAGTCGAATACAATGATTTCATATTTTTATTTGACCCCCCCCCCCCCCTTTCTTGGTTTCGCGAATTTACTTTTTGGTGAACTAGTAAAGTTGGTCTCCTATCCGCCTAGTATCTTCGGTTTTGGCTTTACTGCATCGGCATTTTGTATATTTATATTTTTTAGCCAGCTTAGCACGTTGTTTAATGTCATCATACCGTTTTTCCTTTTCGCAGTCCTCGTAGAAATGGTGGTTTCGCTTTCCTAGGAAAAATGGTTTTGTTGATTATAATAATAATCTCTAAATTTCTGGTTTGGATTTTAACTTAAACATCAATTTTTTTGTTACATATGTTCGCCAGTTGAACACTATTTTTATTTTCTTTCTTTATAAAATGTCCCCAGGAAAAATGGTTTTCGCTGTTTTTCCCAGTAAATAAGCTAATCGGCATCCCAGGACAAGTGGTTTATCTTCATGATACGATTGCTAATTGTGCCTACCTCTATGTGCCCAGGAAAAAATGGTTTTCGGCGTTGTCCCTAGTAGATACGCTCATCGGCGTCCCACCGTAAGGTGGTTTATCTTCATGATACGACTGCTTATTTTGCCTGCCTCTCTGTTGTGTTCGTTGCCTTTGGTTTTGGTTGCGACATAGCCGGATGACTACCTCGTTGGGAAAGAGCTAGTTATTCTGCTATTCGAGTGCGTTGTCCGACCTAAGTTCGGAAAATTTGTGATGCCGTTTGCATGAGTCATTTGTGAAATATTTTAAATATACTATCATATGACTGTATATGAAACTGTAAAAAAATCACATACTTTCATCTGGTCGCCGAGAACACTTCGAAACATGTTCTAGATGTTGACAAATGATCAAAGAAAGAAAAGTTTGCTAAAGAGTTCTTATACTATGCCGCATATGATAGGATATGTGTGAAATATTTTCTTTCATATGAATATAGCAATGCGTGATTTCCGACAGTATGTGCAGTACGAATGCGCTCTATAACGTATGCACAAAATATAACATACACGGAGTTTGTTTCCCGACACTGTGTCAGCTTACATTCATATGACTTCACTAATTATCTCATATGACATTACAGAAGAGACTATTTGTAGCATTTGTGTTTTTCGAGGTTACTGTTATGCTTTCTAGCGATCTGTATAGTCGTCCTTTTATGAGTAGCATACGAAAATTATTCAGAAACTACAAAATAAATGCATAAAATATGTTGAATTTGATTTCAATGGGCAATATGCCATCTCGAAATACTATCGACAGCCGTATCGTACTGATCAATAAACAAACGCCAGCCGTATCAGGGGTCAGCGACAGCCGTATCACGCTTTTTAAGAACGGGAAATAAAATTTGAAGGACGCAATGAATTGGGTAAATGATTACAGCTTTCAAAGGCTAAATGGAAAGCGTAATATCCCTGATACTTTCGCTTACATGAAATGGTTGCATATGTTGAAAGTAAGAAAAACACGCGAGAAAACGATGTTTTGTACTAAAAATAAATTCTTGTGATTGTCTTTATGTTAAGAAAACTGGAAAGACGTTTGTAATAACGATAAATACCTTCTTGACAATTTTCGGTGATAAATGCGCTGATTAGCGACGATCTGTTGGCCCTGTGGGCACTGAAATAGGGGCACCGATGATAACGACAGCCGTAGTACTCGGACGAAAACCGGAATACTCGGACGACAGCAATATATGCAGTAACGTCTCGGACGACAGCACAGGTGGTATCAATTGAATCACCCCCGTGTTCTGACCCACCCTCGTATAACAACATTTAACTGAGTTTATGAAACAATGTGAGTATTAATTGTCAAGGTTATTTAAGACCTTGTCAAAGGGTAGTTTTTTCAAAGACCAAATATCAGGTTCCCATGACCATTGGTCCTCTGGTTTTCAACATCGATGCAGAAAACGGACGTTTTTTAAATTTCTATAGGCTCCCAGCAGACATTTGACGTCAGTTGGACGTCAGATTGAAGTCAGACTCCGACGTCATAATGACGTTGGAGTTAGGTTGATTTTGAAAGTTTGTTTGACGTCAAAAACAGACGTCAATCTGACGTGCTAACGTCAATCTGACGTGCTAAAGCCAACGATGGTTTAACGTCTGAAAGCTGACGTCAATCTGACGTTCTAAAAACGACGTTTGAATTTATGTCATATCAATAGTTTAAGGTGTATATTTTTTCGCATTTTTGAATAACAGTGCATTCAGAAGGGCAGTGATGCACTTTTGATAGTCCCTTTCACTCCTTTGATAGAGTTTTTTTTTTTTTTTTTTTTTTTTTTTTTTTTTCCTGGGCGAGACCAGTACTATAGGAGGTTGTTTTTTGTGGGTTTGTTGTTCCGGGAGCACCCGAAGGCTCAACCGGAAGGAAGTTTTAGGAGAAGCCCGGGATCGAACCTGCGACTCCTGGTTTACAAGGCGAGTGACTTAACCACTGCACCACGGAGGCTTCTAATTGATAGAGTTTTTCGGGACATACAAAATGTTAAAGATATTAATTCACCCTGATGTTGGTACATCTTATTTAAGCAAAATTTTATTGCTTTATGGTGCTAAAACCAATAAGACATTAGTGTAAGAAATAAGATTATTCTGAACAAATAATTATTTAAAATGGTGAAATAAATATTTAAATATACAAATTTTATTTTCATATTAATTGAAAGTTCGATAATTTAGTGAAAGACTTTATTTTGATTAATAAATAATTATTTTTTCTACATTAATTAAGCATGAGGGCGAAATATGGGATTTCCCATACGAGACACAGATATGACTTTTAAGTGGCAAGGTTGAAATTATTATTTGAATTTGATATTATTACATAATATGTGTAAGAAATTATGTCAGTTTAAGGGCAGCTAACTCTGTCGACATATATGAAAAACACGCCAAGGTCTAAATCACGTCTTGATTACGACGTCTAACTGACGAACTAGTTTGATTTCAAAACAACGTCCAATCCAGACGTCCAAAAGACGTCAGGAAATGACGTCTGATAGACGTTGGAAATTGGTTATATGACGTCGCGACCAAAATATAACCAATATCTGACGTCAAACAGACGTCAGGTGCCTGCTGGGCTATACACATTACGAAAACATGCCCATGCAATATACAGAGATTTTTATTGTTGTGAAAAATGAAAATTTTCAGCAGAAAATTTTTGCTATTTTTCTTATTTTTGCTCCAAAACATAGATTGTGGGTACTCGTTAGAACCGCCCTCGCCGAGGCGGTTCTAACGAGTACCCACAATCTATGTTTTGGAGCAAAAATAAGAAAAAAGGTATACCCCTGCATACCCCAGTTTTTCTATATATAAGTGGGGTTTGAGGTGGTACACATTTCACGGACATGTTTTCCTGATGAGCTGTATAACTTGGTGCATATTTCTGAATGGAAAATGGAAACCGCTATATTATGCTATATTTATGCATGAACGCGTTTGTATTCACAAGGCATTACGAAAACTTACCCAAGCAATGTACTTTTTTTTCAGATATAAAAGTAGAAAATTTTATTGAAAAAAAAAAAAAATGATATTTTTAATATTTTTGCTCAAAACATAGATCGTGGGTACACGTTAGAACCGCCTGGGTGAGGCGGTTCTTACTAGTACCCACAATCTATTTTTGGAACAGAAATAAGAAAAATAGGTATACCCCTGTACGTTTTACAACATAAAAGTGGGGTTTAAGGGGGTATACATTCCATGGACATGTTTTCCTGATGGCAAAGAAAAGTAACAAAAAATGTGTATGAAATCTACACCAAGATTGAGGAAGTAAGTATTCAGGTAATATGAAAACGACAAAATGCCCATACAATAAACTACAAAATGAAGTCGAGTCACAAACATTGTGTTCTAGTAGGATTAATAGTAATATTTCGCTATGTTCAGACTGAAGGTATTGCACCGATTCATATTGTTCTATAAATTTATCTACGCGGCGTTTTTTCTGTTGACGACAGCCTACATTATAAGACGAGCTGTTTGTTTTTTTTTTTTTTTTTTTTTTTTTTTTTTTTTTTTTTTTTTTGCGCACTCAATATACGTAGCACGTATGTGGCAGCTCCTATGCCGTGCATTCGTCACACGCACGTCGTACATACGAAAGCAACGTAGCATGTACGCCGTAGCTTACTCCTAATACGCCGCACGTAACAATGGCGTATGTACGGCGTATCTTTGGTATCTGTGTCGTACGTGTGGCGTATCTTCGATCCTCGTTTCGTATCTACTGTGTATCAGCGACATATGCGTTACGTACGTGCTACGTACGTTTCGCTGCTGTGGCGTATGTGTGACGTAGTAGGAGTATTTTTGGCGTTCCAAGAGTACCTTAAATGCCTTTATATACTTGTTTGGAAACGTATATGCTTTGTTCTCATTTTTTTCCAAAGACATAGACCTGTAAGGTTCTGTCCTGAACCTGTTAGGAGCTGTGTCTGGGTTACGTTCCCGGAACGGAAACCTCTGTATTTGTTGATGGCCGTCTCACGGCCAGTATAGAGAGCTATTAAGTATAATTTCCTCTCCTCGATCTTTTGTTTCCTTTTTTTTTTTTTTTTTTTTTTTTTTTTTTTTTTTTTTTTTGCGCACTCAATATACGTAGCACGTATGTGGCAGCTCCTATGCCGTGCATTCGTCACACGCACGTCGTACATACGAAGGCAACGTAGCATGTACGCCGTAGCTTACTCCTAATACGCCGCACGTAACAATGGCGTATGTACGGCGTATCTTTGGTATCTGTGTCGTACGTGTGGCGTATCTTCGATCCTCGTTTCGTATCTACTGTGTATCAGCGACATATGCGTTACGTACGTGCTACGTACGTTTCGCTGCTGTGGCGTATGTGTGACGTAGTAGGAGTATTTTTGGCGTTCCAAGAGTACCTTAAATGCCTTTATATACTTGTTTGGAAACGTATATGCTTTGTTCTCATTTTTTTCCAAAGACATAGACCTGTAAGGTTCTGTCCTGAACCTGTTAGGAGCTGTGTCTGGGTTACGTTCCCGGAACGGAAACCTCTGTATTTGTTGATGGCCGTCTCACGGCCAGTATAGAGAGCTATTAAGTATAATTTCCTCTCCTCGATCTTTTGTTTCCTTTTTTTTTTTTTTTTTTTTTTTTTTTTTTTTTTTTTTTTTTTTGTAGCATCTTCGACCTCTAATCACTGATCAGTAATGTGCGAATGGTATCAACGTAGTGAACACAACCGTTTGTTCTCATAGATATCAAAACGCCACTATTATACGACATATACGCCTCAGATTCGAATGGAACGTAGTATTTACGCCACTGATACGCCAAAGGTAAGTAAACGCTTGATACGCTACACATACGGCACGCGTGCCTAGAACATATGCCTTGATATGCTGCACATACGAAAGTGCAATTCAATATGACCTACGTCACTGATACGCCGCGGATATGCCACGGGAACGTCGCTGGAAAGCCACATGTACGTCGCACATACATGTACGACATTTGATTAAAATACACTTCAGATCTAGGCGTATCTAAATCATCATAGATACGCGAGCGATACGCCGCTGATACGTAAAGGTGTGACAGCAGCTTTAAGAACAATTTGACAATTTGGGAGAATTATATAAAAAACAAAACTCATTACCTACAAAGTTTCAACCACAAAATTATGACGTCGGAAAAAAGAGCAAAATATGGTACCAATATGTTTTACTATCTAAAATAATTCCGGGTTCTTTCTGCTATTAACTTTATGACTGCACCAAAATTGGGATGGATGAGCTACCGCCATATACTCTCTCTAGCCATATTGTTTTATTATTATTATCATTATTATTATTATTATTATTATTTATTTATTTATTTATTTTTATGTTTATTTTTTTTTTCGATATCTACATTATTGTGTTGGATGATAAACGTATAAGGCTAATACTTGGTGCAAATTTATCATAGCAAGTCCATTCGCCTTTTTACATTGAAATTTCATACCATGCCTTCAAAATATAGCCATAATGGAAATTTGCGTAAAGAAATGTGATTCTGAAAAAAGTATTTTTAAGTGAAACAGCTGTGGGAATTTGCAAGTCATTATGAAAACTTGCCCATGCAATATACAGAGAATTTTTTCACCTGTAAAAATTGAAAATTTCATTGGATTTAAAAAAAAAAAATCTTATTTTTGCTCAAAACATAGATTGTGGGTACCCGTTAGAACCGCCTCGCCGAGTACCTACAATCTATGTTTTGGAGCAAAAATAAGAAAATAAGAAAAATAGGTATACCCCTGCATACCCCAGTTTTGCTACATAAAAGTGGGGTTCAAGGGGATATACATTACATGGATATGTTTTCCTGATGGCTTCCATGGGTTGGTCAACTTATATACAATACTTTCGTGATGTAGAATGTATAAAAACTATGTTTTCACAATCACAATGATTTCACAATGACGCCTTCATGCAAATTCCAGTGTGAAGACATTTTAACATATTGGTCCTACAAAACATGGAAGGAGTTCATTGGTAAATGAGCCGTTGCATGGGAAAACCAACAATCTGCATAGACGAAATTAAAGCGCAGATCAGCTTCGCAGTAACTTCAAAGCTGATCAGTGACTTTGATTTCGCTACACGGATAGTACAATTCCTCTGCTTTCTACATCCAAAGGTTGTTGTATTGCTAAGCTATACATGTACTATCAGATTGTTCCAAAACTGTGGAAGGAGTTGATCGACCCTCTACATACTTCTTGTAGCATAAGCATAACATGTTAAAATGCAAGGAGAAATTTCTAAGTTCTCAAAATTGTTAATTGGTCAAATGAAAAGATTTTACAATTTCATTTCATCACTCAATTGAGCTATGAAGCTACATACAGTGGACTCGACAATAGCGAACCACTAAGAGGTAAAACGCAATTATTTTGAATACGACCATGGGAATGCTATTCTATTTGGTACTAAGAACATCGAACATATCTCGGCTATACAGGAAAATAATAATTTTAGTTCATTTAATTTTCTAATGGGAGATAACTCTGTTGATATGATACCTCCTGCATTAGACAATGGCGAACCAAACTCGACAATGGCGAATCATATAGTCCATAGCCTAAAGAAACCGTTTTAGAAGGTTACTTTTGCACACAAATGATGCCATCATTATGCGAAACTAAATGGTGTTCGATGATATTGTGTTAATTTGCTTTGGTGCTTTACGTTCACTGTCAACAGCAAACGCCCTATCGGAAAGGTCAATTATACCGACTTCAGCATGACTTATTGTTTTAATGAATCAATGTAAGCCTAAAATCAAGAGGGTTAAACCACGACTTGCACCAATATTAGTTACATGTTACACAAAACCAAACTGTTCATGGGCGAGCCTCCCAAAGGTAGATTATCAGTACTTTGTGTACATTCTTTTTACCACACAAAGTATGATTCGCTATTGTCGAATATACACGTACATCTTTCAACGCTTATATCTACCTTCAATGTCAAAACTTTTATCAAAAACATGCATAATGTATAACTAGGGATAATAGGTATTAAAGTAATGCAAAATTGGTCATAATAAAATGCTTAGAAACGAGGTAAAAAACACATTTTATCTGAACGTCACTTTTTGCGGAACAATAAACTAGTCATCTTAGTTAAGGGGTCAAGCGTTTCAGCAACCCTGATTTTATTGTCCGGTGGAATTTTGACTCAATTCTTTTACCAAACATCAAGGCAAAGATGAAACTAAATGACTGAGTTATATAATAAGTAATATTTTGTCTAAGATTCAAGAAATTCTGCAATATCTTTATGAGTGATTCGCCATTGTCGATGATTCTCCATTGTCGAGTCCACTGTAGTACTTGACAAATGACACGTGTGAACTACGACAGTTTTGCTTGTGGTTCAAAATTTCTTCTAACACAGCCTTCTACGCTCGATAGATCGATTACATACAATTTCTTCTCAAATAGTTACAAGGTGCATGACGAAATGTGATTGTAAAGCCTTCATTCTTGACAATTCTATACCAACTTATCTAATGATTGATTGATTGTGATTGATTGAGTTAGTAGGTTATTCGGCGCCCAGGGATCTCCATCGTCGGGTAACTTACTCAATCTGTGAGTCCTTGTTTTTGATTCATCAGGATGTTTATCATGATTTATTTGTTTGTTCTTGATGATTCATTGACTAGTTAGAGATTCACCACGAAGACCGAAGAACTTACTAAATGTTATGAACCACTGCAGAAGCTGAGGGTGAGATTAGGATCCTGTAAAACCGGTTTAAGCCCGCCAGTAACTTTGTGTTACTGATCGTTCCAAGGCGATACTTCTGTGGTGGTTCTTTTTGTTTTATGTCTTGGTGTTTAAAATTTTTTTGTGCTGTTGGCGCCTTATGTATGTTTTCATATTTTTAATTCATTTAAGGTAACTGAGTGGCCACCTATTGGGAAAATAGCTGCTCATTCGGCTTACGATATGTTTCATGGTATAAGTGCCTGATTGTTAGTTTGGTTTTTTCCCACCTCGGTTTTTGGAGTGGGAATCTCTTTCTGATTGCGCCTTTTCCTGATCTTTGCCTACTTGTATGTTGACATGTTCATGCCAAGCCTTTTTGATACATGAAATAGTATTGCGAGGAACAGGCATAAACGAGAACCGTTTGTGAAATACTCGATTGTAATATAAATGTTCGCACTTAAGTCACACGAGAACATAAGTTTTCTTTACATTTGTGTATCCAGATGATACTCCGGCGTGTAGTCCCAATTGTCTTACCTCCATTGAAGCACCGATGCAACCAGCGTGTAACGAGATTAGCGGGGAATGTTTAAATGGCTGTATCGAGGGTTATACCGGTGCGCAATGTCTCATACCGTGTGGAGAACACTGTGTCACCTGCAACAGTAGGTAAGTTCAAGTCTGCCAACTTGATGGGCTCTCGCCATGACAAGGGTATACATAATGATGCCAACTTGATGGGCTCTCGCCATGGCGAAGGTACATATAGTTTCATAGATTTCACCTCGGACCTAATCGACCACTGCGGAATGTTAACCTGTTATCAGAAAAATTGTCATTTAAATAAGAACCAGTCAGATGGCTATTAAGGGTGTGTCGAAGCTCTGAAATCCAGAAAATACCTCGCTCTTTGGTCATACTACTCATCATATAAAGTGCGTTTGCGAAACATTATTCATACTGTCAGTTATTCGCGGTGGGCCCCATTGCATCTTGTTTAGTCCTTTCTCGCCAAAGAGCATGAGCATTATATTCGGACCTGCATAAAGAGTTTCACATCTGTGTTGCGCCTTTTATTTTGGCTAATATGTTTTTTTTTTTTTTTTTTTTTTTTTTTTTTTTTTTTTTTTTTTAATTTGCATGATAGTGACGCCACTGGCAACGACACGTTATGCTACAAGTGTGAAAATGATTATTATGGAACGGAATGTGACCGATCATGTAACACCAATTGTCTCGTCAACTTTACCTCTGATCTGCCGACATGTGATATGATAGATGGAAACTGTACCTTCGGATGCAAGGAAAAGTATTACGGCCCACGGTGTGACATATCATGTAGCAACAAATGCCAGCAATCTCTTTGTGAACGAGACGGCGTGTGTTCCATTGGGTGTGAATTTCCCATTCTTGCTGGGCCGCAGTAAGTATACTCGCCAGTAAGTCACAACAGAACCGCCTAGCCTAGAAGCAATCAGTAAAGTAACCGGACATCTCAAAATGCTGTAGAGCAATATTGGGATGTGATAATGATGGTATAGATGCCTAAAGTCAAAGCAAATTAAACTGGACCTCCTTGTCCATATATTGCAAAATCTTAAGTAAATCTGTACTTCTTTGACATAAAGCATTATGGAGTCGAACAATATTACCCGCGACGCGAGAAAACCGGTCCTCGGAATTTTCGACCAGGTCCGACACAAACCTAACCTACCTATACACTCACAGAAGAAAGCCAGAATCTTAAAATTTTTGGTATAAGTAGAAGAGGAAATGTACTGCCCGTGTGGCGAAAACAAATGCGCTGATCAGCTGTGTGCAGTTACTGCACAGCTTATATGCGCCTTTGTTTTCTCATAGGCAAAAACCCGGTTTTCTCATGACGCGGTTCATATAAAATGTACTATTCCAAAGCCATGCATCTGTTTTACAGATGTGATCAGCCATGCCCCAAAGGATGTGCTGGATTCGACATTGGATGTGATCAACACTTTACCTGCGCAGCAGGCTGCAAACTGGATTACTGGAGTCCCAGCTGCGAACCATGCAACAAGGATTGTAGAAATTCAACATCACCAGGCACAGTAGCAAAATGTTCGGTTTCCGACGGCTTCTGTCAGTTTGGATGTTCAGCCGGGAAATACGGACACACGTGCTCCAAGACCTGCCCTGGACAATGCCAAGGTGCTACGTGTAACCGGACAACAGGAAAATGTCTCAGTAACTGCAATAAAGGACATTACGGGGATTACTGTAACAGCACATGCAGCAGTAATTGTCCTGACAACGACTGTTACCATAGCAACGGCACCTGTGTAGCTGCTGACTGTTTAATTTCGCAATACGCCTGGTATGGTCCATCATGTGAGAGGAGATGTCCGAGAAATTGTAAGGGCAAAGTCTGTGATCGGGAAACAGGCTACTGCTTAGACGGCTGTATAAATGAATTTTCTGGGAATTTTTGTAATTCAGGTATACGTCTATTTAATAATTATTACCTCGAACTTTTGCATTTATTACTTTTTACAAAAATAACATATATTTGTTTGCTTTTCTTTTCTTTTTTCAAAATGTTTAAAAATGTGAAAAAATGCGGACATTACGAGCCTGCGTGCATTACATTCCCCTACATAGTACATACGTCGTGTTTAGTGGTCAGATGAAGCCGAAATTCTCATATGGTATGATAAGTACCAAATTCGTAAGCATTAACACTTCCGTTCTACTGGGAGCTAATTTGACCTACCTTGCACCCCCAGGACAATTTTCATGGGTGCCAAATCGTTCAATGGGACCCCAGAAATGCACAGAAGCCAGAAAAATCGAAGCCTGTCGATCCCACTGGCGATGCATCGGATACAGACTCGCTACATGAATTGTAGTTTACATTATTGAATCATTTGGACACGTATGTTCCGTACTTAAGTATAGCCTTGATGTGACATAAATCATTTAAGTGCATTGCACCCTACGCGGGAAATAGTGCTTAGACCTATTACGAGAGTCATCGTATAATAACTCTGTACATAAGATGTATATTATTTTTCTGTTATTCTAAGGAAGTTTTGAACTACTAAATGCTGTACCAACAACTGCGAGAATTGAACATTCAACCTATGTCTGCAAAGAACATTGAACCTTATGTCTACACAGAACATTGTACCTAATATACTGGGTTCCACAGCCAACGCAACTTTATTTTTTCCTCTCTTCTTTTAAATTGGTCAATTATGTGAAAACTTTTGTGCTCTCTCATCATTAAAATGACTTGAAATCAAATCTGAAATTTTAATGCGCATGCGCGGGAACACGCCTCAGGGTACAAAACTGCATTTTCCGTGCCCCACGCGCCAGGGATCGAAATTTTTCAAAACAATTCACACGATTCAAATCTTGGAAGATCGTCCGTTGAGTGTATGGCAATACCAATGTTGAAACCCACGACTCAACGCCAGAAATTGACATTGATTTTCAGTACCCGAAAAAAACTTGTTTTTAGGCATTCAACGTCACGTGGCCACATGGTCGACGTCACTGCAGATGTCAACCATATGCTTTATTTTGTGTTGACAACCTAGCCTTATTGAATAAAGTGTATTACAGTTATGGGAAAGTCGTTTTTCAATGTGTTTCGTTGCTTTAGATTAGGGTGGTTTGCACAGTTTAGCAAGAAATTCATGAAAATCGCTGATTTCCTTCATTTTTCAAAATGACCCCTTCGCCAGTTTTTACGCAATTGTAGGCGAACGAAAATAGTCTGACGGCTGATTTTCACAGGTCGTCTTTGAAAATGGTTTGACTACATATATTCAGAATTTAGGATGAATCGTCTGAAACCACAAAAAAGTTATTAAAAAATTAATGACGAGTTGCGTTGGCATTGGAACTCAGTATATTTCAGCACTATATCTTTTGCCAAACGCTGACATTCAATCGGCGTATAATAATCGAATGTATTGAACTATATAGTTGAAATACTTGCCACATGACAGTAAGAACATAACTGTTTGATCATTAAGTCAGCTTTTGTCAATGATGTTGTGTATTTTGATTTGAACTCGAACTCCTATGAATGTATGTGATTTCACGACAAGGTTTGAGACATACCTGAAAACTCGTTAAAGACTCGAGTTTGTGAATAAACCTGCATTATACCTAGTGAATCTATTGCTACTATGTACCTGCAATTTACAATCTCCTTGAATTTGTCTATATAAACATTTACTTAATGTATTTTTGACCTTACATTAATATCTTGATACACATACACGTTAGTCTGCTACATCTGTTACATTAAATGTGCTTCTCGACAAGATTTGATACATACCTAAAAACTTGCTAGAACTGCACTACAGTTTGAAATGCATGTAGTACTACTCGGTCAGTGTCTCGGATGTTTCAATTTGAAGTAGTCCTGCTAGCCTATGAAATAGTAGATGCATTTTATGATTTCGCAAATATGCTTCGCGACAAGGTCAGAGACATACCTGAAATATCCAGAGCTTCAATTCTTGTGAATATGTTAGTACTATGTTTGTTCAATGCTTTGCTACCATGTATATATGTTTCTATTTTGAATCTGTCAATACGAAATAACAACGCTGCATATACATATGAATAATAATTAAATGTAAACACATTGATATGCTTCTTGATGAGGTTTGGGACAAACCTGAAAATCGCCAAGGCAACGATATTTGAATTACTCGAAAAAATGCTCTATACTTCGTCAGACTACTGCTATCATGTATCAGCATATTTCGTTCGCTCTTTTCAATTTGTCCACAGGAACTTTGTAGACTTGTGTTGCTAGAACTATAAACATGTTTTCCCCCTATATGTTTCCCTACTAGGTTTGTATGTTTCCTTACTAGGTTTGATACATACCTGAACATTCGGTGAAGCCATGACTTGTTAAACTGAACATAGAGAACACTTGCTATATAGAGGCAAAATGGGTAACATTAGCTTGAGCCTTCTATTGTGTTTACGTTATATCATGGCATTTCAGGTGTCTTATCGACATGATGTATATATACTGATTTAAGATAGGTTATTCCATGTTTATTTTGTCGCTTGTATAAATGTAACTGCAGCGAGAACAATAATATTAAAGACTCAGTTTGGGTAAAATGAGTAAATAATCTTTATCGGTAAACATGTAGACCTGGTTGGTGGGCAGTGGGTGGTTTTAGTTGAAATGAAATTAAGCCTATATTCAGGCCCAAACTATCTCTGTGATATCTCCCTTATATAAGACTGATCTGATTTTCAATTTCATGAATTTTAATGAAAACTTCATTAATAGGAATGAAAAAATGGACAAATTAAACAAGTAAACCTACAAAATGCCTTGTCAATAAATTTGTCATATGATATTACTGGTTCAATAAAAAAAAAAGTGTCACAGTGATAGTTTGGGCCTGAAATTAGTATATTTAAGGATTTTTAACGATTTTTCTGTCATTTTTAATGTTTTCATTAAAATTCATGAATATGCAAATTAGATAACTTGCATATGATGAAAGGACAATGTCTCAGCTTTCAAATGAGTTCAAGTTTAGTGGTCTAGGATAAGTAACAAGGGAGATATGACCAATTGTATATGTACACCCCATGCTCATGAATCACATTAATGGTTGTATATGTACACCCCATGCTCATGAATCACATTAATGGTTGCCATGGAAACCATGCATTTTTTCATAGTGCAAAAGAGTTTATCTTTGAGGACAAAAATTCTTTGCATTTTTGGGGTCCCCATGAACGATTTGGCACCCATGAAAAATTGTCCTGGGGGAAAGGGATATTCTGATCATTTCGTTGATTACACGTCTTTAATATGTGTATTATATATTTTATTTAAAAAATTACACAAAAACTTAGATTAAATTTAGTATATTCAGTTTGTCGGTAATTTCTAATACTTTAAATATTGTTGTCATCTTTATTACAGCAATGCCATCGACTACTGGTACCCCACTAATTGCAATTACTCAGACGTACTCACGGAATTATACCCCAGTTGCAGTGGCGGGTGGGGTAGTAGGAGCTGCCTTGTTGGTAATGATTCTCGTCTTCGCTGTGCTAAGAAAAAAAGATGACTGTGGTGCTATCTTTAAGTCTTCGAAAGGTATTGGCAAATCAGTTATGACATATTTGATAATAATTGAAAATAAATGTATGTTTATTTTCCCTTAAACAGTAATCGTCATTATTGTGCGGTTGATACTGGTGCCATGCCAGAGTTTTCATTCCACATATTTAAGCGTATACGTTTCAGTTTTGTTCTCAATTAAATATGAGCGGTCACTGAAGTGTGATTCTTTAAAAGATAATAAAAAAAGAAAACATATTTTCTTGCATTTTGCACATTAATTACAAGCGTTCAGTTTGAATTCAAGTTATCAACGCGTTATCATATTATTATATACACATGTATTGTACATACGTAGCTCGTACATGTAATAAATTAGCATCATTATTCAACCTCTTACCTGTAAAATTGCTAATTTAATATAGTGCTTTATGACATTAATATTTTCCTCTTGGTGTAAGTATAAAATGCATTGTGGTATGACTTTCTGTTTTTCCTTTGAAGTTCTTGTAACATTCAATCCAATACAAATGGATATCAAAGAAGGCGGGCCTACATATTGGTACTTAAGAAGAATTGGAATGAAAACTGTACTGTAATTTCTTGATATTGGAAGTTACAGTACGGAGCTGTCAACTACTGGTCTGTCATACTACAAGTTAGTTAAAGACCTCATAGAAAAAATAAGTACAAACAGCTCGTCTTTGACTCGCTTTATTTTACTTATTTTTTTCTACTCGGTATTTTCCCGTTTCTCCGCGAAAAGAGTAAAATGGAGAATTCGCCTTAACCGCACTGTATTTTCGGTCCAGATATGTCATGAACGCTAAATAGCTAAAGACAATAGTATCATTTTCTATAAGATGGTGGGTATTTGTAAGTAAAACGTATGTCGCTCAAAATATGCCGTTCTGTTCAGACCAAAAATAATAGTTGGAGAATACTAGTATTGTGCAAATCTATAACCATGTTCGTTTCTTGGAAACTTGCTTAACTATTTAATAATGTTTTATTTGTTCCGATTCCAACAGCGTCTGAAAGTGAAAATGTAGCAGCTGATGTGGAACTTCAAAACACGTAAGGATTTTGTTTAATATATTTTTAAAAAGAAGATATTTTAGACGAAATTGGCGAGGTTTGTCCAAAGAACCAGAGGTTAAAAAGGAAAGTTAATTAGAACCACGCCAACGTTTTCGATGCCATGTACGTGAAAAGTGACTAAGCCTGTATGACCTTAGATATTTATTGCAAGAAATTAAAGAAACAGACAAAGATAACTCTTTCCTTTTCATTTGATATCAATAAACGTCCGAAAACAGAACAATAGCCCATATCTTTGGTCTGCCTCCACGGTCATGAACTAGAAGCCTCCGTGTTGCAGTGGTTATGTCACTCGTCTGGTAAACCAGGGGTCGCAGGTTCGATCCCGGGTTTCTCCAGTCTATCGGATGAGACTATAAATCGTCTTCCCGTCTCCATATTACCTTCAAGGTTGGTGGGACATTAAATTCCAAATCAAACAAACAAACAAACGGTCATGAACTGAGCAAAGCAAATATTTAGGTGAGCGTTCCAGTTCACTCTTTTATTTATTTTTTTTTTTGTTTCAATGTTTTGTTTTAGAAGTGCCAACTACGAGGATCTGGGCCAAAGAAATAATGCCCACACCGACGAATTAAATTTAGGTATTTTATCATGTTTTGCTTCTTTCCTATACTCATTTTTTACATTCGAGCATATCTCTGACGATGAGGTGGTAGATGACAACCTGTCTACAATAACCTTAAAGAAATCATAAGAAAAGTTCAGATCATCAGATTTTCTATAAGATGGTGAGTATTTGTAAGTAAAATGTATGTCGCTCAAAAAATGCTATCCCGTTAAGACAAAAAAAATAATCACTGGGTGCTTCCTTCGTCCCGATATATAAAGGTTTTGTTTGAGTTTTACTATAGGCCCCGATAGGATTTGGTTTTGTTTGATTCAGGTACCAGATTTTTTTTCTACAATAATTCCTAGAATTTGGTCAAAGATTTGATTTGATTCTAATTTATGACTTCACTGACAGAATTTCAAGTCATAATATAGTGCTTTGAATGCAATTATATATTAACATTTAATTTGATTCGTTAAAAAGTTATATAAATCAAGCAATTTATATCATTGTCGACTCTGTGTTGTTGAGATTTACAGTGTTAAAAAGTAGAACAAAATCCGTTACCAAAAAGTCAAACAAAACCTTTTTATATCGGGACCAAGGAAGCACCCAGTGATAATAGACAAAACAAAACTAGAGAATACTAGAATTGTGCAAATCTATAACCATGCTCGTTTCTTGGAAACTTACTTATTTAACGATTTAATAATGTTTTATTTGTTCCAATTCCAACAGCGTCTGAAAGTGAAAATGTAGCAGCTGATGTGGAACTTCAAAACACGTAAGGATTTTAGTATATTTTTAAAAGGAAGGTATTTTAGAGTTTGGCGATGTTTGTCCAAAGAACCAGGAGTTAAAAAAGAAAGTTAATTAGAACCACGCCAACGTTTTCGATGCCATGTACGTGAAAAGTAATTAAGCCTGTATGACCTTAGATGTTTATTGCAAGAAATTAAAGAAACAGACAAAGATAGTTCATTCTTCATTTGATATCAATAAACGTCTGAAAACAGAACAATAGCCCATATCTTTGGTCTGCCTCCACGGTCATGAACTAGAAGCCTCCGTGGTGCAGTGGTTATGTCACTCGCCTGGTAAACCAGGGGTCGCAGGTTCGATCCCGGGCTTCTCCAGTCTATCGGATGAGACTATAAATCGTCTTCCCGTCTCCATATTACCTTCAAGGTTGGTGGGACATTAAATTCCAAATCAAACAAACAAACAAACGGTCATGAACTGAGTAAAGCAAATATTTAGATGATCGTTCCAGTTCACTCTTTTATTTATTTTTTTTTTGTTTCAATGTTTTGTTTTAGAAGTGCCAACTACGAGGATCTGGGCCAAAGAAATAATGCCCACACCGACGAATTAAATTTAGGTATTTTATCATGTTTTGCTTCTTTCCTATACTCATTTTTTACATTCGAGCATGTCTCTGACGATGAGGTGGTAGATGACAACCTGTCTACAATAACCTTAAAGAAATCATAAGAAAAGTTCAGATCGTCAGATTTTCTATAAGATGGTGCGTATTTGTAAGTAAAATGTATGTCGCTCAAAAAATGCTATCCCGTTAAGACAAAAAAAATAATCACTGGGTGCTTCCTTCGTCCCGATATATAAAGGTTTTGTTTGAGTTTTACTATAGGCCCCGATAGGATTTGGTTTTGTTTGATTCAGGTACAAGATTTTTTTTCTACAATAATTCCTAGAATTTGGTCAAAGATTTGATTTGATTCTAATTTATGACGTCACTGATAGAATTTCAAGTCATAATATAGTGCTTTGAATGCAATTATATATTAACATTTAATTTGATTCGTTAAAAAGTTATATAAATCAAGCAATTTATATCATTGTCGACTCTGTGTTGTTGAGATTTACAGTGTTAAAAAGTAGAACAAAATCCGTTACCAAAAAGTTAAACAAAACCTTTTTATATCGGGACCAAGGAAGCACCCAGTGATAATAGACAAAACAAAACTAGAGAATACTAGAATTGTGCAAATCTATAACCATGCTCGTTTCTTGGAAACTTACTTATTTAACGATTTAATAATGTTTTATTTGTTCCAATTCCAACAGCGTCTGAAAGTGAAAATGTAGCAGCTGATGTGGAACTTCAAAACACGTAAGGATTTTAGTATATTTTTAAAAGGAAGGTATTTTAGAGTTTGGCGATGTTTGTCCAAAGAACCAGGAGTTAAAAAAGAAAGTTAATTAGAACCACGCCAACGTTTTCGATGCCATGTACGTGAAAAGTAATTAAGCCTGTATGACCTTAGATGTTTATTGCAAGAAATTAAAGAAACAGACAAAGATAGTTCATTCTTCATTTGATATCAATAAACGTCTGAAAACAGAACAATAGCCCATATCTTTGGTCTGCCTCCACGGTCATGAGCTAGAAGCCTCCGTGGTGCAGTGGTTATGTCACTCGCCTGGTAAACCAGGGGTCGCAGGTACGATCCCGGGCTTCTCCAGTCTATCGGATGAGACTATAAACCGAGGTCCCGTCTCCATATATCACGGATTTTCTCATGACAATATTTTACCTGTTTGTATATTATGTTGATTGTTGATTGTATATCGACATGTATGTATATATATGTTTTGAGGGCCTCTGGGAAGATTGGCTTAGCCAACCGTGTTACCCTCTCTAAAGTAATTACTTAGTTTCTTACGGTTGGCGGGATATTAAATCCAAAATCAAACAAACGGTCATGAACTGAGTAAAGCAAATATTTAGGTGATCGTTCCAATTTACTCTTTTATTTATGTTTTTCAACGTATTGTTTTAGAAGGGCCAACTACGAGGATCTGGGCCAAAGAAATAATGCCACACCGGCATATGATGAATTAAATTTAGGTATTTTATCATGTTTTACTTCTTTCCTATACACATTTTACATTCGACCATTAAATGTAGGTGGTAGATAAATACCTGTCTACAATAACTTAAAGGAATCATAAGAAAAGTTCAGATCATCAGATTTTCTATAAGATGGCGAGTAAGTAAAATGTAAGTCGCTCAAAAAATGCTGTTCCGTTAAGACAAAAATAATAGACAAAAATAGAGAATACTAGAATTGTGCAAATCTATAACCATGTTCGTTTCTTGGAAACTTACTTATTTAACTATTTAATAATGTTTTATTTGTTCCAATTTCAACAGCGTCTGAAAGTGAAAATGTAGCAGCTGATGTGGAATTTCAAAACACGTAAGGATTTTGTTTAAATAGTATATTTTTAAAAAGAAGATATTTTAGACCAATTTGGCGAGGTTTGTCCAAAGAAACAGGAGTTAAAAAAGAAAGTTAATTAGAACGACGCCAACGATTTCGATGCCATATTCGAGAAAAGTAATTAAAACTGTATGACCTTAGATGTTTATTGCAAGATGTTAAAGAGAAATAGACAAAGATAATTCTTTCCTTTTCTTTTGATACCGAAAACAGAACAATAGCCCATATCTTTGGTAATGCAGTAAAGCAAATATTTAGGTGATCGTTTCAGTTCCCTCTTTTATTTATTTTTCAATGTTTTGTTTTAGAAGTGCCAACTACGAGGATCTGGGCAAAAGAAATAATGCCACACCGACATATGATGAATTAAATTTAGGTATTTTATCATGTTTTGCTTCTTTCCTATACGCATTTTTACATTCGAGCATGTCTCTGACGATGATGTGGTAGATGACAACCTGTCTACAATAACCTTAAAGAAATCATAAGAAAAGTTCAGATCATCAGATTTTCTATAAGATGGTGAGTATTTGTAAGTAAAATGTATGTTGCTCAAAAAATGCTATTCCGCATGAGCAGCTTTTTATGACCGATATACCTTAATGCAAGAGAGATAATAGACTTCTTTAATCCGCTTAGCGAGTTGTCTCCCTGGGATCATCTCAGGTAAATTGACCAGGTAACTCAAAGTTTTGTGTAGCCAGCGTGTTTGCTGACATTGTTAAGCCCTGCGGGTGTCAAGATATAACACGCCAGCCAGGTAAACTGGGTTATCAAATAACATCGGAATTCTCATGTTGTTATAATGTATAGCCTGGGCGATATGGATAAATTTTAAAAATTTTAGATTTTCACTGAGAATATATGAAATTATCGGAAAATAAAAAATATTAAATTTAAATAAGTCATTGTATTTTTTACTTAGCAGAAAGACATTTACTAGGGAATTCTTAATCCATTCTTCAATACTTATACAAAAAAAAAAAAAAAAAAAAAAAAAAAAAAAAAAAATATGATCTGATGCGATCTCAATTCTCATAATATTATTATAGTCCTATTATTTTGGATTATTAATCTATATCTTGATTCGCTCAGCCATATTATTTTCCATACGTAACGCTTGTCTAGATAATTTGCCGAATCGTCTCACAATATAAAGTCTGTACACTTTAATTCTGCTTAAACAATGCAGAGCTAAAATGTGCAGTCTTAATGAGAATGAAAAGGAAACGAAACTGGGCGCAAGCTGGTTAGAGGTTTTGCTTAATGGAGAAAACAAATATAATTGCCTTATATAACTGATTCGAGGCGATGCATGTACAACAAGCTGGACATCTACCCGCATCTTCCACTGATGCGCAGACCTGATCTGACCAAATGTTTTTTTTCATGACACGGCCTTTACCATCATCATCGCTTGATTGCACATTTAAGCTGCTCAGTATGATTTAACAAAATATTGACTTTGGAATGTGATATCTGTCACCTATAGAAGAGAACACTGAGATGCCTCATGAGAAAACCAACAATCTGCATATGAAAAAACAAAGGCGCAGATCAGCATCGCAGTAACTGCAAAGTTGATCATCATCTTTGTTTTCGCTACACCGATAGAACTATTCCTTTACTTTCTAAATCCAAAATTTCCAGTCTCTAGCCATCTTCTGTGATTGTACAGCCCGGTTTGTGTTGGGCCTGTTCGGAAACCACATTGTTGGTTTTCCCAAGAGGTGGCTCAATATTGACAGGCATTACGATTTTTAAGTATCATATAATTGAAAGCAGTCTTTAGTATTTAAACATAAATGGTCAGTCATTCATTTATGTGGCTTATCTAAATCAGCGATCATGTCCTACTAACAACTTTCAGTCAAGTCGGGACTATGACGAAAAAGGCAGCGCAAAAGAAAGAAGAAACACATTAAATAATAACTAATACACCATATATTATATCTCATTTATTTACTAGATGATAGTTGTACATAAAAGATAATCAAATGTGCTATATAAAAATATAATGCATAAAAGAACATATTATAACAACACAAATAAACTTTTTTTTAAAACAAACAATTTATCACAGCATTTAAAAGGAAAAAAGCACACATACATAAAAGTAGAAAAACTCGATGCATGACAATTTAAGATGAATAAAATAATTTGTCGTTAGAAATGATAATGCGACTATTAAAATCTTGATGTTTGTAGATTGTTATAATGGACCTTCTTGTATACATTATCTTGTTATATAATCCAAGGGAAAGCAATAAATACAGTGATCACGAAACAGTAGCTAAAATAAGGGGCTTTCATCAGGAAAATGAGTCCGGTATTGAATACCCCCTTATACCCCACTTTTATATTAGCAAAACTGTGGTATGGAGGGGTATACCTGTTTTTCTTATTTTTGCTCCAAAACATAGATGGTGGGTACTCGTTAAAACCGCCTCGCCGAGGCGGTTCTAACGTGTACCCACAATCTATGTTTTGAGCAAAAATAAGAAAAATATAAAAACATATACTTAAAATTTTCATTTTTTACAGCTGAAAAACGATTCCTGTGTATTGTATGGACGTGTTTTCGTAAGAAGGTGAATATAACCATGAAGCGTGGACACAAACAAATGATTTGTTTTGAAAACAATTAGCAAAATGTCGCCTTCAGAATCTTGAGTAATCCGAAACCGGTAATCTTGGTAATCTGTCTACTTTGAAACCACCTTGCCGACAAATCTTCTTCAATTATGACAATGACAATTATGAATTAAATAGTTAATGATAATGTGATAATTGAACAGATGTCTAATTGCTTAAAACATAATTTAGTTGTTTGAGCTTGAATTTTATCGTAAACTGATTGCCGTTCAAACGTTATTTAAATTTTACCGCCCGAAAATAAATGATAATTAAATGCAATGATATTTTACGAAAAATTGCTTAATTAAGTTTCATTATTTTATAAAGTCTAATTTTTGTTTTATGCGGCATGTTTCATAATTCTTTGCTCAAATGACTTTTCCTGACTTTTATGTCACTCCTCTATTTGTACACACACAACTACACGCAGCGTGTAAAATTGCAAGCGAATAATTGTGGACACTGTTGAATATAAACATTTTGACAAAAGCAAACATTTTCACAGACTTATAAAAATTATACCAAAATGTACGTAATTAATCCAGCTACACTGTGATATGAGGACAAATATTGCAAATACAAATTAAAGGCTTATTTTGATGTGTCAAAGTAGCCAAGGTATAACCAAATTTGTAACCTTTTCGCTATCAATCGCTATATATCTTATACATTTTGATACAAAATTGATACGGCTTGCAAGTAACTCAAAAGTGACAAAGTGAAAAATTATTCAATTTTCTTATAAAATATATCATTGGAAAGCTAATGAAAGCAGCTTTGTAAAAATATGAGGACAAAATATCCAACTTTATTAATAAACTTTAATTAGGACAATTAGTCTGCCTCTCCGTTAAACTTCCATATTAAAAATTAATACTGCGGTAGCCAGGTAATGTCGCGGCCGCTTCACGGATAAAGGCAGAAATCCAGGTAAGGTCTGTAGTGAAATGTCAGATATAGTTGCGAATGTTTAGACAAAAATAAATAATGGACAAAAAAATAGAGAATACTAGAATTGTGCAAATCAATAACCATGTTCATTTCATTGAAACTTAATTTAATACTGGTTTATTTGTTCTAATTCCAACAGCGTCACAAAGTGAAAATGTAGCAGCTGGTGTGGAACTTCAAAACACGTAAGGATGTTGTTTAGTATAATTTAAAAAGATGAAGATATTTTAGACCAATTTGGCGAGGTTTGTCCAAAGAACCAGGAGTTAAAAAGAAAGTTAATTAGAACCACGCCAAAAATTTCGATGCCGTATATAGTGCAAGATAAATAATCTGTATGGCTTGACCAGGAATACTGACCATCTCGATATGACCTTAGATGTTGACTGCTGTAAATTAAAGAAGTAGACATAGGCAACAGCTCTTTTCATGCAATGGGTGCCAATGATAAACACAAAGAGAACAAAATATTTGGCCTGTCTCCGTAATCATGAATCGAGCAAAGCAAGTTATTCAGGTAAAGGTTACAGTAACTGTTAATGTTTTAAATTATGTTTTAGAAATACCAACTACGAGGATCTGGGCCAAAGAAATAATGCCACACCGACATATGTTGAATTAAATTAAGGTACTTTTTCATCTTTTGCTTCTTTCCTATATATTACGACAACTTGCCCATGCAAAATATACAGGGATTTAAAAAAATGAAAACTTCAATGGATAAAATGTGATTTTTAAATAGTTTGGTTCAAAATATTCACAATATATGTTTTGGATCAAAACTAAAAAAAAAATAATCCTGTATACCCAAAATTTAACTATGTAAAAGTGGGGTACGAGGGGGTAAACATTTCACGGACGTGTTTTCCTGATGATTCATTTTTACATTCGAGCATGTCTCTGACCATTTTATGTGGTTTATGAATACCTGTCCACAATAACCTTAAATAAATAAATAAAATCCAGAGGACCATTAGTCCTGAGAACGCTCACCTGAAGCCTGATCTTGGAGTATTAAGTCATCATGAAATGACCTTGACCTTGAATACTCACACACCTTTATTGACTTCACAAGTTGTCTGCATCTGCAAAGTTTCAGGTCTCAGGCTGCAATAGTTTCCAAACCCAGTGATTTCTGAGAAAACCATAATTTAATTTTGATATTTTAATGACCTTGGGACAAGGTCAACAGATGACCTTGGCCTTCATTAATTACTTACCTTCATTGACTCCATTAGTTGTCTGCATCTAGCAACTTTCAGGTCTCAGGCTGCAACAGTTTCCAAAATATCCATTGTTTTCGCCTTTCCAATGTAAAAGCCTATGTTTCCAAAATTGACCTTGCCGTAAAATAAGTCAAGGTCATCCTAGGGTCCCAAGTCTTGAGATTGTAAAGATTCAAAATATGTTTATCAACCAGCCGGACATATAGTTACTGGAAATTTAAAAATAATTTCGGATTCTAGAATTTGCAAAATTGTTTCTAAAGGTCCGAAATATAGATTCCCTTCCTACATTAATTTCGACAAATGTAGAGAGGAGATTGCATCTGCATTAAATGATTTCGGTAATCGATGGTGTAAACGAGAGGGTGTTGAGGATAATGCTCTTAAAGAATGGAAAAGAAGTATCTTCACTATCGTGGATAAACGTATGAAGTTTTATTCACAAAATTCTAATCTTTTACCCCCTAAACCCAAATCGTCATTTAGGCATTTGAAGCAGGGTATCCAAGAATTTCATAGAAAGTATGTCTTGGTTCCGGCAGACAAAGGCGCAAACAATGTTGTTGTCGTTTGTAGGCTTCACTACGTTAACACGTTAAAACAGGAGCTTGATGGTACCAGGGCTTATCTGGAGACAGACACTGATGAAGTGTCTGTTGTTAATGCCCACTTAAACGATTTACCTGTTAAGTTTTCTGTTTGTGTCAATGAAGGCCAAGACAAACTTCCTACGATGTATTGGTTACCTAAGCTTAACAAAAGACCATACAAAGCTAGATTTATTGCAAATTCTAGCTCTTGTACTACCACTGAACTTTCTAAATTATTAACTTCCTGTCTTACTGCTATCAAATCTCATGTTATAAGATACTGTGAGACAGTGTATGAAACTTCAAATAAAAATTGGTTTTGGTCAATAAAAATTCTGGTGAGGTGCTCAGTAAATTGAAGTGTAGAGGGTTCCGTGCGACAAGCTTGTCCACGTATGATTTTTCTACTCTGTATACAACATTACCACATAATCTAATAAAAGAAAAACTTCTGGATTTGATAGAGTGGACCTTCAAAAGGGCATTAAAAACTATGGTTCACTTTATTTGGCATGTAATGACAGAAAGGCTTTTTACACTTCCTCTGACCACAGTCGGTATACACTTTGGTCATGTCAGAATGTGTGCGACACCTTGTCCTATCTCCTTGATAATATTTATATTAGATTTGGGACCAAGTTATACAGACAAATTGTTGGAATTCCGATGGGAACAAATTGCGCACCTCTCGTAGCTGATTTATTTTTATACTGCTACGAAAGAGATTTCATGGATTCTCTTAACCATGATAATCAAGCTGATGTTATCGAGGCTTTTAATTCCACATCTAGGTACCGCGATGACCTTTTGAACATTGACAACCCTTATTTTGAAGGTATGGTCAATTAAATTTATCCACCTGAACATCAGTTGAACATAGCCAATATCTCAGATACCAAAGCCCCCTTTTTAGATCTACATCTTTCTGTTGCAAATGGATTTGTTTCTTCTAAAATTTATGATGAGCGCGATGACTTTGATTTTGATATAGTAAATTTTCCTTTTTTGGATGGTGACGTTCCTCGTCGTGCTTCTTATGGTGTTTACATTTCGCAACTTATTAGGTTTGCTAGAGTCTGCAATCATGTTACAGACTTCAACGCTCGAAATAAATGTTTAATGGCAAAACTTCTCCAACAGGGCTATCGGTATCATAAACTTCGAAAAACCTTTTCTAAATTTTATCGTAGACACCATGAATTGATTTCCAAATATAATGTTGGGTTAAAGACGCTTTTAAGTGAGGGCCTTTCAGAACCTGAATTTTATGGTGACTTAGTTTACAAATTTAAGAAACTTATAGGAATTAATGATTTTTCTTTTCAGTTCAGAAAAATCATAACACGTTACAGACGTATAGGTTATAACTTGAATGTTATGCGACAGTCTGCATGCTTAGTTTTTAACCCAATCATGGTTGATAACTATGCTGCCTTCTTTAATTGCACGCCGGTGGGTCGGGCGTCAGACTCTATGATGGCCCCGACTTAAAGCTATTCATTTTAGTTGGTTGGGGCCGGAGCTTCTTGTCTGTTGCTTGGCCCATCGGGGTCTAACTGGTGTTTTTCTTTTGCTCCGGAGTTAGTAGGTTATTCGGCGCCCAGGGATCTCCATCGTCGGGCAATTTACTCAATCTGTGAGTCCTTGTTTTTGATTCATCAGGATGTTTATCATGATTTATTTGTTTGTTCTTGATGATTCATTGACTAGTTAGAGATTCACCACGAAGACCGAAGAACTTACGAAATGTTATGAACCACTGCAGAAGCTGAGGGTGAGGTTAGGATCCTATAAAACCGGTTTAAGCCCGCCAGTAACTTTGTGTTACTGATCGTTCCAAGGCGATTCTTCTGTGGTGGTTCTTTTTGTTTTATGTCTTGGTGTTTAAATTTTTTTGTGTTGTTGGCGCCTTATGTATGTTTTCATATTTTTAATTAAGTTAATGTAACTGAGTGGCCACCTATTGGGAAAATAGCTGCTCATTCGGCTTACGATATGTTTTATGGTATAAGTGCCTGATTGTTAGTTTGGTTTTTTCCCACCTCGGTTTTTGGAGTGGGAATCTCTTTCTGACTGCGCCTTTTCCTGATCTTTGCCTACTTGTACCTTTTCATCATTTCAACAAACTATGATGGGCTGGAGTCCCAAATGCTACGTACCAAGTTTCGCGTAAATCGGCCAGCCGGTTCTGGGGAAGAAGATTTTTGAGTGGTTTTTAGCATAGTTAGGCATGGCGGCCATCTTGGTCATGTGACCCGAATTTCGCGATCACACTTTCGTTCCCCGTACCCATGGATGCTCCACATAAAATTTCACTTTGATTGGCCAAGCAGTTTCAGAGAAGAAGATCTTTGAAAAGTGTGTATGGACGACACACTGGCCAAGGTCAAGAGATGACCTTGACCTAAATTAATCACATACCTTCATCTACTCCATTCGTTGTTTGCAGGTCTCAGGCTGCAACAGTTTTCAAAAAATCCATAGTTTTCACTTTTCCCATATAAAAGCCTATGTTTCCTAAATTGAAATTGGCGTAAAATAGGTCAACGTCATCCTAGGGTCATCATTTGGTCAAACTATGATGGGCTGGAGTCCCAACTGCTACATACCAAGTTTCATGAAAATCGGCCTGCCGGTTCTGGAGAAGAAGATTTTTGAGTGTTTTTTACCGTATATGGGCGTGGCGGCCATCTTGGTCATGTGACCTTGATTTCGCGATCAAACTTTCGTCTCCCCTACCCATGGATGCTCCACATAAAAATTCACTTTGATTGGCTAAGCAGTTTCAGAGAAGAAGATCTTTGAAAAGTGTGTATGGACGACAGACAGGCCAAGGTCAAGAGATGACCTTGACCTTAATTAATCACATGCGTCATCTACTCCATTGGTTGTTTGCATCTACCACTTTTCAGGCCTCAGGCTGCAATAGTTTTCAAAAAATCCATAGTTTTCACTATTTCCCATGTAAAAGCCTATGTTTCCAAAATTGACATTACCGTAAAATAGATCAAGGTCATCCTATGGTCATCATTTGATCAAACTATGATGGGCTGGAGTCCCAAATGCTACATACCAAGTTTCATGAAAATCGGCCAGCCAGTTCTGGAGAAGAAGATTTTTGAGTAGTCTTTACCATATATGGGCGTGGCGGCCATCTTGGTCATGTGACCTGTATTTCGCAATCAAACTTTCGTTTCCCCTACCCATGGATGCTCCACATAAAATTTCACTTTGATTGGCCAAGCAGTTTCAGAGAAGAACATCTTTGAAAAAGTGTGTATGGACGACAGACTGGCCACGGTCAAGAGATGACCTTGACCTAAATTAATCATATACCTTCATCTACTCCATTAGTTGTTTCCATCTACCACTTTTCAGGCCTCAGGCTGCAATAGTTTTCAAAAAATTCCTAGGTTTCAGTTTTTCCCATGTAAAAGCCTATGTTTCCAAATCTGGCCTTGCCGTAAAATAGGTCAAGGTCATCCAAGGGTCATCATTGTATCAAACTATGATGGGCTGAAGTCCCCAATGCTACATACCAAGTTTCGTGGAAATCGGCCTACCGGTTCTGGAGAAGAAGATTTTTGAAGGGTTTTTATCATATATTGGCGTGGCAGCCATCTTGGTCATGTGACCTGGATTTCGCGATCAAACTTGAAATGCCACTACCCAAGGAGGCTCCACATAAAATTTCAACTAGATCGGCCAAGCGGTTTAAGAGAAGAAGATCTTTGAAATTGTGGACGACGGACGGACTGCCATCCTATAAGCTCACCTTGTGAGCCTTCGGCTCAGGTGAGCTAAAAACATTTTTGTCATCCTATATAAGTTAACTCTGTGATAACAAAGGTATGCACATGTATTCAAGTGTAATTATATGTCCCTTAGTATTAGTACAACAACAACAACAATAATAATAATAATAATAATAATAATAATAATAATAAAGTGGCCGTACCAGGAGGTCTTAGCCCCTGCTCCCTGAAAGAAAAATGACCTTTCTCACCAACTCCCTAAAATGCTACCTGATAACAATTTATTTTTTATCATATGACGTCGCTGTTTTCCAGTGGATAACGTCATGTAATAAAAAGACTGGTATTAAACCAACTGGGCCGCCCTCTTAAAATAAAGTATTTACTTACTTACTTACTTACTTACTTACTTACTTACTAGTGTTATGAGCACACATGTGTTTACACTTTTTAGGGAATACGTAACGTCATTGACAGTGTCCATAACAACAATAGAAATTTTCAGTGAAAATATGTCCACTTTGAAGGCGATACTGAAAATACTTTTTTAAAAGTCACATGATAAAGCGAATCTTACACTAGTGGACAATGCATATGAAATTTATTAAACTGGCCGAAGAATAATAATTATTAATGTAATAATTGCAGGTGCTGGGGACACCGGATGCGACGATGTTTCCAAGGCAACGGGGACAACAACAGGAAAAGAAGTCTACGAGAATACACGAGATTACTAGAATATAACTTAACAAATAGTGAAATATCATTTATAAACGCAAAATCAGTAAATCCTATCTGGCTTTTTGGAGTCGAATTTAAAATGTTAATCACTGATGCGGTATTTTACCAGAAAGCGTGATTTGGTTCAACTTTTTTCTCAATGGTTTGAGAAAACGACATTTAATCATATTGAGCGCCACTTCCACTCTTTAAAACGTGTGCTCCGTGGTATCTGAAGTACTGTTTGTTGTAACATGAAGGTATTTTCTCAAACAAGCAATGACATCACCATAACCGAATTTTCCTCAAATAAAATTGATCGGAGTACCGGAAAATGAAATATAGATGGTGGACAAAAGTATTCGTCACGTTTGGAAAACTTCATAGACTTCCATGTATTTTCATGTTGAGGAGACAAAATAATCTGTCTCACCTGGTTAAGATGTGTCATATTTTTTATGTCATTTTAAAGCTAAATAAATACCGCAATAAATAAAGGTATTTCAGTTAATTTTAGTCACCTATTTGAAGGTTGAAAAATGTTAAAATTGTGAGATTATTTTTGATAATTTTCGTCAACGTCACCATTAACGTCAATGGGAAAGCGATTTTTCAAAATTTAAGGAAAATTTAAATTGTTACCTATGAAAATTGCGATGTCGAAACTTCATCAAATATCCCTTGTTTATTGCTTTATTCATTTCACTTCCAAATTACTCCAAAAATATCAAGATATGTTGACTGGGAACGACGGGATATTTTTTTCTTGTAAACGTGAAGAAAATACATTGAAGTCAATGGGGTTTCAAAAGTGACGAATAATCGTGTCCACCTTCTGTAGTTTTCGGTCGCTTTCAGGATTTTTCCTTGCTCACCAATGAGAAAAGAATGTTCTCTGTGGGAGCTTCTGACAAATTAAGATCCCTTAGAAATCAGTCGAAAACGCATAATGACGGTGCATGCACCAAAGTAACAAATACGTATAATTACAAGCTTCAAGTCGGGCTGTAAAATTACGAGTTCAAATAGAATTACTTATTGACAGGCGTCTTCTTTGCCTACTTGTACCTTTTCATTAAACGTGTGCTAATCAGGATTCTAAATTGTATATACATGTTATTTTGCTTTGTGTTCTCAAGCAGTAGTCTCATTGTTTACATACCAAATTCCTCTGGCATGAATATTGACAAAATATTGTGGACACCATGGGGAAATTTTGAACTTTAGACATGCACATGAACAATGGGGCTATTGTTTGAGAAAAAAAGTTCTATGGAATTTAGAACCCAGAGCCCACTTTCTAAATGTGCATTAAATATGAAAGGTTTCGTGTAGCTAACCAGTTCGCAACCAATCAAGTTATAATACAATTTTGAAGGTTTGAAAGTTTCGCTTTTCGAGTCCATAATGAGTCTGTGAGGGAGGAACGTCATACCCTCACAACCATAAAAAAATAATGTTAGCCATATCAATGTGCATTGAAGTAAGGAAAAAGACACAAAACTTTGGATTCATTCACTGAAATGAGTCTATGCAGTTTTCTACTGTTTAGACTGATTCCTCTAAATCAGTGCGTACGAGGGTGGGTCAAAAAGTTCTGTCGTAGGTGATATAACTTTGTTAATAGACATGATAGGTTGCTGCATTATACCTTGAATAAAAGGGCTACATTTCTCCTTTATAATGATGCCAAAATAATGCACGAAAGAAATAATTAGTTCAAAATAGACGCCTTGAAAGACACCTGGGGTAAATTCACTGGCACGTTTTCTTGAATTTGTGAATATTTTTGTGCGCGTTTTATGCGTTATATCTTTATTACTGCCTATCAAATTTTCTCAAACTTTACAGTGATAAATAATAGTATATTTAGCAAAGCAATGTGTCAAAAATTACCGTTATTGATGTTATACTGACTTTATAATAAAGCATCATATATGGCATCATTACTATAGGTACCTTTATAGAATTTCTGGTACCACTGAACCGTTATATTCGCTTGCTTTTTTATGAGTTTACTATAGAACACACTAGGATGAAAGAATAAAATTGTTAAATGTATTTACAGCTCCCTGTTCTCCCGGCCTGGTCTACGTGTAGATGTCAATAATGCCCTTCGAATTTTAACTGTAATTTTTATGTATGTACAACAAGCCAAATTCAATATTTCATTTTGCAATAACTCAAGTAAATTCAGTTGAATGATTTTGATTCTTGCAGAATATATTTATCTTTGTTTGAAAATATATTGCATTGACTGTATTTTTTCGAAGTCGTTTTTCTTTAAAGTATTGCATATTTTCTTTAAACTATGCCAGTATGTGAGAGTCACGTCTTTTAGAGCGATATATTTGATTACATTGACAAAGCAACACATAATGTTTGCCACATGTTATAGCCAGAAAATGGTCTTTCAGATATGGTTCTTTAAAATAATTATGTTTAAGCCCCCAGTAATTTAATATTACTGATCGTTCCAAGGCGATACTTCTGTTGTGGTTCTAATTGTTTTGTGTTTTGGAGTCGAATGTTTGTGCTGTTTGAGACTTATGTACGTTTTCATATTTTAAAATGCTGCTCACTCGGCTTACGATATGTTTTCTATAAGTACCTGAGTGTCATTTTAGTTTTTTCCCACCCCTTGGTTTATGTTGTGGGAATTTGTTTCTCATTGTGCCATTTCCTGATCATTGGCTTCTTGTACGTTACTGAGAAAGAAAGGGAGTGACATACTTTTTTGACCGATGCTCGTACAATGTTTGGTAAAATTAGCGGCACAGCGTGGAATTATCGACCAAACCGTTATATTTTTTTCACTTAATCAGAATTACCCTATTGCATCAGACCAACAGTTTTCCGAATCGTGCACAGCCTTACATGTACATGTATAATAGCCATCACCTATGTCAGTAAAATAGCAATGACCTGGAACTGGTGCAACCATGAACCAACGTTCCATCCTTAAAACCGCCATGTGAAAAATCTAAATAGACAATATGGTACTTATACAAAGAGCTGAGTGAACAGTTATTTCCCATGAGGTGGCAGCTCAGTTTCCCGAACTAAGCTAAATATATATATACAGTCAGCATAATTATTCGCCACCTTTGGAAAACTCCACAGGCTTACATGTATTTTCATGTTTGCAAGAAACAATATTCTGCTTCTCCTTGCCACATTCGTTTTATGTATTTGGTGCCATTTGAAAGGTAAATGAATAAAGCAATTAACAAGATAATTCCATTTAATTCCATGCATGTGTTTTAAAGCTACATTTTTTTTTTTTACATTTAATTTTTTCCGGCACTTTTTGGAAAAACGTCATCATTGACGTCAATGGGAAAGTGGCTTTTTCAAAATTACCTAAAAATTTAAACTGCTGTATACATGTATACAAAATGCAATGTTGAAACTTCACCAAATATTAAACATTTGTTTATCGCTTTATTTATTTAACTTTCAAATGACATCACAATTGTGAATAAATGTTGACCAGAAGAGGCAGAATATTTTTCTTGCAAACATGAAAATACATGTAAGTCTATGGAGTTTTCCAAAGGTCGTGAATAATAATGTCCACTGAATGTAAATACGCACGTAAAAGGCGCACATAAAAGGCGCATTAAACACAAAACGTCAACACTTAAACACCTAAACATAAAACAAATTTAACTTCAACAGAAGTATCGCCTTGGAGCGGTCAGTTTTATCAAATTACTGCTGGGGGTCTATGGGCTTTAACCATTATGCTATTTCACCAGTCACGTTTGAAATTAATGAATGTAACACTTCAGCAGCGATAATTTGAGCCGCCGCACCAGAAAACCAACAATCTGCCTGTGCGGAAACAAAAACGCAGATCAGCTGTGCAGTAACTGCACAGCTGATCAGCGCCTTTGTTTTCGCTACAAGGATAGTACAACTGTTTTTCTAGCGATAAAATACAAAATTTCAAGCTTCTGGCCTAGCCATCCTCTGTGCTTGTACAGCTCCGTTTGTGTAAGACCTGGTCGGAAATCATAGTGTTGGTTTTCTCATGACGCGGCTCATTCGCATCCGAGATCATGTTAAGGAAGTTTATTCAAGCCGTGCCACGAGATAACCTGGCTTCTCGGTTTCCGACTAGGTGTGATATTAATTAATGGCTATATAGTCTCGGGAGCCAGGAGCTTGAAATTTCGAAGCTAAGACGAGGAATGGTAGTGAAATCATGAAAGACGTAAATTAGGCGAGCACTTTCTGTCTTTATTTTCGAATACGTATAAAGTAGGGGTTTTCATGATGTGGCTTAACCATTAAATTTATCAAATTCAAGATGATAGTTAGGATAAACTGTACATGCATTTTATATAGATAGATCCGGTATACGGAGTAAGCAAACTAAAGAAACACAACTGAGAAAGAATCCATCCTAGTTCTGTGTGAAATCATTTTGATCATATTTCATCTTCTTATATGTGTGGGGCATATGCGTCGGGTGAACGTACCAAAAGCAATCCAATAGGTGCAAATTTGGGGATAATTTTTAATTATTTAGCAAAAAGTTAGCGTAGTTACTGTGATTTGATACATGTATCAACTTAAACACAAAAGAAACGCGACACTGAAAAATTGATTAACCCAAAAATAAATATTTATATACCGATAGCCCTGTTACTCATCTTTTCTTACAACATAATATGAAAATTAGAATACCGTGATTCACGGTTGTCGAGATGCAGACGCTTACATAAAGGAAATATATTTACTTTTTTTGGGTGAATAACAAATATATTTCATCGATTGTGTTGAAATCAGAATTTTCGATGTCTCAACACAAAAATGAAATATACGTATTTGGCATTTACCGAAATAAAAGTAAAATGTTTTCTTTTTTTATACAATGCATGGGCATTCTCCCATAGAAAAAAGCAAAAACAAGCAATTCTTGAACACACAAATAATTTTGATGCCAAATTGTTCCTTACGTCCTTTCTTTTTTGTATGTTTGTTGATTGTATGTATTATGTTTTGAGGGCCCCAAGGAAGATTGGTGCAAAACCAATTGGGTTACCCTCTTTAAATAAAGTATTTACTTACTTACTTACTTACTTACTTACTTAGAAAATGTATACCCACACTTTATGTTTTCATTCACGAATAACGGACTTATACAGGCTTTTGAATTTCTGAAAAGAAGCACACTTGAATGCAAACTTCAGAAATGAAAATATCGGCTGATGATCAATCACGGGTGACAATATCGATTTATTCATTTTTGATATACATTAATTAAGCCCTTTTACATTATAGACTACGCGAAAAAAATCTATCAAAATGACGACTGTTTTCGAAGGCAAGGGAGAAGACAAAATCAAGTAAAAAAGATTTCTTCATGTGTTTTTGTCTTCATTAACTTTCGTTTTATCTGCGAGGCGACTGTATTTTTGACGTTATAAAATGAGAATATAATGCTCCTGACCATGTCCTTCAATGCATGATGTACGGCTGTCGGGAAACAAACTCCGTGTAAGCTAACATTGGCACACACAACGGTGACGTCACAGAGAATTTTAACAGTTCGGCTAAACCTGAGTTCCGAAAATTTGTGGTGCCGTTTGCTTAAGTTATTTGTGAAACATTTTTAATATCCTATCATATGCCGCACACATTTTTGGTCGAATAACAGTAAAAACTTTCATAATTCATCATCCAGTCTCTGAGAACAATTCTGAACTTTAAAGTTTCCGAAGTGTTCTAAATGTTGACAATTGTTTCAAAGAAAGAGAATACTGCTAGTTAGTGATAATAATATGCCGCATATGATAGGATATGTGTAAAACAATTTTCTTTAAAATGAAAATAGCAACGCGCGATTTCCGAAATTATGTGCACTACGAACGCGCGCTCTTTCGTATGACGTATACACATATGATATCATACACGGACTTTGTTTCCCGACACTGATGTACATGTACAGGAAAATTGGGACAAATTTTACGTCTCCATTATAACGAAGCAGCATAAACATACATGTATCATCCTTCGCGCAAAACGTCTGCCACCAAGCTGCATCAGGAAAACATATCCGTGAAATACATACCCCTGATACCCCCACTTTTATATAGTAAAACTGGGGTTTGCAGGGGTATACCTATTTTTCTTATTTTTGATCCAAAACATAGACTGTGGGTACTAACGTGTACCCACAATCAATGTTTTAGCACAATGGTTAAAACTATCAAATATTTTCCAATGAAATTTACAATGTTACTTTTGAAAAAATTCTCTGTATATTGCATGGGCAAGTTTTCGTAATGTGGCTTCCTGTCGCAAATCAGGAAAACACACTTTTGCATGATGCGTCAAAGTAAAGAATCACGATGAAGGAAGTTTGCTTAACATGTTTCAGAAGATAGTTACATACTTAAGATGAATCTTAATGAAATGTGTCTGCTGGGATTTATACCATTCCAATATGTTTTATCAGAAGGTACGTGTATCATATCTAGAATGATTTGTCATAATGCTTTTGGTTTAGAGATTATATTTCTATGCGCTCCGAAAGGTGGACCGGTTCGACGGCTTTGTTTGAAGATAAGAATCCGGCATGATTGTATCCGTAAATGCTATTTGTATTGCACTTGAGGCTAAAATCAACATTTTTGTATTTTCATTTTTCTTAGTTTATAATAATTTAAGACCACGTATGGTTATATTCCAGTGATAATTCTTTTGGTTCGCATGTGTTTCCAAATTTCACTACTGTAGGCTTATGCTATTGCTTCAAAAATAAGACCCTTGTTCACGAAACGTGTATGCAGATTGCGTGCAGACGTCATCATCAATACTTTTCAGCATTTACGGGGGTCGTCAAATAAGTTCCGACAATGGTCTCACATGAAATACTGTTAAGCTAGCAGCAATCGCATTTGTGATGTGATACTTGTTCGCGTATTCCTGGTCAACCCCTTGTATATAGGCATATCTCAATGAAAATAGGGTGTCATCATGTCCATAGGCTATTGATAAGTGGGAGCGCGGTGGGCTGGTGGTAGAAAATCGAAGTCCTAATATGCGCATGACACATTAACTCCCTATAATACTAATTAATACCAAGGAAGCGGCGACTCTGTCTCGACATGGCTGAAAACTGTTTACTTTGACTATTAACCTGAAAACAAACAAGCAATAATATAGAAAAAAATGAACAAATAATTCCAATGTTCTTTTTTACTAATTTTCAGACTGCATCACAGAAGGGAACAAAACATCAGTTTTTGTGAAAACATCTGATGCTATCGTTTTTCACTTTAAACAACGCTATTATACCAATGCAACAATCAAGATGGAGAGAATACGAAATGAGACGAGGGAACAAATCTGCAGTTTCGATATGGTACATTCCCACCTATACATGGATCCTGTTCGTCACCACAATATCATAATCGTACAATTTTTACTAATCAAGACTATCATGGTTTTTTAAGGTTTCAAAGTTCAATTAAAATTTCAAAAGCAGTGAAAGCCGACAATGGCACCTACATTATTTCAAGCGATCGCCCTTCGGTATTGATGCCATTTAAGTGCTTTACAGTATTTATTCTTGGTAAGTAAAGATTATATAATGTGAAGTAAATGTACTTCTTATGAACACACGCGCGCTGTGCAGGTGGGTGGAGGAGAGTGCAAAGTGACAGCAGTTCTAATTAGTTTATAACTGGCATATCCTTTTCACACAAAACTGCTGAACGTTTCAGTGAGTCCTGTCTAAAAGGTCAACTTGACGTTTATTTCGGTGTCACCAAAATTGCTCCTAAACTAAGCAGTATAACATTATAAAATAAAACAACATTAACATGAATGCTCTTGAATGTATATTCTCGAAAGAGAAGAAATTGGAAATAGTAAAAGAAAGACTACTAGGTACAAAAGAAGTATTACTGTATAACGAGACACGGTTATTTCCGAAAAGACGACCAAGTGCCCAGTTACGTCCCCCATCAGTCGTGACCGAGCCCAAATGATTTGTAAAAAGAAAATTACTTTCAGGAAAACCGGACACAGAAATAGAAGTATTTCCATCTATGGTAGAAGAGGGTGGAACGGTAAAGTTCAGGTGCACTTCCACATCTACCACCATTCCTAGCACACATAACCTAACCCTTCAAACGTCATGGCTTGTAGACAATACGTCGGTGGATGGTGTTGGACGGTTTCAAACTGATGGAAAGGACTTAATTATCCATTGCGTATCTAGAATGGATAAGAATCGTACAGTAAGCTGCAAGGCCATGGAAGAGAGGGGTCTCACGGCATTTGCAGATACAATTTTGCCAGTTACATGTAAGTTCTGTTTTGCCTTGAACTTTGAAATATACAGCTCCGTTTCATAAGTTAAGCACATAGCGATTTGTTTTTGATAAATTATGACATACCAGTATCCAAACTTGAAACTACGCAAAATTTTACTGCGCTAATGCAGATATAAATGGACTGCGACCAGTCAATCGTGATGCATATCTGCATACACCCAATAAAATTTTGCGAGTCAAGTATTGGTATTGGTATGTCATAACTTTTGAAACAAATCGCCACTGTACTAAACTCATCTAACGGACATGTACAATAAAAAGGTAGGCAAAGATCAAGAAAAGGCGCACTCAGAAAAAGATTCTCACTCCAAAAACCGAGATTGGAAAAAACTAAATTAACAATCATGTACTTATACCATAAAACATATCGTAGGCCGAATGGGCAGCTATTGTCCCAATAGGTGGCCACTCAGTTACCTAAACTAAAAAATATGCGCCAACAGCACAAAAAAAATTAAACACTAAGACATAAAACGAAAGAACCACCACAGACGTATCGCCTTGGAACGATCAGTAATATAAAATCACTGGCGGGCTTAAATCGATTTTACATGGCCATAACCTCACCCTCAGCTTCTGCAGTGGTTCATAACATTTAGTTTGTTCTTCGGTCCTCATGGTGAATCTCTTTCTGGTCAAATAAAGGCTATCACTTTAAGAGTATGTATTCATTATATTTTCTAAGTTCAGCTTTCTTTAGGCACCGGTTATTTTTCAACACACTAACTTGTACTCGTATATTTTTGTTATATCCGGCAAAAGAAATTTCACATAAAAAGCAAATTTTAGCTTTTATTGGTCACACAGGGGGTCCAGATCCCGTCCCCGAACTCCGACCCACCAAAATATTTTACAATCTCGAGCCCGGTACACTTCTACCACATATCAACTGCTCATCCGATTGCAACCCACCATGTGAAATGCGATGGGAGAAAATTGGTAGCCAGAGGACATTGTCGACAAACGGAACTTTGTCTTTGGGCAAGTTGGATAGAAAATCATCGGGTGAATATGTATGCATCGCCACAAGAAATCAGACCAGCAGAACAGGAAGAATCTCGATCATCGTTTTTGTGAATGAAGGTTCTGTATGCTTTTATTATGCGTAATGCAATTTAACGTCTGCGTGTTTAATAACAATAGGCAATATAGCCTGTTTACTGTAAAACGGCATGCAAAAGTTTCATTTTAGTAAACATTTGTTAAAATCGAGAACTGCTTATTACGTAGACTGTTAGGAAAGTTAAAGAGAAAATGAAATGCAATCAAAATGCATATGATTGCTTTTGCAAACACATTTCATGAGCAAATAAATGATTTTTATGAAAATTTTACCAAAATTATTTTTTCCACAGTATTTTCCGTGTACCTCCTCAACCGGGTGCGGGGCAGGGGTCAACGTCTCAGTGGCGTTACTTGACGTTTAACGCCTTCAGTGCGACAAGTTCATCCGATATTTCCCATAATTCAGAAAAAGAGTAATTTCCGAGTTTTTACCCATAAGATCCATGGATATCAGTATTTTTTTATATCGCGGGGAGAATGTCGGATGGGTACCCTTCCGCATATATATCATCCCAGGTGATATTCTGAACATGTTAAAATCGCCTATTCCATTTGTAAAAAATAAGACCGACAGGCTGGTGGCTTTTTGTTATTGTTTATAGCATTTCCATAGTATCTATGGGTGATTCCTCTATTAAAACACGCAATTTTACGATTGTCCGCTATTTTCCTACGTCAAATTATGCCATTTTTTTCAAACTGATTTTTTTTCGGACTGCTTCTAAAATTGTCTTTACAGAAATCAAACTATACTGCCACCAAGTCTTAAACTTACAAAAAATGACATCGATATTGCGTGATTTCAGAATAAAAAAAAAAGGTTTGGCCGTTATAGTATACTAAAGCGTCGTTTCCCAAGCTAAAACACAATGTAAAAATCGTCAAATTCTATCACGATTTGATATTTGCCCCACGTAGCTCTACCATCAAGTGGAAAACTAGTCATATCAAGCGCGTTACTATTTCAAATTGAATTAAATTGTTCAAATAAACTCATAAGATATTGCTGCTTGTATTTATAGAGAAAAAAAAACTTTCACAAAATCCCTTACTTTTTCTGTTAGCTAAGGTGTCTACGAACTTTCCTGTCAAACCTCGTAGAATCATATAGTAGTCATAACAGGGTCCGAGGCTACAAAATATTTGTACAGAGCTAAAATGAGTTAGCAACGTAGCCCGCTCATAAAATAGAAATAGTCGTGGTTGATGAAATTTTCAGGTACTGTTACAACCAAACGTTACTTCCCTTTGAAATATAAGGCAGCTATGATATAAGTAAATATAGAAAAACTAGAAACATATTATTTGCCCAGACAAGTATGATTATTTTTAAAATGTATTATTTACAGCAATTATTACATTATCAGAAGGAAACAAACAATAATAACTATGTACCTTTGTCACATATATCATAAGTTTTTTATCCAAAAGACGGCTAATAAGTGTTTTTAAATTGAATTTACAATTGCTTGAATGTGAACTATGCATATAGCAGAACATCCAGCTATTAAAACTGTTATAAAACAAAACAAGTACTGGTTTGCCCAGGAAAAAAAAGAATAAAAAGAAACATTAGCTAAATAACATTTTAACTTTAATGAACAGGATAGATTTCAGTTTCCAAAAAGTTGGGCATAATAAAAGATAACGCGAGTTCTGTTAGACATTTGTATAGAAAATGTTTAATGACGCCCAATTTATTTCAGGCACACCTATTACTGCGCAAAATCATGTTCTGGTTATAGTAGTAGGTGGGGCACTAGGGGCAGCTTTGCTAGCAGCATCTGTCTTCGTCGTTGTTCTCGTAAGAAGGATCGGATGTGGTGCTGTTTTCACATGTTCGAAAGGTATATTTCTATTTTTTCATCGCTATTCATTTTGATGTTGAAAATACATGTAATGCAATTTACTCCGCGAACTGTGTAAAACGTGTGTATGCCTCCGCGATATGTGTAAAAGGTGTCTAGATCTATGCCTCCGCGAAATGTGTAAAATGTAGAATTAGCCTCATCCGCACGGTATATATGATCGATCCAGAAATATCTGTTTCAGACTTGTCAAAAATGTATCACTTGTATAAAAATACTGATGTTCTATACGATAATGATTATATGTAAATTAAACTGTAAGTCACCTAGTGATTGGCTTTTTTTTCAGTATATTGATTGGCTTTCTTAACATGAAATTATAGTTTATGTATATTCAGAGTTTCTCAAACGCGATTGATACTTTTTATGTTTGTTTATCTATTTAGTGCGTATGTCATTTGTTCCGATTCTAGCAGCGCCAAAAAGTGAAAATAGGGCAGCTGAAGTGGAACTTCGAAGCACGTAAGGACTTTGTTTTGTATTTAAGTATTTTGCCACGTACCTGTGTTTCAAACCGTCTTGTTGCAGAATAAGGAAAGTATCTACGGTCCTTAAACTATCCTCACATTATCTTTCAGAAACTGCCTTGTTTTCAGAATTACCCTTTTCTGAAACACTGCATGAAAATTCTGTAGAGAATTTTGGAATGCAAAACGGGGGGCATAATCATAGTTTTCTTGGAATGTTTCAGAAAAAGAGTAATTTTGAAACAAAAATAGTTTCAAGGAGACGGTTTAAGGAAACTCAATAATACATGTAGGTACGGAGAAAGAAAGGAATAATTTAATATTCAGAGAATGTGCAGCTTTTTTTCCCTTTCAATGGGTACATATATACAATTACAAACAGCGTAAACCCGACTATACAACTGCCTGTCTATCAAGAGACCCAGCTCATACATTAGCAAAGCTTTACATTCAGGCGAGTGTTGTTAAAATAGCTCTGACTCATTGCTGCAGTTTTTATTGTTTTTGTTCTGATTTCGTTTTAAATAGAAGTGCCGCCAACTACGAGGAACTGAACCAAAGAAATAACGCTACACCGACATATGATGAATTAAATTTAGGTAAAGATTTTCTTTGTTCTCTTCTTTTAATTATCTTTATTTTATTTTCTCTTTAAGACCAACAATCGCTCACCTGAGAATCAAAAGGTTAAAAACAAAACATAAATGAATGAATAGATAAATAAAAACAAGTAACTAAAAGTCGAAATCTTGATTTTAGACACTAAAGGTCGACCAGTTTTGTACATAGTACAATGAAACTGAAGAACCAATCAAAACTAAAGTTAATACGCACGGTTACACCGTATTAGTGGCAATCGCGAACAACCTATTTGATAAACAAACAATGAGAGTTTAGAACGTAAACTGAACGTTCATGATTGCCAACAAGTGCTTTTTGGCAAACAAAAACGATTTTTGGGGAGTCGGGAACGCAGTTTTGTTGAATATCGTACGTTCCACATTGCTGCAAATACAGTGTGGTTCAAAATATGACGTCGATGTCGCATCGACGTTGATATTACGTCATTTTTTACGTCATGTGCCCGCTGGGAAGCTTGTGAAATGTCGGCTCAGGTGATCTAATTAAAATAATAATTCATACGTTTACTTGAGCAGGTGTAGGAACCACAGGATGCGAGAGCGTTTCCATGGCAACGGGGACAACAACAGGAACAGAAGTATACGAGAATACAAGAAAAATTGAGAAAAAGTGAAACATTCTTTAAACAATGTAAAATAACGAAATTCTCTCTGGCTCATGATGCCATCGCTAACGAGGTATTTTACAATAAACTATGGTCCAGCCACTTTTTTCAATGACTCGTATGATGCTGAATACTGCTTTTAAACGTGTATTTTAGATGATTGTGCGTGGTTCGTTTTACCACCGAAACGATGGATTCTTTGGAGGAAAAATGTGAGGGTATGACATCATTCCCGAACTGCCATGAAACAATAGATATTGTTGATCAGCCTATTTTCATGCAAAGCTGAGATAAAGATGAATATAGTATATATCTCTGTGCAAAGTAAAGTAAGAAAGTTGTCAAACTATTTTCGATTTACTTAATGAAATCATATTGATTAATTTCCGGATGTAAAAACTACGCCATCTGATATAAATAAGTATTTTTAGTTTTGGTCACGTGACTAGCCAAACAAAATGGCGGCCACCATAGGCAGCGGCAGCCATTGCAAATTGTAAAAATGATCATATTTTTAAAACCACCAGACCGATTTTCATAAATATGGTGTCAAAATGTTTGTCTTGTTTATCACTTTCTTCTGAAATGAAGGTTACATGTTTGTGAATGTTTTCTGTTAATCATATCTAGTTTTTCTTGTTTATACAACAAAGCGCCGGTTTTAAAACTATCATGATTACATACATATATTATGTAGATATCCTAACTTGTCGTATAGTGTAGAAAATACGTTTTTTCTGCTCAGTATGAAATACTTATTTCTGTTATCATATCGATAAGTGTGTATAATGTATGATTGTTTCATGAGTCTAATAATGATAATAGTGCAGTTTCATATTATTGCTTTGGGAAACGGATAGTCTTAAAGACCTATGTCCATGTCTATTGAGGGTCATTAGATAAGGGACAG
The DNA here is from genome assembly GCA_964017185.1 of Rugalucina vietnamica. NCBI lineage: Eukaryota > Metazoa > Mollusca > Bivalvia > Lucinida > Lucinidae > Rugalucina > Rugalucina vietnamica. The sequence goes on along the minus strand of OZ024884.1, from coordinate 26,908,927 downwards.
GGCATTAGAAAACCTATTGCCCTGACTATGACTCAGAATACAGGTAGGGGCCAAAACAGGAAAAAATCAATATTGATTGCAGAGGGAGGCAGTTTTATTGCACAGGTTATCAGGGACCTTAAAATCAATAAACAGTGGAACTACAGGTATTATCCTCTAGGGGCCTCTTTATGACCCCCTGCAGAGCTGTGATAATTACCTCATTATGACAGTCCTTTGACCATATTGCACCATTAGGGGTCATTAACCGAATAAACAGTGGTACCACTTTTAGCTTCTTCAGAAGTAGGTCTTTAAATGACTTACTTCCGAATCCTTTTTGTATGTAGAACCTGTATCATTGTCATCCTGGTTATTGTTGTATTGTCCAAACCTGGTTATTGTTGTATTGTCCAAAATATTCACCTGGTCTTGAACTTTATGCTTTGCATAAATCAAATTGCTTTGACGCATTATAATTTATCATCATGATTGATTCGTGCACTTTCATTAAGACTCGATAAAGCACGTGAAGAATGTGTACCCCATATTGAAACCATTTTGCTTCATTATACATGTACATCGCAAGAGCCATAGCTTAGTAATTAGGGCACCGGGTTTGTAACGCGGGGGTCCCTGATTCCCATAGAAGGAGAAAAAAGTTTGTTGTTTTGTTTTTAATGAAATAAAATACGCGTTTTGTTTTATCAAAGACAATTTTGTTTCTTGCTTTCTTGCTTTTTTATGTGCCATGTCATGCAACATACTGATGGATTTTCAAACACAACCATATCGACAATATGTCTAAGCAGGAGTCACACCATTTTCTATCTTCCAAAGCAATGGAAATTATTTTCAACGTTTCTTATACATTCGAGAAAGAACAGACGCAAATTTGATACAAAAACAAACACAAATAATTAAATACGAATGGGAATGAAAGCGTACATAAGAAAAAATGCGTTTCTCATGGGACTCGAACCACTGACAGTACGATTTTAAGTTGTAAAATATTAAAATGTTAAGCTGAGATCTGCATGCTCTACAATTTGAGCTATGCGCTGCTGTTAAAGTTATTTGACATTGTCTTTTTAAGACCTTATATACTGGTGAATTTACCTTGCTTACTAGTACTAACAATCACGAAGATCATACGAACAATCACTTAGTGTTCCGAAGATATACATGTACGAATTTAGAATTACAACGAACTTTGATTATATACTAATAGAGTTCATCCAACGTCAGGTAAATATTGTTGGACAATACTAGTGAGATGTCAATTACATATACTTCGTCTCCGTTACTTCACCGATATTAACGTTGTGTAACGGCGAAACCTATTTCCCCTATCTATCATAGTGTTCCGTCGCGTCACTATCATGTTTAAGAAAAGGCCTGTACACACTGGTGGCACAAAACAATCCACTCTTTCTTTACATTTTTAAAGATATACTTCGGGTATGGGTAAAACTGTAAATAACTAAGAATTCTTTGCGACAGAATATTACGACTGGCCTGTAGGCCCATGCATTTTTTCTGAAATACACTTTAGATTTTGTTTTATGAAGTCATTAAAAGCACATTTATTGAAAGACCTTCGTAACGTTACATCTATTACTGTTACAAGTTTCTTGACTGTAAAATTTAATTACAAAGTTCAGATAGAACCGCTTCTTAAGGCCAGTTATTTCCATTACACATGGAATCATGCGGATTCTAAATTACAAATATATATTAAAATGATATTTTTCTCAGACGGTAGTCCCATTATTTACATGCAGATCCAAAGTTCCCAATTCCTCTGGTGTGTCCACAATGTTTTTGTCAATATACGCAAAATATACAATAACAAACGCCAAAATAACAGATGTTACAGCTATTCCAATTATGCTCAGCCATTTTGACAAATTTCCCTCATGCTTCGCACTCTTCAAATCGCCTTTTCTGGAGCTGACGAGGGACAGAAGTGAGAAAATGATGGCGATCGATCCAAACAATGGATTGAATGGCGTGACCTGAAGTTGAAGATGAAAGAATGAATCAGTACATGTATATGGCGGATAATTTGAATGAAGATGGCAAAAATCAGTTTTATGCAAAGAAAAAATAAATTGAACAAACTGCTGAATTCGTAAGGTGGGTGTAAATATGATGTGCAAAATTATTTTAATTTTCTCACGTCTGTGAAATAACCATTTTGCATATTGTTTCCTGCGTAATTAAAATGGTTGCCAGTTCAGAGATATGGTTTTAAGCATGGTGACAAGAAGTGGATGAGAAAAATCATGATGGCTTCAACAAGGTCATCTCGTTTTCAGATAACTGAAGTCATCTTCGGCAGAACCTCGGATGAGACTTTGAATAATTTGATAACTTGTCTCGGCCTCATCCCCCATTTACAGAGACCATTTTATTCTTCGCGTGTAACTTACAAGGATAGCAAATCCAAGATAATTTGGCGGCTTAGATGCCCTGCAGTGAGAGATACTTCTTCCATCCGAAGACGGTTGTTTATGTAGCAACCGCTCATGTCCTGTTTCACTGGGGCGTGATGTAGAACTTTCACAAACCGAGCTGTTGCGGTCATCAACGATGGTCACGTGGGTGCTGTCATCCGGTTCGACATGCGCAGGCATGACTGTGCCCATTATGACGTCAGGCTAACTGCAAAATATATTCAGTAAATTATGGCTATCACTTCTTAACTTCTCTTTTTACTTAAACCTATTATAAGTGTGCATTTATGAAACAGTGGGTAAAAAGGTTTACAGACAATAGTGAACCAGACTCATGACTACCGAATAAAACGATTGAAAGTCCTCACAGTCTGTGGTTGAAACGAACAATGCTTAACAATGACGCGAAATGTGACAATCATCACGGCGAAGCGAGGAATTGTGAACATTCGCCTCACCCGTACTGTATTTCAAATTGCATTCTACTGCTACTGAAATTAGCGAAATTTCATTACATGCATCGCAAGAGAATAAATCGTAGTAGGTCTAATTGTTGTCATGGCAACGGAGAGAGGAAGGACTCATTAGGGAATAATCTGTCACTCTCAGCAAGTAATAAAGCGAACTAAGGTGTAAAACCATACCTCTGATAATGATTTTTTCGCAGATAATTTTTGTCAGTAGGGTATTATGAAATATTATTTTCTTGTCAGGATATTTAATACATTATCCCCCAGTCATTAGTCATTTGATTGCGGGGACACAGCGGGGCTAAATTGCCAGGTGTAACCTCTGATGAGTCCCGGCAGTGCCGGGGATGTACCGGTGTTTTAATTTCCCGCCAATAAACGGTCGCATTAATTCAAATTAGATATTAATTGTAGTTTTAACATTTAATTACTTTTATGGCCCATATTTAATTTGCAAATGTACCTGTACATTTACATGCCGAAATTCAATCCCCTCTCATATTTCAGTCGTTCCTCATTATTATCAGCCTCCGTGAAGCCATGGCTTTAAGCAGGGATTTTACCACAAATCTGGCCCCGCCGTGCCGGGCTTTTACCAGGGCTTTAAAAATTGAAAAGTTAAACGCCCCGCTTTTCCCCGGCCCAAGGGGAGCCGGGGATACAAATGACTGGTGCATTAATTGCCCTCATAGGACATGCAATCATTTTGAAAATCGGTCAGCAGATAAAATTTTATGACCAACGCAAAATTTGAATAGGGAGATTGCATTGCAAAGGGAGATAATCCATGATCATGAAAATGCATGAAAAGCTTTTGTTTGTTATGTCATTTTATACTTACTTTGAGCGATCATAATAACATACTCAGATACTAAGCTATGATTATATTTTTGTGTGTGTGAAATTATTTACCTCCTTTCCAGAACTTTTTGTACAGTTACCCCAAGTCAATAAGATATAATGGTTTGATCCAACATTCAAAGGGAGATAGTATGGACTATATTGCGCAATTTCGGGTAATGAACCCTCATCAGTAGCCCTTTTTAAACCGGCAAAGAACACCAAACTATTGTACTGCAATTTCGAAAATTTACACGGGAAGTCTATATCAAAGACGCATTCCTAAACGAGTTAAACATTGCTTTTGAACACACTGAATATCTTTACTGATATAATCTGCACTATGGATGATGTACGGGAATACTTTTAGGGCCGCCACACGGCACAAAACCAGCTGCAGTAATAGCAAATAAAATATATAGGTTTGATCCTTTGGAAGCTGACCAGGTCACTCAACCGACTTTCAAACTTTTGCTGCGTATTTTGCGACAAAGTAAGTGCTCATCCAATAAGAGCTGTCGCAGGACAGCGTAGCTCGCCTGACTTGTGCTTTGTCACTAAATCTATTAAAATCTATCACCCATGACCTTGATCTCAAGGTCTCTCAGGTGGGCCGTGATGGTACAGCATAAAACTTCGGAGCAATACATGCAAAATATCAACTTGATCCATCTACATATTCAAGAGATATAGACTTATAAAAATTTTAACCCAAAATTTCCGTTAATTTAAGTCCGTGACCTTGACCTAAAGGTCACTCAGGTGGGTCATGATGGAACCAATATCTATCAACATGCAAAGTATCAACTTGATCCATCTACATATTCAAAAGATACATGTACCTTACAAACTACAAAAACTTTAACCAAAAACTTTAACACAAAAATTCTAAGTCCGTGACCTTGACCAAAAGGTCACTTAGGTGGGTCGTGATGGTACAGCATAAAATTTCAGACCAATATATCTATCAATATACAAAGTATCAACTTGATCCATCTATACATTCAAGAGATATAGACTTACAAAAACTTTAACCTAAAACTTAAACACAAAATTTCTAAGTGACCTTGACCTCAAGGTCACTCGCGTGGGTCATGATAGTACAGAATAAAACTCCAGACCAATATCTACCAACATGCAAAGTATCAACATAATCCATCTACATGTTCAAGAGATATAGACTTATAAAAACTTTAACGAAAAACTTTAACATTAGAGCAACGCCGACGCCGACGCTAACGCTAACGCCGACGCCGGGGTGACTGCAATAGCTCTTCCTGTACTTTTGTACAGGCGAGCTTAAAATGATACACAATGTATTTCCTAGATCCGTTACAGAAATGCAAATATTTGCGAAATACCATTAACAGCCACGAGGGGTTAATGGCAAAGTAAGTTGACCTGGAACTGGTGTAAGTAGAACCAAAGTCCCGCCTTAGAACCGTGGTGGGGGAAACAAATTGACAATAAATAGAACAAACCGTAAGCCGAGTGACCAGGTATTTCCCTAAATGTGGCCATTCAGTTACCAGACTTACATGAAGCTAAAAATAGAGATACGCACTAAAAGTCGCAAAGAGCGAAAAAAGAAAAAGAACAAGTAGCCCAAGGGCAACGATCGCTCACCTGAGAGTCAACAAGTACAGTCACTGGACCAAGTTTTTTTTACCATATATGGGTATGACGGCCATCTTGGTCATGTGATCCGGATTTAACGATCAGACTTTTGTTACCATACCCATGGATGCTCCACATATGTAACATAAAATCCAATACAAATAAATATCAAAGGAGTCGGGCCTATATTTTCGTACTCAAGAAGGAGGTGGAATGAAAACTGTACTGTAACTTCTTAATTTTGGAAGTTACAGTACGGAGCTGTCAACTAGTGGTCTGTCATACTACAAGTTAGTTAAAGACCTCGTAGAACAAATAAGTAAAAACAGCTCGTCTTCGACTCGCTTTATTTTACTTATTTTTTCTACTCGGTATTTTAACTCTAACTTGGTATCTATATCTACACGGTTTGCTTCATCCCGTTTCTCCGTGAACTTAACCGTTCTGTATGTTACAATCGGTCCAGAGATGTCATGAACGTTAAACAGCTAAACACAATAGTATCGTTTTCTATATAAGATTGTGAGTATTTGTCAGTAAAATGTATGTCGCTCAAAAATGCAATTCCGTTTAGACAAAGAAATAATTAGAGAATACTAGAATTGTACAAATCTATAACCATGTTCGTTTCTTGGAAACTGAAAATTTAATAATGTTTTATTTGTTCCAATTCCAACAGCGTCTGAAAGTGAAAATGTAGCAACTGATGTGGAACTTCAAAACACGTAAGGATGTTGTTTAAATAGTATATTTAAAAAAAAAAGATATTTTAGACCAGTTTGGCGAGGTTTGTCCAAAGAACCAGGAGTTAAAAAAGAAAGTTAATTAGAACCACGCCAACGTTTACGTGAAAAGTAATTAAGCCTGCATGACCTAATAGATGTTTATTGCAAGAAGGTAAAGAAATGGACAAAGATAGCTCTTTCCTTTTCATTTGATACCATTGAAACGTCCGAAAACAGAACAATAGCCCATATCTATGGTCTGCCCCCACGGTCATGAACTAGAAGCCTCCGTGGTGCAGTGGTTATGTCACTCGCCTGGTAAACCATGCGGGTCGCAGGTTCAATCCCGCGCTTCTCCAGACTATCGGATGAGACCATAAACCGAGGTCCCGTCTCCATATAACCATCACGGTTAGTGGGACATTAAATCCCAAATCAATCAAACAAAGAAACGGTCATGAACTGAGTAAAGCAAATATTTAGGTGAGCGTTCCAGTTCATTTTTTTTTTTTTTTTTTTTTTTTTCTTTTTTGTTTTGTTTTGTTTCAGAAGTGCCAACTACGAGGATCTGGGCCAAAGAAATAATGCCACATCGACATATGATGAATTAAATTTAGGTAGTTTATCATGTTTTGCTTCTTTCCTATATTCGAGCATGTCTCTGACCATTAGGTGGTAGATACCTGTCTACAATAACCTTAAAGGAATTAAAAGAAAAGTTCAGATCATCAGATATAAATTACCTATGTAATAACAAAGGCATGTATATGTATTCAAGTGCATTAATACACTCGTATACCCCTTAGTATCCGCTAAAGCAAGACAGTAATCTGGCATTCAAGCGCACAACAACAACAACAATAATAATAATAATAATAGTAATAATAATATTGAGGCCTTACCAGGAGGTCCTAGCCCACCTTTGCTCACCAGCTCCCAAAAATGCTCCCTACATTGTAACTATAATAATAGGTCTAAAAATAATTAAAAAAAATCAATCAATGACGTCGCTGCTTTCCAGTGGATAACATATGAGCCGCCTCGTGGGAAAACTAACAATGCGGTTTCCGAACAGGTCTGACACAAACTGGCCTGTACAGCTACAGAAGCAGACTAGAAGCTTGAAATTTCGGATTTAAGTTGAAGAGGAATTGTACTATCCGAGTAGCGAAAACAATGGCGCTGATCAGCTTCGCAGTTACTGCGAAGCTGATCTGCGCCTTTGTTTGTCCCCATATTGAAACGTCATAAAAAAGCGAATGAAAGCGTTTTGAGGGCGTTGAAATGCTATTTTGTTGAATTTCATCTATTTTAACAGAACAGCGTACGGTGAGTGTTTTAATTTTCTGGCTATTTGTTGAAATTTGACGTTTGAATTTCTGGTGTTCAGAGCCCAGCCAGTTCAAAATCGGCATGTATTTTTCAGTTCAGGCGGCTGTATTTTCCCCATAGGAACAAATTTGAATCTAGGGGAGATGTTTTAAAGCTCAAGCTTTTACAGCCTTCCTGTAGCAAACAATTTACAGTGTCTATTTAATGCGAGAAGTGTTTTCTAAGCTAACGAAACTTATAAGATGGCTGCCCCATGATTGCCCGTTTTGTTCTATATTCCTTCGGCTGGCAATGAAAACTTACAAATGCACTGTTGTGAGTCAAAGTTGGAATTATATGGAGTTTACACATCGATAAAATCAACAACTAGAAAATGTGTTTATGAAACACTATGCCCCCAACTGGTAAGTCACTTTCAAGATGTAAAAATGTCCAAAAAATGACTAAGTTCAAATTGTAAAACAAACTGACAAAAATTAATCTGAGGAGTATATCCCAAACACATGCATATCTTCAAAGCATGGTGACAATGTCTGCAAAGTTTCAAAAGTATCGGTATTAAATTGTAGGAGGAGCTGCGCACACAAGGTACCCTCTAGCCATTCACTAAAATGCCCAAAAATGACTAAGTTCAAATTGTGAAAAAATGACAAAAATAATCCAAAGATTATATCCAAACCACGTGCATATCTTCAGACCATGCCCATAACATATGTAAAGTTTTAAATAAATTGGCATGAAACTGTAGGAGGAGTTGCGCATTCAAGGTACCCACTGCCCATTCACTTTCATTGTGAAAATGCCCGAAAAATGGCTAAGTGCAAATTGCGAAAAAAGTGACAAAAATTGATCTGAGGATTATATCCAAACCACATGCATATCTTCAAAGCATGGTCACAACATCTGTAAAGTTTCAATAGAATCGGAATAAAACTGTAGGAGGAGTTGCGCACACAAGGTAGCCACTATCTTTTCACTTTATCAAGAACTAAAAAGGGAAATAACTCTCACAGAATGGGCCCCTAGCCCCTTGAATTTACCTGAAAGAAAAAATACGGGTAATCTTAATTTTCATATACAAACTACATACCAAATTTCAAGATCCTAGCTCTAACGGTTCCTGACCGAGTGCTAAGTGTTACTCATGCATCACAGACTGACTGACAGACTGACTGACTGACTGCACGGACAGACCCAAACCAATATGCCCCCTCAACTTCTTTGAAGTTGGGGGCATAAAAAACAAAATTCATGCCTGTAATAATTGCAGGTGCTGGAGACACCGGATGCGACAACGTTTCCAAGAAAACGGGGATAACAACTGGAAAGGAAGAGTACGAGAATACACGAATTATTACAATATAAACTAACAAATACTGAAATATCATTTTAAAACGCAAAATAAGTAAATCCTATCTGGCTTTTTGGAGTCGAATTAAAATGTAATCACTGATGCTGTCTTTTACCAGAAAAGCGTGATATGGTTCAACTTTTTTTATCAATAGTTTGAAAAAAAACGACGTTTGTTCGTGGGAGCTCCACTGCCACTCTTTAAAACGTGTGCTCCGTGATAGATGATCATAACTGAAGTACTGTTTGTGGTAAGATTAAGGTATTGTCTCAAACAAACAAACAATGACATCACCATAACCGAATTTTCCTCAAATAATTGTTCGGAGTACCGGAAAATGAAATTCAGATGGTGAACAAAAGCATTCGTCACGTTCGAAAAACTCCATAGACATGTTGACGAGAAAAAAAAATCCTGTCTCTCCTGGTCAAGATATTTTCATGTTTGGGTGTCATTTTAAAGCTAAATAAATACAGCAATTAATAAAGGTATTTCAGTTTATTTTAGTCACCTATTTGAAGGTTGAAAAATGTTAAAAATTGTGAGATTATTTTTTAAAATTTTCGTCAACGTCACCATTGACGTCAATGGGAAAGCGATTTTTCAAACTTTTAGGAAAATTTAAATTGTACATATAAAAATTAAGATGTCGAAACTTCATCAAATATCCTTTGTTTATTGCTTTATACATTTCACTTCCAAACGACTCCAAAAATATCAATTGGGAACGGCTGGCTAATTTTTCTTGTAAACGTGAAAATACATTGAAGTCTATAGAGTTTTCAAACGTGACGAAAAATCTTGTCCACCTTCTGTAGTTTTCGGCCGCTGTCATGATCTTTCCTTTCTCGCCAACCAGAAAACAATGTTCTCTGTGGGAGCTTCTGACAAATGAAGATCCCTTAGAAATCAGTCGAAAACGCATAATGACAGTGCATGCACCAAAGTAACAAATACGTATAATTACTAGCTTCAAGTCGGGCTGTAAAATTACGAGTTCAAATAGAATTACGTGATTTCGTACTTATTGACAGTTTTCTTCATTAAACGTGTATTGAAAGCTCCTTCATTAAACGTGTGCTAATGAGGATTCTAAATTGTATATACTTGTTATTTTGCTTTGTGTTCTCAGGCAGTAGTCTCATTGTTTACATACCAAATTCCTCTGGCATGAATATTGACAAAATATTATTTGGAACTTTAGACATGCACGTGAACAATGGGGCTTCTGTTTGAGAAAAAAATAGAACCCAGAGCCCACGTTAGATAAGGGATTATAAACTTCTAAATGTGCATTAAATATGAAAGGTTTCATGTAGCTAACCAGTTTGCAACAAATTTCACGAAAATCAACCAAGTTATAATACAATTTTGAAGGTTTGAAAGTTTCGCTTTTCGAATCCATAATGAGTCTGTGAGGGAGTGACGCCATACCTGCACAATACTAAAAATAATGTTAGCCATTTCAGTGTGCATTGAAGTGAGGAAAAGGACACAAAACTTTGGATTTATTCAGTGAAATGGGTTTTGTTTAGACTGATTCCTCAGTGCGTACGAGGGTGGGTTAGAATGCTCTATCATATGTGATAGACATGATAGGTTGCTGTATTATACCTTGATTAAAAGGGTTACATTTCTCCTTTATAATGATGCCAAAATAATGCACGAAAGAAATAATTACTTCGAAATAGACGCCTTGAAAGACACCTGGGGTAAAACCACTGACACGGTTTTCTTGAATTTGTAAAATATTGTTGCGTGAGTTTTATGCATTATATCTTTATAACTACCTATCAAATTTTCTCCAACTTTACAGTGATAAATAATAGTATATTTAGAAAAGCAATGTGACAAAATTTACCGTTAACGTTAACGATGTTATGCTTACTTTATAATAAAGCGATGTATATGACGTCATTAAAATACGTACCCCTATAGAATTTCTAGTACCGCTGAACCATTAAGTTTGCTTGCTTTTTTATGAGTTTACTATAGAGCACACTAGGATGAAACAATAAAATGCTTAAACGTATTTACAGCTCCGTGGTCTACGTGTAGATGTCAATAATGCCCTTTGAATTTAAATTGTAATTTTAATGTATGTACAACAAGCCAATTTCAATATTTCATTCTGCAATAACCCAATTCGATTCAGTCAAATGATTCTGATTCTTGCAGAATATACTCGTATTTATCTATGTTTGAAAATATATGGTCCTTCAAATATGGTTCTTTAAAACTATGTTTAAGCCACCCAGTAAGTTTATATTACAGATCGTTCCAAGGCGATACTTCTGTTTTAGTTCTAATTGTTTTGTGTTTTGGAGTCGAATTGTTGTGCTGTTTGAGCCTTATGCACGTTTTCATATTTTTAGTTCAGTTCGGGTAACTGAGTGGCCACCTATTGGGGAATAGCTGCTCACTCGGCTTGCGATATGTTTTCTTGGTATAAGTACCTAAGTGTCATTTTAGTATTTTCCCACCCCTCGGTTTATGGAGTGGGAAAATTTCTTTCTGATTGCGCCATTTCCTGATCATTGCCTACTTGTACCTTTTTCAGTGTTAGTTACTGAGAAAGAAAGGGAGTGACAGACTTTTTTGACCGATCCTCGTACAATGTTTGGTAAACGTGGAATTATCGATTTCATTTTATCAGATTTACTTTATTGCGTTAGACCAACATTTTTCTCAATCATGCGCAGACTCACACTATAGTAGCAATGACCTGGAACTGGTTCATCCATTAACCAACATTCCATCCTTAAAACCGTCAAGTGAAAATCTAAATAGACAATATGGTACTGATACAAAGAGCTGGGCGAACAGCTATTTGCCACGAGGTGACAGCTTCCATTGAGGCCTAGGAGAAATAGATGAACTGCATATGCATCTCGGAAAGCTTCTTGAATACTGACCGACCATCTGATTATTGGTTATTCGCTCAAGTCTGAGCCTGCCCAGGAAAACTGGTTTAGTCAAACCATCCATACATATATGCCTTATTTATTTGTTTACGAAGCACATTTTGAGTGTCATGACATCCTAGTGTTGGGTAAAAGTCCCATCATGTTAATGGAGGCACTGACGTCCCGACATGACCATTGCTGTTGACTGGGACGTAAAGCACCAATTCAATCAAAATTCAGTTACCCGAACTAAACTAATACGCACATAAAAGACGAATTGAACACAGAACTTCGACACCAAAAGGGAAAACAAACATAACTTGAACAGAAGTATTGCATTGGACGTATCGCATCAGTCTGTTTGATCATGATCATGCAATTTCACTAGACACGTTTCAAAGGATAGTCAGGAAATGAATGTAACACTTCAGCTGTGATAATGTGCATCCGTGATCGTATCAGAGGAAGCTTACTGAAACCGTATCACAAGAAAACCTGGCTTCGATGTTTCCGACTAGGTGTGACACAGATAAGGCTATATAGTCTCAGAGGGTCTAGAGTTCGAATCTACGACGAGAAGGATGGTACTATCCGTGTAGCTAAATACTAACGTGTACCCACAATCTATGTTTTGAGCAAAAATAAGAAAAATATCAAAAATTTCCCTATGAAAATTATCGATTTTTGACCTGAAAAATTACTGTATATCATCCTATGGGCATGTTTTCGTAATGGATAGATCCGGTATACGGAGTAAACAACCTACAGAAACACAACTGAGAAAGAATCCATTTTGTGCAATATGCCTAGTTCTGTGTGAAATCATCTTGACCATATTCCATCTTTTTATATGCGTGGGGCATATGCGTCGGGTGAACGTATCAAAATCAATCCAATAGGTGCAAACTTGGGGCTTATTTCTGATTATTTGCCAAAAAGTTAACGTGGTTACGGTGGTTACGGTGATTTGACGGTGATTTGATACATGTATAAACTTAAACGCAAAAGAAACGCGACACTGGAAAAATGGTTGGTTATTTCTTATTTACATAAAAATAAGAACTATACATGTACTGATGTACTTATAGCCGTGTTACCCATCTTGTGTTTCAACTTAATATGCCGAAGGTTGTGACGATACAGCATGACGTTTGCGTCAACCCCATTACATTTTGTTTTTGAAATTCAGAGAGGTGTTGTGCGTCGGGAGCGACCTCTCTAGGACCACTCCCTAAAAAACAGCAGTCACACATTAGCGTATTACCCAAACGCGTGCCGGACGTATGAAAAATCTCAACACGCTGAAGATTTTGGACGTATAAAAATTCATTTGTACCTTTAACTCCCTTTAGCAGTCACATATTAGCGCGTGATTGAGGCGTGTGCCGGACGTATAAAAATCGCAAAGTTTTAGAGTACGTTTGTGTTGCGTCCTAGACACGCAAGCACGCGCTATAGACCCACAGCAAACATTCAACGCGCGTCTCACACACGCTTGGTGCACGCTACTGAAGCAATATCTCATAAAATCGGAACGCGCATGAAGCGTACACTGGCGTGCCTAAAACGTGCGCCAAACGCGTTCGAAGTGTATTCAACGCGCCTGTAATGCGTGTGGAACTTATTCGAAACGTATAGGTCACACGCCAGGGACACGCCGAGAAAGCATGTTTAAAAAAAATTGATCCCAAACGCGCTCGAAACGCGCGACGATTTTTTGCGGCGTACAGCGACGCGCACCGGACGTACACCAAGCGTACCCAACGTACTCGTAACGCGTTTTGAACGTGTCTCCGGGAGACGTGCGTCTGGCGTATGTGGAATTTTGCATTTTTTTCAACACGCCCGGTGCGCGTTTCACTTATACGCTAATGTGTGACTGCTATTTACGACTGTTTCTCGTCGCATATCACGTCTACACTATGGTTTCTTTATCTCCTCACACCTGAATATGTTGGGTTCGGGGCCACGCCTGTTGATGATGCGGGACACAAAGCAGTTACTGTATGGTTCGTGTTATCTATATATTTATATTATATGTAGTTTAGATACCTTGTAAATTATCCTTTTTAAAGACATGCACATTTGCGTATAATAGCAATGACAAAACTTTATATTGTACTTATAGAGGGACAGAGGGCTTGCTGTCTGGACATCGGTTTCCGCCACAGCCACCCCCCCCCCCCCCGTCTCTGGAAAAACATACAGACTGACCCATATGTTATGTATACAAGCATACTATTATGTTTTAAGTATGAATTTCAAAGTATTTTCTTTTATGCTTTAGGTGGCAAAGATGTTTTTTTGTTGTATATATGTGTTAAGATTTTTGAACAACAATAGTCTTATATAATTCTGTTTAGAATGGGATGATATTATCCATTATGTTGTATGTATTATTTGTATGTAATACTGTATATCACCATGAGACTCAACTAAATAAAGAATATACATTAATGACGACTGTTTTCGAATTTTCGAAGGCAAAGGGGAAGGGTGTTTTTTTTTTTTTTTTTTTTGTTTTTTTTTTTTGTTTTTTTTTTTTGTTTTTTTGTTTTTTTTTTTTCGATTAACGATTAACGTTCGTTTTGTTTTTGTTTTTCATTTGTATCTCCTGGACATGTCTTCAAACGCATATAATGTGCTGGAAAACGCACATTATCAAAATGATGCGTTTCTTTTTCGTCTCCATTAGAACGAAGCATGTCTAACGAAAAAGGCGAAAAGTACCACAAACACATTTTGCGTGATGCGACAGAGAAGCATAATGTGGAAATGTAAATGGACACAGAAAATAAATTTAAAAATGAATCTTCATAAAATAGTTCTGCTGGGACTAATACTATTTCGCTATGGTCTATCAGAAGGTATGGGATTCATAATCGTCATTATTTGTCAAAATGTTTTGGCTTGATTCATGTTCTTTAAGATGACCGATGCATTTTATATACAAGTGTATTCTTAGTACAGTTTCTTACAAACGAAATACGTATTTCTCTTTACTATCATTTGTAGGCTAAAAACATTGTAAAATTTAATGCTGAATAAATTTATGTTATGTTACAAACGAAATACATCAAAATCAATGTTGCATTTAATTGCTTAATTATCTTTAACTATATGATGGAAAGAAAGAAAAAAATACACTGATAGCAGTTAGAAAATTTCGAGCACAATTACGAGTTCAGAATTGGGAAAAATGATTCAAACCAAAAGTTTCTGTAAGTAGTTAGAGTATTTCCATGTTCTTTTTGCTCTTTCAGACTGCAGCAAAAGTGGGGCCAGTGATACGATCATCGTGAAAACGTCTGATTCAATTACATTCCATTTTGTGATTGATGATTCCTCAGGTCGACCCGTTATCTCTGATTTCCACGCTTACTTTAAAGTAGAGAGGGTACATGTACAAAATGAACCGATAGCAGTCTGCAATTTTGCTGCGTATGTAGAGTATCATAATGATACCTACCATATACAGCATGGAGACTGTTCCTCACCACAATACGGTAATCGGACAACAATCGTAGTTTCCGCTTCTTTCAGCTATAACTTTTATAGGCTTACGGATCTCGACTTCACAATTCTAAAAGCAGAATCAACCGACACCGGCACGTACATGATTACCACTGAGTGGCGTAGGAAATCTAAATGTTACGACGTCTTTGTTCTTGGTAAGTCATATTATGTGAGTTTAAGCACACACACACACACATACACACACACACACACACACGTGGGCGCAATCGATATACACACAGGCCAGCTGCGTTCAGTTAAAATAAACCCTTGCAATAGTCAGAAAGAAATTGACAACTTTCACTCTAAAACAGTCCAAGAATGATAACTTTGAAAGAGTCAATTGCAACTTTTCTTGTTTGTGAACAATCGTCATTTGCAGGGACTGGATAGTTGCAGTTTGTTTAAATTTGTAAAGTATGGGTGTCACTTTTCACTTTTCATATAAAAATGTTCAATCGAAAAATGTTGGCGGTCTCAAAACACTGCCAAGCCACCGCTGTACTATGTTATAAAGTTACTGGCGTTTTTAATATCATACAGTTTCATTTGTTTCCTCGACGCTGAATTCATAGCACAATAAACTATTTAACCTCAACTTTGGCCTCAATTGCAATGATTTATCGGTTTGTATGTATACGTGATTCTCAATACTGTAGTGAATATACTATGTAGGAATAAAATCAGCATTAATAAAGAGAACGACTAGTTTTCATGGATGCAGCGTATATCCCTATTTCAGTTCATTTTTTCTGAATGTATCGATCCGTACTGAAATGGTTCCACGGTCAAACCCTACGCTGAAGCATATTGCTTTCTTTTGTTGGTTTACTTGATTAAATTCTTTACGTCCCAGACAGCATTTTTACGTCACCTGAGCCGAAAGCTCAAAAGGTGGTGAGCTTATAGGATGGCCTCCGTCGTCCACAATTTCAAAGATCTTCTCCTCTGAAACCGCTCAGCCAATCAAAGCCAAACTTCATATGGAGCATCCTTAGGAAGGCGGAACGAAAGTTTATATAAATGATACAGGTGACATGACCAAGATGGCCGCCATGCCAATTTATGGTAAAAACCATAAAAAATCTTTTTCTCTAGAACCGGTGGACCGATTTCAACGAAACTTGGTATGCAGCATCGGGGACTCTGGTCCATTACAGTATATATAAATCATGACCTTTGAATGACCTTGACCTATTTTACGGCAAGCACAATTTTGGGTACATACGCTTTTCAATGGAAAAAAGTGTAAAGATTGAATTTTCAGCAAGTTTTTTAGCCTGTGACCTGAAAGTTGTTAGATACAGACAGCATGTTAAGCTAATGAAGTGTTGTGAGTATTAAAGGTCAAGGTCATTTCTTGACCTTGGCCAAAGCTCATTTACAAATTAAATGTAAAATTTAATTTTCTCAGTAACTACTTGACCAATCAAAGCCAAATTTTATATATAGTATCCTTGGGATAGGAGAATGAAAGTTTATATAAACGGTAAAGGTCACATAACGAAGATGGCCACCATGGCTATAAATAGCAAAAACCTTTAAAAGTCTTCTTCTCCAGAACCAGAAGGTCTACAATTTTGAAACCTGGCATGAAGCATCTCTACAAACTTTATATAAATTATGGCCCTGGGATGACCTTGACCTATCTTATGGCAAGGTCAACATAGGGCGCCCATGCATTTGAATGGGAAAAATTGTCAAAATTTCATTTGAAGAGAAAACCTTCATGGAAATGGGCAAATGGACTGAATATTTATAATTCTGAAAATAGATGTACCCCAGGGGTAGGTCTGCCCCCATCCGGGGCAATAAACATGTATATTACCATAATATAAAAAGATCTTCTCTAATACCGCTTGGCCAATCAAAGCCAAACTTCGTGTGGAGTTTTCTCAGGAAACGAGAATGAAAGTTCATATATATGGTCAAGGTCACATGACCAAGATGTCCGCCATGGCTTTTCTTCTCCAGAACCAGAAGGCCTATGATTTTGAAACTAAGAAGAAGAGCTCTACAAAGTTTATATAAATCATGACCTTGGAATGACCTTGACATATTTTATGGCAAGGTCAACATAGGTTGTCCATGCATTTGAATGGGGAAATTAGTAAAATGTTATTAAATGGGTGAAAACTTGCAGGGAGAATGCAAATGGACAGAAGATTAATGTTTATGAAAAAAATGTCTTCAGTGGGTTGTCGACCCCTGCCCTGGGGCTATATACATGCATATGACCATAATATTCAAACATCTTCTCTGAAACAGCTTTGCGAGTCAAAGCCAAACTTTTTGTGGAGCATCGTTAGGAAAGGGGAATGAAAGTTAATATAATGGTTCAGGTCACATGACAAAGATGGCCGCCATGGATATAAATAGCAAAAACCTTTATAAATCTTCAAAGCCGGAAAACCTATGATTTTGAAACTTTGTCTGAAGCATCAACTTGAATGGAGCTCTACAAAGTTTGTATAAATCATGACCCCGGGACGACCTTGACCTATTTAGGCAGCTTAGGTTGCATATCCGAGATCTCATGTGAGCATTTATATTCTTGCACACCAGATAGAGAAATCCTACGTTTTACCCCATGTGAGAAATTCTTATCTCACCCTCGTTATCTCACCCCGGTCGCACCCTGTGTTCAAGTGTTCTTTTTTAACATTGGTTGTATAGGACGTCACGTAATTTCGTTGCTAAGCGCACACGTCACAATGACGTCAAAACGTTTTAATTCAAAATGGCAGGCGCCGCGATTGTAGCATTTTTCTAGGTAAATAACATAAAAATCAAGCTTCGCCGCATTAAGGCGTGCAAGAAAAAGAATCCATCATTTGTGTAAGGTATGGATAGACAAATCTGTCCCTCGGGTCACAATTTGGCATCACTCGGCGAGCCTCGTGATGCCAAAATGTGACCCTCGGGACAGATTTGTCTATCCATACCTGACACTCATGTAAGATTCTTATAGTACCATTGGTCCTCTGGTTTAAAACTCCTTTCGAAACAGAAACAATAAAACAACACTTCCTTGGTAGTACAAATGATACATTACGGATAAATGTGCCTTACTGAAGGACATAGCCCGCAAGAGGTGGTGTTTGGACCCAAGACCAACATAGCGGTCGTGAAGGTTTTATTCTCATGAAACAGAACGTGAAATCTACAATGAAAATATAAAAAGAACATCGAGACAGTTAAGGGGCAGTCATATAACAAACAGTCATTGATCTGACTTAAATTTGAGATAAGAATTTATTCACCTCGGTCTGCCGCCTCGGTGATCATTTCTCTTTCAGGTAGATGAATTCTTATGTCTACCTCACTAAAGCCAATAATTGTAATAATACCACTCAATCGCTTTTAGTTGGCGTTCTCTACTCCTTCACTGTTGCATGTGCATATTATATATATTACAGGTGAAAACTTTACAGGACCACCAGAAATTGCAGTCATCCCACCCATTATTGAAACTGGTGCCTCTGGGAGGTTCAGATGCATTTCAACATCTACAAATCAAACATCGTGGTTATTGAACTATACAGCTGTTGAAAAACAGATCGGACGGTTTGAAATTGATGACAAGGACCTACTAATCCATTACGTGTCAAGAGCGGACAAGAATCTTTTAGTAAGTTGCAGAGCTGTAGAGGACTGTGGTCTAACAACAATGGCGAATATGACTGTACCAGTTGGCTGTAAGTACATTCACACAATGATTACCGCAAATATGTAAACATGGATTAATAATGTCGAATTTCTAGACTGAATAAACAGAATATTTTCAAATTTAGAAAAAAAAAAAACTGTTAATCCAATTAGTTAACAACTATTCTTTTCCTGAATGTTCATAAATATGAAACTAGTATTCAATGTGGATCATAACAGTTTGTATTAATCATCTCTCTCTCTCTCTCTCTCTCTCTCTCTCTCTCTCTCTCTCTCTCTCTGTGTGTGTGTGTCTGTGTGTGTGTGTGTGTGTGTGTGTGTGTGTGTGTGTGTGTGTGTGTGCTAACTCGTCTGGCCAGTGTACATGTGCATGTGTGTGTGTTAACTCGTCTGCTCACTTTTATCAGGGGGCCCAGATCCCGTCCCCGAACTCCGACCCAACAAAATCTTTTACAATCTCGAGCCCGGTACACTTCTACCACATATCAACTGCTCATCCCATTGCAATCCACCATGTGAAATGCGATGGGAGAAAATTGGTAGCCAGAGGACATTGTCGACAAACAGAACTTTGTCTTTGGGCAAGTTGGATACAAAATCATCCGGTGAATATGTATGCATCGCCACCAGAAATCAGACCCACAAAGCAGGAAGAACGTCTGTCATCGTTTTTGTGAACGAAGGTTCTGTATGCTTTTATTATGCGTAATGCAAGTAAGTTAATGTCTGTGTGTTAATGTCTTACCAACAGGCAAGATAATCTGTTTCTGGTACATGTTTATATTTTGGAGCACGGTAAAACGTCATAAGTTTTAAAAGAAAAGATTCGCTTTGGTAAAAAAAAATGTGAAAGCGTTGGATTTTCTTAGATCAAGTTTATCGAGAACTACTGATTAGACTCATATATTTATAACAGGGTCCAGGCTACAAAATGTTTATGCAAATTAACAATGTAGCAATGTAGCCCGCTCATAAAGTGGTTGATGAAATTTTCAAGTACTGTTACAACCAACAGTTACTTCCCTTTGAAATGTAGGGCAGCTATGATATAGATCAATATAGGAAAACTAGAAATGTATTATTTGCCCAGACACGTATGATTATTTTCTTAAAATGCAGTATTTACAGAAATTACTACATTATAAGGGAGGAAACAAACAATAACTATGTAACTTTTGTCACATATATCATAAGTTTTGATCCAAAAGACGGCTAATCTATGTTTTAAATTGAAGTTACAATTGCTTGAATGTGAAATGTGCATAATTATACATAACAGAACATCCAGCTATTAATACTGTTATAAAAACAAAACAAGAAGCATTAGCTAAATAACATTTTAATTTTAATGAGCAGGATAAATTTCAGTCTCAACAGAGGGGGGCATAATAAAAACTAACACATATTCTGCCTGACATTCGTATTAAAAATGTTTAATGACGCCCAATTTATTCCAGAGACACCTATTACTGAAAAAACATTTGCGCAAAATCATGTTCCGGCTATAGTAGTGGGTGGGGTACTAGGAGCAGCTTTGTTAGCAGCATCTGTCTTCATCGTTGTTCTCGTGAGAAGGATCGGATGTGGTGGTGTATTCACGTGTTCGAAAGGTATTTTTCTATTTTTTTCATCGCTATTCATTTTAATGTTGAAAATACATGCATTGCGATTTACTCCGCGAAATGTGTAAAACGTGTGTATGTTTCCGCGAAATGTGTAAAATGTGTCTAGATCTATGTCTCCGCGAAATATGAAAATGTAGAATAAGCCTCATCCGCACTGTATATATGATCGATCCAGAAATTTCCGTTTCAGACTTGTCAAAAATGTTATCACTTGCATAAAAAATACTAATGTTCTATACGATAATGATTATTTGTAAGTTAAACTAAATATTTCTAGTGATTGGCTTTCTTACCAACAAAAAGGCAACATGAAATTATAGCCTATGTATATTCAGAGTTTCTCAAAGGCGATTGATGAAAATGATACTTTTTATATGTGTTGATTTATTTAGTACGTATGTCATTTGTTCCGTTTCCAGCAGCGACAAAAAGTGAAAATATGGCAGCTGAAGTGGAACTCCAAAGCACGTAAGGACTTTGTTTTGTATTTAAGTATTTTTGCCATCACTGTTTTGTTGCAGAATGAGGAAAGTATCTCTACTCATTACGAAAATAAAACTTACCCATGGAATATACAGTTTTTTTCGCCTGTAAAAATTGAAAAATTTCATGAGAAAATTTTTGATATTTTTCTTATTTTTGCTCAAAACATATATTGTGGGTACACGTTAGAACCGCCTCGCTAAGCAAAATAGGTATACCCCTTCAAACCCCATTTTTGCTGTATAAAAGTGGTTCTTGCACACCAGACAGAAATTGCCACACTTTTTGCCTGGGTGATAAAATTGCATCTCACCCAGGTGTTCTCACCCAGGCTAAAAAATACGCAAAACCTTGAAATAAACCAGATTTTGGGGGTTGTTGTGCAAGAAAAAGAATCTAATATGGTGTTCTGTTCTAGATGGAAGTTTCCAACCCTCGGGATGACCGTGCTGAGCGGAACCTCGGCGAAGCCTCGGTTCCGCTCAGCACGGTCATCCCTTGGGTTGGAAACTTCCATCTAGAACAGAACCCCATATAAGATTCTTATAGGATTAAGGGGGTATATATTGCACGGACATGTTTTCCTGATGGTCCTCAAACTTTCCTCAAACCATCTTTCAGAAACTGCTTTTTTTCAGAATCACCCTTTTCTGAAACACTGCATGGAAATTGGAATGCAAAAAGGGGGACATAATCACAGTTTTCTTGGGATGTTTCAGAAAAGAGAAATTTTTGAAACAAAAATTAGTTTCAAGAAGAAATAATTTAATGTATAGAGGATGTGCAGCGTTTTTCTCCCCACTTTCAGTGGATACATATATAATAAATAACTACCCTCTGGCCAAAAATAAAGCAATTTACCACGCTAGGATTAGTAAACAGATGAAATGGCGAGCTTTAGTAAGCCATTTCATCTGTTTACGGTCAGAGCGTGATAAATTGGTTTAGTTTTGGTCACGGGTTAGTTATTCACGTTATAATGCAACGAAAGTCGACAAATTGCGCGATAAAACTCACCCGATGTGAGGATATTTGCTTTCCGCCATTTTGTTTATTTATTTCAGCTCAGCAATCACTCCGCAGAAGGACTGTTCCAAATTCGCCACCATAGCTGTACATTTTGTTGTTAATTTATATTTTTCTTGTCCATTGTTTCAGTTCAACGTTACGCTGTACAACAATGGCGGATAATGACGTCAGAAAACGAAACTAAAATTGACATCAAAAGCGCGCTTCTTTTTGGTGCGTTTAACAAACCTGCAACGCGGTCTTTATTTAGTCAGTCTAGATGTTGCCTTTATTTCAGTAGCACAATAAAGCGATAATTTATGAAACCCCTTTATTAGGCCGATATTTAGAGCCGTTGCGTTATAGAAACAATTACAAGCAGCTTAAACCCGACTATACACAGCCTGTCTTTCAAAAGACCAAGCTACATATACATTAGCAAAGCTTTACATTCAGGCGAGTGTTGTTATAATAGCTCTGTCTCATTGCTGCAGTTTTTATTGTTTTTGTTCTGATTTCGTTTTAAACAGAAGTGCCGCCAACTACGCGGAACTGAGCCAAAGAAGTAACGCTACACCGACATATGATGAGTTAAATTTAGGTAAAGAGTCTCTTTTCTTCTGTTCTTTTTATCACCTTTACTTTATTTTCTCTTTAAGACCAACAATCGCTCACCTGAGAATCAAAATGTTAAAAACAAAACATAAATGAATAAATAGATAAATCTAGTAAAAAAAGTAGATAAAGTATAATAGATAAAGGTCGACCAGTTTTGTACATAGTACAATGACACTGAAGAACCAATCAAAACTAAAGTTGATACGCACGGTTACACCGTATTAGTGGCAATCGCGAACAACCTATTTGATAAACAAAAATGACATTGTAGAACGTAAATTTAACGTTCACGATTGCCAACACGTGCTTTTTGGCAAACAAAAACGATTTTTGGGAGTCGGGAACGCAGTTTTGTATAATATCGTACGTTCCACATTGCCGCAAATACAAAGTGGTTCACAATATACATCCCAGCAGGCACATGACGTCATAATGATGTCATGTCGACGTCTATGCGACGTCATGATATCGCATCGACGTTGATATGACGTCATTATGACGTCATGTGCCCGCTGGGATTATTTTAGATGGTCGCCGGCTCGGATCCCATCTTTTAAGCTTGTGAAATGTCGGCTCAGTGGATCTAATTAAAATGATAATCCATACGTTTACTTGAGCAGGTGTAGGAACCACAGGGTGCGAGAGCGTTTCCATGGCAACGGGGACAACAACAGGAACAGAAGTGTACGAGAATACAAGAAAAACTGAGAAATAGTGAAACATTCTTTAAACAATGTAAAATAACGAAATTCTCTCTGGCTCATGGTGCCGTTGAAGCTGTTAATCGCTAACGAGGTATTTTACTATAAACTATGGTCTAGCCACTTTTCTCAGTAACTCATATGATGTTTAGTACTGCTTTTGAAAGTGTGTTTTAGATGATTGTGCGCGGTTCGTTTTACCACCGAAACGATGGATTCTTTGGAGGAAAAATAACAATAATTTTTTTTTTTTTTTTTTTTTTTTTTTTTTTTTTTTTTTTTTTTTTTTTTAAATATATATTTCACATGGTTTATTTTATATAACGTTTTTAGAGTGAACTCCACTTTTAACCTTGTGCAAGATGGGATCTTCCCCGTGGAGCTAATACTTAAAGTCTGTTTGTGCTTTTTAATGAAAGCCTGTATGTAGCTGGACAGTTTGCGACAAATTTCACGAAAATCAACCGAGGTATGAGAAACGTATAGAGGTTTGCACATTTTGAATGCTCAAATCAAAAACTAGGCCGTGAGGGTATGACATCATTCCCGAACTGTTATGAAACAATAGATATCACACGCCTACCAAACGTTCCGGTGCTCAACCGTTGGTTGAGACAGAAAATCGATAGGAGTAGTTTCCGGTTGAGCATCGAAGTAGCCAGAAAGGTAAACAATTGTTGCATGCTCTTTGTTGTTTGATTAATAACTTTTCTTCCAGGACGAAAATAAAAAATCTGGGAATTGTGTACAGTGTCTTACATATTCATACATCTGTGGTGTAAACATGAGGTCGAAGAATTATCGCGTTTTGACTGAATCCATTTCAGCGTGATGAAGGTGTACTAGAAACCGACAGGATTGTGTAGAAAACGTGTGTGTTTTAGGCTGTATTTACACTTTTGTGTCGTGTTTCAGGGTAATTTATATACCGCTGACCAAGACACAGTCATACAAATGTCACTTAAATTTGCAAGTCCATTCAGCCGAAGCAATGGGCACAATATCTTAAAAAACAACACTGAGAATTTTGGTTGAGCATCGGATAATTAAAAATGATAGGGAAATTAAGTTGTGTCATTTGACCATTGTTTACATTCATCGCTCAAAATTATGTTTCAGGAATGCCACATGAGTGCACACAGAGTACTTATTCCCACATTTGCCACTCTAAACTCTGATTTTTCCTAAATATCCAAAAATAGAAGCTGCAGAGTAACAAATACATGTAAAACGGTGTATTTTGTGAACGACAGCCCAAAGGCTGGTTCGCATAACTTACATGTAAACGGTATTAAAAATACTAAAAAAAAATTCTTTTTTCCCGAAAGAAAATGTCAGTTTTTTTTTATTTTTTGTGTGGTTGCGCACCGGAGTATTCGGTTGAGCATCGGAAGATCTGAGCATATTTGCCAGTCTTTATGTGATTTTGGGATGTGAAAACATGCAATAATGGCCTTTATGCGCTACTGTATACATTGTTGGTGAGATTTTAAATGACTTGAGAAGTTGACATATTGCTGTATATCACTTAAGGTATATTGGTGGTAGCAACTTGAATATAAGCGATGGATTGAAACATGGTTGCATTTTGCATCAAAATATTATACAAAACGACACAATGGACAGAATGCACAATTTCGTATATGTTACAAAGGCGTATGGCTCCACGCATACAGTTGTGGTCACGCATCGGAGTATCCGGTTGAGCATTTGACCATCTCTTTCTGTATTTCGCAAACACACACATTTGCACTAGAATCAACATAATTGATCAGCCTGAGTCATGTTGTGTCATTGGGTGAGCTTTATCCTGACATGGCTATGCTTAGTGACTGAGAAAAGTAGATAAAATGATCTCTGTTATTGTAACTTTTCTCTGACTTCTCTTGAAAGCTAACTAGGCAAAAGTTCTAACCGGCCACCAAGGTTTTTATCGATTTTCTTCGAGCCCAAGATAACTGTATAAATCTTTTTTGCTTCAGTGAATACTCCAATATGTACGTAAAGATTATCCCAAAACAGCTAAGCATAATTCAGAAACGTGCACCAAGGAGAACTTGCCAAACACAAGTACCCTCAATTTCAAAAATTACAAGAATTTGCATTAGGTACTGTGGTAATGGTTCACATTTTGTTCAAAAGCGACGAAAATAATGCACAGGAAAGCATTTTTTCATGAATATGTTCCATATGAATATGTTTTCATGAATATGTTCCATATGAGTTTATCTTTAGAAAAAACAGATTTGTAAATCCAATCTAAAGAGGCACGAGGACCTTGTGCATATAGAAATAAAAACTTACACGTGTAATGATTGCCAAACTCAATATGGTACAAAAGAGCAGCTTGACAGCCACAAGCGTAAACAACATTATTTGCCCAAACTTCATTGTAATTACTGTAACTGTATTTTAGAATCCGGACTTCCTTTAGCCATTATCTAGTTATTATATAGTTACTTTTCTGTTTGTGTTAAGCATAACCAGGCATCCAGGTGCATATGCTATTTCTACCTGGTTTTAGTAGATGAAACGTACATGGTAATAATTTTAGGTACTTGCATTGTACACGCATGTGCTGTTTTTATTTTGAGCGAAGGATTCTATTGTGTTGTGTCTTTATGTTTTCTATCAGTATGCCGCGTCAACGACGCCTTAGTGGCAAATTATTCTCCACATACATCACATATAGCCTTTTGTCCCTCTTCATGTATGTTCTTAACATGTGCCCGCAGATACCTGCCTGACATGAATATCTTTCTGCATTTGGTGCACTTGAATAAAAATAATTGTAAGATCCTTTGGAAGCAGTAAAAATACAAAGCTAGAAGATGGGCCATATTGTACAATTTCGGGTAATGAACCTTCATCAGTGACCCTTTATAAAACTGGCAGCGAAAGCCAGACATTTTGCTGCAATTTCAAGAATTTACATCTGTGTAGTCTAATACAAAGACTCAAATTCCCAAAGGGGCCAAATAATCAAAATACTGTTAAGAAGATGATGCTTAACATATAAAAATTTGAAATACTTCATATATATTCACTGATCCCAAAGGATCAAAAGAAAAATATAATCTGCACTATGGATGATGTACGGGGAGACTTTTTAGGGCCGCCACACGGCAGAACACCAGCTGCAGTAATAGCAAATAAAAATAATTGTTAGATCCTTTGGAAGCAGTAAAATACAAAGCGAAGATGGGCCATATTGTACAATTTCGGGTAATGAACCTTCATCAGTGACCCTTTATAAATCTGGCAGCGAAAGCCAGACATTTTGCTGCAATTTCAAGAATTTACATCTGTGTAGTCTGAACTGTTGTTTTTTTTTTGTTTTACCGGGTTACTCGCACAAATTTTGTTATGCTGTCGTAGGTTGCTGATATATGTGAATGATTTGTTACAGTAATTACAATGAAGTTTGGGCAAATAATGTACTTTACGCTTGTGGCTGTCAAGCTGCTCTTTTGTACCATATTGAGTTTGGCAATCATTACACGTGTAAGTTTTTATTTCTTATTTCCCTATGCACAAGGTCCTCGTGCCTCTTTAGATTGGATTTACAAATCTGTTTGTTACAGAACTGGCATGTTGCTCTTTGATCCTCTACGTGGACCAGTCTGCAATGCCGCCGCAAGTAGCGTTCTTTAGAAAATGTCTTGTGACAAGTGTCACACTGGTGTTGGGCTGACGTCGATGCTTGGCATTCAGACGACATGCTGGAATCTGAAAATATAGATTAAGTTTTTGTTTATTTTAAATGGATATCATATTAGACAGAAACCACAGTGAATACAGACTGGTCTATATATATACTGGCCAAAAGTTCTAACCGGCCACTTACATTTTATGGGTTTTCTTCAAAACAAAAAAAAATTTATCTGAAATTTCTGTTAACACCTTTAAAAAGACAGACACTTCATCGACTAAGAGCAGTGAAAACATTTACAAAATTTTCCAAACAGGACGCAGTGTGTTCCAGTGAATACCGATACCCCCTTTTTAAAAATTCACAAATTTCATTATTTTGTGAGGAGCGACTTTTTGAAACGCCACGTTTCACGCCTAAACCTTTTTATTTTTTTATTTCTAAAGATAAACTCATATGGAACATATTCATGAAAAAAATGCTTTCCTGTGCATTATTTTCGTCGCTTTTGAACAAAATGTGAAACATTACCACAGTACCAAATGCAAATTCTTGTACTTTTTTAAATTGATGGTACTTGTGTTTGGCAAGTTCTCCTTGGTGCACGTTTCTGAATTATGCTTAGCTGTTTTGGGATAATCTTTACGGACATATTGGCGAATTCACTGAAGCAAAAAAGATTTATACAGTTATCTTGGGCTCGAAGAAAATCGATAAAAACCTTGGTGGCCGGTTAGAACTTTTGCCTAGTTAGCTTTCAAGAGAAGTCAGAGAAAAGTTACAATAACAGAGATCATTTTATCTACTTTTCTCAGTCACTAAGCATAGCCATGTCAGGATAAAGCTCATCCAATGACACAACACGACTCAGGCTGATCAATTATGTTGATTCTAGTGCAAATGTGTGTGTTTGCGAAATACAGAAAGTCAAATGGTCAAATGCTCAACCGGATACTCCGATGCGTGACCACAACTGTATGCGTGGAGCGATACGCCTTTGTAACATATACGAAATTGTCCATTCTGTCCTTTGTGTCGTTTTGTATAATATTTTGATGCAAAATGCAACCATGTTTCAATCCATCGCTTATATTCAAGTTGCTACCACCAATATACCTTAAGTGATATACAGCAATATGTCAACTTCTCAAGTCATTTAAAATCTCACCAACAATGTATACAGTAGCGCATAAAGGCCATTATTGCATGTTTTCACATCCCAAAATCACATAAAGACTGGCAAATATGCTCAGATCTTCCGATGCTCAACCGAATACTCCGGTGCGCAACCACAAAAAAAAAAAAAAAAAAAAAAAAAAAAAAAAAAAAAAAAACTGACATTTTCTTTCGGGAAAAAAAGGGATTTTTTTTTGTATTTTTAATACCGTGTGGGCTGTCGTTCACAAAATACACCGTTTTACATGTATTTGTTACTCTGCAGCTTCTATTTTTGGATGTGGCATGTGGCATTCCTGAAACATATTTTTGAGCGATGAATGTAAACAATGGTCAAATGACACAACTCAATTTCCCTATCATTTTTAATTATCCGATGCTCAACCAAAATTCTCAGAGTTGTTTTCTAAGATATTGTGCCCATTGCTTCGGCTGAATGGACTTGCAAATTTAAGTGACATTTATATGACTGTGTCTTGATCAGCGGTATATAAATTACCCTGAAACACGACACAAAAGTGTAAATACAGCCTAAAACACACCCGTTTTCTACACAATCCTGTCGGTTTCTAGTACACCTTCATCACGCTGAAATGGATTCAGTCAAAACGCGATAATTCCTCGACCTCATGTTTACACCACAGATGTATGAATATGTAAGACACTGTACACAATTCCCAGATTTTTTATTTTCGTCCTGGAAGAAAAGTTATTAATCAAACAACAAAGAGCATGCAACACTTGTTTACCTTTCTGGCTACTTCGATGCTCAACCGGAAACTACTCCTATCGATTTTCTGTCTCAACCAACGGTTGAGCACCGGAACGTTTGGTAGGCGTGTATCAGCCTATTCCCATGCAAAGTAAAGTAAGAAAGTTGTCAAACTATTTTCGATTTACTTAATGAAATCATATTGATTAATTACCCGATGTAAAAACTACGCCATCTGATATGAATAAGTATTTTTAGTTTTGGTCACGTGACTAGCCAAACAAAATGGCGGCCACCATAGGCAGCCATTGCAAATTGTAAAAATTATCATATCTTCAAAACCACTGGACCGATTTTCATAAATATGGTGTCAAAATGTTTGTCTTGTTTATCACTTTCTTCAGAAATGAAGGCTACATGTTTGTGAATGTTTTCTTTGAATCATATCTAGTTTTTCTTGTTTATACAACAAAGCGCCGGTTTTAAAACTATCATGATTGACTTCCGCTTCCGGTGTCAACAGTGGTGGCCGCCTAAATAATCAGAGGCTAAAAATTCAATTAAAATCGAGAAACATCCAGATGTTTTAAAACATATTTGAGAAAAATTTATGTGTTTATGACTTGATTGTCAACAGTGTTTGAGAAATTATACTTATTTCCAAAATTGAATGAGTTTAATGGCATCCAACAGCATGGAAACAAGAAGCATGTCTGAAGCAGCTGCAGAGAAATCTAGTTCCAAAAGTACAAGAGATCACACTTACACAAGAAAAGACAAATCTAAAGTACCTATTCCTGAAACAAATCAAAGCGCTGCAAAACCTGACTCGTGTGAAGGTTGTCAAAAACCTTTTGAAAAACAGAAAATGTTGCCATGTGGTTTCTATGAAAACAGTTATTGTCAGCCCTGTTCTTTACTGTCAAAGGGTACCTTTGAGGTGTTAAATAGTTGTGCCAGTGCCTCTTGGTATTGTAACCATTGCATTCATGCTATTCCGGGAGTTCAAAAGCTACTTGTCCGTCTGGGAAATGTAGAAACAAATGTTGAATCATTAAAAGATAGAGTTGAGACCCTAGAGAACAGAGAAACTGTAACAAATGAAAATATCAAAACTGTAGTAAGCGAACAGTTAGCAGAACAAAAAGAAATTGAGGCAAGGCGTTTAAATCTTGTATGTCTTAACCTACCAGAGAGTAAGAAGGAAGATTCCATTGAAAGACAACGTGAAGATCATGATTTTTTTATGAATTTTTTAGAGAATCATATGGATTTAGACATTGAAGTAAACAAATTGGTAAGACTGGGAAAGAGGGAGGCTGGCAAAACAAGACCTATTCGATTATCTTTCAATGTTTTTGACCACAAGAGGCAAATTTTGAGATCAAACAGCAAGCTGAGAAAAAGTGCTAATGCAGTGTACACGAACATTTATTTTACTCCAGACCTCACTAAAAACCAAAGGAAGCAGGCATATGAGTTAAGAGTGGAGAGACGGTCTAGAGAAGAAAATGGAGAGACAGACCTAAAGATTAGTAGGGGTAAAATTGTGTCAGTGAAAGGTAAAAAAAGAGATGGGACAGATCAAACTAGGCCATTCGAGAGGGGCGGTGCCTCTGAGGGCCGCGCCTAGACATACAAAAACTTCAGAATTTGTACAAAATGATGTATATATGTTGCACCGTTGTGCTTTTGAAGCATTTAATTGTTGACTGTTGACACATTCATAAATTTTCAAAACTGAGATTATTCATATCTGGATATAATAGTGATGTTACTATAGTGATAATATTTGAATTGAAGAACTGAGATATATATCTAATTGGCTACAGTATACTTGAGACTAAACCGTCTTATTGAGTACTTCTAATGACACCGGAAGCAAGATAACAAAAGTGAGAAGAAGAGTCGAGTGAGACGACGAACCTTAGGGGTTCACCATTCTCAGTATCGGAAATGATATTCGGAAATGGTATGATCACATACATATTTTGTAGATGTCCTAACTTGTCGTATAGTGTAGAAAATACGTTTTTTTTTTTGCTCAGTATGAAATACTTATTTCTGTTATCATATCCATTAGTGTGTATAATGTATGATTGTTTCATGAGTCTAATAATAATAGCAACCAACCAACCGAGTTGTTGTCGCGACAACAACGAGGTGTTGGTTGCTTTACGATTAGAAGTTCTGTTCTGTTCTATTCTGTTTTGCAGTATGAAGACGTCGATTTTTGTGAGTCATTCAACTTCCGGAAATTTTTACCGCAGTCGAATTCCGTCAAGCGAAACCATTTTATCTTACAAATAAAAATATGCTAGACTTGTGATAGTTGAAAATAAAATTACACAAGAACATACAAACGCTCGAAACTGCGTTTGAAATGCAAAACCTGTTTTTCTTTACTTTCGTTTTATCATTATTTTTCCTCTTACAAGCTGTGGTTCATTCTCTCCGTAATTGTTGCATAGCAACAGAAATCGTTCTTTGCTACCATCTTCCTCTATATTTTAACCTATGTTGTAACAATATGTATGTCTTTTATCAGGCCTTCACCCTGTTTTTCCTGGATGTTTGCACTCTCTTTATAAACTCTAGTTATTTTAACTGTAAATGGCGAAAAAGTGGGTTGAGTGTGGGTGTCCGGAATTAACAGGGTGTTGGCCCATAATGATGTGTTTCATTCAAAAAACTTTTCTGCAATAGTTTTTCATAAATGTGTTTCACGTGCCATTTTATATGTTTGTATATATGTTTGTTCATGTTCCATTTTAGCTCCTATGCCTGCAATGGGCCTGGAGTAAATAAAAATCTTGTTGTAAATCTTGTTGCTAGTTGGATGGCGGGAGGCAGTTGAAATGAGATATGCTTCTGAAATGCATGGAAATGGTTCATTGAAACTAATTCATTCATGCTGTTAACAGCCTGAACCGGTATGACATTACTTGGTACCGCTGATTAGCACTTCGGTGTTTAGTTGTCTCAAAGATAACTTTGTCAAGCGAAGAAGGACTCGAAATTTCACTACCTGATTCGGTTTCCTCTATGATTATTTGGATCTGCACCTTGTTTACTGCGAGTAGGTGGACATTGCACATGTTAAACATCGTCAACAAAATATTTATAGTCTCTAACATACAGAAAGTGTAAATTTAACAGATTAAAAACAATCCGAACCACCGCCACCAGTGGGTGGGGTAGCGTAAGACGACAAGTGATCGATCAAGGACCAGTGATCGAACATCTAGTGGTTCTCAAAGGATACGTGAAGTAAATCTTATGCTTACATGTACAGTTTTAATTTGTGTTTGTCGACAAAATAGCCAATGGCTAATGTTATCCTGTTGTAAATTTGAAAGTCGACTTTAAATAAAGTTTCTTGTAATCTTGCTTACAAACATTAATTGGAAAGGTCCTAATTAGGTTGAATGCAGTAAAATTTGAGCCGGTTTTGTTTTATATCTGTAGATTGTCCATCGCCAACATCGAAAAAAGATCCGATACGAGAAAAGCTAGTATCTCACTGGCATGCGAATTTTGTCGCGGACTTTCACACTACATTTGTGCGAGTGTCGCACGAGTGTCGTGAGAATATTCATGTGTCGCGAGCTTGTCGCCAACTGGTCCCGAAGGTTTTAAACATGTTTTAAAATTTTATGCGAATTTTTTAAAGTTGTTCCAAAATATTTCGCAAGAATGTCGTGCAACAGTCGTGCAAGTGTCGCGAACCTGTCGCTGCGAAATTTTGGCAAATTTACAATGTGAAATTTTCGCGACACTCGTAACAATGTCCTGCGAGTGTCTCACGATGGTTGCGCGACAGTCTTATGAAAACATGCGAAAAACCTCACAACTATCTGGCGAGAAAATAAAACTAAGCGACATTCGTACGAATGTCGTGCAGCACTCGCACGAATGTTGTGCAACTGTCGTACGAATTAAAACGAAAATAAGCTACATTCCCGGGAAAGTCGTGCGACTATTGACAGTCGCAAGATTTATTTTCAAAATTAGACCGAAATTTGCGAATTTGTCTCATAAATGTCTGTTCAATGAAACGGTGAAAGTTGTGTTTATATTGTCAATCTTTGTCGCGAAATAGTCTCCAGTTGTCGCATTTCAGTGAGATAGGGCTAAACCAGTCCAAATTCAATACGCAGCAATACTGTAAACAATCAAGATAAGACAGTTCGCCAACAAGCCGCACCACCGACCCTGTATCATTTCTGATAGATTCGGAGTGATTTTTAAACAACGACAGTTAAAAGTCTTGGTTTTAAATCTGCCTATTATATAATAAATTAATCATCAGGAAAACATGTCCATGACCAGAGGACCAATGGTCCTGTAAACGCTCACCTGAGACCTGAGATATATACATGTACCAATAAACTTGTTAGACTAGAATGGTACAATGCATGTATATAATCCTAGGGCAGGGTCAGAATAACTCCTGGAGTCAATGTCTTTTTCAAATCATAAAATTTCAGTCCATTTGCCAATTAACTGCAAGTTTTCTGCCATTTAATTACATATTCCTATTTTTTCCCATTCCAATGCATGGGAGACCTAAGTTGTCCTTGCCGTAAAATAGGTCAAGGTCATCCCAGGGTCATGATTTATACAAACTTTGTAGAGCTCCATTCCCAGATGCTTCACACCAAGTTTCAAAATCATAGGCCTTCTGGTTCTGAAGAAGAAGATTTTTAAACGTTTTTGCTATTTATAGCCATGGTGGCCATCTTGGTCATGTGACCTTGACCATTTATATAAACTTTCATTCCCCCTTCCCAAGGATGCTCCACATGAAGTTTGGCTTTGACAGAGATTAATCTACCTTTGGATCTGGTTGAGTCAAATTGACTCACTGAGTTTGGAATGGTGAGTCAAATTCCAAAAGAGTGAGTCAGTTTTGCCGACTTTAGATATTCTTATGTTTGACTCACTTTTTAGTATTCAGGATCAATAAATGGAAATAAAAAAAAAACAGTCTATTTGTTTTCATAATTTATTCTTGAACAAAAATTCTTAACTATATACCTTTAAATATAACAGGCAGGGTATAAGGTCTATAAGCAATGAGTTTAAATTCATAAGCAGCTTTGACATTTCATGTAACTGGCCAAGAGGTAGTATAATTATTCACAACAACTATTCACAACTCAGTTGAGCATTAAATTGATTGTTAACAAATATAAAAAACTTTTTCCTAACAACTTTTTTAACCTCGCTCCCTCGGTCCATGACTTCAGACGATTTTGATTTCAAACTCTCATTATTATTTTCGTCCAACGCTTTGTCCGACGCTTTGGGGCCGATAGAGATGATGCTTTCTCGAAAAAACAGTTTTTGTTGGACAGTTTTCGGTCTTTTTTCGGCCGACGCCATCTTGACGAGTTACCCAAAGAATATTTGTTAGGATGCACACGATTGGATTGCTGCGGATCTTTCGACCAATCAGATTCTATTTTACGTACCACACGGAAGAATACGGCGGAAAAGACCGAATTTCGACAGACGTTATAAAACCCAGTACTTATTATAAAATCCGGTACTCTTAAAGGTACCGGATCAAAAAACGATGCGTCGGACGTACGCTCGACAGAAAAAAATCTTGCGTCATCACGTATTTTCTTGCGTAATATACGCGCGACGCAGAGGTAGATAAATCACTGACTTTGATTGGCCTAGCGGTTTCAGAGAAGATGTTTGAATATTATGGTCATATACATGTAAATAGCTCCGGGGCAGGGGCAGACAACCCCTGGGCCTAAAATATTTTCATAAGCATAAATCTTCTTTTCATTTGCTTATTCCTAGCAAGTTTTCTGCCATTACATGACATTTTCCTATTTTTTCCCATTCAAATGCATAGGCGACATTTGACCTTGCCGTAAAATAGGTCAAGGTCATCCCAGGGTCACGATTTATATAAACTTTGTAGAGCTCCATTCCTAGATGCTTCATACCAAGTTTCAAAATCATAGGCCTTCTGGTTCTGAAGAAGAAGATTTTTAAACGTTTTTGCTATTTATAGCCATGGCCGCCATCTTGGTCATGTGACCTTGACCATTTATATAAACTTTCATTCCCTCTTCCTAAGGATGCTCCACAAAAAGTTTGGCTTTGATTGGCCTAGTGGTTTCAGAGAAGAAGATGTTTCAATATTATGGTCATATACATGTATATAGCCTCAGGGCAGGGGCAGACAACCCCCTGGGCCCAAAATATTTTCTTAAACATAAATCTTCTGTCCATTT
Organism: Rugalucina vietnamica; assembly: GCA_964017185.1. Lineage (NCBI taxonomy): Eukaryota > Metazoa > Mollusca > Bivalvia > Lucinida > Lucinidae > Rugalucina > Rugalucina vietnamica. Next base: position 26,873,828 of record OZ024884.1, on the reverse strand, counting down.
GCTCATTTCTAGCAAGTTTTCTGCCATTTAATTACATTTTCCTATTTTTTCCCATTCAAATGCATAGGAGACCTAAGTTGACCTTGCCGTAAAATAGGTCAAGGTCATCCCAGGTTCATTATTTGTATAAACTTTGTAGAGCTCCATTCCCAGATGCTTCACACCAAGTTATAAAAATCATAGGCCTTCTGGTTCTGAAGAAGAAGATTTTTAAACGTTTTTGCTATTTATAGCCATGGCGGCCATCTTGGTCATGTGACCTTGACCATTTATATAAATTTTCATTCCCCCTTCCCAAGGATGCTCCACATGAAGTATGGCTTTGATTGGCCTAGTGGTTTCAGAGAAGAAGATGTTTAAATATTATGGTCATATACATGTATATAGCCCTGGGACAGGGGCAGACAACCCCCCAGGGGCTAAAATTTTCCATTAACATTAATCTTCAGTCCATTTGCCTATTCCCAGTAAGTTTTACCCATTAAATAGCATTTTACCATTTTTTGCCATTTAAATGCATTGGCGACCTAAGTTGACCTTGCCGTAAAATAGGTCAAGGTCATCCTAGGGTCATAATTTATATAAACTATGATGGGCCCACGTCCCCGATGCTACATACCAAGTTTCGTGGAAATCGGCCCACTGGTTCTGGAGAAGAAGATTTTTAAAGGTTTTTGCTATTTATAGCCATGGCGGCCATCTTGGTCATGTGACCTGGACCATTTATATAAACTTTAGTTCCCCCTTCCTAAGGATGCTCCACATGAAGTTTGGCTTTGATTGGCCAAGCGGTTTTAGAGGAGAAGATCTTTGAAATTGTGAACGACGGACGGACGACGGAGCATGGGTATACTATAAGCTCACCTGTGAGCCTTCGGCTCAGGTGAGCTAAAAAGTATACCCCCTCATACCCCACTTTTATATAGAAAAACTGGGGAATGCAGGGGCATACCTATTTTTCTTAGTTTTGCTCCCAAACATAGATTGTGGGTACTCGTTAGAACCGCTTCGGTGAGGCGTTCTAACGTGTACCCACAATCTAGCAAAAATAAGAAAAATATCAAAGCTTTTCTGATGAAATTTTCAATTTTTAAAGCTGACAATTTTCTTTTCTTTTTTTTTTTTTTTTTTTTTTTTTTTTTTTCTTTTTTTTTTTTTTTCTTTTTTCTTCAAACCCACACAGATGCTTGAATGGTTAAGTGAGGTAATAAAATATCAGCCCTCTTAACCACTCGGCCACTAGGGCCACCCCCAATATTTCAAAGTTCTGGTTACACAATCAAATGCAAATATTAGTAAATCAAAAGTATGCCTGGCTTCTATGACACTTTTGCAAACATCTCTTTACCAAGGCAATTGATGAAAAACTGTTTCAAGTTTTGAAAATAATTGGGTAATTATTTTTGTCTATCTTGTGACAAAACAAACTTAACAAACTTATTGTGAATGAAGTGAGATTGAGGCACTTTTACAAATTTATGTCTCATGAATATTGTAAGAGTATCTTGCAAATAATCTAAATATTGCATAACATCCCAGAACTTTTACAATAGTATTGATCCCAGGAAATTGGAGACCCCTACCACTTGGTCAAAGAGCTTGCCTGTCTGAACTTAATGAATTCATAAATGTTCAAGAACATCATGGATAGTGAAACTTGTTCTCTTTTTCTAAACCTACTTTTTACGCCCTTACAAGATTCTTTCAGCTCATATGAGATGGGCATATCAGTAGGCGGGGCGAAAACTGAAGTACTCTAAGACAAAATACTTTGTACACCCATAAGCACACTACCCAAGGCAAAGAGGGCTTGAACCCACATACACTGGACACAGTGGTGAGACAAAGGAATGATTATGAGCAGTATAAATGGAAAAAAAAGGTTGACAAGATGAATATGAACCGCTTTTCATATGAAATTGTTCTGCCAATACTCTATTGTCTGACACTATGGTCAATTTCATTTGAGGTGGCTCCGTGTTTCTTAATCACTCGATCATTTCACCGCTGTGTCTGGTATGGGTTCGAGTCCCGCTCTGGCCACATGTGAGACAAGCCAAGTTCTGCTTCCGGGTGTGCCAGGTGGTTTTTCTCGCGGTTCTCCCGTTTTCGCCCCACCTATTGATTGGCCCGTCTCATATCCTTAGGAGCACCAGGCATTTTACAAAATGCTCATAAAAAGGGGGTAGGGTTGGTAAATCGTCCATAAAACCATTTCTGTGAGACTTAGAAACACGCCTTATGCCTGTGTTAAAAGTAGAAAGACCGCTCTCTAACATAGTGTAAGCTGTTTTGGTTTTGCTACTGAAAGGTCACGGCGCAGGGGTCACCGTGGAAAAATCGATGCGCACGGACTTCTTTTTTTTTTTTTTTTTTTTTTTTTTTGCGATTTGATTCCCGATTTTTTCCTCCTTTCTCCTCTCTTTCTATCTCTCTTTTTTCTCTCGTTTCTTGTGTCTTTTTTCAACCCTAGCAGTTTGGTCGCACTTGTTTTGTTTGAGCGTGGTGGCGATTCAAAGATAACAGGGTAAACTCGACCTTTTTAACACAGAAAAATCACGTTTTTTTCCAACTTTCTGGACCTCTTACTCGCTTGTTTGATGTACTGTGCAATTAAGCTTTATATCGGTTAAAGCCTACTTACTGGGCAATTGAAAAATATAAAAAGATCGCACATGCTAGCTTTAACAATGCTGTGAGGGTCGATCAAAAAGTGTTTGTCAGCAATTACGCATAAATACGCTCTGGTAGTGGAAAGGATATGAGCTGAAATAATCTTGAAAGGGATGTTAAACTGAATTAGAAAAAAAAAACTTTCATTTGAATAAGTTTTACTGTTTCTTTGAACTGTATATACATGTACTGTTTTATTTTCAGGTAAAAAACCAGCAGTGTGGTCATGAATCCATGGTCATTGAGGTGTTCTAAATTAGCCTTGGGTAAGACAAATAAAGTTTCTGTCTTTCTTGCAAATACTTATTCAGGGTGTCCATGGTCAGGGAAAAAGTCAGAGAGAAATCACTTTTTTATAAAGCCAAGGAATTGTCAGGGATTTTTGACAATTGTCAGGGATTTTTGACATCAGTCAGGGAATTTTTCAATTTAAGCCAAAATCAGGAAATTTTGAAAAACAGGTTTATAAAATGCCAAACTACAATGAACACAAACATTCTTTCACCTGTTGCTTGTCCTTATGAACACAAAACTGAAGTAAAGTAACTAGGATAAGCAAACTTGATGTAGAAATTCAATATGTAGATCATAATAAGTTGATATTATTATTTTCAGCAACTGTAGATATTCATGGTGCTGTCCTGGACTGTGACCTTTGGACCAGGAGGGGCATTAATTTCTGTTATTGTACAAGTCATAATTTCATAGGTAAGTGCTCCTCAAGTTATATGACCCAAGATTTACTCTTTCCCTAAACCCTCCTCTGGAAACCACCATAACATTTTTTCAGAGTAGAATAAAATTTAGTGATTGACATGCATAAAATTTGCTTTCCAAATGTTTTGACATGCAAAAGTTTTCAAACTGTGTTCACAAATTAATTTTATTTCCAAAAATATTCTTGAATTTGGCTCCATCCTGAAAATTAGATGGAATGTTTCTCACAACAGAAGTCCTGTGGTGAAATAATTGATTTTTATCGTACCTGCTTATAGCAGGGTGCGATATAGGAGTCCAAATTTCCGTCTGTCTGTCCGTCCATCCGTCCGTTCGTCAACATTTACGTTGAAGTTTGGTTTTCTCTACATTAGTGAGAGCTAGGAACGTGAAACCTTGCAAAGTAGTTGTCCTTGACATACCCTTCAAGCACGCACCTTGACCCGGTGCCCTTGACCTATATTTTACAGTCCATTGACTTTGTTCATTTTTATGTCGAAGTTTGGTTTTCTCTGCATCAGTGATACCTGCGAGTGTGAAACCTTGCAAAGTAATTGTCCTTGACATACCCTTCAAGCATGCACCTTGACCCGGTGCCCTTGATCTTTATTTTACGGTCCATTGACTTTTTTAATTTTTACGTCGAAGTTTGGTTTTCTCTGCATCAGTGATACCTGCGAGTGTGAAACCTTGCATAGTAATTGTCCTTGACATACCCTTCAAGCACGCACCTTGACCCAGTGCCCTTGACCTATATTTCAAGGTCCACTGACTTTGTTCATTTTTATGTCGAAGTTTGATTTTCTCTGCATCAGTGATAGCTGCAAATGTGAAACCTTGCATAGTAATTGTCCTTGACATACCCTTCAAGCATGCACCTTGACCCGCTGACCTTGACCTATATTTCATGGTCCATTGACTTGTTAATTTTTATGTCAAACTTTGGTTTTCTCTGCACCTGTGATAGCTGCGAGTGTGAAACCTTACATAGTAATTGTCCTTGACATACCCGTCAAGCATGCACCTTGACCCGCTGACCTTGACCTATATTTCATGGTCCATTGACTTGTTAATTTTTGTCAAACTTTGGTTTTCTCTGCACCTGTGATAGCTGTGAGTGTGAAATCTTGCATAGTAAATGTCCTTGACATACCCTTTCAGAACATACCTTGACCTGGTCCCCTCGACCTATATTTCAGGTTTTTAGTTATTTTGCCCAGTGCAGGTGCGATATCGACCTCCGCGGCGTTCTTGTTAAATTTTTGAAGTACCTCCCACCAGTGCATGTAAAATGCAAGGTTAACACTGCTATTCAGTACTATAATGCTATGATTTTGTCAACTGATTTTCAAAATTTGTGTTGAATTTTTTAGGGATCGAGGAATGCAATGGGAAAACAATATCAGATATATTTTTGAACTAGGTGAATAGCTAAAAAGGTAGGTTTTAAGAATGCTTGGTTGAAGTACAGTATGGTTATTCATGAAGATTTGGTCATGAAGATATTTATACTTCTTTCCTCATATTCTGCTTCCCCTGATCCAAGAACAGATCTCAGTAAAATATACTGGTAAAGCCCTGTATATCCGTGATGCAACCAAATTTCTTAAGCACAGATTGATGCAACATTCCATCATGACAAAATGGAGTGTAGTGTTTGGAAGCCAGACTGATTTGAGTGCAACTTACCGTGAGGCATATACCTACAGAGAGACAATGACCTCTTTGCTGTAGGTTAAATCCCAATGGATCATTTAGCTTCCAATCACTGGACTGCGTGTCATGTGTCGTGAAATGCTGCATCAGTCTGCACTGTAAGAATCACAGGTATACAGGATGGTAATAACTGCCTCAGATTGATTTGTATATATCTGACCATCCTAATAACACAGCAATTGTCTGCGAATGTAAAACATTAAGTCAAGCAAATATGCATCTAATAAATGTGTACTTATACATCTATGATTTAAAACTTAATCATAAGTATAAAGTTTTGGAATATCCATCTTAATTGCTAAAATATGAAATCTTTTACAGAATTAATTATTATGAATATAGATTGAATTTATAGGCACTTTACTCTTATAGAAGTTGATGCATTTTCCTTGATAAGGTTTCATGTAATTTATTAGAGGTGTTTAAATCTGTTTCAGATTTATTTACGGTTTGATCTTTTAAGTGGGAATACAGTATTGACCAGTGTCAAATGCATCATTGACCATGGAAACTGGAACATTGTTAACACATTACCAGAGAAATTTATGCCCAGTCAGCATAAACATTATGGACTGATTTAGATTCAATTCTGAGACTCCCCATCTTGCCAGCAAGTTCATTCATTCAGGATTCTGTCTTGTCAAAGCACAATTACTACAGCTGAATCATCAAACTAATTTACTGTTGTTTTTTTTTTTTTTTTCAAATATTCTTAGTAAAAGTTAGCAAATACCATCTTCTTTTTCATGTGAAAGTTGTCTGTTTTAGCTTAAGAAAATGCACTTTATTTATTAAATTGACAGACCTGTGAAGGTGTCACTTAAATATTAAAACTTAACTTCAAGAATCTTAGTTAGAAAAGTGAGACATTAGAACTGAAAAATGCTTGGCAACATTTTCCATATAGGAGTTCTGTTAAATAAAATATTTCAGAAATGTAATAGACTATTAAATGAGCCATGACTTCAGGGTTTCCGACCATGTCTTACACAAACCGGTCTGTTGAGTCACAGGAAAAGGAAAGAAGCTAGAAAGTTTAAGTAGAAAAGAGATTGTACTATATGTGTAGCGAAAACAAGGGCGCTAATCAGATTTACAGTTACTACTCAGCTGATCTGCGGCTTTGTTTTCACATTTGCAAAAATCCTGTTTTTCTCATGTGGCTCAAATTATAAATGTTACATTTTAAAAGAATAAATTCTACACACCCATATACTTGCTGTGTTTATATACAGTTGTACATGTGACTCTGTGCCAGATATTTAACCCAAAATCATTTCCATTATGTTGACATACATGTACTTGTACTTGTAGCTTAGCTCGATAGAAAGGTTGTAGTTCAAATCCTGCTTCTAAGACATAAGTACTAGGATGTGTTGTTGAACAACGCTTTTGTAACCATCAAGTATCCAAAAAATGTGGCCTGTCTTGTAATAATGAAAAATGGTTGACTGAATGCAAACAAAACTGAAACATGGCTTCTGTGAACACTGATGACGAATTTAAAATGGGAAGTAAAATAAATGGGAGGCCTGGTGGCGTATAGGCTCAATTTACAACTTTTTAAGAGATCTATAAGTGTCTTGGAACAGAAAAGCTATAGAATTGCAGACTGGTTATTTAATAATACATTTATTGATGCCTTGTTGAAAACTTCTGGTGCATATGATGCATATCCGTAATCTGGTCATGTAAACCAGTTTGAAAGTCCATTTTGCATACAGTTCAATGATGAGAGCCATACGTTTTTGTAAGTAAAGGTATCTAAGTTATGTTTACAAAAGGAAATTTGATGCACAGATATGACCATTGACCAAAGTTGTTCATTTGGTTAAGCAACAAAACAAACCAACTTTAATGTCCACACAAAAATCATGAATTCAAGCGTGCGGTATCCTGATAGATTGGTTGGTTGCCCATTAGGTGTGCCTATTTCATATTAATAATAGTGCAGTTTCATATTGTTGCTTTGGGAAACGGATAGTCTTAAATGACTTACTTCCGAATCCTTTTTGTATGTAGAATCTGTATTATTGCCGTCCTGTTTATTGTCGTATTGTCCAAAAATATTCACCTGATGTTGAACTTTATGCTTTGCATAAATAGAGGATCTTACACGAGTGGTCATTTCATATGAAATTTATTAAATGAGCCTTCGGCGAGTTTAATAAATTTCATATGAAATGACCACGAGTGTAAGATTCGTTTTATCATATGATTTTTAAAATAGGATTTTATCGCCTTCAAAGTGGACATATGTTCAATGAAAATTTACATTGTTGTTACGGACGTCGTCAATGACGTTACGTATTCCCGCAAAAGTGTTAATATAGGGATCAACCATGGTTTTCAGTGTTCAAACATTCGATGGATCACGAGGAAGGTGTTTGAACACAAGGCCGCAGGCCGCGTGTTCAAACACCTTCCGAGTGATCCAGCGAATGTTTGAACACTGAAACAAACCATGGTTGATCGCTATTCTTGCATTTTCACTCTAATCCACTTAAAATCTCTTGAAAATAACATAAACAACGTAAAAACGCACCGAAAACCGAGAAGCTTCTTCAACGTCGGCCATTTTGTTTCTATGAAATACATGACGTCACGTCACTTTGACCAATGACGTCGGCCAAAACCCATGTTCAAACGGCACGTGAATTTCATGATTTGAACATGGGTTTTGCGGTTTGAACACGGCTTTCGACCAATCGAAAACGGCTTCAAACAGCTATGTGCATAGATATCTATGCAAGAATACACGTGTGATCATACAATTTATGACATGACGTTATCCACTGGAAAATAGCGACGTCATATGATAAATTAAATTGCTATGACACAGTATAATTAATCATCTGTGTACTCCGTATTGAAGCCATTTTGCTTCATTGTACATGTACATCGCAATAACCATAGCTTAGTGGTTAGGGAACCGGGTTTGTAACGCGGGGGTCCCTGATTCCCATAGAAGGAGAAAAAAGTTTGTTATTTTGTTTTGTTTTTCCTGAAATAAAATGCGCATTTGTTTTATCAAAGACAATTTTGTTTCTTGCGTTCTTGCTCTTTTTATGTGCCATATCATGCAACATACTGATGGATTTTCAAACACAACCATATCGACAATATGTCTAAGCAGGAGTCACACTATTTTCTATCTTCCAAAGCAAAGGAAATTATTTTCAACGTTTCTTATTCATTCGAGAAAGAACAGACGCATAATTGATACAAAAACACAAACAAATAATTAAATACGAATGGGAATGATAGAGTACACAAGAAAAAATGCGTTTCTCGTGTGACTCGAACCACTGACAGTACGATTTTAAGTTGTAAAATATTAAAATGTTAAGTTGAGATCTGCATGCTCTACAATTTAAGCTAATCGTTGCTGTTAAAGTTATTTGACATTGTCTTTTTAAGACCTTATATACTGGTGAATTTATCTTGCTTAATAGTACTAACAATCACGAATATCATACGAACAATCTCTTTGTGTTCCGAAGATATACATGTACGAATTTAGAATTACAACGAAATGTGATTATATACCAATAGAATTCATCCAACGTCAGGTGAATATTGTGAGATGTCAATTCACTTCGCCTCCGTTACTTCTATGTTACTTCTATGTAACGGCGACACCTGTTTCCCCTATCTATCATAGTGTTCCGTCGCGTTACTATCATGTTTAAGAAAAGACCTGTACAGGTCTGGCGATTTCTGGTGGCACAAAACAATCCATTGTTTCTTTACATTTTTAAAGATATACTGTGGGGGAATAGTAAAGCTTTAAATAAACTAAGAATTGTTTGCGACAGAATATTGCGACTGGCCTGTAGGTCCATGCATTTTTCCTGAAACACACTTTAGATTTTGTTTTATGAAGTCATTAAAAGCACATTTATTGAAAGACCTTCGTAACGTTACATCTATTACTGTTACAAGTTTCTTGACTGTTAATTGTTATTTCCATTACACACGGGATCATGCGGATTCTAAATTACAAATATATATTAAAGTGATATTTTCCTCAGACAGTAGTCCCATTATTTGCATGCAGATCCAAAGTTCCCAATTCCTCTGGAGTGTCCACAATATTTTTGTCAATATACGCAATATACAATAACAAACGACAAAATAACAGATGTAACAGCTATTCCAATTATGCTCAGCCATTTTGACAAATTTCCCTCGTGCTTCGCACTCTTCAAGTCACCTTTCCTGAGCATAATTATTGCCTCTCATCATATCTCCGCTTCAAGTTCTAGGTGCAATTTTCTATGGGGGTAATCATTTTTCTTCAGTTTGAAGCATCACCGAAGCAAATTACAGTAAATGTCCTTTCAAATAACGATTTCAGATTGAATAATTTTTGGAAGAGTCTATTTACAGTCAAATGTCAGAAGCCAAAAAACCCACTTAAAATGGCTATAAGCAGTCAACTGTCAGTAGCCAAAACAAAAGTTAAAATGGCTATTCATAGTCGCTGGAAACGACCAGGATGTGCGCTTATTGGAGCATGTGCGCTAATGCGGTAAACAATATTCCATCTAAATGGATTTGTAATCTTATCATGAAACCTAAGTATGTCAGCCAATATCAACAATTGACTTAACTGTATAAGTTATCGACAACTCACCAGGTACTCACCAGGTTTACTATAAATGTATGTAACACCAATGACATCGCTACTATAAATATATGTAACACCAATGACATCGCTAACAACATTGACATTTTTGTAACAACACTGACATAAATTGTAACAACACTGACATTTCCGTACAAAATGTTGTTTGAATTTTGTCTGGTTATTTTTAAAACACTAAGACTGCAGCATAGTTCTCATGTTTCATTTGCATTGTTTATTTGCATACATTCGTGATACATAAAGCTACATTTTAGCATTTTCTATCTTTTGTGCTTGCAGCATGTGAAAGAAAAAAGTCGTATTTGTCAATGTTGTTACCACATAATTGACAAAATTTGACAAATTAGGCGAGACGCTAGATTCTGTATCTACCGTATTTAATGAAATCGCACAACACCCTTCATATACTTTGTTTGCAGTATGCAATTTGTCCATTGGTCATCCTAGATGAGTTCTAGGCACGTTTTCGCCCAGGCAAGTGGTGCACAATATTTCTGTAGCTCGTTACATAAGTAACATGTTCAAAATATATTGTACCAACAAAATAGCGAAACCTACTATGCTCCACCCACTTTAATCATGCAACAACACATATTATATCACGCACTAGAACAATTCAACGGACATGCTTTATGATCTTTAAAAGTTGAAATTAGACATTATACGGTGTTACAAACGTTACTTCTACACCTATGGCGTGAAAATAGGGGTTTGGTTTCAAAAACGGTTTTTGTTTTTGGCATTTCTTTCTTCATATTCCAAAAACGATAGGTCCTTTCTAACTGACCAATAGTTCAACTTGGCTATTACACGAAATCATATATTTATATTAAATATTTAATTTATTTTATTTAAATAATTCAACATTTCCGTATGCTGTAACATTTGAAAACTAGGCGTTTCAACAAAAATATCAAAATGAATAACTGTTATATGTTTGTGTAAATTATTTAGTTCTATTTTACACACCCTATGATAAATACATGTTTAGTGTGCTAAAACTTGCAAGTATGCTCATGGTAACGTATGTAACACCTTAATGTTCAAACATGGGTAGATTTCATTATGGTGATTATAAATATATACGTATATAGTGAGCCGCTTCATGCGAAAACCCGATTCTTCCTATATGAAAAGAAAGATGCAGTTACTGCACAGCTGATCAGCACACTTGTTTACTCAACACAGATAATTCAAACTTCTTCTTAAATCCGAAATTGCAAGCGTCTAAATTCTGTGACTGTGTAGAAGGAATATTGTCGGAAGAGGGGTTTTCGCGCGCTGCGGCACACGTGAAAGTGGTCTCACATAATTATCTGCAAAGGTTTTCGCATAGATCACAGTAAGGTGTTTTGAATATGTTGACCCACTGGTGACTTGTCAGTATGCTCATGGTAACGTATGTAGCACCTTTTTCATATAGGGCACTGTTATGTAAGGAATATATTATGAGTTGGTGACCCATCGTTAAAGCGTCCGCTCCTGATTGCGAGTTTGTGTTGTTCGACCTCTTCGGTGCCATGGTGTGTCCTTGAACAAGATCCACGATCCACGATGAATCTTTCACATGTGCGAACTTAATGACTTAGGAATATCAGCGGGTTACCACTATATGTTATAGTGGGAATTCGTCATCGTCACGACCCACGCAGGTTCTCATATCAAGACACAGTAAGCCTGCAATATATTGTATAAATATATTGAATAATGGATAACAACATACAACGATGACAACGTTCAATGAATCAATGTAAAGGGTGTTAAGAAAGTTCGTTCAGCACTTTACCATATGATTTGATAGCATTTTGTAGGCAAAAGCTAATGAAATGATACATTTTCTATGAATATGTTCCATTCTTAGATACAATATAGCAGTTGAAATGCTGTCTAATGACGAGTTGCTTCACATACGTATATTTTCTAAGGACACTGTATTTCACAAATTTTGAAATAATTCGATTTTCTGAAAAAAATGTGAAAATTTTGACATTTGAGTTTTCTTTACAGATTTATAATTGAAGATATCACAGAACTATTATAAATGGCGAATAAGTAGTTCATGTAGGCTTTATTCATTAAATCATAGAAGATTTTTACGCATCGGTCTTGGCATGGCAAAGATATTTACTAGTATACCCCCATTTTTGCGTAAAAGTTCAAGGGTCAGAAAATGGGTGCCAGTGTTTGAGGGCCACTTTTTACATGGCCAGGTATCTAATTTTAAACATAATTGCTTTTGTCTTTTCACATACATCCAAATTAAAGTCTGGTTATGTCAGTTTTTAGTTTCGAAGCATAAAAATTAAACTATCAGGAAAACAATTTTTGCGCGGAACGAACTTTCTTAACACCCTTTACTAGTGTGAATGCATTCTGTTGACATTGGATGGATGGATGGATGGATGGATGGATGGATGGATGTACTTAATCCATACAATATGGAATAAATGGTTGTGTAATGCTACTCCACCTTGATGACGTAACAACACACATATGCCGATATTGGCATATGAACTACTTGCCATGTACAAATGTATTCAAATGATAATTTACCAACAAAGTAATTATCTTCTAACAAAGAACTTAGAATAATTACAAAAGAATGACATAATGAGAATGATAAAATGACATACCTGCAATAGATTGTATAAATATATTGAATAATGGATAACAACATACAAGGATGACAACGTTCAATGAATCAATGTACTAGTGTGAATGCATTGAAGCGTTGAGGCGCAGTTCGCTTAAATAGTAGGGTAAATCACTGTTTGCTACCTAGTACACTACGCTAACTACTTGTATGTGAAGGTGAAGATGGAAGGTGAAGACCGTGAAGACCGTAGTTCTAAAGAATAAAGGAGTGTAACAAGGGAAATAGATGTGATTTGTTGTTGTAACGGAGAAATAAAATATAGACATTATAATGTTCAGTATTTATTTCGCCCTATGACAACGACTTCACAAATATCACACTGACAGTCGCATCTAACTAGATGCGGATATTATCCTCAAACTCCTGGACCCATTTATTTTATACTATATGTGGTATTCCTTACAGCTTGTGTGCGCCTTTCGAAACTATTGATTTGACGTAGTGTTTGATATATCACTACTGGGAATCACGTGGTATTGTTTACATACAAACAGGTAAATGATCGGGTGACACACAACAATGAGAATACATTTGACGTTAGATTTTAGAGTCTTCTCCTACAGCGTTTCTTCTACTGACTGATAGATAGGTGCAGTCAATACAGAAATTGAACATGTATTGAAAGAAACTAACATAAGAAATCCCGATTATTTCGTTTTCGCAAACACTTCAATACTATTGTATGGGAAGTACTATATGTTCATGGGACGGAAGTGTTTGTGAAAACGAAATAATCTGGATTGCATATGTTACTTTCATTCAATAAATGTTCAATTTCTGCATTGACTGCACCTTTCTATCAGTCAATTGAGTAAACGTAATGGGAGAAAACTCAAATTTCCCATCTCAACATTGAACAGAATTTCATTGTGCGTCACCCGATCATTTGTCGATTTGTTGGTATACAATACCACATGTTTCTCAGCTGTGTATATACCTGTAGAGTAAATCCATCAGATCGGATGAACGAGAAAGAAGGGCATTATCTAGCCCTGCGACACCAGTTCCCCGGGAGTGGCAAAATCCTATGTAAAGTAATCATAACACAAAATGTGAATTTTTGAGGGCCCTCGGCGTGAAATCCGAACATAGAACAGGATGTGCAAACAATGTGTATGCGTTTTTACAGATAACGAAAATGCTTTCTTGCCAGGGATGACGTAACTGCACTTTAGACAATGAAGACACAAATACGCGAATTTTCATAACAACCACGATGCTTCTGACGGTACAAACATCTGAATCAGATGTCTTGGTTTTATGCTGCTGTCTATTCTTGCCAAATGATTGCAATACATTTTGGTTCCACGGTGGAAATCCTGAAAAAGTCTGTCGTTTTGAGCAAACCTTGATGTCCTGGTCAGACTCTCAACCATTCCATATCTTCAAGAAAATAGAAGTTATGATTATACAATAAGGCAGTTTAGGTGAGACTCCACACAATGGCATTGGTAAAACGAAAGCTTGGGATGTTGCTGAGAAAATCGATCAATCACAAACTACCTTGTGCAAACAGACGATAACACTCCCCACAGCACATAAGAAGGTGTACGAAAAACCAAGTGCCGATTCTGTTCATCTGCTGGGCAATCTGGTTCAAGTGTAAATAGTGTCCGTTACTTGTTCTGTTGCCATTAGCGTTACACAAATGAAAATGTACCACCAAAGCATGATCGTTTGATGACATATTTATAACGTGAAAACTTCAAAAACATGTTTTCAGCCCTAGCAGAAACGCTCAACCGTATCAGCCTAAGCAGAATCCCTCAGAAGGCTGGTCGGGTGGGAATATGGGCCCCGCTCATCAGGTCCTTAAGAAAAAGATGGGCTTCTTTTGCCTCTAGGCATAGCTTATACACTACTGACCAACTTATTACTGGTTAACCGCTCAGGTCTGAGCCTGACCAGGAACGTGTTTTAAAATCAAACCATCCATACGTATAAGCCGTAGTGGCTTACTTGGGTGGTTATATTTAAAGCATTGTTTGGATGTCATGACATCCGATTTTCGGGCTAAAGTCCCATAAAATGGAGTCAACGTCTCAATATGACAATAGCTGTTGACTAGGCTGTTAAGCATCAACTCAAAATCAAACAAAACAACCACATCAGGCAATGTCTGGAACATCAATGGCACTTATATTGAAGCAGTGCTCATGACCAAGGACTGAACAGTTTTTGTTCCGTGTCCCTTTCAATATTATTTCAGCTCATATGAGGCGGGCAAACCGGTATGTAGGGCGAAAACGGGAGAACCCCGAGAAAAAAAAACCACCTGGCACACGCGCAAGAAGAACTGGGCTTGTCTCGCATGTGCCCCGAACCAAGACAAAATGAACTAGCATGCGCAGAGTTGTGCTTTTGTATGGCCGGCGAGTCATTTCATAATCCGGAAATCGGAAAACAATCTTAAGGCGACGATTATTATGTCTTATTACTATTTGTTTTCCTTATTACTATTTGTTTTCCTTAGGTTTTAATACCTAAAATTTTAAGTGAAAAATGTGTAACATACGTTACCATTAAATCGCCCGTCACACGCATTGATATTTGCTTACTAATATTGGCAAGCTTTGTGAAAGGTAACTTAAGAAATAGTGACCGACGGTGTTGATAATGTCATTTCATAACACTGGATGCTAACAATGGTGTGAAACATGCTTTGGGAATTTGTGGTTTGGGTGTGCGCGCTTTAAGTTCAGTGACAACCGGATTACACTATTGAATATTTGCTATATCTTATATGATTTCTAAATTAGTGTTAAATCATAATTACATACAACGATGAGCATTTTATCGGCATTGAAATCATTAAAACTGATTTTTTTTTATATTTAATAATTATGTGTTACATACGTTACCTTATTTACCAATCAAAAGTACAAATTTTTGGCAAAGCAGTGAGCATTCAACTTAAAGAAGGCATATATGTTATTGATCTACAAAAAGATGATTGTCATTTTTTCTTCTTTTCTCTCAAACTTGTCTGTTCATAGTTGACTTTGAACACTTTATTCTTTCATAATCTGAATTGAGTTACTGTGGACTACATGCAATAACTTTCGACTAAGGAATGACATGATGATTAGTTTTTTCAGGTTAGTAAAAGAAAATGAATAAGTGTCTTTTAGACAAGTGTATCTAAAATATAAATGTGCAAAGAAAAGTATATTAAAATAGCGTACTGTTCTGTAATTAAACTCTGAACAGTCTGTTTTGGCATACTTACCGATCACACACCCAGCAGCCATATAACAATATTCAAATCTAAGACATTGATTCTTTTGGTGAAATTAGCACATTTCAATCATGGTACTAATTATATGGTAGGTGTTTCATATAACAATTAAAATGGCATAAAAACGCAGTGGGGATAGCCCTAAGAAACGAGTTATAAAGCAGTAACAACATTGACACGACCTCATTGGACAAGCACTTAAGCCAAGAAAAAAATCATAAAGCAGTTATGGATGTGCTTGAAAATACTTGCATACGTCTCTTTAATATATGTCCATATCCAAAAATAGCTGAAGGTTTAGTCATGTATGGGCCTTTTTCAAAATTGTTCATATTTCTGACCGTGCTGATTTATTCATACTTCTGTCTGCTTTTAAGGCGATTTCTTTTAGTCAGACTATTGTTCGCATTTTCCCTGCCTTTAATCTTTTCTTTGCTGTCCATGCATAATTGGCGATTTAGGCAATATATATGAGGCGATAGCTGAAAAAGTTATTTGTATTAAACAATTAGAGACGTTTTGCAAAGCGGGCGCACGCACGTATACTTAAACACTAAAGAAAGTTGACACTAACATTTGTAATTTTTGCAGATTTTTCGACATAAGATGAAATCGCTGTCCATTCGATGGACAAAACCGACACGTCAACGATCAAATAATGACGTTACCCCTCAAATCAATGTTCGAAAATGTTAAGAAATCTAACAAAAAATATCTCACGCAGACGTTATCGTTTGCAATTTTGACCATACTTTTGCTTTGTATAGATGTTAAACCGCAACAAAATGACCGGACTAGAGAAGTAGTCGATACACGCTTTGTAAACATCTGTTTAACGTCATGATATGCACGTACGTCAATCTTTTTCAATCCACGTTCCCCTTATGACTTTGTTTGAAACTGACAGACTTTTTCTGAACATTTTAACTGCTCTTAGTCATTTGTGTTCTGATGCTACTTTTCTTTTTCGATGTTTATCCTCTTTAATACACCCTGATAATGTGCATGTTGCAAGGTCCACAATTAAATTATTGTATACTTATCGGCACTGGTGTTGGCTTTTTAACCGTGAAAACATTTTGAAAATTTCTATCATACGTATACACCCGGGCCAGTTGTCAAAACGTTGTAGCGTCATGGTTTGAGATTAGGTGATATTTTTTTCTACATAACTACTCGTTTTTGTCCTTATGTTCGAACATTTGTCTTGAGTTCTGGTGTTTGTTCCGTACGAGTGGTACACAAACAAAAAGTGTCAACTTTCTATTGTGGTTAGGTATATAAACTATACGTGTGTACATGCAACTACAGTTGTATTTTATCATGTGCCTTTACATTTAGTGATCATTGTTTTTGTCCTAGCTACCTCGTTCGCTAGCACGACATGCTTCGAATCCGCTAAAAGCAGAATTTTGAGTGCAAAGCACTAGACATAAATTTTCATGTGACAGGGTCTTAACTATGATTTGCAAATAAAAGCGATTTGCGTGTAAGCAAATGAAAAGGCAAATAATCGTGAAATAGAAAAGAACAGAACAATGGCTTGAAACTTGAAACCAAGAAAGAGGAAGTAATTATATATACACTGAAGAGCTCTAAAAACGCAAAACCTGAAGTTACAAATCCAAAGAACGTTACACCCTATGGGCAGTTTGCCTTCATTACACCAGGGTGAATATTTGTCACCAACATGACAGGCATATGTACCAGCCGGGTATCGAACCAGCAATCTCTTGATTGTTTAGCGAATACGCTATTCATTACCCCACCGCGGCTGTACAAATCTTTTCCATATTTATAGTTCGATTTCTGTGACATGCACAAACTTTGATATGTTTGCAAACTATGTTGTGAATTTCATATCGAAATAATGCACAGCTGAGAAACACGTGGTACGGAATGGGTGACGCACAATGCAATTCTGTTCGAAGTTGAGATGAGAAATGAGAAATTCGAGTTTCTTCTATAGCGTTTACTCTATTGACTGATAGATCTATCTTCCACTACTTCTTAACCTCATCAGAGGACTTCAGAAGGACTGATAGATAGGTGCAGTCATTGCAGAAATTGAACATTTATTGAATAAAAGTAACATAAGGAATCCATGTTATTTCGTTTTCGCAAACACTTCAGAAAACTGAACATATAGTACTTCCTACACAATAACATTGAAGTGTCTATCAGTCAGTATAGGAAACGCTATAGGAGAAAATTTGAAAATCTAACCTCAACTTCGGTCTCAATTATCGATTTGTATGTTTATAATACCACGTGATTCTCAGTGGTGTAATGAGTAATGTGAGAGTAACAGTCTTTGATATAGCAATACCCGTAAAATCCAAAATTGCAAATAATATTGAGCATGACTACAATTTGCCCCTTGGCATACAGAGCATCGCTTTCTCACTTTCTCAAGATTTGCTGTCTGCCAGTCGCACAGATTGTTTGGCACTGGTGCTAGCTTGTCTGAAAGTCCATGGTCGACGTAAGCGACGTAATTTAGCGCCTTGACGTCGATTCTCTACAGAAATTAGCGCATTGACATGAAAAGGTCAGATGATCAGACCGGCGTCAACCTTGCACTGTCCAAATAGCATGGGAGGGACCGCTGAGGTGCCGAATAGTTGAACGATGGCAAATATGACGTCACGTGACGTCACATATACCTCGTCAAATTAGCAAAACTCCAATTGTGTCGGAAAAATCATTTTCAATTACCTGTAGAATGATCAAAAAGAGACAACACTAAAACTAAAAGTGTTTTCATATATGGATTACTACAAATTCCATGTAAAATGGTGGGGCCCGCCGCTCGGGGCCTAAAGAAATAGATGGGCTGCTTGTGCCTCCAGGCAAACCTTATACACTACTGACTGACCATCTGATTACTGGTGGAAGCCTTTAGTTGGATGGTCATATTTCAAGCGCTTGTTGGATGTCATGACATCCTCATTTTTGGTAAATGTCCCATAAAATGGAGGCAACGTCCCAACATAAACTAAACCGTTAACTGGGACGTAAAGCATCAATTCAAACAAACAATGTGAAATGGTAAAATATTTTCTTTTTTAATTCAAAGGGACTCTACATGGCAAAAGGTGTAAACTGATCTTTTATTGCTGGAGGTGATTAGTACCTTTCAAATGCTTGCTCCATGTATAAATAGAAACATAGTATAGTTATCGACCACTGCCTTTGGTGCAAAAGCAATGTACTAATTTTCGTATTTTGCGTTTTTAAAGCTCTTCAGTGTATATACTAGTTATACGCAAAACAGAAAAGACCAAAATGAAATCAAATCAAATATATGTATTTCTGTTGGAAATAATGATATTCAACAATGTTCTGGCAGAAGGTATGGCTACTTACTAATGCTCATAATGCCTCTTTTTTAGTTCAGCTGAGCCGAGGGATGCGCATGCTCTGGCGTCCGTCGTCGTTGTCGTTGTTGTTCACATTATTCAAACAAACATCTTCTCTACTAAAACCACTGGTCCAATCAAAGCCAAATTTCATAAGGAACATCCTTAGGATGGGTTCAGGTCACATGATCAAGGTTGCTACCAAGGCTATAAACGTTCTTCTCCAGACCAAAAGGCATAGGATCTGGAAACTCGGCAAGTAGCATCAGGGTCTCAAGTTCTACAAAGTTTATAGAAATCATGACCCTGGGATGACTTTGACCTAATTTACAGCAAGGTTAACTTAGGTCGCATATGCATTTAAAGGGAAAACCTAACAGAAATGGGCAGTTGAACTGAATGTTTAATATGATTATGAATAAATTGGACCCCAGGGGTTTATCTGCCCCCAACCCTGGACAATATACATTGTTACATGACTCAATCAAATTCTGTCTCTAGATTGGCTCACTCAGTTTCGATAAAGCTAATATCTCGGAAACGGCAGATTCAAATTATGTGTTGTGACTTTATTTCGATTAATTGGCTACATTCTGTGTAAATTTCATGGTCAAATACCAACAACTAATCGTTATTTTATCATATTTAATGGCATAACCCACAAGTTAAATTTTCACGAAATCTCTAATTGCACAGCTATTTGATACACTAAGGTGCAAATAGGCAATGATAAGAAAATGGCGTAATCAGAAAGAAAGCCCTACTCAAAAATCCGAGGTTGGAAAATCCTAAATTGACAATAAGGTACTTATACTAGAAAACATACCGTAAGCCGAGTGAGCAGTTATATTTCCCAATCTCTGACATACTGCGTCAGGGAGTGGTTACAGCACTGGAATTCTGTCCAGGGGGATCCTGGGTTTGAATCCCGAAAGGGACGCGGGATTTCTTTCAAACTATTCAAAATCTCTTCCGAATTTGCATATTCGTAAGATGGGGGCTCTCTCGGGATGGAGCAATTATATATATATATATATATATATATATATATATATATATATATATATATATATATATATATATATATATATATATATATATATATATATATATATATATATATATATATATATATATATATATATATATATATATATATATATATATATATATATATATATATATATATATATATATATATATATATATATATATATATAATTGTTCTACCGCCATTTACTTATGTATGTCTATTTTTTCATCTCTTGTTGTTTACATTGTAAACCAGAGAAATATTAATAAAATTTGAATTTGAATATTGCATGTCGGTGTCCAACGGACTTGTTGAGAAACGCCAATGTTCGATTTTGTAGCGTGACTCAGATGTTGTTTTCGCTTTACTTCAGGATGCAGTGAAGGTTCAGTTGTCGTGAACATTTTTGATTCTATCGTTTATCGACTTGAATATGACGTTAGGCACATTCCGGTCCCTTACACTGGCTTCAGCTATGTTGAGAATTTTATAGTGGAGAAAATACAAAATGAGACGAGAGAACAAATCTGCAGCTTCGCTATACGGGTAGATGACGCATCTCACTACCTGAAAAACGAAGAATGTTCGTCCTCACAATATGATAATCGGACAGCGGTACTTCTTAGTTATGCAGACAGATACCGTATAGACTTCGACTTCACAATTTCCATCGCACAGAAAGCTGACAATGGCACGTATATGATTTCTAGTCGCCGTTCTCGGATATCGAAATGCTTTACAGTCTTCATTCTTGGTTAGTATAACCCATACATGTATGTTTTGAAAGCAAGTCATATTTTATGCCCATGCATTAAAACTAACACATACATGGACTCACTCAAGTACGCACGAATCTTTATCAATTTTCACTTAGCTACGTTTACATGCATATATGCGAGTCGTTCAAAAATAATGCAATATGCTGTATATTTATCTTACAGAGGTATATGTAAGAAATATTTCTAAATAATGAAAAATTGATTCAATCTGCATTCAGGAAAATAAACCATCTGAATTGGGCCATACACTTAATGTTGCTTATCAACCATAAAATGGCACCGACCGTTTCACGGCCCCGAAAACCTGACACCCAAAAAAAAGTCAAATAAGTAAACAATAAGCTGTGGTATTTCTTTGGAAGTTTAAAATGCTATATTGAATTATATTAGCATATTTGTGTTATGTCACCTCAGGCAGAATTTTCAGGCAACTCGAATGTCCATAGAACCCCGCACGTGTTAACTGTTGCTCTTGAAGAAACGCCAGAACGCATGCATATATCATTTTCCATAGATTTTGGTTGCTATATGTTAGTATTGCATTTTGTTGCAAATACTACACAAAGCGTCACTTGCAGATGCAAATAGGCATGTAACTGAACTATATGTCAAATTGTGGCAGAAATTGTATTCATATCCGCATTTTCCACCCTTCAATCTAGTCCTTCAATCGATAAATTTTATTTATTTATTATTTATTATGATTTCTGCCAACACACACACACACATATATATATTTATCATATGACGTCGCTGTTTTCCAGTGGATAACGTCATGTCATAAAAATCGTATGACCACATGTGTAATAACACTTTTGCGGGAATACGTAACGTCATTGACGACGTCCGTAACAACAATGTAAATTTTCTTGGAAAATATGTCCACTTCGAATGCGATAAAATCCTATTTTTAAAAGTCATATGATGAAACGAATCTTACACTCGTGGTCATTTCATATGAAATTTATTAAACTCGTCGAAGGCTCGTTTAATAAATTTCATATGAAATATATATATATATATATATATATATATATATATATATATATATATATATATATATATATATATATATATATATATATATATATATATATATATATATATATATATATATATATATATATATATATATATTATGCGACAAGGATTGGGCTTAGGCAAAGCCTATCATTGCCCTCTCCCGTCGGTATTATAATTTACACTCATTATGAGAATCAATCATACTATGCATATTAATATACAGTCATATACATTTTATATAATACTATCAAAAATACATGTACATGTTAACTTTATGAACAGTAGGGATAAGGTGCGAATTCATCTGGAGCAGTGATTTTCAATATCGATCATTACAAAGTTGGTAAACGTAAACGTATTCGCCGTGCTGATAACCCTTAGTTAAGCTCGACTCTGCTCCACAGGAGATCGATCGATATCCATATAATAATAATAATAATTTTAATAATAATAATAATAATAATAATAATAATAATAATAATGCCTTGAGGTCGCTTTAAGCCATGATTTTCCCTCAATTATTTTGTACTCCAGTGGGTTGTGTTTTTTTTCCTACAGCGAGAGAGGTTATCTGTAATTTTTGGCTTCTAAGATGAATTAGCATGTAAAAGAATAGTGTGTAGTGAGAGTGTCAGGGAGAGTGCGTAATCTCAAGTCGGTTTCTGATTGATTATTTATGTTTATGAACCACTCTCATGCCAAATGATTAGCAACAATGTAGGATTCAAGTCAGTCACACAATTGTTTAGTTGGTCCATTCTCATTTTTGTAATATATACACTATATGATTAGAAAAAAACATTTACTGATAGTAGATATTTTTAGCATATTAATCGAAAAGTGTATTTTGGAATTTCGATAAATTTTAGTCGAATATTCAACTTTAAATGTCAGTCAGATTACATAATCTTGAATACTGGACAACACGTTTTGAGTTTAGTGTGAGAAAAGTTTAATATGTTATAGCTCCACATTCACATGCACATTGGGCGATATCTCATGAATACGTTATTAGTCCTGCACTTATTAAGACATAATATTATGTAAAAACTTTAAAATACCCAACTCACAGATTTGCTGTTAGAACTTTAAATGAAATGCAGTACTAATTAATTAATTGCATTGGATAAAATACATAATGCTGATTTCTAACGGTAAACTTGTGACGATGGTCTTCGTTTTCTGAGTTCAACTTTTCCCTTACCCTCTTCATGAATAGATGGACTAGCAAATGAATATTACGTAGTATTGTCCACTAAAATGTTCTTTTAGCAATGACTTTCGTCGTTATCGGCTTGACGCAGTGGTATATGCTTAATGTGTCGGTGTTGCAGGTTCGAATCCCACTTTATCTTTTTTTTTCAACTATTATTTATTATTATTATTATTTATTTGTTCGTTTTCACTTTTACACACCCGGGAAACGGTCAGTTTGTACTCCGCCGGTGCTCCATTGAAAGAGAAATTGACGGTTTCCGGTGTAGGAGTTGTTGGGTCAAATCAAAGGTTTGTATTGTACCGGCGTATGTTCGAGGTAAGTTTTTTTTCTTTCCCCGCTGTACCTAAAAATCCGAGAATGTCAGATGATGGGCTAATGAACAAAGACCAGGCATACAAAAAAGCTTGCACAAAAACTTATCATTTATCCACACATCGTTTTTCGCGTTTAGGTAACCCTGGTCAAAACGTGTGCAGTGGGATAAAAAGTTATTTAATTTTCTGATATAGCCATCCCAAGTTTGATCTGATAGCCTTGAATTACAACAGAAGAGAATAGCGTGTAATTTACATGGAATATTAAAAAGAGAAATTTAAGATAGGCGAACCATGGGTCATTTTTTTCAAAAGTGTACCAATTGACGATCGGCGTGAAATTTAACCAATGGGAAATTGTGTTGTTAATGATATATAACATGACTTTACACCGTCTAACGTCAAGGTAATGTGACTAATAAGATAGATGACGTCATAATTTAATAAAAATGGCGTCAAACGGCGCAGAGTAACGTCACGCTAATCCACCCAGTGATATATCACTCAATATATCACCATTGGCTTCTATAGGCAGAGTGTGTTAGAATTTAAAATAAATCACAGACCGATTAAAGCTTTTTCAACAAGTTATTATACAAGTTATTACACTATACAAATTAAAGCACGAGAAAGATTTGTTTGTTTGTTGCTAAATATGTCTCAGTCAACAGATTATGTTATGTCGGGACGCCACCGTGTCAGTGGCCTCCATTTAATGTTGACTTCTATCCGAAATTGGGATGTCATGACATGCGAAATAATCTTTGAAATATGGCACCCAAGTAACAAAGAAAAAAATATATATATATGGATGGTTTGAGTCAACCACTTTTCAAGGACAGGCTCAGGCCCTTTAAGCGGTTAACGAGTAATGATATGGTAGGTCAGTCAGAATGATTTTTGCCTAGGGGCACAAACAATCATTCTTTTCATCATGGCTCCTTTTTGGCGGGGACCCAATATCAGAAAGCTGAAAATTTAATTAAATTGTGTCAATACAACGTCTACACCAAAAAGCTAATGTCGTAAGATGGGCATTTTCTATTGTGAAATTTTGTACGCATTTAAGTAGTTGATTATTTTCACCGAAAAAGCGAAGTCCTTATTTTTCCAGTTTTTTATACTACAAATTTAAAACGAGACGTTCCCATTTTTTTATCCTGCAAATGCACGGCTGAGTTACAAACGCTTAAACAAAGTCTTCATTGTGTCTTAAATATTAATAAGATTTTTTGGTTTAAACTGTATTTCATAAACTCGTTATACATCATCATCCATAAAACATTACAAAACATGATAGTAAATGCAAACAGGATTTGAAAACAAACAGTAATGCTTTTTTGAATCATTTCCAGCAATATAAGAACAGTTTGTGAATGGAGGTAGTGGAACTACATACATTATCATAGACATGTCCTTAGAGTACATAATAGGTACTGCGTCACACTAAGAATGAGAGGAATGAGAGAGAGAATAAAAGAGAGAGAGAGAGAGAGAGAGAGAGAGAGAGAGAGAGAGAGAGAAAGAGATATGCTGTTAGATACAAATAAAATACATGGGCCACAACGTGAGTATTTTTTGAGTATTAAAAAAACAATGTTACGTTGAATGTATAATATTTTTAGAGTATGTTAGTCAACATTTGACCAGAATATTCAAGATATTTTATGAGTTATGACCAATTTATTACATGAACCCTACAGACGTAAACGTCCTGAAAAATGACGTCAAAGTTGCGTAATGCATTTCTGTATGTAAATAGAGCCTAAAATACTCAACGTATTTGCTTAAAACTGGTTAAGCACTAATCAGAGCATGCTGCTTAATAGAAGCATATCATCCTTACAGGCAATTCGATGACCTTATTAAATGTCAATTTTAATGATGCTGTGGTTGCTATGGTTACCATTTAACGATATATATAGGACAATTAAGTCTATTATGGGCTAAAACAAGGTCAGATAATCCCAAATATTGAAAATAAATTTGTTTTAAAACTCATTCATTTGATAGCCCTTTTTCAAGGTTACAAATACAGTGTTATTTCTAAATCATATATAATATGATTTTTTCCGTTTTGTTGACGCTTCTACTGGTAATGTCAGAATGTCCGAAGGTACATTTTTCGCGTTGGAACTAAATCAAATTTTAATTACTTCCCCGGTTCATCAAGCAACATAAATTTTCAATTTAGTTTCAATTAGACCTGTTCTCTCTGTCTCGCTTTAGCTCCCCGGTTCACTCAAGTTTAAATTTAACCTAGTGCCAGTGGGATTTGAACCCAGGACCTCTCAATTCACGCCATCTCCCCCTTTAGGTAGTTTAATATGGTGATACTCAGACGTGACGTCCTATATTGCGTACCACTGCGTAACGTCAACAAAGACGTCAATTTGATTCCTTGTAATATTTCGACCGGCTTTCAAATGGGTTCATTTTTTCGCTTTAAACAAAAAAAAAACATCGTCTGTTAGGATGCTTTAGGTATCTTCTTATCCGCTGTTTTTAACTTCGTAATGGAATAAATAAAAGAACTGTAAGTAGCTTACGATAAGGGAAATTTGTAATAGTGTGCGTAGATCGACCTGCGACGTCATTGACGACGTTTTTGCACATGTGACATCGTTATTTCTGAATGACCAGAAATGACCAAGAATAGTTACATTTAATGCCATATGCATGTATCAAAAAAGTTGTAAAATCACCAATGATGGGACTGGGCTGAAATAATAGAGCACTTGAATAATTGATAATTATGCATGTCTTTCTTCTATTTGGGCTGCCAAATATACATTATTATATTTTAGTCCACAAATGCGTCACATGCTTCATATTTTATATTTAATTCTATCAATTTGTCCCTGCCAACAAAACTTGTGCTTCAAGGATCTTTTGTAAGACCGATATGGAAAAACCCTTGAATCGGTGTTCAGATTGGCAATCAGAGTAATTATCATTAAAATGGGTAACCGCAATTCCGAATCCCAAATGAGTTATCAATAGCAGGATGGATAAATCAGTTCTGTTACTGTTAATTTTTCCTGTAGCATATGGAATTATTTGTATAACGAGAAGTCAGGATTAAAAAATCAACAATAATTCTGCATCTTAACTTTCAATCTTGAATAGTTTAAGCTGTTTCTGGTACCTATAATCTCGTGTTCACCTAAATATCGGAACAAACGCTAAAGGACTGTGTGGCTATACTGAAGTTAAACAGCAAGTTGCTGCACTAGGTTAGTATTGGTCAAATTGTACGCTCTATCGTCACTTAGCACACCCACAGAAATTAAGCGTGAATATTATAATCATTTAAGTTTTGCAAATAAAATACTTCTAAGACAGCTTAAAATGTGTAGTGTAACTTGTAATGGCAAGGTGAAGGTCACACTATTTGAAAAGTTTACGGTTAATATGGCATTGACTTTTGGCGATTTCTATATCTTTGCGACAGTGTTGCTTGAGCAGGCATGAAAATGGGACAAAAGGACAAGCAACATTAGTTCAGAAAGGGATTTTGTCCTCAAGGAAAACAACATGCATCAAAGTAGTGATATCACGGTTATATTTTAGTTTATGATGATAGCATTGCAAATACATTAATTAAATTGCACTCCAGTCTTCAATTGGTACGCTTGTAAAGTTTTGGTTCCAATTTCATGTAACCAAATGTTATTTTTTACACACAATACCTTAAACCAGTAATGTGTACTCTAAACTTGGTATTTTATTTTGAACACCGCACATGGAATGTGTACATGACGTAATTCAGTCATTTTAGACATGTCAATTCACAAAATAACACAGTATTCCAAACGCAAAAACTGATTACTACATTCTTTTATATGGTTTTCATGTAATATTAGTTCCTGTTAAATTTCCAATTACAGGCGCATCATCTGACATTCTCCGATTTTTGATTGGATTTAGAATAAGGTAAATATTTTACCTTGAACTGGTTGACCCCGTAAAATTCCCTCTATTTACGTCGGTCAACTCCGTCACCGGAAACCGTCAACTTCACTTACCATGTAGCACCTGCGGTGTACAAATTGACCGTTTCCCAGGCGTGTTTTATCTCTTTCTTTGTCTGAGATCAGTTATTCTGTCAAAAGATGAGAAGACGAAGACAAGCTGATGATACTTTCTTTACAATATGCTCAGTCGCTTAGAAACAGGTAGTTCTTGCATTGTGTTAGTACAAAAACCCACTTTGAAGTAATATCAGTATGTGCTATGGCACCAGCCCATTAGGGCCTAAATGAATAGATGGGCAAGGCTTATACGTTACTGACTGACCATATCATTAGTGGTTAGCCGCTCAGGTCTGAGCCTGTCAAGAAAAAGTGGTTCACGTCAAACCATCCATATGAAACATCTTTTTTATGACATATAATCCCAATTTTGGGTACAAGTCCCCAACGGGGAGGCAAAGACAATGTCCCAACATGACCATAGCTGTTGACTGGGACATTGATTAATATTCATCAATTCAAACAAACAAATTCATATAAAAATCTTAAGTATATGTTGTAAGGAAAGGTTGATATAAATATTATTTAAAAGAAAAAAAAAAGAAAGAAAAAAGAACAAACCGCTGTTCCAAAAAAAAAAAAAAAAAATTAATAGAATAAAATAAAAAAAAAAAAAAAATAGAACAGTGTAAAACCGGCCGATATAAGAACTGGAAAATGATGCCGAGTAATTATACTCAGTACATAAGTCTTCGAATACTGCCCACGCCCTCACGAGCATATTTGGCAGGCACTGTGCGTCAGGGTCATGAAAAGAAAAAAGCTAAAAGTATGATCATAGCGAGTCTTTTTCAAGATGATAGGTTAAAACTAGATTGATGATGAAGGAGAGATAAAAACAACTGTCTAGGATTGATCGGCAAATCACATTTTAGACAGTACATAAAACTGGTGAGAATTAATGGGTCTAAAAGCTTAAAAACAGGATAAAACATGCAGTGCACTGTCTCTAGGGCTTGGGGTGCTGCAGCTCTCCAACTGCTGCCTTGAATACCTCAAGACTTGGAGAAACTGCAACACTGGCTGGGAGGGCATTACACTGGACAACTGCCGTGGAAAAAAGGAGTATTTGTAGTTATCTTTGCCAGTGTGGATTTGGCGAAATGTCATGGAGTGGCAATATCTGGAAATCCGGTGTGCGGGCTGGATGTAGTCGGGGAGTGGCACAGCCACAAGGCCATTGACAATTTTATAGAAGAGACAGAGCCGGCCTACAGACCGTCTCTGCTCAAGGGTCTGCCAGCCCAACTGAGCTATCAATGATGACACAAGTTGTACTGGCATGGTCATTTAGGGTCCACCGGGCTGCCCGTCGTTGGACCATTTCCAGCTTGCCATTGTTTTCTTTGGTATTGGGGTCCCATGCTGATGAAGCATATTCCAGCTGTGGTCGGACCAAGGACTTGTATGCTGCTTCTCGGATTTGAGGGGACTTTCTTTTGATGTTGCGTTTTATAAATCCGAGAGACCTATTAGCATTTGATGTGATCCTGTTCACATGACTGTTCCAGCTCAGGTTACTGGAGATATCAACCCCCAAGTACCTGGCGCTGCTGACCCTGTCCATGCAGTATGTACTGTGTCTGAAGGGGTATCCTAGAAGCCGTCACCCTAATCACCTGACACTTGGAAGGGTTAAACTCTATATCCCATCTTGCTTTTCATGTCTGGAGTCTGTCAAGGTCCTTCTGTCGAGTATCACTGTCACTTTTACTGTCTAAGGTCAGGTAGATGGTAGTGTCATCAGCAAAGAGACGCACCTATGAGACAATGTCTTGGGGAAGGTCATTGATGTAGGCCAGGAAAAGGATAGGTCCCAGCACTGAGCCCTGGGGGACTCCCGATGTGACTGGGACCGACTCAGACTCCTCGCCCTCAACAACAACCTTCTGCTGACGATTACTTAGGAAGGCTCTGATCAAGCGCAGAGTGGCATTTCTTATTCCATATGAGTGCAGCTTCAAGAGTAACTTTGAGTGGTTGACCTTGTCAAAAGCCTTAGAAAAGTCAAGCAGGATAAGATTTCTTTGGCTTGTCTTGCGAGCAAGGTCCTCAATGAGTGAAACTACAGTGGAGACAGAACTTGAGCAATTTCTGTCAAATAAGTCTATTAAAAAGTTGAATATAATTGTTACTTAAACTCAAGAATTTCAAGATTGTTCTCAAATTATAGTTAGTATATATTAAAATGTCACTATTAAACAGCGCAATCTTAGACCGAGGTGCACAAGGAGTGCAAATCAATGTGCACATCATGTTCAGATGTCGCTCTTACCAAAGTGCACTTGTCTCTCAAAGCATGTGCACACGAAGTGCACTTCCTGTAACCTTAAGTTCTACCTCCACTGTAACTGGGTCTCACAGGAACGTTTCTCCCTGAAACCGTGTTGTAGGTCGTACATCAGTCCGTTGGTGTCTAGGTGTTTAACCACTGATGCAATAATGTGTTCCATTACCTTACACAAGATACATGTAAGGGAGATGGGCCGATTATTGGCAGCAGCTGATTTTTCACCCTTTTTGAATATGGGCGAGATATTGGCTGAGTTCCATATAGATGGCACAGCACCGGATTCAAGTGAGCGTTCAAAAACAACTTTAAGAATAGGAGCAAGTTTTACTCTTAGTTCTTGCAGAACGAAAGGTTTGATTCTGCCGGGCACTGCTGTCTTTTTTGGTTTCAGGTTCTTAAGGAGGTTTATTATACCTGCTTCAGAGATAGAGATCTCAGGCATAACCGGTGTTGAA
Source organism: Rugalucina vietnamica (assembly GCA_964017185.1). Lineage (NCBI taxonomy): Eukaryota > Metazoa > Mollusca > Bivalvia > Lucinida > Lucinidae > Rugalucina > Rugalucina vietnamica. The sequence continues at coordinate 26,843,665 of OZ024884.1, read as the reverse complement.
TTTCTCAACTCTTCCGGCAAAGCATCTGGGGGGATGACCTTGTCATCTACAAGGTCTTGCACTTTCATGAGAGAAAGTGGGGCTAGTGGTGTAAACACAGACTGGAATTGCTGGTTTAAGATGTTGGCCTTATCTTTGGTTTCTGTATGCAGATTTTCATTCTGCTTCAGGGTGGTATTCCTTGTTGATCGGTCCGGGAATATTTCTGGAAGAGTTTTTTACTGTCCGCTTGACCGACTGTTTGATTAGTTTGTTCGTCCATCCCAAATAGGCCATCAAGGTATGCCTCATGGCTATCCTTGATTTTTCTCTTGATTGAGTGTCTAAGAGAAACATATTTTTCTCTTAGTTGGGAGTTGCCTGATTTCTTATATGCCTAATAGTACATATCTCTTTTGTGGAATAATTGTTTGATCTCTCTGGAGATCCAGGGGAGAGAGGGTTTACCCTTTATTACCTAAGTGGGGATACACTGATCAGTTACTTGATCAATTTTATTTGTGAGGTCAGTCAAAGTTCATCGACAGGTCTCCCATATTGCTCTGCCAGAAACTTGGCTTGATAATCTTTGATCTTGGACCGAAAAGTGGTCCAATCAACTTTGTTGAAGAGGTGGATTGTCCTGCGCAACAATCTCTAGTTTGACCCATGTTATCTTACACTCGGACCTGAGCTGAGGCTGCTCAGAATAGATCAGAGTCACTCACTAGCACAAAAACACCCCCGCTGCGGGTAGTTTTTGAGACCCTGTCAATCCTATAAAAAGGAGTATAACCTGGTGGAAATATCCACAGTCATTTATATCCGAAGATAACCAAGATTCTGTACCAATGATAATATCAGGGCGTTCAGTGTCGATCAGGCAGTGCAGGTCTGGAACTTTATTGACGACTGATTGAAAGTTGACGTTTAATATTATCAGCTTTCGTGGAATGTGATTTGGTCAACTTGGTGGGTCATTTGATTTGTTTTGAGTAGAGGTCATAGGACAGTCAGTTGGGTCCAGTGACTCAAAGCTGTTTGAAGTATGTAGGGTTGAAAGTGATTCATCAAACAGTGCAGAGCTAAAATTGGCAGTCCACAGTTGAGGCATACCCATGAATAGCTTTCATGTTCATATATAACTTTGTGAACCTCTACACTTAAACCTTCGCACTCTATGTGGAACCAGAGATCATAACTTTCACATTGGATGCTATTTTGACCATTCCTCACTGCTTTGCCGCAGCTGCCACAGGGGAATTTTGGCGGTCGGGGCCCAGGGTTGACTTCAATGTCATGTGAGAGGGCCAACAGTAGCTAAGTTAAATACACAAAACATAATAACAAACCTGCAAAATGTTCCATCTTTCAAATCTCCCAGATCATTTAGCCGGATGTAAACAAATATGGTGGCGGTCAAGCTGAGTGACCTTGGGAATGTGCGGGATGAGGTGATGGAAAAGTTGGTATTGACACAGAATAACATGTTTGCTACCAGCAGATTTAATTCCATATGTTTGCGAACACAGAAACGTTATGTTTTTTCTGTGTCAATAATGAGTACCCATAAACAAAAAGTCGCAGGAATTTGTGGTGATGAATACTGTTTTCATTCCTTTAAAAAACCTCTGGTTTTCACTTTATTTTTCTTAAAACGATAATTCATCATTTTCTGATTTCATTGCGTAAATCAGAATTGAGTTTGTGAGTCCCTCAGACTAACTTCGGCTGCTATAGTCAACAACATGAATATGTGGCAAAATGCTCAAAACTAAGGTCAATGTGGTACACTTTAAAAACTGTCTTATAAATAAAATCGGGCTTGGATGCAAATGATATGAGTAAAAACTTCTTTCAGAAGAATAATACTGTCTAAAACACAGCTGTATACTGTGCACAAAATGTAACGCACCTTACAGTTTGGCTGAAATTGGCAAAATTTTAAGAATGTCTAAAAATTGAATTCGAGTGAGTAGCAAATTGTCCTAAATTGACGTCGTATACTGTAGTAAAGTTTCATGCTGTCAAATTCTAAATCATTGTCTTAACTTTGATTTTATTACGTTTATCAATGAACCGGAAGTTCTGAAAAACGATCAGAAATTTAAACTGAGGGTAAGCTTTGAGAGAGTCACATTTATGTTAACTATCATTATTTAATCGAAAAAGGGACATTATTTGCCCGGAAGGAGACCAAAATGCCAATTTTTGAAAGTCTTTGTTATTTTTTCATAAGACGCATTATTGAAAATCCCAGTAAAATTGTCCTTTTCATGAAAATAAATTAATGTTGTGTTTTTACGATATGCTTGAACACAATAATCATACTCAAAGCAAAATTGTATTTAATTATTCTCTCGATTGTGTTTTTGGAGAAAAATGTTGATTTCACAAGATTTCAAATCGCAACGAAACTCAGTTGAGACACTTTCATGTGAATGGCGAATCATTAGAATAACTTGGATTTTGAAAATATATTATGTTATACCCGAAAAAATAAAAATAAAAACTTTGTGTTTCATTTTGTACTGAGTATACATGTACATACAAACTCAAGTTAACTTGAAGTTAAACAAGCGGCTGAGGTTTGAAATTTGCTAAACTGCACTTGCATGTATTTTGAAACTATACTCAAAACAATCTAAGGGACAGGCATTTAATTTTGCAGATTTTGTGGACGTCAAATAAATGATTTAATTTTGTGATGTATACTGTTCAACATGTACCTAAGCCAATAAACCAAAAAAAAAAGCTTAAAATCGATCGATAATACATCAGGAAAATATGTCCGTGAAATGTATACCCCCTTGAACCCCACTTTTATATAGCAAAAATGGGGTTTGCAGGGGTATGCCTATTTTTTTTATTCAAGTTTGCTCCAAAACCTAGATTGTGGGTACTCGTTAGAACCGCCTCGCCGAAGCGGTTCTAACGAGTACCCACAATCTAGGTTTTGGAGCAAAAATAAGAAAAATATCAAAATTCTGCTGAAAATTTTTCATTTTTATGGCTAAAAATCTCTGTATCTTGCATGGGCAAGTTTTCGTAATGACTTGCATAACACTACCTTCCAAATTTTGCTATCTTATACATGGTGGATTGGGGGGGGGGTAAATTTTGGAAAAAGACTTGTTTTCGCAAGAAAATGATCGTAAACGTTTACCCTGTAATGGGTTATTCACCATGAACCTGCATCAACTCCATGCAGTGTGACTAGAAGTGTCGAATCAACTACCTGATGCCCGAAAGATGAATCCTACAACATTCACCTACCGTCTCACTTTCGCGCGTCCCAGATTCAATATTACGGGCAGATATGCTTCTCTGCAGACGGCCCCACATCAGCTCAACCGGTTTTATGCCAAGAAAAAGTCTGATACGGCTCGATATGACTAGTATGATGTACATGTAGCCATACGACTCATGTTTGACGCCGCTCAGGTCCATGATGCTTTCAGGTATTCGTGTTTGTGATCAGACGACAAGAAACCGTCTTTACATTGTTAAAATCAATGCACAAAGGCCTGATTTGCTCTCCCAGTGTTCCCAGAATTGAGATTACTTTGACTGGAATTTGCATTTTGGAATCAGAGCATGCGCATGTCCCGTTTGAGACCGTTTCTCTGGTCGGAAGCGTCGAAAATGTACGTGGACATACGAGGGTGACCCAATAGGCAGAACCAATTTTCCTTGGAACCCTCAAAACATGGTAACAACAAACATGATGTGTCACAATCAACGCAATAAATTCAAATACATATTAATAAAAACTTGATAGAAAATAAGCTAGACAGACAAAGACAGGCAGGCGGTAAGAAGAGAGAGAGAGAGAGAGAGAGAGAGAGAGAGAGAGAGAGAGAGGAGAGAGAGAGAGTATACAATGTTGATAAAAATACACTTTAAAATCCAAATTGCAGAGGAGGTAAGCTAAAATATGTGTGTTAAACTCAGTTTTATCCATTCATTACTGTAACATTGTTTTACGAAAACCGGTAACGACTCTGCATTTATTCGACTTCAAGCTAGTTTCATAAACGGATACATTGGCTACAAACAGGTCCAAATGCATTCTGCATCAGGTTACCACGCATAATTGTCTTCATGTACTAAAATGAAGACGTTCTGAAGTGTTCAGATGAATCAGACTCTCATTACGTTTCTTTATCCTTTATATTTTAAAATCCCGAAACTATAGAATTCAAAATAGCTACTTTCTATGGTGTCGAATTGGTTTTAAACAAGAAATACATTACAGGACCACCGGAAATTACAGTCATCCCATCCATTATTGAAACTGGTACCTCTGGAAAGTTCAGATGCATTTCTTCATCCATGTCTGTTCCTGGCATACACGATCTTACCAATGAAATTACATGGTTTGTGAACAATACATATGTTGAAAAACAGATGGGGCGGTTTGAAATCGATAATAAAGACCTTATTATTCATTACGTGTCAAGACTGGATAAGAATCTTTTAGTGCTTTGCAAAGCCTTAGATGACAAGGGTGTCACAAGAATGGCTAACAGGACAGTTCCAGTTGGGTGTAAGTTCAACTTTTGCTCATATGCTTAATATATAGAAACTAAGGATTTTCACGGACCAACAAAATAAGTGCCTGGTATTCTAGTCTTTTATGCTCAGCTAAAGTTCTTTAAACAATAATTCTAACACGACGTTATCGTATTTCCTATTGAGGTTGCACTTCATCATTTTGTTTTCCATAGGTGACAATGTTAACGTTTCGTCACCTAGCTCGAAAACTAGACATAGAAAATTTACAAGACTTACCTCATTTTAAACTTTCATCATAGCCCATTAATTTAAATGAAAATTATCAGCACGTTTACCAGCTCAATTAATGGCTATGCCCTGTTAAACGGAAGCACCATCTAAAACCATGTTTCGTAATGAGAGTGGGTCTTCAGAGGGGTTCATGAAGAAAAAACCGTCCCGTTCCCATCCGATACCGGGATTTATCGACTAAAACACCAAATTCGAAACGGCGCATGTTTCAAGCTTTAAAACAAACACTTCACAGCGGAAATCGATCAACGATTATTGACAGGTGACGTCATTTTTGTCTCTGCTCTCCCCGAAAAAGGCCGGCGAGTCCTCATGAATATTTAGTAGTATGTACCCTTGAACCTAATGGAAACGTCACCGTTTGCAAATAAACAATAATTCACTGTAAACAAAATTACGCGCGTAAGGTGGCGTTTTTGTGACGTCGCACATAATTATTCATGTCCGCCGAGAATGAGTTCACTGGAAAACATTTTGAAATGTAAGCATTTATGTATTAGTCGTGTTAGAATCGAAATAATTTTACTTAACGGTGAATTATCTTTGATTCACGCGTGATGTTGTCGGACAGATGCGATATTTAATTCACTCCAGCTGCATCGTCGTGAATTAATACATCGCAATCTGCTTTCCAACATCCCGCGTTAATCACGATAATTAACTGTAAAGTAAAATTATTTCTTAATTGTTCTGTTTCACAGTTTCGTGATATGACGGTGGTCCAATAAGTAATGCGATCTCATGAGTCATGATTGTATTTCAAAATTGGTATTTTAAGACAGTTTCCATCAGAATTTTGGTGCATTTTCGATTCTTCCAGATTCGATTACTATTTTACTGAATCACATGACAACCCTCGTTGCCTAGCAGCAGGAGAATGCAAGGCAAACACTGAGCCCTGGACACTTAAAATGTTTATGTAATCAAGTGTCATATGCAAAGTAAAAATGCGTCATTAATCGTTGGCGCCCAGGGATCTCCATCGTCGGGCAGCTTACTGAGTCTGTGAGTCCTCGTTATGGATTCATCATGGTGGTTATCATGATTTATTTGTTTGTCCATGTTGATTCATTTACTAGTTAGAGATTCACCACGAGGACAGAACACATTACTAAATGTTATGAACTACTGCAGAAGATGAGGGTGAGGTTAGGACCCTGTTAAACCGGTTTAAGCCCGCCCCCCAACAATCTTATATTTCTGATCGTTCCAAGGTGATACTTCTGTTGTGGTTCTTTTTGTTTTGTGCCGTTTGAACCTTATGTACGTTTCATAGTTTTAGTTAAGTTCTGGTCGCTGAGTGGCCGCCTATTGTGAAATAGCTGCTCACTCGGCTTACCATATGTTCTGTAAGTATAAGTACCTAATTGTCAATTTTTTTTTTTTTTTTTTTTTTTTTTTTTTTTTTTTTTTTTTTTTTTCATCTGGGTTTTTGGAGTGGGAATTTCATTCTGATTGCGCCTTTTCCTGATCGTTGGCCATATGTATCTTTCAACATTTTTTATTTTGATGTATTTGGCACCAACCCCGGGACTACTGGCTCTCTACTGTGCTATAGCGGACACCAATTGGTATTGTCATTGCATTAATGGCACACCTCGTTTTAACTTTGTAACTAGCAAACAGGATTTACAAGTTATCACCTTGCGGGGGTACATTGTAAGCCTTGCTTGCAGCCAACTTCTTGTTTTCTCTGAAATATCTCAAACGTTTTAACCAGTGAACCACCTCTATCAACTAGCAGCAGACCTTTCTATTTGATTCTTTTTTAAGGAGCCAACTTGTATACTCGAGGAGCTTTGTTGCTATTATTTCAAAGGACTTATTCTTAAACTAAAGGTACAAAAATGTTTTAAATAATTTGCATTGTGTCTACGTTTCGTCCGTAGCAGACCTTGACAGAACGCTATATAAACGTGTTACGCCTTGGTCAGAACGCAACTGACCGCATCAAAACGTAACAGGCCGTAATAGAACGTGCTAATAATCGTTATAGGTCGTGGATAACCGTAAAGTACCGTAGCGCTACCGTGACATACCAGCTTATCATTACCACAGCTCGTCAGGAATATTGTATTAATACAGCGTGAGAAAACTTAACAAGACGTAATAGTAGAACAAGAGAATATATTACCGAAATTCCACGGCGAGCTACGTTTTGAGCAAACGGGACTGTCGTGGCCGCCGGGAACAGAGTGTAAACGCAGCATAATGCCAGGAATGGAAATAGAAATCTGTCCTGAGGGCCACTTTGTCATCACGAGGATCGCCGAGTGATGCCAAATTTTGACCTAAAGTGACAGATTTTTTTATCTATACCTTACACGCATTGCACGCCTCAATGCGGTGACGTTTGATTTTCATAACATTAATTTACATTGAATAAATTTTCCTTGTTAAAAGGAACGCTTGGCTAGTCTGTATATACCATTGTTTGTCCGTGTGTTGTGGTTTTTCGTAGGTTTGTGGAGTTTTTCGGTAACTCCATGGATCGCATCGGTCATGAACACTTCCTCGCTACGGTGGATTTCAAGCTTTCGATTTTGGTCGGACCTAGGACAAAGTTCCGGGTTTTAGCATTGTCCGTCCAAAACGCAAGCTTAATGTTTAACGTTAGATCCAAGTACGTAATTCTTCACACAAGTCCTAATAAAAACGGTGGAGAGCAAGTCTGGTTTCCGTCTTCAATGGCTTTATTATACAAGAAGTGTAGCAAAACATTGCGAATGGAACCAGGCCCCTGGATGTCAAAGGGAAACTCCAAAGATTGAAGGAAAACCCCATAGATTGAGGAGAAATCCTCGTTCCGTTTCAATTGCTTGACGCTGTCGCGCCAAGCAAAAACACTGCGATCCCGTGTGCCATTTTGAAATGGAACGTTTCAGACGTCGTCGTGACGTGTGCGCTAAACGACGAAGTTACGTCATATATAGGCATAAACCAGTGTTAAAAAGGAACACGTACAGACAGGGTGAGATAACAAGGGTGAGAGAGAAATTCTATTTTTTACAGAGAAATTCTATGTTTTACCCTGTAAGAGAAATTCTTGTATTGCACACCAGATAGAGAAATCCTACGTTTTACCCCATGTGAGAAATTCTATTCTTACATACCTTACTTGAAAAGATCGATTTATTCCCTGATTTTCAGTGATTTTCTGACAAGTAGCAAAATCTATCTTACACCTCTGTCACGTTTCTAATAAAAGATAAGAAAAGCACGAGGCTAAATTTGATCGTTTTTAGCCAAAGCACCTGCTTTCAGCAATGGTGTTCAACAGAACCAACAAAACTGGGGTGAATTCACAGCGAATATTCTTGATTCACGCTCGTTTTAAGATAAAAACAAATCAAAACTACATCTCTATGACTGTGACAACGATTTATTTACATTTGACGTCATTTCCGCAGTATAAACAACGTCACCAGTGGTAAAGCACGGTACCAGGTGACGTTACCGGTAAAAGAAATTTAAACGGAGTATGTAGCCGCTCAGCTGAAATTCAAACAAGCCCTAAATCGCAAATAAATTACCTCATCGTTCGGAAGGATGAATTTGGTCTCAAATTAAAGATAATTGATTGTTCTTTCAGAATCCGGTTGTCGTAGTGTCAAATAAGTGTAGCGTCATATCAAAAAAGGGGAGATAACTCTGTATTCGTTAAAATTAAGAATTGCCCATGGGGATACGAACAGGTCAAAAATATTTTTATTCGATTTCGGTTTTGAGCCTTTGATTATATTTGCGTATTGTTCAATAATTTGTCGACATAATGTGGTTAATTTAAACTGTTTGTGATTTTTCAATGACGCTTTAACGGCCGGTAACGTATGTAACCTTGCAAAAATTTTGATTTTGACGTCTTGCGTTTTTTATACAAAGTACAGTATTTTAGGTATACTAATGATTTTCTATCTATATAAGGCTCAGTTAGTGGGAAGCACGTAAATGTTATCATATTTCCGCTAGGACATCTCTAAACCTTGTTAGTGCGTTTTAAAGTGACCCACCCATTCTTGAAAAAGTTAAATTTCTCATTCGGTAGAGAAAAACTTATGGATAAACATGTATGTCTTTTAATTTACAACGAGGAATGGACATACTGGCTCAAATCAAATTCTTTTTAACATTTTTGGAGAAATGAATAATGAAATAGGCTTCAAAATGTATATGGTCACGTAGACTACATGTATGCGTACAGAAGACAAAACGCTAAAAAATCGGGCCCCCATAGATAGGCCCATACATGAACATGATTTTGAAACGAAACTATACCTCATCGTCTAGAAGGAGACATTTCGTCATAAATTAAAGAAAAGTGGTTGTTCTTTGAAAAAAGGTGTAACACTAAACCAGGACAGGGCAGATAGATACCTCTTTATTGGGTTAAATCCTAAATGACACGTTGGAATATTGGAAGATTGAAATATCATATATTCTTTTCAATTTTGATCACTGTGTTAAATTTGTTTCATCAAACAATCATTTGTCTGCACATTGTAATTGGTTCAAACATTTTAAGAACGTACGCTACTGCCATAACGAAGCGTAACATACGTAACACATTATTATACACTGAATTGGCGCCATGCGATGCGATTTCTCTATAAGATAAAATATTTCATAGCGTAATAAAATAAAATGTACATGAAAATGCTGTTTATAAGCCTTTACAATGAATAATTTCCTTTACCAATGATCTTTTCTATATCGTTAGCCATTGTTAAATCACCTACCACATTCTTGAATTATACCGCTTTCTGTATAAAAATGGATACTTCGCCACTCTAGAAAGTTATTAAATAAAAATGTTGGCCTTTACCAGATCATAAAGTTCGGAACACGGTCCGCGACCGCAACGGAGGAAAGAAAAAAAGCTGAAGTGTAAAGTACAAAGTAGTCTTATTCAAATGGTTACGTAAACTACATTCGCATTAATAAAACAGTTAAGCATTGCATACAGTTTAATTTCAGGATCAAAGTAAGTTTAAGGTCCGTTCAATCATTTAATGCAGTTTCCGTTTACCAAAATATACTTATTTGATTTAAATGCAATCTGTCGTTGTTGCTGTTGTCGTCGTCGTTTGTATTTTCCTCTACAATATTTTGTAGCATAGTGGTTTGAAGACTTGTATAGCCTAACATAGAAGTTTAGACCCAAATAAAAGTATGTCTATAAAGCCTACATTTTATTCTTAGTTCTATAGTTTTTTTTCTTTGTAATTTGGTTCTATTTTGGAGTTCAGTGAAACCGATATGTCCTGAGGCAGCATTTTAATTTGTGTTACATACGTTACACACAAAACACGATATGTTACATTTTATTTACTTTCTTCACTGTGTGGAGTCATTGGAGTTATTTAAAATATTTAGAATAAAGTGTATTCATGTGCCCTTTCCAAATATAAGATTCATTGTTTCAATCTCAGGTTTACTGTGTGCAGTTATTGTTCCGTTCTTATCAAGAATGATAGCAATGGTTTACTGTACGCAATTATTTCGAAGTGGCATGGCAGGGCCTAATCAGCATCTAGAGATGCGGATATGGTCATAGTTAGATATATTACTTATCTGAATCTAAGCCCTGAAAGCTGTTACCATGATAGCGAAAACATGAAATCATTTCAAAACGTACATTCAAAGAGATGTTTACTTAATAAGAGATGTTTACTTAATAGATGTTTACTTAGTATATAATATTCCTATGCGTATCGTAGATAACCTTGCACTGTTTACACATACATGTTTTATAGCATCTCAATAGAACCTTAAACTTGATTACAAAATAAGAGAAGCCACTTTGGGAACGATTGTTTCCAATTCACTGACGTTAACCTCTAAATTACTTTGATTTTAGTCAATTTACTGTAGATATAGTGAAGGTAACGAACAATTATATGTGAAACAAGCAGTATTGAAATCATATCAGCGACATCACTAACGTGTAACACTTACTATAAAGTATTGGGATGAAATTGTCGTCTCTTTGTATGAATGGCTTCTTTTACATTAAATACGCTCCTTAAGTTCTCGACATGATTAAGCAAACGTATATTTTAAATTGTACAAACAAATTACTAAATTATGTTACGTATGTTACACAATAATAATTCAGAAGCTTATTTTTATCAAATGGTGCTATTGAATAAGGATTCATATTTTATTGACTTTAATGAAATTGAGCAGGTATTTTATTTGTGTTTTTATGTTGTTATGTAATTTTAAGTAAAGCTACAACTTTATAGAAATGCATTGGAGTGCCGGGATAGAAGAATTAGCAACCGATTTAAAGAATAAGGAAAAGCCGTGTGTGTTGTAAGTCATTTTTCACACAAATCACATTACTGAACCTCTCCTTAACGCTTACAAATAAAATAATACTAATTGCATTTCCCTTTAAATGAATATGACAAAGTTGCTTTTGATGAAGCAGAATTTCATAATTTTGCAACACAACATACATTGTATGTTAAACCTATTAACACTTGTTTGTATAATAGCTTGTAACAAAGCATCTTTGTGAAAATAAAAAAAACAGGAATTCGTTCCAATTGTGATACTCTCATGATACACAGAAAGGTAAAAGTAGGCAAACGGAAACTGAAAAGCTACCTTTCATGTTTCCTGAAAGTTTTAGTATGCTAAGAAGGAAACTCATTCCCTTGATAATTATTATCAAGGCTAATATAATATACCATGATACGAGATCGCAAATTTGGATAACTTTATTACTTAAAGTATCATTGTATCATTTAATTCTTTCTTTTGATATAAAATGAACTATCTTGGCATATGAAGTGACGGCTTTGGCCCAATACATAAGGGACCACAGTGCTTTAAGGAAAAAAAACGTAGTGAGACAATAATATGAAATTCTAATAAATGTGTTATACACGTTACATTTTGAACATAAAGGAAAAATATATAAAGAATGAGCTTTCTATCGTTTTATACTTAAGACAAAATCATTCTGCTAAAACGATTGAGGGTTTCGGGGATAATATTTGAGTATTGTGCGCAATACTTCAGTGATAACAGTGGAAGAGTGTCAGTTTGGGAAAGGGTATGGCTATTCATAGATAAATACATTTAACTAAATGACTTCATATAAATATTATATGTTTACAACATTTAAAAAGCAAATAAATTGTTAATTGGTGGTGTCTATAAAAAAAACAGCATTAGTCATTTTTAACTTGATATAAGAAACTAACTTAAAGTATCTTTGATATCTATTTTGTATTCAGAATAACAAATTTGCACCCATGGGCAATTATCCTGGGGTGCAAAACGATCTTGATATCAACCAGAGTACATGTATATTGTAAATGCGTACAATTTACCTTTAAATAAAATTCAATAACGTGTTTTTCACTCTTTCTCAAATTCTTTCTTTCATTCTTTCCCTCTTTCTTTCTTTTGCTGTTTATTTCATGTCATGTTATGCTTTGTATTTGTCATTTTACTTTGTGGTGTTACGCGCGTCACATTTTCAATTTAGTAAGTTTTTCAATTTAGTAAGTACAGAATGCCGAGATATCGATGCAATTATTCAGTTTTGTCAAATTAAATACACTCTACCATTAAGTCATTATTCCTTAAACGTTATATAATATATCTCAAAACGATATCTTTGCAAGCAACATGTTCTTTGATTATTCGCATGTGTGTATGATGTAAGCAAGGTTGATCCCGTTTACACATTCTGCTTAAATCAAATTCAGTGTTACACGTTGTTTTAGTAAGAACAATAAAATTTCCTGATAAATCGATATGATATATTTAGTAACAGTTTAAGATACTTGCTAAGTAGACGCATCCTATTGGGTACTGTATGTTCAATACATGCATTGATGTTCAAAATTAAGAAATGTTACGTATGTTACATGGCGTAGCTCTTACTGAAATACGTTATTTCTCTAGGAAACCTCTTTCTTGAAATTATTTAAACGTTGTAAGAGAATTGTCCCAGTTTTTTTCCAAGACGAAAGATATTAAAAATAGCTCTTATTTGTGCAAAATGGTTGAAGGGCGACTTTAAATCTTCCAGCTTTTCAATAGGGGTCGAAGTGTTCAACGACATATTATGAAATATATGTCAAAGATAGATTCGTAGTATTTTGTTTGAAGTGTTTCCATTAAATCTATTATGTAACCGATACAACTATATTTTGATATGAATAACATGAATACTAGAACAACTAAAACAAAACCGCAAATTGTAAAAACTTAAAACTGTTTTTATCGGCCGACCCAAGTCCTTTTTATAAAGTAACATATGTAACATCTCAGAATGCACCTTGAAGCTCTATACATATTTCTATATGAGTATATAGTTATTGGGTCAGGAAGAATTGGGAAGAAAAGCCAATTTACCAATCGGTTTCAAATTGGTTTTGTAACCATACAACAAAAATGAATACGCTTGAGAAAGAGATGTGTGCCCATATTTGTCAAATTACGCTACAATGTTTTGGGGCGCAAAACAACCAAATGTTCCAGGCGACACCCATCTTTCATTATAGACTAATCTTCCCCACCCGAACGATAAGGTAATGTTTCATATTGAACCCCGGATCAGCATAACGCCTTTATAGGGAATTCTGAATTTATACTGTATTTACTAATTGTGTTTATATTTGTCTGCAAGCACGTAGTCTACGTGACCATATACACCACGAAGCCCATTTTATCATTTATACCCCTTTAAACTGGAAAATAAAACATTTCTATCAAGTCTATCAATTTTCTCGTGGTAATTCGAAAGATATACACGTGAATCTATAAGTTATTCTCTATCGAATGGCGATTTAATGTCGAAAAAAACGTTACTTTTCAAGAATGGGCTGGGTTTTTAAAAGCATACTGACAACATGGAGAGATGCAATAGCGAAAAATGGAAACGTCTACACACTGCCCATTAACTGAACATTACATAGATACAAAATTATTGGTATATCTAAAATACTGTATTCTGTATAAAAAACGTAAGGCGTCAAAATCAAAATTTCTACCGTGTTACGTACGTTACCGGCCGTTAAAGCGTGTGTTAAAAGGTACAAAAAAATCAAAACAACCACAATGTGTCGACATATCAATGTACAATACGAAAATATAATCAAAGTCTCAAAACCGAAATCGAATAAAAATATTTTTACATTTTTCCATCCCAACGGGCAATTCTTAATTTTACTAAATACAGAGCTATCTCCCCTTTTCTGATATGACGCTACACTTTTTTGACACTACGACAACCGGATTTTGAAAGTACAATCAATTATCTTTTATTTGAGACCAAATTCGTCCTTCCGAACGATGAGGTAATTTTATTTTCCAAAATCAGTTTCAGCTGAGCGACTAATGTAAGAAAAAAAAACATCATTAGTATTCAGTGAAGAAAGGAAAGTCCCAACCCTCGGCGAGCCTCGTTTCCCACAGGAACGGGTGGACCCTCGGGTTGAGATTTTCCTATCTCCACTAGACACCCATGATGGATTCTATTTATCTCACCCTTGTTATCTCACCCCAAGCTCACCCTGTGTTCATGAATAGAATAGAATAGAAAAGAATAGAATAGAATAAATTTTATTGCTCAGTTGTACCCATAAAGGGTTAAAGGCAAATGCATAATACAAACAATAAACACACACACACACACACACACACACACACACACACACACACACACACACATTGACAATGATCAAGAAGTTCTAAGAGCCATGCTATGTAATTCCTGCGTCATAAATAAATGAACCAACAGCTTTTAAAATATCAATATCTGTGCTTGTTAACATATCTATATCTACAAAAATCTCATTTTCAGTTTTGCATATATTTAATTTTCTTTTAACTATAAGATTTGTTGTCTTAAAGTATCAAACTTTTTGCATTTACAAAGAGCATGTTTTTCATCCTCAATTAAATCACAAGTATTGCAGAGTCTATCTTCCACATTAGGTTTAATTTTCAAATATCTTCCCTGTCGATATTTAGTTTATGTGAACTAATTCTTAAAGCGCATAAGGCTTTTCTATGCTTTCTTTCATTTAATTCTAAGTATTTCTCTATTCCAAATGTTTTCTTTATATGTTTACATGTTCTTAATTTAGACATTTTATCATCTGATTTCATTCGCAACGCCCAAAAGTTTTTGGTATTTTTCTTTTAATTTATTTTTTATACATAACAATAATGAATAGGAATTAAAGGTACATTGGTTTTCCCAAACATGGGAAAATCCTAAATCACAAAGAATGTTTTTTTACAAAATTCAACCACTGACTCTTTAAATGATTATCATAATGTTCTCTATATGCTTTATTAAAAAGAGAATTATCTTTAGATTGCACAGCATGCAACCAAAAATTAATTTATGCTACTCACTATGGCTGAAATAACCAAAGGATACTGACCCAATTCACTGAACACTGCAAAATTTGACGCTTTTGAGTGTACACCTAGAACAAATTTCAGAAATCTTGTATATAATTTATCATGGTCATTTTGCCCTTTGAAAGTTTATTCAAACATTTCTTCAATTGATTTTTTCTGGTAACAAGATTTAAATCCTATCCATACTTCAGAATTGTATAGGGCAATCGGTTTAACAAGAGAGACAAAGATGCTCAAAACTGCAGAAGGTCTTATATCATTGTTAAATACACTTTGTTTGATTGAAAAGAGGGCTCTACTTGCTTTTAAACTTAATGTTTTTTTCTGCAGTAACCCCTAGATATTTATACTGATTTACACATTCTAAATGTCTATCACCGACAATAAACTTGAGTCCATTTTTCTTGACTTGACCATTCTTAGTGAAAATCATGATCTTTGATTTATCAGGATTAATTGATAAACTCCACCTACTACAGAACTCATTAACTTGATTAATATTTTGCTGTAGCTCAGATTCTGATGTTGATAACAGAAGTAAATCGTCTGCATATAGCAGATGACTTATTCTAGTGTCAGATAAAATTGGCGCTTTTAAATCTATTATATCATCACTTAAATCATTAATGAAAATATTAAATAAAAGGGGACTTAGAACATTACCTTGATGTACACCTTTTGTAATATAAATGGGATCAGACATCAAGTGACGACATTTTACTTTAGCCTGTGAGCCATCACACACCCACTAAACTGTCAATTTGTACACCGTCGGAGTGAATCGTATATATAATTTGACCATTTCCGGATTGAAATTTGACCTGGTAAAGAAACCGCAAGAAAAGGAGAGAGAGTTAAACTAACGTAAGTTTATTTTGTTATTTTACTTTTGTTTAAAAATCCGAGAATGTCATATGATGGGTATTTGAATAAAGATCATACACGCACAAAAGCACATCCAAAAGCTTATGCATTTTGCCAAAATCATTTTCGGCGTGGAAAATACCTACGTGAAAAAGGTTGCATCGAGATGAAATGCAACCTGGCATTCCAATCTAAACAGTCTGGCTAGGTTTTTATATGCCAGGGATGCCAATAATATTGGGAAATAATTATTAATCATGCAGTTTTGGAAATCATGCGTTTGTGTAATCTGCGGAGGGGCCGTATTTCAAAAGCGTACTAATTGACCAGCGGAGCCCAATTTAACTAATAGAAAAATGTGTTTGAAATGTTTAAGAGTTTTTCATGTAACATATCAAACTCCAGAACTGAAATACAGTTGAATTTTTTAGATTATTAAATATATGTTACAATTCAAATGAAAAAAAAAAAAGAAAAATGACACGAACGTTTAAGAGAAACGTTCATTTGTACTTCCCTTTGAGACTCCACATGTCTCTTTATGTTTATATCTGGAGGTGTCATATTTTATCAGGCAAGAAATTTGGTGAGAAAAAACGAGGGAAAAGATGCTTACCTTGCAGGAATTTATCTTTTACTTATTTGTGTACCATTTGACAGCTTGGTGTAAAATTTGACATATGGAAAAATATTATAGCTGATAAGTACCTCCCAGGTTCGGATTGGCAAGTGCAGCTGGTACCACACTATTGGTGGGGGGCAAGAGCCCAATAAATACAATTGCGATAAGGAATATGAGCCGTCTCGTTAGAAAACCTTTTTCAGCGTTGCTGATCAGCATATCTTTTTTCGATAAAAGAAAGTCCAATTACTTCACTTTCTATAGTGTCAGACATCTAGCCCAATTAGTTTTCTTTCTATATTAGAAGTACTCGATATATAGCCATATTCTGTGAGTGTACAACCTGATCTGGTCAAAATGCCCAAACCGCGTTTTTGCTCATTTGATGAGTAACTCTCGGCACCTTGAGATATTTTAATTAGACGTCAGAACTCTGCAAACTGTGAGTGAACGAGATATTGAGTAACCAGAGTGTATGTTAGCCTGTGGCTTCTTTCAAATTTCCAGTACACTGATTTCAATGGCAATCCACAGGAAAACAGAGAAATAACATAAATAAAAAACAGTTTACAAACTTCGGTCTTTGCTTTTACTATATTGGAATGTTTTTTTTTTTTTTTTGTTTTTTTTTTTGTTTTTTTTTTTGTTTTTTTTTTCGCTTTGCATGCAATGTCTGGATTATACTTAATCATTTGCTCACAGTATGAAATAATTGGTTGTCGTGTCGGCCGGTATGTGAAAATAGGGTTTTATGATAAAAATAGACCCCCCACAAATGCAAAGAATGCTATTTCTATGGTTCTTCTTTGCGCTACTACAACGTCTACTGGTCGAACGTATAACAATTGTACTTGATTTTAAAAGAAGATATTATGTAGATAGATGCATATGGGAATATATTGTATTCTATTCAAAATTCTAAAAATCATTTTACCACAATCTGAGGGGAAAACGGCCCTTAAACACTTTACTCCTTCATTTTTAACGATTCGTTGAGTCCCGATGCCATTCGAATTGATGCAGGAATAATAAATCAGATTATTTGATGGGATATTTTTAATCTAAAAAAAAAACAGGTGATTTGTAGCTTTTTGAATGCACCATTTTGCTTTTTAGCTCACCTGAGCCGTCAGGCTCACAAGGTGAGCTTACAGTATACCCATGCTCCGTCGTCCGTCCGTCCGTACGTCGTCCGTCCGTCGTCCGTCGTCCACCATTTTCAAAGATCTTCTCCTCTGAAACCGCTTGGCCAATCAAAGCCAAATTTTACATGAAGCATCCATGGGAAGGGGGAACCAATGTGTATATAAATAATCCAGGTCACATGACCAAGATGGCCGCCATGCTCATATATGGTAAAAACCCTTCAAAAATCTTCTTCTCCGGAACCACTAGACCGATTTCAATGAAACTTGGCATGAAGCATTAATGGCTCAAGCACTACAATGTATATATAAATCATGACCCTATGATGACCTTGACCTATTTTACGGCAAGGTCAACATAGGTCGCGAATGCATTTGAATGGGGAAAATTGTTAAATTGTCATTTAAAGGAAAAATCTTGCAGAAAATGAGCAGTAGGACTGAATATTAATGATTCTGAAAAAAATTGGGCACCAGGGGCTCATCCGCCCCCACCCCGGGGCAATATACATGTGTATCTCCATAATATTCAAACATCTTCTCCTCTGAAACCGCTTGGCCAATCAAAGCGAAATTTTATGTGAAGCATCAATAGGAAGGGGTAACAAATATGTATATAAAAAATCCAGGTCACATGACCAAGATGGCCGCCATGCCCATATATGGTAAAAACCGTTCAAAAATCTTCTTCTCCAGAACCGGTTGACCGATTTCAACGAAACTTGGCACGAAGCATTGATGGCTCAAGCACTACAATGTATATATAAATCATGACCCTGTGATGACCTTGGCCTATTTTACGGGAAGGTCAACATAGGTCACCAATGCATTTGAATGGGGAAAACTTTTAAAATGTCATTTAAAGTGAAAGTCTTGCAGGAAATGGGCAGTAGGACTGGATATTAATGATTCTGAAAAAAATTGGACCCCAGGGGCTCATGTGCCCCCACCCCGGGGCAATATACATGTATATTTCCATAATATTCAAACGTCTTCTCCTCTGAAACCGCTTGGCCAAACAAAGCCAAATTTTAAGTGAAGCATCTATAGAATGGGGGAATCAATGTGTATATAAATAATCTAGGTCACATGACCAAGATGGCCGCCATGCCCATATATGGTAAAAACCCATCAAAAATCATCTTCTCTGAAACCAATAGACTGATTTCAAGGAAACTTGGCGTGAGGCATCGATGGCTAAAGTACTCCAATGTATATATAAATCATGACCCTGTGATGACCTTGACCAAGTTTATGGCAAGGTCAACATGGGTTGCCTGTGCATCTGAATTGGGAAAACTGTTAAAATGTCATTTGAAGGAAAAAGCCAACAGGAAATTGGCAAATGGACAGAATATTGAAGATTCTGAAAAAAGAAAATGGCCCAAGGGCTTATCTGCCCCTGCACTGGAGTTAAATACCATAATATTCAAACATGATTATTGGTATATGCAGCTGATCTCAGGTGAGCGTTTACAGGACCATTGGTCCTCTGGTTTTTTAATCTTATACTTGTTACTCTAACCATAATTCAAAAATACATCCATTTATCGAGGTTGTTTGCTTTTTGTAGGATGGAAAATGTCAGGAGAAAAGCATTTGAATGCGACACGTGTAAGAAGCAGTACACCCGGTTTAAGCCCGCCAGTAATTTTATATTACTGATCGATCCAAGGCGATACTTCTGTGGTGGTTCTTATTGTTTTATGTATTGGTGTTTAAAAGTTTTTGTGCTGTTTGCACCTTATGTGTGTTTCATATTTTAGTTAAGTTTGGGTAACTGAGTGGCCACCTATTGGGAAATTAGCTGCTCATTCGGCTTACTATATGTTTTCATGGTATGAGTACCTGATTGCTATTTTAGTTTTTTCCCACCTTGGTTTTTGGAGTGGGAATCTCTTTCTGATTGCGCCTTTTCCTGATCTTTGCCTACTTGTACCTTTTAATTATTTTGATCTTTTCAACGTTCTTTTTGCCCGAATAAGATATTGACACGTTGACAGGCGAATTTCCTTGGTGGCTGACGACAGCGGTCTTGATCATCGATCATCTAACCATTGTCGCTCGTTCAAACGTGGCAAAACCAAGTTCTGCTTGTGGTTGTGTCTCTAGGTTTCGCTAAACCTATACCGATTGTTTCATCTCTATATAGCAGAAATAATCGTGAAAGGTACGAACTGAATAAAGAATATCTAATCGTGAAAACACATATTTAATAAATAAAAATTGTTTATTTCGAAGTACTACATACTAAATGCTGTAGTCGTAGTTTGTTCTCGTTACTATAGTGTAACGCAGTCAGTTAGGAGTAGTCAAAGGTGGCCAATAAAATCAAAACCCCACTTTAAGGCAGTGTAAATGAGAAAGAATGTCGAAGAGTGAGACACGTCAGTTATTGTGGCTGGATTTATATGAGTCAAATTGGACACTCCAGTGTCAAAAAGCACACCTATAAAATCTAAGCGTAAAATTAAAGAATTCTAATTTCTCGCGCTTGATACCCATATTTATCGTGCATACACATCTATACTACATTGTAAATATACTGACAACCACTTAATATTAGATACCTGGTTGTACTGACCACCATTCAGTCACTTCCATGAGTTTGCAACAGAAAAAAGCAAGAAAATCTTATGATATCTAGACCTATGAAACTGATAGTATGTAAGAATAGTAGCTTATCATAAACATTCACGAAATACAACGTAGCGAAAATACTGATGACCCGAATTTAAACTAGGCCAAATAGCATTGCAAATGTCATAAGTTAAATTGTACACCACTAGTCAATTGGTACGCTCGCAAAAATTTGGACCCATTCTCAAAACTGAGGGCAACCATTTCAAATTTAATGCCTTGAATTGAAAGAGTATTCATAAATTTTGGTATTTCGTTGCTAAGATGTTTTTGGGACTGTTAAAAAAGCTTTCCTCCGACAATTTTAGCTCGGTCTAGATTTTAAAATTAAAATATTGTATACGCCAAAAATGATAATTACATAATCTTATGACTTTTTTATGAAGTCTCGGTGTCTTAAAAGCCACAAATTTATAGCCCATCATATGACATTTTCGGATTTTGTATAAAACTAAAAAAGAAGAAATTATCTTACTTTGATTGCGATAGTCCTGATGTTTCCGTCCTATTTATACCGGTCAACTTGTACTCCGGAACTGGTCAAATTATTTCATAATTGTACGCCTTCGGTGTACAAATTGACCGTTTACCCGGCGTGCATCATACATTGATTTTATAACTTTATATATTTTTCCACGGATTCCAGCTTTCTGCAGTTTAAGAAATAAACCTTTATGCCATACTGTGTCAAATGCCTTTTTAAAGTCAATAAAACAGGCAAATAATTTATCCCCCTTATTAGCATTTAAGACATATTTGTCTACAATAGTTTTCAGAACAAAGTTGAGGTCAGATGTACGGTGATTTTTTTCTAAAGCCTGCTTGTTCATCTTTGATAAAATTCCTGTTCTCAAGCTCTTAACAATTTCTATCATTAATAATGTGGCAGAACAATTTGCCTAAACAGCTACTTATTGTGATCCCTCGATAATTATTAACATCTAACTTATTTCCTTGTTTATGTACTGGAATAATAATACCATCCTTCCACGATTTTGGAAACTTACCCGAGTTAAAAATAGCATTAAAAGCCTGTGTTACAGGTTTACATATATATTGCTTTGCTGTTTTGAGCATCTCGTTTCTAATCAAATCATACGAAGGTACAAGTAGGCAAAGATCAGGAAAAGGCGCAATCAGAAAAAGATTCCCACTCCAAAAACCGAGGTGGGAAAAAAACAAACTAACAATCAGGTACTTATACCATGAAACATATCGTAAGCCGAATGAGCAGCTATTTTCCCAATAGGTGGCCACTCAGTTACCTTAACTTAACTAAAAATATGAAAACATACATAAGGCGCCAACAGCACAAAAAATTTTAAACACCAAGACATAAAACAAAAAGAACCACTACAGAAGTATCGACTTGGAACGATCAGTAACACAAAGTTACTGGCGGGCTTAAACCGGTTTTACAGGTACCTAACCTCACCCTCAGCTTCTGCAGTGGTTCACAACATTTAGTTAGTTCTTCGGTCCTCGTGGTGAATCTCTAACTAGTCAATGAATCATCAAGAACAAACAAATAAATCATGATAAACTAGCTTTATTGTTTTTCAACTTCTGACAAGCAACAAATACTTCTTTCTCAGTGAATTTATAATTTAAAGTACACGTTTGATCAGTATTTTCATAATCCATAAGGTCATTGCTGACTTGTCTTTTTGTTTCATCTGAGTCTTGGATAGTTTCAGATTTGAGCAGTATTTTAAAATGATCAAACCATTCTTGACGATTTATTCTCTCAGATTTGTCTGTTTGTACCGCATCTCGCCTCATTTCATCAATTATTTTCCAGGCAACTTGAGGATCTTTGTCCATCGCATCATTTAGCATATTTGTTAAGTGTTCTTAATATAATCTTCTTTTAAATTTTGTAAGTTTTTTGTATTCTTTAATTTTTTTAAAGTATTTTGAACGGAGTGAATTATCATTCAATTTTCTATCAAATGCATTCTTAGCCATTTTAACTTCTCTTAACAAGACTTGACAACCTCTATCATACCATTTTTGTTAATTTTACGAGGTTTTGTATGTTTCACCCGATATGATTTTCTTTTTAGTGTCATGTTACCAGCAGATACTATGATGTCACTTATGCTATTAATTATGTAATCTGAATCAGTGCTATTGGATAGATCTAATTCTATTCTACTTGGCTTAATTTATCCTGAATTACTTGGCTTGTAAAAGCTTGCTGGTAATGAGTTTTAGACATTTCCGACCATTCAAATCTGTCTGGTGCATGTATTATTGACAAATCACCGTTTTTTTACATTTGCTTCCTCATAATTACAACTGCTTTCATGAAACAATTTTATCTTAGTACTTATCATACAAGGGTCAAAAATATACTTAAATCATGAACACGCATGCTATGAATACAAATTGACATTGTTCTACTAACAATAATGTAATCAACTGTACTGCTACCTTTAGGCGTGTGACAAGTGAATTGACCTGTTAAGTCTCCTAATGTTCTACCATTTAAAATAAATAACTGATTATCCACACACTGTTCAATAAGCCATCTGCCAGATTGATTTACATAAGATTTATCACATGAGACCCGTGGGAAAATTGTCTCAAATACATCATTTTGAGGTAAAGGTAAATGATTTTCTTCTTCTTTTTTCTACTAAATCTATTTTGCTACCAATCCTTGCATTAAAATCACCACATAACATTACTTTACCCTTACAAGAAAAATATGCAATTTGCTTTTCAAGTTTTGACATAATGTTTTACTGTGCACTTTACCATAAGAAGACGTTAGAGGTGGAAGATACACAAATTCTTGTTTATCACTGCTTGTATAGGACGTGACGTTATTTCGTCGTTAAGCACACACATCACAATGGCGTCAAAACTTTTTAATTCAAAATGGCGGACGCCGCGATTGTAGCGTGTTTCTAGGTAAATACATGTAGTTTGAAAATTAAGCTTCGTCGCATTAAGGCGTGCAAGAAGCGTGTAAGGTATGAATAGACAAATCTGTCCCCCGGGTCACAGTTTGGCATCACTCGGCCGAAACTGTGACCATCAGGACAGATTTGTCTATCCATACCTGACTCTCATGTACGATTCTTATAATGTCTGGTGTGCAAGAAAAATGTATCTACAATGGTTATTAAAATATAGATGTATTCGCATACTAGGCTACTTCTTGGACCACCTTAGTACGTAGATATGATAGATTTTCACAGAAAAACAAACATCACAGCTTTCTTTAATTTAGGAGGTTAAGAAATATAAAAAAAAAAAAAGACTCTTACCCTTCATAATAGGAAAACCAGTTTTAAATTGTTTCAAACTGTGCGTTTATACTGCGAGTCGGCTTTCTGAAATTCTAAGCGGAAATTTGAAACCATATATCCTACCAATTTTTTTAAAATAGGGGGTCCAGACCCCGTACCTCAACTACAGCCCACTAACACCTTTTACAAGCTGAGTCCTGGTGTGCACCTGCCACTTATCAACTGCTCATCCGATTGCAATCCGCCATGTGAAATGCGATGGGAGAAAATTGGTAGCCAGAGGACATTGTCGACAAACGGAACTTTGTCTTTGGGCAAGTTGGATAGAAAATCGTCCGGTGAATATGTATGCACCGCCACAAGAAATCAGACCCACAAAACAGGAAGGATTTCTATCATCGTTTTTATGAATGAAGGTAGTAGTAGTAGTAGTAGTAGTAGTAGTAGTAGTAGTAGTATTTTGTGTGTGTTTTGTTCTTGTTATTTTGAAAGTCAGAAACCTTTGTTGAATGATTTCTTAACATAACAGTTAATCAAAGTTTCTTATTAGAATTACCTACTAATTGTAGTTAATTGTAGTTGCCTAGGTCCGGGCATTGCTGATTTCAAAATTTATCTAGCAAATAATACTATAAAAGCAAAATAAATGTTTGTATGTTTAAATCATAGAAATTAGGCATTCATCCACATTTATAACTTTCAAAAGCCTTGAGTTGGACACAATAAGCATTTAAAAATTTGGAGTTACTCCTGTTTAACTTGACCTTGTTTTGTTTTTCATTTTTATATGTACAATTTATTACAGGCACACCAACTGCAGTACACACAAGTTCATCAACACCTGTTACGATGCCTGCTGGAATAACACAAATGTTTTCACAAAATCATGTTCCGGTTATAGTAGTGGGTGGGGTACTAGGAGCGACCTTGTTGGTTGCGGTCGCTTTTATCGTCATTATTTTTAGACGAGGCGGCTGTGGT
The DNA here is from genome assembly GCA_964017185.1 of Rugalucina vietnamica. Lineage (NCBI taxonomy): Eukaryota > Metazoa > Mollusca > Bivalvia > Lucinida > Lucinidae > Rugalucina > Rugalucina vietnamica. Next base: position 26,818,970 of record OZ024884.1, on the reverse strand, counting down.
GCTATATTCACATCTTCGAAAGGTACATTTCTATATTTTTCAGTAAAAGTTTAAGGTGCATAGAGTGTTAACAGTAAAACTGAAAAAGGAGCTTGATCAGTGTTCCATTTAATATGGTTCTTTGCTTAATCTCAACACTTATTTTAGCAACGAAACAGTTTTGTTATCCATTCTAATGTTCACAACAAAGTCGCACTTTTTTCTGCCATTTTCATGATCAATATAATTCATCTACTTTGTACATAAACAAAATATAACGGTTTGATCCTTTGGAAGTCTTTCGATCGCTATAAGTAGTGCATCGTCGTTTTGCATTAGACTCGCATTACTATTCTTTTTCATTCATTTTGGTGTTGGAAGTACGTGTAACACGATTTACTCCGCGGAATGTGTAAAACGTGTCTGTTTCTACGCGAAATGTGTAAAACGGAGAGTAAGCCCCATTCGCACTGTATATCTGTATGATCGTTTCTAAAAAAATGTTATCAGTTGTATAAAAATACTGATGTTCTATACGATAATGATTATTTGTGTAACAGGTGAAAAAATGCTAATCACCTTTTGCCGCGGTCGAGGATCGAACCAGGATCTCTTGCGTGCTAATCCAACACACTGCCGCGTCGCTGTAAAAGTCGGCTTGTACCGCAAGGCGATACAAGTGTGTATTATACCTAGCACTACTACATTTTGTATGTTAAACATGTCATACCTGCTTTTTGTGTGTACGATACGACGAAATTTCTAGATAAGACAAATCTCAACATTTTGTAATACATGTATTTCTGTACATAGTTGGTGGATTTTGTATTTAATAGTTTGTTTGAACTAGGTAACCCTCATGACTTGGTTATATTATATATTGTAACACTATGAGTACCAATTCAGGCACAAACCAAATCCAGGACATATTTACTGGCGATAATTCCTAGCAAGCAAAGATAGTTCAATACTTGATAGTTATAACACATACGAAATGCATCTTGCTGCATTTTGACGACTATTTATTGAACGTCAAATTAAGCAAACCGTACAGGTAGATTCGTTGTGCTATGTTTATTATATGTTCTTCTCTCTCTCTCTCTCTCTCTCTCTCTCTCTCTCTCTCTCTCTCTCTCAGACACACACACACACACATAAGAGTACCTGTATGAAGATTATATAAAGAATTGCAACTGCAGGATAGCCCGCTTTGGAAGTCCATCAACCAGGCAAGACACTAACCGTTTCGCTTAACCATATACAGTAGAAGAAACTCCCCCGTTCGGGAATCAGTGACCTTTTGTGACCTTTGTCAACAATAATTAGTAAATTGATGCTCGAACGGGAGCTTTTCAGTCATTTTTATAGTACCCTTACAAAACGCAAAAAATGTGTCACAGTTTTTGTTTAATCAAGATGAAACTTTGCAGGCTTAAAGATGAATAATATATCTAACTTTCTACCATGTAGAATTTTTTTATTTTGTTTTGTTAAAAAGTTATTAAATTATGAAAATATGATTTTTTTTCTAATAACACTGATTCCAGATCGGCAACGGAAATTGTTTATTGACGCCCAATCTGGAATCAAACTTTAATGATAAAACACTTGTATTCCTGTTCAGGATCACACAGCAGAATATAGTTTGGATTACCTTGAATTGGCTTCATTTGTTAAGCATGTGTATCATCTCAAAACATGATATAAATGGATTGGGAAATTTAGTGCTATAAATGTAAATGCACATGCATAAATTAGTGTACACGCTTTTTCAAATATTAAAACAAAATCCTAAACAATGATAACAGAAATTTGGAATATTGGAATACAATATTTAATTGCTGAATCTTGTTTTGGAATCAGTGGTTGTGTCTTAATGAGACCATAGTTTTCTTTTTACCTGTGCATGATTTTAAACACTACCCATAGTCAAAATGGCTGGTCGTTTTGGAAAAAGATGTGGGACTGCTTGTTTGCAGCAAGAATGGAATATTGACAAACAAGATTATTGATCGATGTTTCCTCGGAAAAGCTATTCTTGAACTACTACATAAGATTAATATGAATGACAAGCATTCTACGAATATGTTGTATTGTAAAGGGTGCATTGATTATGTAACGACAACGGTAAAACAAACATTTGTGGTATAGACGAGGGCAGATATACATGTATGTGTGACTACCGAAACTACAGAATCACAGACTGATGGTTCCATAGAAAGGTACAAGTAGGCAACGATCAGGAAAAGGCGCAATCAGAAAAAGATTCCCACTCCAAAAACTTAGGTGGAAAACAACTAAATTAAAAATCAGGTACTTATACCATGAAAACATATCATAAGCCGAATGAGCAGCAGTTACCTAAACTTAACTAAAAATATGATAAAATACATAAGGCGCAAACAGCACAAAAAATAAACACCAAGAAATAAAACAAAAAGAACCACCACAGAAGTATCGCCTTGGAACGATCAGTAATATAAAATTACTGGCAGGCTTAAATCGATTTTACAGGTACCTAACCTCACCCTCAGCTTCTGCAGTGGTTCAAGACATTTAGATAGTTGTTCGGTTCTCATGGTGAATCTCTAGCTTGCCAGGCTTATAGCGGCACTGATGAGGCTTTAGTCACTGAAACTGTGGTATGGCCCTTACCCTCTCATATTAATATGTTCACTACATGTGCGCTTAAAGGATTTATTTTCCACATGTGGTTTAACAGAAGGCCTGTTTCTTGGTGCATACAACTGTTTTCTATAACATGTACAATAAGATAACAGTAGACCAAAGTATTTTCTTTTTCACTTTGCAGAACCAACAGCAATTTCATTGACTGAAGTCCCAGTAGTTTTCTTTCACCACCATGGGTCATTCGTTTGGTTACATAATGATCCTAATTATTCAGTCATATCAAAGCTCACGTCTAAAAACTTGCCTCTGATAATGATTTTCCGCCGATAATTTTTGTGTAGAGAGCAATAGGAAAATTATTTTCTTGTCGAAATCTTGATCTTAATTTGTCCTAATCAGAAACATGCAAAAAAATGAAAATCTGTGAACAGAATGATGTAGTGTTAATAGCCAAAATGAAATTTGAATAGGGATTTTGCATTGTCAAAGGAGGTAATCGATGATCATGAAAATGCTTACTTCTTGAAAATTTCTACTTGACCATGAAGATTGCGTCTGAGGTGTAAAAGAAAATATTTACCCGGTAATCTTTATTGAAACAGTTGTAAAATATCTGCGAAAAACTATTATCAGACTCTAGAAAATACACTTTAGATCATTTTATCATAATTTCTCTATTTGTAGCTTGCTCACATGTGGAAAAAAGGCTTGCTGGTGTTGTGCCGTGTGGAGGCCGTAAAAAGTCTCCCCGTACATCATCCATAGTGCAGATTATATTTTTATTTAGGTCCTTTGAGATCAGTAAAGATATGTAGAGTGTTCAAAACATTCAAGTCTAAGCAATGTTTAAATTATTTGACCCCGTTTAGGAATGTGTCTTTGATTTAGACCTAGTGAAAATTTTCGAAATTACAGTACAATAGTCTGGCTTTCGTCGCCGGTTTTAAAAGGGCTACTGATGATGGTCATTACCCGAAATTGCGCAATATAGTCCATACTATCTCCCTTTGAATGTTCTTATTGCTTCCAAAGGATCAAACCTTTATATTTTATTGCCTATACCCTCGGTACGGGAGAAAGGGGAATTATTATGAAAGATACTATAGAATAAAATATAAAGGGCTGACCCTTTGGAAGCTTTAAAACATTCAAAGAGAGATAGTATGGATCATAGTACAAAAACATTGACTTGCTTAAATCTTTGAAAGTAGACATCTTTCTTAAGAAGCGACAAAGTTCTTATGTCCTTCTTAGATGGAATAAAAGACAATACAGGGTCAGAAAATTTAATTGCAAAGTGTGTGGCCATGGAACAAATATAGTTTGAACAATCCTGCTTTGGTAGCACCAATGTCTTTCATTAAAAATGTATTACAATAGCAGGCATCTCTACGTGTTTGCATTGATAAGAATGGATTAGTAGGGCCCTCTGGAAGTTACCCAACAGTGTCAAATTGGTTGGCCTCACAAAGCACTCAGCCAATACCATTCCCTTTGTCTGACTGCCAGCTAGCGTTTGTGGTTGGTGGTGGGTAAACCATGACAGATCATGAGTACCCACAATGCATGTTTTGTAGCCAAAGAAAGAAAAATAGGTATACCCCTGTAAACCCCAGTTTCACTTTATAAAAGTTGGGTATAAGTGGGTGTATATAACACGGACATGTTATCCTGATGGCAGTGATGGGCGAGCAGAATTTGACTTGTCTCAGATGTGCCTTGTGAGGATATTGAATCCACACTGATAACAGTGGTGAGATGATCGAATGATTAAAAAAGTATTAAAATCAGCGACCTCCAACACTCAGTCGCAGGGCCATTTTTTAAAGGATTAAAGTAGTCCCATTCAAAAATTTGTCAGACATTTTAGAACAAAACTGACATTTTCCTGTGTATCAAGCAGTATTCTGGAGAGCTATTGAGTCTTATTCAAAGACACAACATGAAATCCCCAATGGGAGATCAAACTTGGGTCCTCTTGATTCGGTGTCCGACACTCTACCGCAAGGCCAGCTCGCTCCCAATGAATAGATGAACTGTTACCCCTATGAAACAGTTTATCACATGACATGAAACAGTTCATTGAAACTGTTGAAAAACAGTCCAAAATGTTTAATTATTGCCGTTTAAATAGTATGTTGGGTAATATAACAAATGACATGTCATTTGTTTTAATTTTACAGAAAACACAGACTCTGAAATGTTTCTGATCAGAAGCTACTGATTCCAAATTAGGAATACATCTGGTTTTCAATGGCTCCAGATTGGGCGTCAGTAAACAATTTCTGTTGCCGATCTGGAATCACAGTTATTGGAAAAAATCATATTTTCATAATTTTATAACTTTTTAACAAAACAAAATAAAAAAATTCTACACGGTAGAAAGTTAGATACATGTACATCATTCATCTTTAAGCCTGCAAAATTTCATCTTGATTAAACAAAAACTGCGACACATTTTTTGAGTTTTGTAAGGGTACCATAAAAATTACAGAAAAGCTCCCGATCGAGTATCAATTTACTAATTATAGTAACATTTACCTGTCATTCTGACAAAGGTCACAAAAGGTCACTGATTCCCGAACGGGGGAGTTTCTTCTACTGATATATACAAGCACGCATTTACTTCAAGTTTTTTATTTCTCGGACCAGAGCAAGACTTTTTAGACGTCGTATTGATATACATTATACTGGTTGACAAACAAACTAGTGAGTTCATTAGAACTCTGACTGGAGAAGCTGTCCCCTCTCTCTCTTTCTTTTTTTTCTTTCCTTTCCTTAATGATACCATAAAACTGTGCTTGTTATGCTTATAATATTGCTGCTCATGTTGTTATCATGTATTGTATAACCTGAGCTAATGAATAAATTTGGAATAAATTTGGAATAAACTGTCAGTCAGATGACTTAGTTTAATTTGAAGATTAATAATAATTGATATAATTACAAAGTAGTAAATAATTGCAATGACAGTTTTTCTTAACAACAAAAAAGGCAATATGAAATTATAGTCTATGTATTTTCAGAGTTTCAAAAATATGCAATTATAGTCAATGTATTTTCAGAGTTTCACAAACGCGATTGATGAAAATGATATTTTTGTTTGTTTATTTATTTACTACGTATGTCATTTGTTCCGATTCCAGCAGCGACAAAAAGTGAAAATAGGGCAGCTGAAGTGGAACTTCAAAGCACGTAAGGACTTTGTTTTGTTATTAAGTTTTTTTTTTTTTTTTTTTTTTTTTTTTTTTTTTTTTGTTTTTGTTTTTGTTTTTTGGTTTGTTTTTTTTTTTCATCTAAACAAACTAACCCGGTGTTTCAAACCGTCTTGTTGCAGAATGAGGAAAGTATCTACTCATTACGAAAACTTGCCCATGCAATATACAGAGTTTTTTTCGCCTGTAAAAATTGAAAAATTTCATGAGAAAAATTTTGATATTTTTCTTATTTTTGCTAGAAACATATATTGTGGGTACACGTTAGAACCGCCTCGCTAAGCAAAATAGGTATACCCCTTCAAACCCCATTTTTGCTGTATAAAAGTGGTTCTTGCACACCAGACAGAAATTGCCACACTTTTTGCCTGGGTGATAAAATTGCATCTCACCCAGGTGTTCTCACCCAGGCTAATAAACCAGATTTTGGGGGTTGTTGTGCAAGAAAAAGAATCTAATATGGTGTTCTGTTCTAGATGGAAGTTTCCAACCCTCGGGATGACCGTGCTGAGCGGAACATCGGCGAAGCCTCGGTTCCGCTCAGCACGGTCATCCCTTGGGTTGGAAACTTCCATCTAGAACAGAACCCCATATAAGATTCTTATAGGATTAAGGGGGTATATATTGCACGGACATGTTTTCCTGATGGTCCTCAAACTTTCCTCAAACCATCTTTCAGAAACTGCTTTTTTTCAGAATCACCCTTTTCTGAAACACTGCATGGAAATTGGAATGCAAAAAGGGGGACATAATCACAGTTTTCTTGGGATGTTTCAGAAAAGAGAAATTTTGAAACAAAAATTAGTTTCAAGGAGATGGTTTAAGGAAAATCAATAATAGGCACGGAGAAAGAAAGAAATAATTTAATATATAGAGGATGTGCAGCGTTTTTCTTTCCCCTTTCAGTGGGTACATATATAGTAAATAACTACCCTCTGACCAAAAATAAAGCAATTTACCACGCTAGGATTAGTAAACAGATGAAATGGCGAGCTTTAGTAAGCCATTTCATCTGTTTACGTTCAGAGCGTGATAAATTGATTTATTTTTGGTCACGGGTTAGTTATTCACGTTATAATGCAACGAAAGTCGACAAATTGCGCGATAAAACTCACCCGATGTGAGGATATTTGTTTTCCGCCATTTTGTTTATTTATTTCAGCTCAGCAATCACTCCGCAGAAGGACTGTTCCAAATTCGCCACCATAGCTGTACATTTTGTTGTTAATTTATATTTTTCTTGTCCATTGTTTCAGTTCAACGTTACGCTGTACAAAAATGGCGGAGAATGACGTCACAAAACGAAACTAAAATTGACATCAAAAGCGCGCTTCTTTTTGGTGCGTTTAACAAACCTGCAACGCGGTCTTTATTTAGTCAGTTTAGATGTTGCCTTTATTTCAGTAGCACAATAAAGCGATAATTTATGAAACCCCTTTATTAGGCCGATATTTAGAGCCGTTGCGTTATAGAAACAATTACAAGCAGCTTAAACCCGACTATACCACAGCCTGTCTTTCAAAAGACCAAGCTACATATACATTAGCAAAGCTTTACATTCAGGCGAGTGTTGTTATAATAGCTCTGTCTCATTGCTGCAGTTTTTATTGTTTTTGTTCTGATTTCGTTTTAAACAGAAGTGCCGCCAACTACGAGGAACTGAACCAAAGAAGTAACGCTACACCGACATATGATGAATTAAATTTAGGTTAAGAATGAGTATGACCTTTATTTTATTTTCTCTTTAAAGCCAACAATCGCTCACCTGAGAATCAAAAGGTTAAAAACAATACATAAATGAATAAATAGATAAATCTAGTAAAAAATAGATAAAGTATAATAGATAAAGGTCGACCAGTTTTGTACATAGTACAGTGACACTGAAGAACCAATCAAAACTAAAGTTGATACGCACGGTTACACCGTATTAGTGGCAATCGCGAACAACCTATTTGATAAACAAAAATGACATTGTAGAACGTAAATTTAACGTTCACGATTGCCAACACGTGCTTTTTGGCAAACAAAAACGATTTTTGGGAGTCGGGAACGCAGTTTTGTATAATATCGTACGTTCCACATTGCCGCAAATACAATGTGGTTCACAATATACATCCCAGCAGGCACATGACGTCATAATGATGTCATGACGACGTCTATGCGACGTCATGATATCGCATCGACGTTGATATGACGTCATTATTACGTCATGTGCCCGCTGGGATTATTTTAGATGGTCGCCGGATCGGATCCCATCTTTTAAGCTTGTGAAATGTCGGCTCAGGTGATCTAATTAAAATGATAATCCATACGTTTACTTGAGCAGGTGTAGGAACCACAGGGTGCGAGAGCGTTTCCATGGCAACGGGGACAACAACAGGAACAGAAGTGTACGAGAATACAAGAAAAACTGAGAAATAGTGAAACATTCTCTAAACAATGTAAAATAACGAAATTCCCTCTGGCTCATGGTGCCGTTGAAGCTGTTAATCGCTAACGAGGTATTTTACTATAAACTATGGTCTAGCCACTTTTCTCAGTAACTCATATGATGTTTAGTACCGCTTTTAAAAGTGTGTTTGTGCGCGGTTCGTTTTACCACCGAAACGATGGATTCTTTGGAGGAAGAATAACAATATTTTTTTTTTTTTTTTTTTTTTTTTTTTTTTTGTTTTGTTTTGTTTTGAAATATATATTTCACATGGTTTGTCTTATATAACGTTTGTTAGAGTGAACTCCACTTTTAAATTTGTGCAAGATGGGATCTTCCCCGTGGAGCTAATACTTAAAGTCTGTTTGTGCTTTTTAATGAAAGCCTTATGTAGCTGGACAGTTTGCAACAAATTTCACGAAAATCAACCGAGGTATGAGAAACGTATAGAGGTTTGCACATTTTGAAGGCTCAAAATAAAAACTAGGCCGTGAGGGTATGACATCATTCCAGAACTGTCATGAAACAATAGATATCTGCCTATTTCCATGCAAAGTAAAGTAAGAAAGTTGCAAACTATTTTCGATTTACTTGATGAAATCATATTGATGTATTCCGGATGTAAAAACTACGCCATCTGATATAAATAAGTATTTTTAGTTTTGGTCACGTGACTAGCCAAACAAAATGGCGGCCACCATAAGCAGCCATTGCAAATTGTAAAAATGATCTTATCTTCAAAACCACTAGACCAATTTTCATAAATATGGTGTCAAAATGTTTGTCTTGTTTATCACTTTCTTCAGAAATGAAGGCTACATGTTTGTGAGTGTATTCTTTGAATCATATCTAGTTTTTCTTGTTTATACAACAAAACGCCGGTTTTAAAACTGTCATGATCACATACATATTTTGTAGATATCCTAACTTGTCGTATAGTGTAGAAAATACGTTTTGTCTGCTCAGTATGAAATACTTATTTCTGTTATCATATCCATTAGTGTGTATAATATATGATTGTTTCATGAGTCTAATAATAATAATAATAATAATGCAGTTTCATATTGTTGCTTTGGGAAACGGATAGTCTTAAAGACCTATTTCCATGTCTACTGAGGGTCATTAGATAAGGGACAGGGCATTAGAAAACCTATTGCCCTGACAATGACTCAGAATACAGGTAGGGGCCAAAACAGGAAAAATCAATATTGACTGCAGAGGGAGGCAGTTTTATTGCACAGGTTATCAGGGACCATAAAATCAATAAAACAGTGGAACTACATGTCTTATCCTCTAGGGGCCTCTTTATGACCCCCTGCAGAGATGTGATAATCACCTCATTATGACAGTCCTTTGATCTAAGGACCATATTGCACCATTAGGGGTCATTAACCGAATAAACAGTGGTACCACTTTTAGCTTCTTTAAATGACATTACTTCCGAATCCTTTTTGTATGTAGAACCTGTATCATTGTCATCCTGGTTATTGTTGTATTGTCCAAACCTGGTTATTGTTGTATTGTCCAAAATATTCACCTAGTCTTGAACTTTATGCTTTGCATAAATCAAATTCCTTTGACGCAGTATAATTTATCATCATGATTGATTCGTGCACTTTCATTAAAACTCGATAAAGCACGTGAAGAATGTGTACCCCATATTGAAACCATTTTGCTTCATTGTACATGCATAGCTTAGTAATTAGGGCACCGGGTTTGGAGAAAAAAGTTTGTTGATTTGTTTTTAATGAAATAAAATGCGCGTTTTGTTTTATCAAAGACAATTTTGTTTCTTGCTTTCTTGCTTTTTATGTGCCATATCATGCAACATACTGATGGATTTTCAAACACAACCATATCGACAATATGTCTTAGCAGGAGTCACACCATTTTCTATCTTCCAAAGCAATGGAAATTATTTTCAACGTTTCTTATACATTCGAGAAAGAACAGACGCAAATCTGATACAAAAACAAAAACAAATAATTAAATACGAATGGGAATGAAAGCGTACATAAGAAAAAATGCGTTTCTCATGGGACTCGAACCACTGACAGTACGATTTTAAGTTGTAAAATATTAAAATGTTAAGCTGAGATCTGCATGCTCTACAATTTGAGCTTTGCGCTGCTGTTAAAGTTATTTGACATTGACTGGTGAATTTACCTTGCTTACTAGTACTAACAATCACGAAGATCATACGAACAATCACTTAGTGTTCCGAAGATATACATGTACGAATTTAGAATTACAACGAACTATGATTATATACTAATAGAGTGCATCCAACGTCAGATGAATATTGTTGGACAATACTAGTGAGATGTCAATTACATATACTTCGTCTCCGTTACTTCACCAATATTAACGTTATTTAACGGCGAAACCTATTTCCCCTATCTATCATAGTGTTCCGTCGCGTCACTATCACGTTTAAGAAAAGACCTGTACACACTGGTGGCACAAAACAATCCATTCTTTCTTTACATTTTTAAAGATATACTTCGGGTATAGGTAAAACTGTAAATAACTAAGAATTGTTTGCGACAGAATATTACGACTGGCCTGTAGGCCCATGCATTTTTCCTGAAACACACTTAAGATTTTGTTTTATGAAGTCATTAAAAGCACATATATTGAAATACCTCGTAACGCTACATCTATAACTGTTACAAGTTTCTTTACTGTAAAACTTAATTACGAATTTCAGATAGAACGGCCTCTTATAGCCAATTATTTCCATTACACATGGGATCATGCGGATTCTAAATTACAAATATATATTAAATGATATTTTTTCTCAGACAGTAGTCCCATTATTTACATGCAGATCCAAAGTTCCCAATTCCTCTGGTGTGTCCACAATATTTTTGTCAATATACGCAAAATATACAATAACAAACGCCAAAATAACAGATGTAACGGCTATTCCAGTTATGCTCAGCCATTTTGTCAAATTTCCCTCGTGCTTCGCACTCTTCAAATCGCCTTTTCTGGAACTGACGAGGGACAGAAGTGAGAAAATGATGGCGATCGATCCAAACAATGGATTGAATGGCGTGACCTGAAGTTGAAGATGAAAGAATGAATCAGTACATGTATATGGCGGATAATTTGAATGAAGATGGAGACAAAGAAAAAATAAAATGAACAAACTGCTGAATTCGTAGGGCGAGTGTAAATATGATGTGCAAAATTATTTTTAAAATATTTTCTCACGTCTGTGAAATAACCATTTTGCATATTGTTTCCTGCATTATCAAAATGGTTGCCAGTTCAGAGTTATGGTATTAAGCATGGTGTTAAGAGGTGGATGAGAAAAATCATGATGGCTTCAACAATGTCATCTCGTTAACTCAAGTCATCCTCGGCAGAGCCTCGGGTGAGACTTTGAATAATCTGATAACTTGTCTCGTCCTCATCCCCCATTAACAGAAATCCTTTTATTCTTCGCGTGTTACTTACAAGGATAGCAAATCCAAGATAATTTGGCGGCTTAGATGCCCTGCAGTGAGAGGTACTTCTTCCATCAGAAGACGGTTGTTTATGTAGCAACCGCTCATGTCCTGTGTCACTGGGGCGTGATGTAGAACTTTCACAAACCGAGCTGTTGCGGTCATCAACGATGGTCACGTGGGTGCTGTCATCCGGTTCGACATGCGCAGGCATGACTGTGCCCATTATTACGTCAGGCTATCTGTAAAATATATTCAATAAATCTTGGCTATCATTTTTTTAAATATCTACAAGTTTATTTAAACCTATTAAAATGTGTGTTGAAGAAACAGTGGGTAGAAAGGTTTACAGACAAATAGCAAACAAGACCCATGACTACCGAATACAACGATTGAAAGTCCTCTGTGGTTGTTCAAAACGAACAATGCTTAACAATGACGCGAAATGTGACAATCATCACGGCGAAGCGAGGAATTGTGATCATTCACCTCACCCGTACTGTATTTTCACATTTTGTATTCTACTGCTGCTGAAATGAGCGAAATTTCGTTACATGCATCGCAAGAGAATAAATCGTAGTAGGTCTAATTGTTGTCATGGCAACGGAGAGAGAGGAAGGACTCATTAGGGAATAATCTGTCATTGTCATCACGAAATAAAGCGAATTAAGATGTAAAACCATACCTCTGATAATGATTTTTTTTTCGCAGATAATTTTTGTCTGTAGGGCATTATGGAATATCATTTTCTTGTCAGAATAATTACATTAAGTGCCAATTATTACCCTAATAGGACATGCAACCATTTTAAAAATCGGTCAGCAGATAGAATTTTATGACCAACGGAAATTTTGAAAAGGGAGATTGCATTGGAAAGGGAGGTAACCCATGATCATGAAAAATGCATTTTTTTCTATTTACTTCTTACTTGATCATGAAGCCGTTGTCTGTTATGTCATTTTATACTTACTTTGAGTGATCATAATAAAATACTCAGGTACCAAGTTTGAGCCGCGTCATGAGAAACCCGGATTTTTGCATATGCGAAAACAAATGCGCTGACTGCGAAGCTGATCACGCCTTTGTTTTCGCTACACGGATAGTACGATTCCTCTACTTTCTAAATCCAAAATTTCCAGCCTCTAGCCTTTTTCTGTGAAAGTACAAGGCCGCTTTGTGTCAAACCTGGTCGGAAACCCCGAAGACCGGTTTTCTCGCGATGCGGCTAAATTATATTATTTTTGTGTGTGGAATCATTTACCTCTTTTCCAGAACTTTTTGTACAGTTACCCCATTTTAAAAATGCGTTTGACCAGATCCCTTTACTCAACCGACTTTCGAACTTTTGCTTCGTATTTTGCGACAAAGTAAGTGCTCATCCAAAAATGATATACAATGTATTTCTTAGATGCATACTATTTGCAAAATGCCATTATCAGACACGAGGGGGAAAATGGAAAAGTAAGCCGACCAATAACTGGTTCAAGTAGAACCAAAGTTCTGCCTTAGAACCGTTGTGGGGAAAACACGTTGACAATCAGAGACTAATGTAAACAGAACAAACCGTTAGTCGAGGGAGCAGATATTTCCCTAAATGTGGCCATTCAGTTTCCCAGATTTACATGTAGCTAAAACAGTGATGCGCACATAAAAGTCGCAAAGAGCAAAAAAGAAAAAGAACAAGTAGCCCAAGGGCAACGATCGCTCACCTGAAAGTCGACAAGTACAGTCATTGGACAAAGTTTTTTTACCATATACGGGTATGAAATCCAATACATAAAATCCAATACAAATAAATATCAAAGGAGTCGGGCCTACATATTCGTACTCAAGAAGGAGGTGGAATGAAAACTGTACTGTTCTTGATCTTGGAAGTTACAGTGCGGAGCTGTCAACTAGTGGTCTGTCATACTACAAAATAGTTAAAGACCTCGTAAAACAAATAAGTGAAAACAGCTCGTCTTCTACTCGCTTTATTTTACTTATTTTTTTTTCTACTCGGTATTTTAACTCTAACTTGGTATCGATATTTACACGGTTTGCTTCATCCCGTTTCACCGCGAAAAGAGTAAAATGGAGAATACGCCTTAACCGCTCTGTATCTTACAATCAGTCCAGAGATATCATGAACATTAAACAGCTAAACACAATAGTATCATTTTCTATATAAGATGGTGAGTATTTGTCAGTAAAATGTATGTCGCTCAAAAATGCTATTCCGTTTAGACAAAGAAATAATTAGAGAATACTAGAATTGTGCAAATCGATAACCATGTTTGTTTCTTTGAAATTTACATAACTATTAAATAATGTTTTATTTGTTCTAATTACAACAGCGTCTGAAAGTGAAAATGTAGCAGCTGATGTGGAACTTCAAAACACGTAAGGATTATGTTTAGTATACTTCTTTAAAAAATATTTTAGACGAACTTGGCGAGGTTTGTCTAAAGAACCAGGGGTTATAAAAGAAAGTTAATTAGAACCACGCCAAAATATTCGATGACATATATAGTGCAAGATAAATAATCTGTATGGCTTGACCAGGAATACTGACCATCCCGATATGACATTAGATGTTGACAGCAGTAAATTAAAGAAGTAGACATAGGCAACAGCTCTTTTCTTGCAATGAGTGCCAAGCTTAAATATCTTTGGTCTGTCTCCATAAACATGAATTGGGCAAAGCAAATTATTCAGCTAAAGGTTACAGTAACTGTTAATGTTTTTAAATTATACTTTAGAAGTGCCAACTACGAGGATCTGAGCCAGAGAAATAATGCCACACCGACATATGATGAATTAAATTTAGGTATTTTATCATGTTTTGATTCTTTCCTATACACATTTTACATTCGAGCATGTCTCTGACCATTAGGTGGTAGATAAATACCTGTCTACAATAACATCAAAAGTTCAGATCATCAGATTTGCTATAAGATGGTGAGTATCTGTAAGTAAAATGTATGTCGCTCAAAAATGCTATTCCGTTCCCAGCAGGCATTTGACGTCCCATAGACGTTGGGCTGACGTCAGACTCTAACGTTGGACTAACGTTGGATTGACATTGAATTTGAAAACGTCAGTCTGACGTCCAGGGACATACGTCAAACCAATCGTGAATATTTATTCGCATTTTAATTAACATTCTGAAATCCTGAAATGGATTCAGAAGTGCGGTGATGCACTATTGTTATTCCCTTTAACTCCTTTGATAGAGTTATTTGGGATATACAAAATGTTTAAGATGTTAAATCACCCTGATGTTGGCACATCTTATTTATACGAAATTTTACTGCTATATGGTGCTTAAACCAATAAGACATTAGTGTAAGAAACAAATTTTATTTTCATCTTAATAGAAAAATTAATAATTAAGTGAAATACTTTATTTTGATTAATAAATATTTATTTTTCTAAATTAAATAAGCATGGTGGGTGAAATATGGGATTTCCGATACGAGACCCACATAATAATTGTGACTTTTAAGTGGCAATGTTGAAATTATTAATTGAATTTGATTTTGTTACATAATATGCGTAAGAAATTATGTCAGTTCAAGGGCAACTAACTCTGTCGACATATGGCGTTAGACTGACGTTTGAATCCGGCGTCAGTTTGACGCCATATCAATACGTCCACTGACGTCAGAACTGGACATCAGGTGGACGTTTGTTATTGGTTGTATGACGTCATGACCAAAATACAACCAATATCCGACGTCAAGTTGACGTCAGGGGCCTGCTGGGTTAAGACAAAAAAAACGATAGACAAAAAAATAGAGAATACTAGAATTGTGCAAATGTATAACCATGTTCGTTTCTTGGAAACTGACAATTTAATAATGTTTTATTTGTTCCAATTCCAACAGCGTCTGAAAGTGAAAATGTAGCAGCTGATGTGGAACTTCAAAACACGTAAGGATTTTGTTTAAATAGTATATTTAAAAAAAAAAAAAAAAAAAAAAAAAAAAAGAGAGAGATATTCTAACACACCTCGCCTATATAGCCAATGGTAAAAAACGTGTTATATTGTGCAACAATTTCACTGGCCGAATAAGCGTGACGTTACTTTGCGGCATTTGTGACGTCAGCTATCCCACAAAGCAGCGTTAGACGGTGAAACGTCGTTTTAGCGCACAACAAACGTAATAAGTGTGTGTAAATACCAGCATTACAGTCAAATATTTGGCGGGATATCTGCAATGCAATGGCGGAAAGCTGAACGATATCGACGGTTTCAGCAACATTTATTCTGTTTATTGTGTGTTAGAATCGAATAGATCAGCTCAAGTGCGTGAATTGTTGAGTAATAATTCACGGTTTGTCGGTTAGTTGTAAGAAGATAAATCACTCGCGCTACGCGCTCGTGATTTGATCTTCTTTACAACTGACCTCCAAACAGTGAATTATTACTCAACAATCCACTGCTAGAGCTGATCTATTTCTTAATTTTAGACCAATTTGGCGAGGTTTGTCCAAAGAACCAGGAGATAAAAAAGAAAGTTAATTAGAACCACGCAAACGTTTTCGATGCTATGTACGTGAAAAGTTATTAAGCCTGTATGGCCTTAGATGTTTAATGCAAGAAGGTAAAGAAATGGACAAAGATAACTCTTTCCTTTTCATTAGATACCACTGAAACGTCCGAAAACAGAACTATAGCCCATATCTTTGGTCTGCCTCCACGGTCATGAACTAGAAGCCTCCGTGGTGCAGTGGTTATGTCACTCGCCTGGTAAACCATGGGTCGCAGGTTCGATCCCGCGCTTCTCCAGACTATCGGATGAGACTATAAACCGAGGTCCCGTCTCCATATTACCTTCACGGTTGGTGGGACATTAAATCCAAAATCAATCAAACAAACAAACGGTCATAAACTGAGTCAAGCAAATATTTAGGTGAGCGTTCCAGTTCACTCTTTTATTATCATTATTTATTTTTCAATGTTTTGTTTTAGAAGTGCCAACTACGAGGATCTGGGCCAAAGAAATAATGCCATACCGACATATGATGAATTAAATTTAGGTATTTTATCATGTTTTGCTTCTTTCATATACTCATTTTTACATTCGAGCATGTTTCTGACTATTAGGTGGTAAATGACTACCTGTCTGAAAATAACCTTAAAGAAATTAAAAGAAAAGTTTAGATCATCAGATATAAATTACCTATGTAATAACAAAGGCATGCATATGTATTCAAGTGCATTAATACACTCATATGTCCCTTAGTATCCGCTAAAGCAAGACAGTCAAGGTAATCTTGCATTCAAGCGGACAACAACAACAACATCAATTATAATAATAATAATAATAATAATAATGAGGCCGTACCAGAAGGTCCTAGCCCAACTTTCTCAACAGCTCCAAAAAGGTTCCCTAACAATAATAATAGGTCTAATAATAATAATTTCTGTCACATGACGTTGGTGCTTTCCAGTGAATAAACACATGTTTACATCACCATATTGAAACGTCATAAAAAAAGCGGAAGAACGCGTTTTGAGGGCGTTGAAACGGTATTTGTTGAATTTCATCTATTTTAACAGAACAGCGTACGGTAAGTTTTGATTTTCTAGCTATTTGTTGACATTTGACTTTTAAATTTCTGGTGTTTTCAAAATCAGCATATCTTTTCCAGTTCAGGCGGCTGTATTTTCCCCATAGGAACAAATTTGATGTTTTAAAGCTTAAGCTTTTACAGCCTTCCTGTAGCAAACAATTTATAGTTTCTATTTAATGCGAGATGTGTTTTCTAAGCTAACGAAACTTATAAGATGGCTGCCCCATGATTGTCCGTTTTGCTCTATGCTATGAAAACTTACAAATGCACTGTTGTGAGACAAAGTTGGAATTATATGGAATAAGTTGTTATTTTTGTTGATTTTATCGATGTGTAAACTCAGGCGAATCACTCAAAAACGTTTCGGGCTTTATTCAGAATGTGATTGGTTTGTCTGAGTTTACACATCGATAAAATCAACAAAAACAAAATCCATGCCTATAATAATTGCAGGTGTTGGAGACACCGGATGCGACGACTTTTCCAAGACAACGGGGATAACAACTGAAAAGGAAGTCTACGAGAATACACGAGATTACTACAATATAAACTAACAAATACTGAAATATCATTTAAAGACGCAAAATAAGTAAATCCTATCTGGCTTTTTGGAGTCGAATTAAAATGTTAATCACTAATGCGGTCTTTTACCAGAAAGCGTGATCCGGTTTAACTTTTTTCTTAATAGTTTGAAAAAACGACGTTTGTTCGTGCGAGCTCCACTTCCACTCTTTAAAATATACTCTCCGTGGTATCTGAAGTACTGTTTGTGGTAACATGAAGGTATTTTCTCAATTTCTCAAACAAACAATGACATCACCATAACCAAATTTTCCTTAAATAATTGAACGGAGTACCGGAAAATGAAATACAGACGGTGAACAAAAGTATTCGTCACGTTCGGAAAACTCCATAGACTTCCATGTATTTTCATGTTCACGGGGTGATTCAATTGATACCACCTGTGCTGTCGTCCGAGACGTTACTGCATATATTGCTGTCGTCCGAGTATTCCGGTTTCCGTCCGAGTACTACGGCTGTCGTTACCATTAGTGCCCCTGTTTCAGTGTCCACAGGGCCAAACTTTCGTCGCTATTCAGCGCAATTATCACGGAAAATTGTCAAGAAGGTATTTATCGTTATTTCCAACGTGTTTCCAACTTTCTTAACATATAGATAATCACAAGAACTTATTTTGAGTACAAAACATTGTTTTCTCGCGTGTTTTTCTTACTTTCAACATATGCAAACATTCCTCATAAGCGAAAGTAGCTGGACTATTTCGTTTTCCATTGAGCCTTTGAAAACTATAATCATTTCCCCAACCCGTTGCGTCCTTCAAATTTTATTTGCCGTTTTTAAAAAGCGTGATACGGCTGTCGTTGACCCCTGATACGGCTGGCGGTTGTTTATTGATCAGTACGATACGGCTGTCGATAGTATTTTGAGATAGCATATTGCCCACTGAAATCAAATTCAACGCATTTTATGCATTTTTTTTTTTTTGTAGTTTCTGAATAGTTTTCATTTGCAACTGATAAAAGGACTGTAGAGACTGTCTATTCTCTTGCTTCAAACCAAGCAACTTTACATATAAACACCACACACGCAAGAAAACTGTATCATTTATTAAATTCGAAGTTTCACCATTTATTAAGCGTGGTAGGACAGCTTTCAGTGACACCCGTGTTCATTACTTGCTCCCATCTGCAGTGGCTCCTCACAGCCCCTCTGAAACTAGTGCCTCAGATGACGACTCGACATCGGTTAAAGCGCTATCGTCCCCAAAAATGGCAAAATTAAATTTTAGGTGTCAACTGAACTGTCGTATCAGCTTGAATGACACATGCAGTATTTTACCGCTATAACTACCAGTATGTTAAATAGCACGTGCTACTACCGATTAAACAGGCTGTCCCTACTTTATATGTAAAGCATGTGCTACTACCGATTAAACAGGCTGTCCCTACTTTATATGTAAAGTTGCTTAAAGCGAACACAAGAGAAAGGAAATTTATGTCTAATTCACTCCGTTCAAACGACATAAATCATATATAGCTCGAATTTGACCTCAGGTGCGTCAAAAGATCGACGAGTCTACTTAGTAGCACGTGAAAGGATATTCAGACTGTAACAGTACAAATACTTACTGTGCGGGCAACTGAAGTGTAACAGAAAACTTGCGCTCATTTCCACGGCTATTCCCCGCCCGCCCCGGTGATGGGAGACGGGCGTGGTTACAAATGACTAGTGCATGATTACACAAAGGATCAATCAGTCACTTTCGCCACAGTTTGTCTTCTTTTGTGACGCTCATCAAAGTTTAAGTTATATACACTACACTTTCTTATTTGGATAATGCATGCGAAAATGATTCAGAAAGTAAGGCAATCGGTCACTACATATATACGACGTTCAATATTCATAACTTGGGTTGATCAGGGCGGCGGTGTGCCATGTAAATATCTAACCGTTCGTGTAGATACAACCCACTGGTTTATCGTAAGAATTATGAACAGAGTGAAGCAGATGTTGTTTCATTCATATTTCTGAAATCTAGGAGGCCTTAAACTTAGTTTTACCCGTATATTTGGATCTACCACCTGTTCTAAATTGTCGACATCCGTAACGAGTTTAACCGACAGCCGTATCACACATATTTACAACTGATCGACAGCAGTAACACCAAAAGTTAAAGGTCCCTTCAATACCTTTCTGCTTTGGATTTTTTAAAACTGTAAAAGGTTTTATTTTATACTTTACAGTGAAACCCAATGTATATCAAAACTTGATAAAATTGGTATTTTCATTGATATGAAATTTCACTGATATCAAATCTCACTGATATCAAAAGTCACTTGTGAGTGATATCAGCCTATATCTTCACTGTAATGACGTCAAATTTTTTGGCTTACTTCTGACGTTTCCATTTACTTGACGTCATTTAATGTGTCTCACTTCACAAATTCAAACGCCTATAACTCCGTTATTTATGAATGAAAACATAAAGTGTGGGTATTAATTTTCTTAGTTAGAACGTAAGGAACAATGTGGTACCAAAATCATTCGTGTTTTCAAAAATTTTTGGTTTTCGCATTTTCACCGCCTGCTTTGTGAATAGGAAAATGCCCGTGTATTGTATAAAATAAAAAGAAAATTTGCTTTTTTTCGGTGAATACCAAATATATTTCATCTCGTGAGTTGAAAACATCAAAATTTTCACTCGTGCTGCGCACTCGTGAAAATTCTGATATTTTCAACTCACTCGATGAAATATATTTGGTATTCACCTCAAAAAAGCAAATATCCTCTATTTATCTTTGCAGTTATGTTTTCCACGTTGTTCAATAAATGGTCAGAAATGAGAGATGCTGATTTTTACAGTATTTGCATATTTATGTGATTTTTGCTATTTTACGATTAAACACATGTTTGTATGAAAACTAGCGACCCAAAAGCCCGTACAAACATATTGCACGATAGACAAATATCTAACAACACATTCTAGCAGAAAAAATATAAATAATACCTTCAGATTCGATTGCGATCCACTTTTACGTGTGTACTGGTTGTGTAACGACAGCCGTAGTACTCGGACGGAAACCGGAATACTCGGACGACAGCAATATATGCAGTAACGTCTCGGACGACAGCACAGGTGGTATCAATTGAATCACCCCCGTGATGTTGACGAAAAAAAAATATCCTGTCTCACCTGGTTAAGATACTGTCATGTTTTTGGTGTCCTTTTAAAGCTAAATAAATACAGCAATAAATAAAGGTATTTTAGTTAATTTTAGTCACCTATTTGAAGGTTGAAAAATGTTAAAATTGTGAGATTGTTTTTGATAAGCTTCGGCAACGTCACCATTGACGTCAATGGGAAAGCGATTTTTCAAAATTTCAGGAAAATTTAAATTGTTACCTATGAAAATTGCGATGTCAAAACTTCATCAAATATCCCTTGTTTATTGCTTTATTCATTTCTCTTCCAAATTACTCCAAAAATGTCAAGATATGTTGACTGGGAACGACGGGATATTGTTTCTTGTTAACGTGAAAATACTTTGAAGTCAATGGGGTTTTCAAAAGTGACGAATACTTTTTGTCCACCTTCTGTACTTGTAGTTTTCGGCCGCTGTCAGGATTTTTCCTTTCTCACCAACGAGAAAACAATGTTCTCTATGGGAGCTTCTGACAAATTAAGATCCCTTAGAAATCAGTCGAAAACGCATAATGACGGTGCATACACATTCTAGCAGAAAAAATATAAATAATACCTTCAGATTCGATTGCGATCCACTTTTACGTGTGTACTGGTTGTGTAACGACAGCCGTAGTACTCGGACGGAAACCGGAATACTCGGACGACAGCAATATATGCAGTAACGTCTCGGACGACAGCACAGGTGGTATCAATTGAATCACCCCCGTGATGTTGACGAAAAAAAAATATCCTGTCTCACCTGGTTAAGATACTGTCATGTTTTTGGTGTCCTTTTAAAGCTAAATAAATACAGCAATAAATAAAGGTATTTTAGTTAATTTTAGTCACCTATTTGAAGGTTGAAAAATGTTAAAATTGTGAGATTGTTTTTGATAAGCTTCGGCAACGTCACCATTGACGTCAATGGGAAAGCGATTTTTCAAAATTTCAGGAAAATTTAAATTGTTACCTATGAAAATTGCGATGTCAAAACTTCATCAAATATCCCTTGTTTATTGCTTTATTCATTTCTCTTCCAAATTACTCCAAAAATGTCAAGATATGTTGACTGGGAACGACGGGATATTGTTTCTTGTTAACGTGAAAATACTTTGAAGTCAATGGGGTTTTCAAAAGTGACGAATACTTTTTGTCCACCTTCTGTACTTGTAGTTTTCGGCCGCTGTCAGGATTTTTCCTTTCTCACCAACGAGAAAACAATGTTCTCTATGGGAGCTTCTGACAAATTAAGATCCCTTAGAAATCAGTCGAAAACGCATAATGACGGTGCATACACCAAAGTAACAAATACAGAGAGGATATTTACTTTTTTAAGGTGAATACCAAATATATTTCATCAAGTGAGTTGAAAACATCAAAATTTTCACGAGTGCGTAGCACGAGTGAATCATCGAGTGAGTTGAAAACATCAAAATTTTCACGAGTGCGTAGCACGAGTGAAAATTTAAATGTTTTCAACTCACTCGATGAAATATATTTGGTATTTACCGATAAAAAGTAAATTTTCTTTTTATTTTATACAATACACGGGCATTTTCGTATTCACAAAGCAGGCGGTGAAAATGCAAAAACCAAAAATTTTTGAAAACACAAATAATTTTGGTACCTCATTGTTCCTAACGTTCTAACTAAGAAAATGAATACCCACACTTTATGTTTTCGTTCGTAAATAACGGAGTTATAGGCATTTGAATTTCTGAAGTGAGGCACATTTAATGACGTCAAGTGAATGGAAACGTCAGAAGTAATCCAAACTCTACAGTGAAAATATCGGCTGATATCATCAATCACTAGTGAAAATATCAATATCAATACTGCAGTGAAAATATCACTTTTATCCATTTTTGATATACATTAATTTCACTGCTAAGTATAAAATAAGTATAATTACAAGCTTCAAGTCGGGCTGTAACATTACGATTTCAAATAGAATTACTTATTGACAATTTTCTTCATTAAACGTGTGCTAATGAGGATTCTAAATTGTATATACATGTTATTTTGCTTTGTGTTCTCAAGCAGTAGTCTCATTGTTTACATACCAAATTCTTTTGGCATGAATATTGACAAAATGTTGTGGACATTATGTGGGATATTTGGAACTTTAGACGTGCACGTGAACATTTGGGCTACTTTTTGAGAAAAATGATTACATGTCTATTTAATATAGAACCCTCGCTAGAGTAGGGATTATAAACTTCTAAATGTCACGGGAGTGACATTAAAAATAATGTTAGCCATTTCAATGTGCATTGAAGTGAGGAAACTTGACACAAAACCTTGGATTCATTCACTGAAATGAGTCTGTGCAGTTATCTACTGTTTAGACTTGGACAAATACTGTAAATTATCAATTTTCAGTTTGATCACGTGAATAGCGAAACAAAATGGCAGCCTTCATGGACCACGATAATTAAATGTAAAAACGGCCATATCTTCTTAACCGCCAGACCAATTTTCATAAAAATGGTGGCATTAGCTAGGCAGATTAATTCCATTTTCCATAAGAATCGTGCATTTAGTGATACAAGCATGAAATTTGGCATGGTGGCTCAGAATACCCAATTGTTTTGAAAAATATCGTTGTCCAGCGAAAATTCAAAATGGCGGACAAAATGGCGGCCATTTTCAAAATGGCCACCCTGAAAGACTACATACCATAGTTTGCTATCCCAAACTTCACTGCATTGACTGTCTTTTAGGTTTTTGGTGTCAATGTCCACGTTTAAGAACCCATTGAATCTAAATTTTTACTTTTGTTTCATAATGGCGGACAAAATGGCGGCCATTTTCAAAATGGCCGCCATCGAAGGCTTAAATTACAGTTTTTCACCTTACACTTCACTGCATTGACCAATTTTTATGTTTTTTGTGTCTAAATATATGTAAATGAACCTATAAAATCTAAATATTTACATAGTTTTCTTGTATCTATCATTTGTAATGACATATTTGCAAACTGTAAGACGAGATCATCTGCTTTTAATGCGCAAAATGCATTTTATATGTAGCTGTGTGATGAGAATAAAGATTTTAGTTGCATTTGTACTTGTATAAAGTTGATTAGAATATGTCAGGTAATTTAGATGATTATCTCTTTGCATTTAATGTTTCAGCAGTTAACACAATTAAAAATCATAATGGTGACTATTTTTGTCTCTACATGTACTTTTCTTTGAAACAGACAATCCACCGTTTAATTGTGAAATGGGAGCGTTGGATAAACAAAATTGTTATTTTTTGCACCTTATCTCGTGTAATGAGAGTGAAACTATTCCTTTTAAAATAAATACACCATAAATGTCCATGCTGTTTAGTGTAATTGACAATGATTGTATTGAATATATGGATTTAATATGGTCACTTGAAATGGATACTTCTGTGGTGGTTCTTTTTGTTTCATGTCTTGGTGTTTAAATTATTTTGTGCTGTTGGCGCCTTATGTATGTTTTCATATTTTTAGTTAAGGTAACTGAGTGGCCACCTATTGGGAAAATAGCTGCTCATTCTGCTTACGAAATGTTTTTATGGTATAAGTACCTGATTGTTAGTTTGGTTTTTTCCCACGTCGGTTTTTGGAGTGGGAATCTTTCTCTGATTGCCCCTTTTCTTGATCTTTGCCTACTTGTACCTTTCCCTATGTTGTCTGTAAGACAGGTGTAGGTATCAGTGCCATATTTGTGATAGTTTCGTGCATTGGATACACAATGAATGTAGTGGCATCAAGGACACCCTGTGTCCTGGCCCTGGTTTCAACTGTCCTTCATGCTTGGGCATAGCTAGCCCTATTGGTGGAACAGACAAAATGGATGTGGAGGTTGGTGATGAAATTGTGGAACAGGTCGCATAGGTTTGCTATTTAGGGATATGATCTCTGGTGGTGGCTGTGAACTGGCTGCTGTTACACGCTGGAAAATCAATTTGGGAAAGGCCCCACCAACTGCTTCCCCTTCTCGCGAGCCACAACCTGCCACTTTTGACCCAGTGCGAGAAGTTTCATGCTGCAGAGACTTGGGCCATGTCTATGACTACTCTGAATCATCTCCGGTGTTAATTGGCAGGGCAATGACCTGTTTGATTTGTAATGTAAAGCTTTAGACTCCCCTCTCTCAAAACTTGGATGCTGTACTTTGCACCATATGGTTTGGGCATGTGGAGCGTAGCGATGAAAGGATTGCTCAAGTATGCAAACTGCACAGAAGAGACAATACAGGCCAAAAAACTTGGGACGAAGTATTGCAAGATGGCAGAAAGAAACTTGGAATGGATTTAGCTACCCTCAAAACCGGTCTGAACGGAGAGGATGTTCGCGAGGAAGACTTGTCACTAGAAAGTCCAACCCTCAGTAGAGGAAAATGGACTTTTACCTGGATACGATGATGTTATAATGATGAAATAAGATTTTTGTTTTCAGGCCCGCACTTGAATTGACAGGTTGTGTGATTGCGGGAGAGCCAATCCAAAGGTGCCGGGTCTATAGCTCTCCAGTATGTATGAAACTTAAATTGTCCGGCTAGGTATAGAATTATTATGTTTGTTTGAATGTAGTTGAATAGCGTACTTGAATGTACACGTTTTGCTATAACAGATGGTAAAAGGATAAGCCCTTAGCCTTTAATCAGCTGATTTCTACTTATACCGGAAGTGTTCACAAAGTCAGACAAAATTTATGAAGATTTAAGATCTCCATGAAGAGAAGAAACAAACTATTAACCACCCATTGGGGATGTGAGAAATAATCGGATACTTGTACTTTCAGGCAAAACGCACCGGCAAGCGACTGACAAACGACCTGATTACTTACTGGCCGCTTAAAAGGTCTGAGACTGCCTAGGGAATGCAGTTTAGTCACACCATGCATACATATAAGATGAAGTTGTTTACAACGGTTGCATTTTGTCCCGACAAGACTGTTAACATAGCTATTGACAGGGAAATATGGCAACAAAACAAACAAACAAACGCTGCTTTTTCTTCTGTAGCATCATACAATCATAAATCTTTGCCATTTATGGTGATAGAATTGAAGCTACTGTTTCCAGAAACAATGCTAAGTACCACGAAAGTTGATCTGCTGAATGATGCTCAGTAATTCTGAAATCGAGCTAGGTGACTTCCATGCCAATTTGTTAAGAGCGCTGATTTTATTTTCAATCATCTCGCCACTGTGACCAGTTTGGGTTAGAGATTTATTTAGCACATGTGAGACAAGCCAAATTCTGCTTGTGGATGTGTCAGGTGGTGATACTCGAAGGTACTCTCGTTTATGCCCTACCTACTGACTGGCTGTCTCAAATGAATTAGAATAATCTTAAAGGGGATTTAACTGATATAAAACTTTTCAGGCCATTAAATGTGCTGCTATTGTTGAGGATACTTCAGAAGAAAGTAAATCCAAAGTACATCGAGCATGTGTTCAACCTTGCAAAGTTTTTGTGTGTGATGAGGATGCAGGTTCAGTACCAGACAATATAGTAGGCTAAGGCTGGTGTACATAATGTTCCTCAAGGCTTTTGAGTATCATTTGCGATGTCTGACTGGACTGTGCTCTACAATAATGGAAGAATTCATCGTTCAGCAATCATGTCTTTCGAAGGCATGACCTTGCCATTAGATCCAGTGAGACAGTATACTTTCATGCTGTCGGGCTCGAAATGTTAAGGTCATATGATGACATACTTCCAACTCCGGTTCAGCATACTAAAGGGATGCATTTGGGGATCAACAATACACCAAATGTAAATTGAATCTCAAAGTAAATGGTGATTTAATAGCTTTTATTTTTCACTTCGCAGCTACTATGGACAACACTAACTCCTACAATGGCAACTGTAAGCGGAAACTAACAAAGCATGGCTGTCTGCAGGCGAATGCCAAGGACGATGCAAATGTTACTAATTAACAATTACATGCTCTGAATTGTACAGTTGCAAATGAATAAAAGTTCACAAACAGTATTCAACACAAAATGATCATGCAGTTATAATATATAGAATAATATATAGAAAAAAGGGTTGCATAAAAAATAGCTTTTGCTCATTTAAAGTAGATGTTTTTGTCTTACATTTGGCAAATATGTCATGAAACATTATAAACAAACGAAAAAGATGTGCATATTTAGATTTTATAGGTTCAATAACATATAATCAGACACAAAAAGCATAAAAATCGGTCAATGCATTGATGTTTAAGATATCGAACTAATTCAAGTCAGTAATGGCGGCCATTTTGAAAATGACCGGCATTTTGTCCGCCATTATGAAAAAAAGTGAAAATTGAGGTTTAATGGGTTCTTAAACATGGACATTGACACCAAAAAACCTGAAAAACAGTCAATGCAGTGAAGTTTGGGATAGCAAACTAGGGTATGTAGTCTTTCAGGGCGGCCATTTTGAAAATGGCCGCCATTTTGTCCCCCACTTTGAATTTTCCCTGGACAACGATATTTTTCAAAACAGTTGGGTATTTTGAGACACCATGCCAAATTTCATGCTTGTATCACCAAATGCACGATTTTTCACTAATCTGCCTAGCTACATAACTTTCCGTTGGGGCAAAGAAAAATATTTATGGGCGTATTCCTTCATATGTATGGATGTTTTAATTGAACCACAGGAAAGAGCATTGAATTCAGGATCCAAGACCATGTCTGTCAGATTAAGTATATGTAGGATTCGTCAAAACAACGGCGATCATTGTTTGATATAACTGCAGATCTACAAGCCAGACGGGTACCATTCTCTCCAGCTTTGTCCGTGTAGTTCACGACCGACAAAATAAATGAAGTGAACGGTTGTCGGACTACGTTTGAGATAGCGCGGATGGTAAAAAATTAGCGGCGAACCGTGGGATGATCGACATTCACTTTATAACAGTTACTGTATTGCATTAGACCAACATTTTCCCCAATCATGCGCAGTCTCACATTATAGTAACCATCACCCATATCAGCTAAATAGCAATGACCTGGAACTGGTGCAAGCATTAACCAACGTTCCATCCTTAAAACGTCATAGAAAAATCTAAATAGACAATATGGTACTGATACAAAGGGCTGGGCGAACAGCTATTTGCCACGAGGTGGCAGCTCCCATTGGGGCCTAGGAGAAATAGATGGACTGAATATGCACCCCGGCAAAGCTTCTTGAATACTGACCGACCATCTGATTACTGGTTAACCGCTCAAGTCTGAGCCTGCCCAGGAAAACTGGTTTAGTCAAACCATCCATACATAAATGCCTTATTGGTTTGCTTGGGTGGTTATATTTACGAAGCACATTTTGAGTGTCATGACATCCTAATGTTGGGTTAAAGTCCCATCATGTTAAATGGAGGCACTGACGTCCCGACATGGCCATTGCTGTTGACTGGGACGTAATGCACCAATTCAATCAAAATACAGTTATCGAACTAAACTTATACGCACATAAGAGACGCATTGAACACAGAACTTCGACACCAAAAGGGAAAACAAATATAACTTGAACAAAAGTATTGCATTGGACGTATCGCATCAGTCTGTTTGACCATGATCATGCAATTTCACCAGAAACGTTTCAAAGGATAGTCAGGAAATGGATGTAACACTTCAGCTGCGATAATTTGCATCCGTGATCGTATCATTGATCCGTGATTCAAGGAACCTTACTAAAGCCGTTTCACAAAAAATCTGGCTTCGAGGTTTCCGACTAGGTGTGACACAAATTAAAGGCTATATAGTCTCAGAAGATGGCTGGAGGTTTGGAATTTATTTCGAATCTAAGACGAGGAAGGATGGTACTATCCGTGTAGCTAAACACTGAAAGACGTTAATCAGGAGAACACTTGATGTTTTTGTTTTCGAATACGTATAAAGCTGGTTTGCTTTTTCATGATGTGGCTTAACATTAAATTTATTAAATTCAAGATGATACGCAAAAGAGTATTGTTAGGATAAACTGTACTTGTATTTTATATAGATAGATCCGGTATACGGAGTAAACAACCTACAGAAACATAACATTTTGTGCAATATGCCTAGTTCTGTGTGAAATCATCTTGATCATATTCCATCTTTTTATATGTGTGGGGCATATGCGTCGGGTGAACGTATCAAAAGCAATACAATAGGTGCAAACTTTGGGCTAATTTCGAATTATTTAGCAAAAGGTTAACGTAGTTACGGTGATTTGATAAATGTATATACTTACACACAAAAGAAACGCGACACTGCAAAAATGCTCGGTTCTTTCTTACACTTGTTGTAGCCATAGCGGATCTGAAGATGATCCGGATCAAAATAATTTTCAAAAGAATTTTACAAAAACAAAAAACAAGATTTTTTTAAAACGAACTTGGCCACTTGACTCTTGATTCAACTATGTTTCATTCCATCGGTCAATGATCGTGGATAATGACGTCAACATCTTGTTCACGTCAATGGTTCCCGGCTCATATACAGAAACACGAAGGAAAAAGCTTTCTTTTACACACGGTGGTTCGTCGAATTTCTCGAAAATGAAAGGTACCATGTAAGTTATCTTTCGATATTGGTTGCTAATATTTTCCCCAACTATTTTCTGTCATTTTGACGAAGTTTCCGTCCTAAAATCGAATATTACGACATATTTAATTAGAAACTTTGAAATGGTATCATTGTAGTTACTCCGAATCACGTTTAACCGCATACTGTCATTTTATGCTCTCAAAGGACTTGTATTGTTTGATGTTTTTAACTAAATGTATATTTTTACATTCTTGGTATTTATATTATAAAATTAAATGTAAACTATGAAATAATCTGCGTTTTTAACAAGCATCATATACTATTCCGACGTTATTCAGATCACCCATGTATAATCATGTGTTCGGTGGGGGTGGGGTTGAGCAAACATGGCTATGGGAAAATGCTGCCGAAAAGGCACATGTTTTAGTCCTCGGAATA
The DNA here is from genome assembly GCA_964017185.1 of Rugalucina vietnamica. Taxonomy (NCBI): domain Eukaryota; kingdom Metazoa; phylum Mollusca; class Bivalvia; order Lucinida; family Lucinidae; genus Rugalucina; species Rugalucina vietnamica. The sequence continues at coordinate 26,789,047 of OZ024884.1, read as the reverse complement.
TTTCATAAGGTTCACTGTATGACTACATGCAAAGAATTTGAAGAATAAACCCATCGGTGGTGATATATAGTCCATGATTCGGATTACCTCCAACTGATCCGCATTGACTTCAATTATGCAAATACTTTCACGCTCCAGTGGTCACAGTCGCGTGCTTGATCAAAAATGAAAAGCATAACAGATGACGAGGAATAAAATTGGCTTCAAGATAATACTAAGTTTATTATACTCAAATCATTCATATGCGCATGCGCAGCAATTTTCATGAACTTGATCCGGAATGGGTAGACTAATTGTATTTACCCAAACATTTGGCCAAGACTATTTATATACCGATAGCCCTGTCACTCATCTTTTCTTTCAACATAATGTGAAAGAAACATTTGGAATTATCCACCGCATAACAAATGATATATATACTAAAGGACTTTGAAAACGCCTCACCATAAACTGGCCGCAATGATGATTATTTCCTTTAGAATACAAGATATTTCGACAAAAAATGTTTTTGAACAGAAAAGTACAATCCGTCTGCTTAAATTTTATACCAAAACCGAAACGTCTACTCCAGTGATTTACGTCATACCGTATAATTGCAAACGTTACCAAAACTTCAGCAAAAACAAACTATAAGGACGAAAAATATTCACCAGGTCCGACATGATTTCTGGAAAGAAACACCAAAAGCAAAGCAAATGCTGTTAGTTGTACTTCAATTGCACCAAAACTGTGTTAATTACGTCACTTTAACGTTTATGAAGAGAACTTTAATTTTTGTGTGTAAAAAGTTTTCAAACACAATAAATATGGACGAACTAGTGTAATAACTACCATAAGTTTTGGCACTGTAATCGTATATCTGTACATTTTGGCCACCTTACGCTTGACGTCAGCGAAAAACGCTACCTCCTTAAATGACATTGAACGAAAGTCCCCAATTTTTGTTTTGCTTTTTAGTGTGCCTAAGGTTGTACGCTATTAGCGGAGATGGTTTGTTTTCACAAAAAAAACCTTTTTTGTAGCCGTCCTGAGCTTTTCTTTGACAAAACAACAAAGACGTTACGTCTCAAGAAAACAGTATTAGCAAACAGTTTAGCAAATAATTTTTTATGAATGAATATTGTTTATCATGTTAAGATACGCACTATTATATTATTTTATGCTTCAGATCAATTTTAACCAATTTTAAGCAAAATGGTAACCAAATGAGGCGTTTTCAAAATCCTCTAGTATATTTACTTTTTGGCGGATTAATACCAAATATATTTCATCAATTGTGTTGAAAACATCGAAAATTCTGATGTTCACAAAATGAAATATATTGGCATTTACAGAAATAAAATTGAAATATCTTCTTATTTTATACAATACATGGGCATTCTCCCATTAAAAAAAAATTGAACCCACAAACAGTTTTGATGCCAAATTGTTCCTTACGTCCTATCTTAGAAAATGTATACCCACACTTTGTTTTCATTAACGAAAAATAGACTTATACAGACGTTTGAATTTCTGTTATGAAGCACACTTAATGACGTTAAGTGAATGAAAACTTTTGAAGTAATCTAAAATCTACAGTGGAAATATCGGCTGATATCAATCACTGGTGAAAATATCAATATCAATTCTGCGGTGAAAATATCGTTTTTATTCATTTTTGATATACATTAATTTCACAGCAAAGTATCAAATGAAGTCATTTTACATTATAGACTATGCGAAAAAAATATTTCAAACTGACGACTGTTTTCGAAGGCAAGGGAGAAGACAAACTCAAGTAAATTTTTTTCTTCATGTGTTTTTGTCTTCATTATCTTTCGTTTTATCTGCTTGGCGACTGTATTTTTGACGTTATAAAATGAGAATATAATGCTCCTGAACATGTCCTTCTGTGCATAATGTACATGTACAGGAAAATTGGGACACAAAATTTTACGTCTCCATTATAACGAAGCAGCATAAACATACATGTATCATCCTTCGCGCAAAAAGTCTGCCACCAAGCTGCATCAGGAAAACATATCCGTGAAATACATACCTTTTATATCCCCACTTTTACATAGTAAAACTGGGGTTTGCAGGGGTATACCTATTTTTCATATTTTTGGTCCAAAAGATTGATTATAGGTACTCGTTAGAACCGGCGAGGCGGTTCTAATGTGTACCCACAATCAATGTTTTAGCACAATGGTTAAAAATATCAAATATTTTCCGATGATATTTACAATTTTACTTTCGAAAAAAAATCTCTGTATATTGCATGGGCAAGTTTTCGTAATGTGGCTTTCCTGTCGCAAATCGGGAAAACACATTTTTGCATGATGCGTCAAAGTAAAGAATCACGATGAAGGAAGTTTGCTTAACATGTTTCAGAAGATAGTTACATATTTAAGATGAATCTTAATGAAATGTGTCTGCTGGGATTTATACTATTCCAATATGTTTTATCAGAAGGTACGTGTATCATATCTAGAATGATTTGTCATAATGCTTTTGGTTTAGAGATTATATTTCTATGCGCTCCGAAAGGTGGACCGGTTTCGACGGCTTTGTTTGAAGATAAGAATCCGGCATGATTGTATCCGTAAATGCTATTTGTATTGCACTTGAGGCTAAAATCAACATTTTTGTATTTTCATTTTTCTTAGTTTATAATAATTTAAGACCACGTATGGTTTTCTTTTGGTTCGCATGTGTTTCCAAATTTCACTACTGTAGGCTTATGCTATTGCTTCAAAAATAAGACCCTTGTTCACGAAACGTGTATGCAGATTGCGTGCAGACGTCATCATCAATACTTCACAGCATTTACGGGGGTCGTCAAATAAGTTCTGACAATGGTCTCACATGAAATACTGTTAAGCTAGCAGCAATCGCATTTGTGATGTGACACTTGTTCGCGTATTCCTGGTCAACCCCTTGTATATAGGCATATCTCAATGAAAATAGGGTGTCATCATGTCCATAGGCTATTGATAAGGGGGAGCGCGGTGGGCTGGTGGTAGAAAATCGAAGTCCTAATATGCGCATGACACATTAACTCCCTATAATACTAATTAATACCAAGGAAGCGGCGACTCTGTCTCGACATGGCTGAAAACTGTTTACTTTGACTATTAACCTGAAAACAAACAAGCAATAATATAGAAAGAAATGAACAAATAATTCCAATGTTCTTTTTTACTTATTTTCAGACTGCATCACAGAAGGGAACAAAACATCAGTTTTTGTGAAAACATCTGATGCTATCGTTTTTCACTTTAAACAACGCTATTATACCAATGCAACAATCAAAATGGAGAGAATACGAAATGAGACAAGGGAACAAATCTGCAGTTTCGATATGGTACATTCCCACCTATATGCACCTATACATGGATCCTGTTCGTCACCACAATATCATAATCGTACAATTTTTACTAATCAAGACTATCATGGTTATTTAAGGTTTCAAAGTTCAATTAAAATTTCAAAAGCAGTGAAAGCCGACAATGGCACCTACATTATTTCAAGCGATCGCCCTTCGGTATTGATGCCATTTAAGTGCTTTACAGTATTTATTCTTGGTAAGTAAAGATTATATAATGTAAAGTAATAGATGTACTTCTTATGAACACACGCGCGCTGTGCAGGTGGGTGGAGGAGAGTGCAAAGTGACAGCAGTTCTAGTTAGTTTATAACTGGCATATCCTTTTCACACAAAACTGCTGAACGTTTCAGTGAGTCCTGTCTAAAAGGTCAACTTGACGTTTATTTCGGTGTCACCAAAATTGCTCCTAAACTAAGCAGTATAACATTATAAAATAAAACAACATTAACATGAATGCTCTTGAATGTATATTCTCGAAAGAGAAGAGATTGGAAATAGTAAAAGAAAGACTACTAGGTACAAAAGAAGTATTACTGTATAACGAGACACGGTTATTTCCGAAAAGACGACCAAGTGCCCAGTTACGTCCCCCATCAGTCGTGACCGAGCCCAAGTGATTTGTAAAAAGAAAATTACTTTCAGGAAAACCGGACACAGAACTAGAAGTATTTCCATCTATGGTAGAAGAGGGTGGAACGGTAAAGTTCAGATGCACTTCCACATCTACCACCATTCCTAGCACACATAACCTAACCCTTCAAACGTCATGGCTTGTAGACAATACGTCGGTGGATGGTGTTGGACGGTTTCAAACTGATGGAAAGGACTTAATTATCCATTGCGTATCTAGAATGGATAAGAATCGTACAGTAAGCTGCAAGGCCATGGAAGAGAGGGGTCTCACGGCATTTGCAGATACAATTTTGCCAGTTACATGTAAGTTCTGTTTTGCCTTGAACTTTGAAATATACAGCTCCGTTTCATAAGTTAAGCACATAGCGATTTGTTTTTGATAAATTATGACATACCAGTATCCAAACTTGAAACTACGCAAAATTTTACTGCGCTAATGCAGATATAAATGGACTGCGATCAGTCAATCGTGATGCATATCTGCATACACCCAATAAAATTTTGCGAGTCAAGTATTGGTATTGGTATGTCATAACTTTTGAAACAAATCGCCACTGTACTAAACTCATCTAACGGACATGTACAATAAAAAGGTACAAGTAGGCAAAGATCAAGAAAAGGCGCAATCAGAAAAAGATTCCCACTCCAAAAACCGAGATGGGAAAAAACTAAATTAACAATCATGTACTTATACCATAAAAACATATCGTAAGCCGAATGGGCAGCTATTTTCCCAATAGGTGGCCACTCAGTTACCTAAACTTAACTAAAAGTATGAAAAAATATGCGCCAACAGCACAAAAAAAAAATAAACACCAAGACACAAAACGAAAGAACCACCACAGAAGTATCGCATTGGAACGATCAGTAATATAAAATCACTGACGGGCTTAAATCGATTTTACATGGCCATAACCTCACCCTCAGCTTCTGCAGTGGTTCATAACATTTAGTTAGTTCTTCGGTCCTCATGGTGAATCTCTAACTGGTCAAATAAAGGCTATCTCTTTAAGAGTACGTATTCATTATATTTTCTAAGTAAAGGGTAAAATGTTCAGCTTTCTTTAGGCACCGGTTATTTTTCAACACACTAACTTGTACTCGTATATTTTTGTTATATCCGGCAAAGGAAATTTCATATAAAAAGCAAATTTTAGCTTTTATTGGTCACACAGGGGGTCCAGACCCCGTCCCCGAACTCCGACCCACCAAAATATTTTACAATCTCGAGCCCGGTACACTTCTACCACATATCGACTGCTCAACCGATTGCAACCCACCATGTGAAATGCGATGGGAGAAAATTGGTAGCCAGAGGACATTGTCGACAAACGGAACTTTGTCTTTGGGCAAGTTGGTTAGAAAATCATCCGGTGAATATGTATGCATCGCCACAAGAAATCAGACCAGCAGAACAGGAAGAATCTCGATCATCGTTTTTGTGAATGAAGGTTCTGTATGCTTTTATTACGCGTAATGCAATTTAACGTCTGCGTGTTTAATAACAATAGGCAATATAGCCTGTTTACTGTAAAACGGCATGCAAAAGCAAAAGTTTCACTTTAGTAAACATTTGTTAATGCGTTGAATTTTGTTAGTTACAGTTTATCGAGAACTGCTTATTACGTAGACTGTTAGGAAAGTTCAAGAGAAAATGAAATGCAATCAAAATGCATATGATTGCTTTTGCAAACACATTTCATGAGCAAATAAATGATTTTTATGAAAATTTGACCAAAATTATTTTTTCCACAGTATTTTCCGTGTACCTCCTCAACCGGGTGCGGGGCAGGGGTCAACGTCTCAGTGGCGTTACTTGACGTTTAACGCCTTCAGTGCGACAAGTTCATCCGATATTTCCCATAATTCAGAAAAAGAGTAATTTCCGAGTTTTTACCCATAAGATCCATGGATATCAGTATTTTTTTTATATCGCGGGGAGAATGTCGGATGGGTACCCTTCCGCATATATATCATCCCAGGTGATATTCTGAACATGTTAAAATCGCCTATTCCATTTGTAAGAAAAATAAGACCGACAGGCTGGTGGCTTTTTGTTATTGTTAATAACATCTCCACAGTATCTATGGGTGATTCCCCTATTGAAACACACAATTTTACGATTGTCCGCTATTTTCCAACGTCAAATTATGCCATTTTGTTTTCAAACTGATTTTTTTCGGACTGCTTCTCTATACTGCCACCAAGTCTTAAACTTACAGAAAATGACATCGATATTGCGTGATTTCAGAATAAAAAAGGTTTGGCCGTTATAGTATACTAAAGCGTCGTTTCCCAAGCTAAAACACAATGTAAAAATCGACAAATTTTATCACGATTTGATATCTGCCCCACGTAGCTCTAGCATCAAGTGGGAAACTAGTCATATCAAGCTCGTTACTATTTCAAATTGAATTAAATTGTTCAAATAAACTCATAAGATATTGCTGCTTGTATTTATAGAAAAAAAACGTTCACAAAATCCCTTACTTTTTCTGTTAGCTAAGGTGTCTACGAACTTTCCTGTCAAACCTCGTAGAATCATATAGTAGTCATAACAGGGTCCGAGGCTACAAAATATTTATACAAAGCTAAAATGAGTTAGCAACGTAGCCCGCTCATAAAATAGAAATAGTCGTGGTTGATGAAATTTTCAGGTACTGTTGCAACCAAACGTTACTTCCCTTTGAAATATAAGGCAGCTATGATATAAGTAATTATAGAAAAACTAGAAACATATTATTTGCCCAGACAAGTATGATTATTTTTAAAATGTATTATTTACAGCAATTATTACATTATCAGAAGGAAACAAACAATAATAACTATGTACCTTTGTCACATATATCATAAGTTTTTTATCCAAAAGACGGCTAATAAGTGTTTTTAAATTGAATTTACAATTGCTTGAATGTGAACTATGCATATAGCAGAACATCCAGCTATTAAAACTGTTATAAAACAAAACAAGTACTGGTTTGCCCAGGAAAAAAAAAGAATAAAAAGAAACATTAGCTAAATAGCATTTTAACTTTAATGAACAGGATAGATTTCAGTTTCCAAAAAGTTGGGCATAATAAAAGATAACGCGAGTTCTGTTAGACATTTGTATAGAAAATGTTTAATGACGCCCAATTTATTTCAGGCACACCTATTACTGCGCAAAATCATGTTCTGGTTATAGTAGTAGGTGGGGCACTAGGGGCAGCTTTGCTAGCAGCATCTGTCTTCGTCGTTGTTCTCGTAAGAAGGATCGGATGTGGTGCTATTTTCACATGTTCGAAAGGTATATTTCTATTTTTCATCGCTATTCATTTTGATGTTGAAAATACATGCAATGCATTTTACTCCGCGAACTGTGTAAAAGCGTGTGTATGCCTCCGCGATATGTGTAAAAGGCGTCTAGATCTATGCCTCCGCGAAATGTGTAAAATGTAGAATTAGCCTCATCCGCACGGTATATATGATCGATCCAGAAATATCTGTTTCAGACTTGTCAAAAATGCTATCACTTGTATAAAAATACTGATGTTCTATACGATAATGATTATATGTAAATTAAACTGTAAGTCACCTAGCGATTGGCTTTTTTTTTTCAGTATATTGATTGGCTTTCTTAACATGAAATTATAGTTTATGTATATTCAGAGTTTCTCAAACGCGATTGATACTTTTTATGTTTGTTTATCTATTTAGTGCGTATGTCATTTGTTCCGATTCTAGCAGCGCCAAAAAGTGAAAATAGGGCAGCTGAAGTGGAACTTCAAAGCACGTAAGGACTTGGTTTGTATTTAAGTATTTTTCCATGTACCTGGTGTTTCAAACCGTCTTGTTGCAGAATAAGGAAAGTATCTACGGTCCTTAACCTATCCTCACATTATCTTTCAGAAACTGCCTTGTTTTCAAAATTACCCTTTTCTGAAACACTGCATGAAAATTCTGTAGAGAATTTTGGAATGCAAAACGGGGGGCATAATCGTAGTTTTCTTGGGATGTTTCAGAAAAAAGAGTAATTTTGAAACAAAAATAGTTTCAAGGAGACGGTTTAAGGAATTTCAATAATAGTTACGGAGAAAGAAAGGAATAATTTAATATTCAGAGAATGTGCAGCTTTTTTTCCTTTCAATGGGTACATATATACAATTACAAACAGCGTTAACCCGACTATACAACTGCCTGTCTATCAAGAGACCCAGCTCATACATTAGCAAAGCTTTACATTCAGGCGAGTGTTGTTAAAATAGCTCTCATTGCTGCAGTTTTTATTGTTTTTGTTCTGATTTCGTTTCAAATAGAAGTGCCGCCAACTACGAGGAACTGAACCGAAGAAATAACGCTACACCGACATATGATGAATTAAATTTAGGTAAAGAGTTTCTTTTCTTCTGTTCTTTTTGTGACATTTATTTTATTTACTCTTTAAGACCAACAATCGCTCACCTGAGAATCAAAACGTTAAAAACAAAACGAAACAAAAGGTTAAAAACAAGTCGAAATCTTGATTTTAGACACTAAAGGTCGACCAGTTTTGTACATAGTACAATGACAATGAAGAACCAATCAAAACTAAAGTTGATACGCACGGTTACACCGTATTAGTGGCAATCGCGAACAACGTATTCGATATACAAAAAATGACAGTGTATAACGTAAATTGAACGTTCACGATTGCCAACATTTGCTTTTTCGCAAACAAAAACGATTTTTGGGAGTTGGGAACGCAGTTTTGTATAATATCGTACGTTCCACATTGCCGCAAATACAATGATACAATGTGGTTCACAATATACATCCCAGCAGGCACATGAACATGACGTCATAATGCCGTCATGTTGAAGTCGATGCGACGTCATAACGTCGCATCGACGTTGATATGACGTCATCGTGACGTCATGTGCCCGCTGGGATTATCTTACTAATAGATGGTCGCCGGCTCGGATCCCATCTTTTAAGCTTGTGAAATGTCGGCTCAGGTGATCTAATTAAAATGATAATCCATGCGTTTCCTTGAGCAGGTGTAGGAACCACAGGGGGCGAGAGCGTTTCCATGGCAACGGGGACAACAACAGGAACAGAAGTGTACGAGAATACAAGAAAAACTGAGAAATAGTGAAACATTCTTTAAACAATGTAAAATAACGAAATTCTCTCTGGCTCATGGTGCCGTTGAAGCTGTTAATCGCTAACGAGGTATTTTACTATAAACTATGGTCTAGCCACTTTTCTCAGTAACTCATATGATGTTTAGTACTGCTTTTAAAAGTGTGTTTTAGATGATTGTGCGTGGTTCGTTTTACCACCGAAACGATGGATTCTTTGGAGGAAAAATAACAATAAAATTATTATTATTTTTTTGTTTTGTTTTGTTTTTTTTTTTAAATATATATTTCACATGTTTTGTCTTATATAACGTTTTTTCAGAGTTAGCTCCACTTTTAACCTTGTGCAAGATGGGATCTTCCCCGTGGAGCTAATACTTAAAGTCTGTTTGTGCTTTTTTATGAAAGCCTGTATGTAGCTGGACAGTTTGCGACAAATTTAACGAAAATCAACCAAGGTATGAGAAACGTATAGAGGTTTGCACATTTTGAAGGCTCAAATCAAAAACTAGGCCGTGAGGGTATGACATCATTCCCTAACTGTCATGAAACAATAGATATCAGCCTATTTCCATGCAAAGTAAAGTAAGGAAGTTGTCAAACTGTTTTCGATTTACTTAATAAATCATATTGATTAATTTCCGGATGTAAAAGCTATGCCATCTGATTTAAATAAGTATTTTTAGTTTTGGTCACGTGACTAGCCAAACAAAATGGCGGCCACCATAGGCAGCCATTGCAAATTTTAAAAATGATCATATCTCCAAAACCACCAGACCGATTTTCATAAATATGGTGTCAAAATGTTTGTCTCGCTTATCACTTTCTTCTGAAACGAAGGCTACATGTTAGTGAGTGTTTTCTTTTAATCATATCTAGAGGATCTTACACGAGTGGTCATTTCATATGAAATCTATTAAACGAGCCTTTGGCGAGTTTAATAAATTTCATATGAAATGACCACGAGTGTAAGATTCGTCTTATCATATGACTTTTAAAATAGGATTTTATCGCCTTCGAAGTGGACATATTTTCAAAGAAAATTTACATTGTTGTTACGGACGTCGTCAATGACCTTACGTATTCCTGCAAAAGTGTTATTACACGTGTGTTCATACAATTTTTATGACATGACGTTATCCACTGGAAAACAGCGACGTCATATGATAACTAGTTTTTCTTGTTTATACAACAAAGCGCCGGTTTTAAAACTATCATGATCACATACATATTTTGTAGATATCCTTACTTGTCGTATAGTGTAGAAAATACGTTTCTTTCTGCTCAGAATGAAATACTTATTTCTGTTATCATATCGATTAGTGTGTATAATGTATGATTGTTTCATGAGTCTAATAATAATAATAATAGTGCAGTTTCATATTGTTGCTTTGGGAAACGGATAGTCTTAAATGACTTACTTCCGAATCCTTTTTGTATGTAGAATCTGTATTATTGCCGTCCTGTTTATTGTCGTATTGTCCAAAAATATTCACCTGATGTTGAACTTTATGCTTTGCATAAATAGAGGATCTTACACGAGTGGTCATTTCATATGAAATTTATTAAATGAGCCTTCGGCAAGTTTAATAAATTTCATATGAAATGACCACGAGTGTAAGATTCGTTTTATCATATGATTTTTAAAATAGGATTTTATCGCCTTCAAAGTGGACATATGTTCAATGAAAATTTACATTGTTGTTACGGACGTCGTCAATGACGTTACGTATTCCCGCAAAAGTGTTAATACACGTGTGGTCATACAATTTATGACATGACGTTATCCACTGGAAAATAGCGACGTCATATGATAAATTAAATTGCTATGACACAGTATAATTAATCATCTGTGTACTCCGTATTGAAGCCATTTTGCTTCATTGTACATGTACATCGCAATAACCATAGCTTAGTGATTAGGGAACCGGGTTTGTAACGCGGGGGTCCCTGATTCCCATAGAAGGAGAAAAAAAGTTTGTTATTTTGTTTTGTTTTTCCTGAAATAAAATGCGCATTTGTTTTATCAAAGACAATTTTGTTTCTTGCTTTCTTGCTCTTTTTATGTGCCATATCATGCAACATACCGATGGATTTTCAAACACAACCATATCGACAATATGTCTAAGCAGGAGTCACACTATGTTCTATCTTCCAAAGCAAAGGAAATTATTTTCAACGTTTTTTATTCATTCGAGAAAGAACAGACGCATAATTGATACAAAAACACAAACAAATAATTAAATACGAATGGGAATGATAGAGTACACAAGAAAAAATGCGTTTCTCCTGTGACAACCACTGACAGTACGATTTTAAGTTGTAAAATATTAAAATGTTAAGTTGAGATCTGCATGCTCTACAATTTAAGCTAATCGTTGCTGTTAAAGTTATTTGACATTGCCTTAGTAAGACCTTATATGCTGGTGAATTTATCTTGCTTAATAGTACTAACAATCACGAATATCATACGAACAATCTCTTTGTGTTCCGAAGATATACATGTACGAATTTAGAATTACAACGAACTGTAATTATATATAATGCCATTTTGTAAACATGTCGTGGCAAAGGTCATGCTGATTCCGTGTTCCGTTAACTTAACAATTAAAACGGGACAATGTTGGTCACGGGGAGGTGACAATAAACAATGCGGGCATTATACTAATAGAGTTCATCCAGCGTCAGGTGAATATTGTTGGACAATACTAGTGAGGTGCCAATTACTTCGTCTCCGTTACTTCACCGTTATTAACGTTATGTAACGGCGAAACCTGTTTCCCCTATCTATCATAGTGTTCCGTCGCGTTGCTATCATGTTTACAGGTCTGGCGATTTCTGGTGGCACAAAACAATCCATTGTTTCTTTACATTTTTAAAGATATACTGCGGGTATAGGTAAAATTGTAAATAAGCAAAGAATTGTTTGCGACAGAATATCGCGACTGGTCTGTAGGTCAATGCATTTTTCCTGAAACACACTTTAGATTTTGTTTTACGAAGTCATTAAAAGCACATATATTGAAAGACCTCGTAACGCTACATCTATTACTGTTACAAGTTTCTTGACTGTAAAATTTCAGATAGAACGGCCTCTTCCATTACACATGGGATCATGCGGATTCTAAATTACAAATATATATTATATGATATTTTTTTCTCAGACAGTAGTCCCATTATTTACATGCAGATCCAAAGTTCCCAATTCCTCTGGTGTGTCCACAATATTTTTGTCAATATACGCAAAATATACAATAACAAACGCCAAAATAACAGATGTAACGGCTATTCCAATTATGCTCAGCCATTTTGACAAATTTCCCTCGTGCTTCGCACTCTTCAAATCGCCTTTTCTGGAGCTGACGAGGGACAGAAGTGAGAAAATGATGGCGATCGATCCAAACAATGGATTGAATGGCGTGACCTGAAGTTGAAGATGAAAGAATGAATCAGTACATGTATATGGCGGATAATTTGAATGAAGATGGAGACAATCAGTTTTATGCAAAGAAAAAATAAAATGAACAAACTGCTGAATTCGTAGGGCGAGTGTAAATACGATGTGCAAAATTATTTTTTAAATATTTTCTCACGTCTGTGAAATAACCATTTTGCATATTGTTTCCTGCATTATCAAAATGGTTGCCAGTTCAGAGTTATGGTATTAAGCATGGTGTTAAGAGGTGGATGAGAAAAATCATGATGGCTTCAACAATGTCATCTCGTTAACTCAAGTCATCCTCGGCAGAGCCTCGGGTGAGACTTTGAATAATCTGATAACTTGTCTCGGCCTCATTCCCCATTAACAGAAATCCTTTTATTCTTCGCGTGTTACTTACAAGGATAGCAAATCCAAGATAATTTGGCGGCTTAGATGCCCTGCAGTGAGAGATACTTCTTCCATCCGAAGACGGTTGTTTATGTAGCAACCGCTCATGTCCTGTGTCACTGGGACGTGATGTAGAACTTTCACAAACCGAGCTGTTGCGGTCATCAACGATGGTCACGTGGGTGCTGTCATCCGGTTCGACATGCGCAGGCATGACTGTGCCCATTATGACGTCAGGCTAACTGCAAAATATATTCAGTAAATTATGGCTATCACTTCTTAACTTCTCTTTTTACTTAAACCTATTATAAGTGTGCATTTATGAAACAGTGGGTAAAAAGGTTTACAGACAATAGTGAACCAGACTCATGACTACCGAATAAAACGATTGAAAGTCCTCACAGTCTGTGGTTGAAACGAACAATGCTTAACAATGACGCGAAATGTGACAATCATCACGGCGAAGCGAGGAATTGTGAACATTCGCCTCACCCGTACTGTATTTCAAATTGCATTCTACTGCTACTGAAATTAGCGAAATTTCATTACATGCATCGCAAGAGAATAAATCGTAGTAGGTCTAATTGTTGTCATGGCAACGGAGAGAGGAAGGACTCATTAGGGAATAATCTGTCACTCTCAGCAAGAAATAAAGCGAACTAAGGTGTAAAACCATACCTCTGATAATGATTTTTTCGCAGATAATTTTTGTCAGTAGGGTATTATGGAATATTATTTTCTTGTCAGGATATTTAATACATTATCCCCCAGTCATTAGTCATTTGATTGCGGGGACACAGCAGGGCTAAAGTGCCAGGTTGTAACCTCCGATGAGTCCCGGCAGTGCCGGGGATGTACCGGTGTTTTAATTTCCCGCCAATAAACGGTCGCATTAATTCAAATTAGATATTAATTGTAGTTTTAACATTTAATTACTTTTATGGCCCATATTTAATTTGCAAATGTACCTGTACATTTACATGCCGAAATTCAATCCCCTCTCATATTTCAGTCGTTCCATGGCTTTAAGCAGGGATTTTACCACAAATCTGGCCCCGCCGTGCCGGGCTTTTACCAGGGCTTTAAAAATTGAAAAGTTAAACGCCCCGCTTTTCCCCGGCCCTAGGGGAGCCGGGGATACAAATGACTGGTGCATTAATTGCCCTCATAGGACATGCAACCATTTTGAAAATCGGTCAGCAGATAAAATTTTATGACCAACGCAAAATTTGAATAGGGAGATTGCATTGCAAAGGGAGATAATCCATGATCATGAAAATGCATGAAAAGCTTTTGTTTGTTATGTCATTTTATACTTACTTTGAGCGATCATAATAACATACTCAGATACTAAGCTATGATTATATTTTTGTGTGTGTGAAATTATTTACCTCCTTTCCAGAACTTTTTGTACAGTTACCCCTAGTCAATAAGATATAATGGTTTGATCCAACATTCAAAGGGAGATAGTATGGAATATATTGCGCAATTTCGGGTAATGAACCCTCATCAGTAGCCCTTTTTAAACCGGCAACGAACACCAAACTATTGTACTGCAATTTCGAAAATTTACACGGGAAGTCTATATCAAAGACGCATTCCTAAACGAGTTAAACATTGCCTTTGAACACTCTGAATATCTTTACTGATATAATCTGCACTATGGATGATGTACGGGGATACTTTTTAGGGCCGCCACACGGCACAAAACCAGCTGCAGTAATAGCAAATAAAATATATAGGTTTGATCCTTTGGAAGCTGACCAGGTCACTCAACCGACTTTCAAACTTTTGCTGCGTATTTTGCGACAAAGTAAGTGCTCATCCAATAAGAGCTGTCGCAGGACAGCGTAGCTCGCCTGACTTGTGCTTTGTCACTAAATCTATTAAAATCTATCACCCATGACCTTGATCTCAAGGTCTCTCAGGTGGGCCGTGATGGTACAGCATAAAACTTCAGAGCAATACATGCAAAATATCAACTTGATCCATCTACATATTCAAGAGATATAGACTTATAAAAATTTTAACCCAAAATTTCCGTTAATTTAAGTCCGTGACCTTGACCTAAAGGTCACTCAGGTGGGTCATGATGGAACCAATATCTATCAACATGCAAAGTATCAACTTGATCCATCTACATATTCAAAAGATACATGTACCTTACAAACTACAAAAACTTTAACCAAAAACTTTAACACAAAAATTCTAAGTCCGTGACCTTGACCAAATGGTCACTTAGGTGGGTCGTGATGGTACAGCATAAAATTTCAGACCAATATCTATCAATATACAAAGTATCAACTTGATCCATCTATACATTCAAGAGATATAGACTTACAAATACTTTAACCAAAAACTTTAACACAAAATTTCTAAGTGACCTTGACCTCAAGGTCACTCGCGTGGGTCATGATAGTACAGAATAAAACTCCAGACCAATATCTACCAACATGCAAAGTATCAACATAATCCATTTACATGTTCAAGAGATATAGACTTATAAAAACTTTAACGAAAAACTTTAACATTAGAGCAACGCCGACGCCGACGCTAACGCTAACGCCGACGCCGACGCCGACGCCGGGGTGACTGCAATAGCTCTTCCTGTACTTTCGTACAGGCGAGCTAAAAATGATATACAATATATTTCCTAGATCCGTTACAGAAATGCAAATATTTGCGACATACCATTAACAGCCACGAGGGGTTAATGGCAAAGTAAGTCGACCTGGAACTGGTATAAGTAGAACCAAAGTCCCGCCTTAGAACCATGGTGGGGGGAAACAAATTGACAATCAGATACTGATATAAATAGAACAAACCGTAAGCCGAGTGACCAGGTATTTCCTTAAATGTGGCCATTCAGTTACTAGACTTACATGAAGCTAAAAATAGAGATACGCACTAAAAGTCGCAAAGAGCGAAAAAAAATGGACACCAGAACATGGAACAAATACATGTAAGACAACTGCAGAAGTACCAACTTGGATTGGTCTGTAATATAAAATAACTGGGCATTACCGAAAACTGGCCTACTGAGATTTTTTTCTGCTGTAAAAATGAAAATTTCATTCGAAAAACTTTGATATTTTTAGCGTTTTTGCTCAAAACATAGATTGTGGGTACACGTTGGAACCGGGTCAAAAATAAGAAAACTAGGTATACTCCAGTGCATCCAGTTTTACCATGGCTATTCAAAAGTGGGGTTCAAGGGGGTATACATTGCACGTACATGTTTTCCTGATGGGTTAAAACACAGTCAGTGGTTTACTTTTATAGTTGCTGGCACGGTTTTACACAAGTTTATTAAAGTTGCAGTCTCATCAGTGTCTCGGTTTGATTAAGCAAGACTTCTTGCGCCGACAAATTTAAATGGTTTCAAAGTTTCCAAATTTATTTCAAAGGCTCAGATAGTCAGATTATCAAAATATAGACAGACAGACAGACAATTTTATTAAGACTGGAACTTTACAGTTCCTCATCCACAATACATATTACAATATAACAACATGAGCAGCAATATCATAAGCAAATAGGATATTAGGTAAGTACACATGTAATTAGGTTATCGACGTCATGATTCGCTTGTTTGTTTTTAACTCAATATTTTTCGGGATGTCGGGAGGTGGCTACCGATTCACGTGTCAATCAATACTGTCTTGCGAGAGGACACACAAAAATGGTCCTATCTGTGGACCCAATTACAGCTTTTTAAGTTCGGGAAGAAGTGTCATTTGAAAAAACAAATTAAATTAAACCGAATATACATATCTGAAAAGAACTTATCATATTAACATGCCAATGAATCCTGATAGAGTGAAGATCTGTCGTTTTTACTTAAACATAAAAAGTAAACGCACAAACACTATGATAAAACAATTACATACCTTCATATGCATTTCTAGAATATGCCGATGGAATTCAATTCTTCCTATGTCTGCGACACTGTAGAAAATTCGATACCTCACTGAAATCACCGTTCTCCTCAGCTGCGTGTGTCGTTTCAGTCAAAGCCCGAAACGTCCAGGGAAAATGGGCTTATTGGAAGTATTGCGCTTTGTCGTAGCGCCATTGAATCAGCGCATGCGTATTAAAATATAGGAAACTAACAAAATCCGAATTCGCGCGTTTCGGATTTGATGACCATTCTGTTCGACATGGAAAACCTGCTTATATGGAGTGACAATTTGCTTTATTTGTTGCGGCCTGGGCTTTCGTGAAAGCAAACTGAGGCTTTCTGATCGATGAAGCCGTAGTAAGGGAATTGTCACATGAGCCTACGCATGAGAAAACCAACAGTCTGGGTTTCCGACTAGATCTGACACAAACCGACCTGTACAGTCACAGAAGAAAGCTAGAAGCTTGAAATTTTGGATATAATTATGTAGAGGAGGAGTCGTACTATCCGTGTAGTGAAAACAAAGGCGCTGATCAGCTGTGCACTTACTGCACAGCTGGTTCTGCAACTTTGTTTTCTCATAGGCCAAAATCCGGATTTCTCATGATGAAGCCTCCGTAAGGCAATTGTCACATCTTAAATGAACTAAATGTTATAAATTGACGTCCATAAGCTGAAATCAGAAAATTCAGCCGTACCATGAGAAAGCTGAACACGGTTTAGCAAAAACATGTGAAAGACAAAGACGCTGGCCAGCTGTGCGTGCGTTTCTGCAGTATAAAGGCGTCTTTGCTTTCGCTATATTTTCAATTTGACTGAGTTTTGAACTCATCCAAGATGACTTTACCTGCATGAATGAAGATCTGATTATAACTATAGGCGCTATATAGTGTTCACAACATCATACTATTTTTTCAGATATCAAAGGGCAGATAACTCTTTAGTCAGGGATGAGATGGTTAATGTAGATGGTACAATCTCGCTATATTCTTAACCAGAAATATGTACGCTTCTGGCAATACCATGTGGCTGTACAGCTTTGGTTATCACGGTTCGATGTGGTTGTAAATCACCAAAGACAATTTTTATCATGACCGGTTAATTTTCTCCTTATATAAGAAGTCACAAGCATCATCTGATCATACTGCGAATGACACCACCACCATGGTCATTACGTTACCGTGCATTTTCGCCTTACATTAGGTGTCAACAGCATTCGTTTGAATCCCAATTTGAGAAAAACCGTCGGATTTTGCATATCTGAAAACAAGCTGCCGCAGATCAGCTGTGCAGTAACTGCACAGCTGATCAGCGCCATTGTTTTCGCTACAATCATTTAAGTACGATTCCTCTTAAACCTAAGTCCAAAATTTCAAACTTCTCGCCTTCTCATGTGACTGTACAGAGCAATTTGTGTCGGACCGGTTCGGAACCCCGAATACCGGTTTTCTCGCGTCATTAGCACCTGCTTGTCAACGACACACGAGGAAATGTACATGTACTTTCATTAGCTGTTTATGTAATCTACTAACGTTAATATATTAATTGTCAATGGCACTTTCTGGAAATGAAAATGGCAATAGCCTTACTGTTGAGTAAAAGATGATTCTTTCTCAAGGATAGATCCCAGCAGGCACATGACGTCAGAATGACGCCAGATCGACGTCGATGCGACGTCATGACGCTGGGATCGACCAATCTGGTTTATAAGCGGAGAAAATATTGTGTGCATACACATACATTGCGTGCATACACATATCCTTGTTATTTCAAATGTGAATTTTACGTTTATAACCGATGAATTGCGTCCCCTGGTTAATAATTTTAATGCATCAGATCCGAAAATAGTATTCTGTTTCTACGAATTTAAGAAAATTAAACAGAATGATTTAATCTGGACATCCTATTCTCGCAATCAACAATGTTAAAGTTAGTTTATACACTCCAACATTTTATTTAGATGATTCCGCTGGTAGTGACGTTTGTATGCTAACAAACAGTCAAAACGCTGGCAAATATGTTCTTTCTATGACTATGCTCCAAAAATTGAAGCGTCTCATTTCGGGTTGGCCGGCAATGTTGTATACAATAGCGTGGTAGTTCAATGATAGAGCATCACCCAGTGGGCACATGATGTCAAAATGACGTCATATCAACGTCAATGCGACGTCATGACGTCGATCTGACGTCATTTTGACGTCATGTGCCTGCTGGGTCACATTCCAGGTCTGGGAAGGGGGGTCGAAATCCATCGCTGTTTTGCTGCACTGCTTATAGCTGTGGTATTGTTTTTTATAATTTTTGAACTCATTGAACTTTGACCTAGTTTGTGACCTTAATAGGCAAATCCAGACATGGCATCCACCCCTGTGGCTTCAGGCATGCATCAATGAATATGTTTACACCATCAAATTGCTTCCACTCAATTTTGCCATAAGTGAAAATAAGCCTCAAATGTGTAAGTGGATGGCTGTCTATTAGTAGATATACATGTATACGATGTATACGGTGACACAACCTCAACACGAATCATTTCAAGATCTCAAATCAATCAAACAAATAGGCCTAACGCAAATCTGAGCAACAAGGGAACCTCTAATTCTCTAATTTCCGTCATGGTTTTCAATATAAGTGTAACAGTTGCGCTTTATTAAAGTGATGATGATATGCTTAATAATATACAGTTTAAATAATATCGTAAAAATATTAAGAAAAATAAAGATAATAACAACATTATCCGTTTGCCACACTGGGTATAGACTATGATTTTACTACGACAGCCTGTAGCCCTCCCATAACAGCAACTTTGCCCCTGCAATAAAAAGAAAACAACCTTTGAGTTTCTTTATATGGAAGGCCGGGGCGACATGCTAATTGCTATTTGCGAAATGCTAATTGCTAAACACTTATTGCAAAATGATAAAGTTTAACTAAGAATTTTGAAAAGGGTCGATGAAGGATATGTATAATAATAATTTTCATAACTATGTTTAATTAGTCAACACTATAAAACATAATACTGCTTACAAGCATGGTCAATTCAATTTGCAATGAGCATTAAGCAATAAGCACTTAACATCTAGCATTTAGCATTTAGCAAATAGCATTTTGCAAATAGCATTTAGCAAGTAGCATTTTGCATTTATATTATTTATTATGGAAGGCCGAGATAACAAGACTTCAAGTTTTAAGAAGCAGTTTCGTTCTGGCTTATTTGAGTATGACCTACTTTAGAGACAATCATAGATGCTTCATGCGCTAAATAAAACAATACAGTATAAAAAGCATGTATTGTCGTCTTTCTTTTGACCTGTAGGAGTTTGGGACTATTAATGCGGGGTGTTCTTCCTTTTAGGTCGAGTTGACCCGGAACCCCAACATTAGCCAAAGTCGGCAAGATTCAACAATTCAAATCGTCTCAACTCGCGAATAGTATAGTAGGCCTACTTAATGAACTTAGCTTCCGACTGGTAGCATTCTAAATGATTTATCTAAAAATATGGACAGGCAGACAATGCAATGGGACTTACCCAGCAGCTGCTGGCTGGCCGACAGCTGCTATTATAACTCCCGCCACAGCAAGGGTCACCACGACCCCAACCGCACCGAAAGTTGCTCCCACCAACATCTTGTCGTCAAAGAAACCAGCGGTAGTAGTTGTGGGTTTCTGTGTTGTTGTGGCTTCAGCAGGGGTAGTAGTTGTGGTGGAGGATGTCGTTGGTGCCTCAGTGGTTGTTGTTGTGGTTGTTGTTGTTGTTGTCGTTGTCGATGTTGAACTTTGCGGTGCGGCCGAGTTGGGCGGTGCAGCAGTCGAACCTTGCGCTGCGTTTGTACCTTGTGCTGCAGATGTCGAACCTTGCGCTGCGCTTTGCGTTGTGGGTGAACCGGCCGGTGAGGTCGTTCCGCCAGCAGTTGAAGTTGTTCCAGGTGATGTTGTTGCCCCTGACGTTGTTCCAGGTTGCGTCGAAATTGTTGTTGCTGCTGGGGTTGTAATTGTCGAAGCTGTTGATGATGTCACGGTCGACGCGGTTGGTGACGTCACAGTAGATGGTGTTGATGAAGTCGATGCTGTCGAACTGGTCGACGACGTGGGTGAAGTTGCCGTTTCTGAAAACGGTCAAATTGTGAGAAATGCGTGTACCATGTACACGAACATACGAACATTGTAAATGTATTGACTTGACGTTTTAAAAGAGATAAGTACGTGATTCACGGACAGTCATAGAAACCGGAAATGGATGACACTGTCAGGCAAAATAATAAAGTCAATCATATATTATAACCACGCAATATTCCGTTTCAACTCAACATTTTCTGTGACTGAACCTTCTGAGATACCACCATGAATGCACTTTAAGCCATTCGAACAAGAGGTTAATCAACATGTGCAAGCAAAACTTTCGCTGTAACCTGTTTAATAAATACGCCGGCAACAGTTTTTTACCACAAGTTTTTTTTTTTCGCACAAACTTACCACTAACAGGTATCAGTAAGAGCACAAAAATAATCCTTATCCAAATAAAGCGGTACCGCATCTTCTTTAACTGTATCATCCTGGCTTTTTACTCATCTTTGTATTTTCATGCCTAGAAAGTTCAGCTCAATATCGGTCATATTTACTAATGGCGCTTTTGCACCACTTTCAATGAACCCTGGGTCTGTTTTATGGAGCATTGCGTCCAATTCTTTTGACTCTTCAAAAGGAGACGAAAACGGAAGCGTCGAAAAGGGGACATTTACAAGTAAGGCACTCTTTTCAACGTTGATTAAATTACAGAATGTGAAGAAAACAAAACAGCACTTGTAAGCACCATATTGTTTTTATTTATAATATTGAACTACTCTGAAGAAACGGCGGTAGGCATTCAAAACAATTCAAACTATTGTTCAATAGACAAAAGACGATTTTCTTGCGAGTTGCCTCAATTTCGGTTTCATATTATAATTGTTTTACGCAAAATAACACCTTTTGTTTCTAATTTGACATACCCTGTTTCACACCACTGATACTACAATTAAAAGACAAAAATTACCGTCTCCCCGTCTTTTTACCAAAACACTTTAAAAAAAAGGTATAAATATATGTAACGAACAGCCGAACCAAGCCACAACAAACCCCGTCGGTGGAAAAGCATGCTCATATAATATGATTACTGACAACGGACAAAACCATCCGCCACTAAAATGTAACTGAATCTCAAACCGAGAAGAAGTAACTCCGAGCGGTCACTACTACTAACATTGGCTCTAGCCACTACAGTACATGGCTGCCAAAGCTTTAAACGATAATCAAATAACTTGTTTGACCCAACTGACGAACGGGTAGGTCATCATATAGCATCTAACGCTTATGTGACTGCTTCAGATCCATTAAGTATGAGCCGTACCAGGAGCTCCGCTTTGGAACGGTTAGTAATACAATTACTAAGGGGCTTAAACCGGTTTTACGGGATCCCAACCCTCGCCCTAGGTACTGGCATGGTTCATATGCACTTGAATAACTCTTTTAAACATAAGTAATCAACGGACAACTCAATCCCAGCTCCTTGTCGACACAACGCGCACACAATCAGCTTTCAACTACTACCAACACAACTGGACACCACAGTCAGCTACCCGAGCGCTAGTAATAGTAAACGGACATCTCAATATCCCTCTCGGTAAAGCGAGGCTCCACAAAGAACCCGGGATAAAGTCTGCTACTGACATGGGCCAAAGTATCTGAACTGCTTAGTCCCTACAACGAGATCTGTCCTCCTGCTCTCTACAAACCTAGAGCTGCAGATCAAGAGTAACACAGCAACCAACCCGAGCACTAATATTAGACTACTACCTTGCCCAGGCTACACTCAGAGAACCGGGGAGATACTTTGTTACTATTTCGGCCCAAAGTCCGTTACTCGTTACCCCCAATGTACAAGCACAAACTAAACCGCAAGCGTCTCTCTCTCGCATTTTATACCCACTTTTGGATTGTTCCATTACAACAGACTAGTCTATTCAAAATTACTATGTGGGTAGTATAGGTGCAAAAAGCGTTTCCTACCGTGTATAACGATTTGAATGGGGGGGTGGGGGAGAATGGATTCTGTTGAACAATTTCACTCGACGAATATCAAACCATGATTTTTTTAAAGATACTTTAGCAGGAACTATGATTTTAAAACAGATATTGTCACATTATCCCCTCCTCAGGGAAAATTCGTCCCGAATTTTGCTTTAATACAACTGATAAAAATCAACATTACTTGAAAATAAAGATAATGTTGTTCTGAAGACTGGGTTCGCAGATTAGGATGATTTAATCTTCAGATCTAACTGGGCGTTCAGATGGGCATGTCCCATCTGCCACCATAATATTCCATTCCTAGCATGCTCTATTTAAGCAATTTAACACTAGCTATGAGTCGAAGTAATTCTGCTCTTACCTCCAGTATCCAACGTACGTATATCAAATGAAACATAATACGTAAGGTCTAGATAATGCTGATTTTATCCTAGATCCTGTATGTGTAAGGCAAATCCGGTCTGGCAGTTGTCATTATCCTACCACTGCCACCAAATGTAACGTACAGCCGAACCAAGCCACAGCAAACCCCGTCGGTGGAAAAGCATGCTCATCCACCAAAGGTGGTTTACTGCGCTATATACTCAACACTTACTCGATTCACAAAGTTTCTAGTTTGAAATTTCCATATTACAAGCACTCGATATGCCGCTAATACGTTGCACCAACGTATTTTTCCAAGGGAGGCTATCCCGTCACAAATACAATTAAAGTTAAATTTATTATTCATTTAATTGTTGTTGTTGTTGTTGATGTTGTTGTTGTTTTTGTTGTTGTTGTTAATGATGATATGATAATGATGAGGAGGAGGAGCTCGGATGTTGATGATGATGAAGATGATGAAGAAAGACTTTGTTCTTGAAGTAAACTTTTTATCAGCAAAATGTCTGCCTTCTGTCAAATGCATCAAGTTCTTCTATCGTTTTGGCCGGAGACATCGAAATGAACCCGGGCCCTAGATTTCAGTGTCGTCTCTGTAAAAATACTTTAAGGCAGCTGATCAGGTAGTAGAATGTGCAGATTGTGAAAAGCGTTTCCATGCGCCATGGGCCAACCTTGGAAAGGAAGAATTGCAAGAATTAGAATCTGGTAGTGAATCTTGGTATTGTTCGAACTGCAAGGCCGAGTGTGGCGTTTGCAGTGGTTTAGTTCTCAATTGCCACAAGGCGGTTCAGTGTGACAAATGTGATATGTGGGTGCAAAATGACTGCTCTTTTCTATCCGATTCACAATATGAAACCATGCAAAACACAAACTGTACTTGGATTTGTCCAAAATGTGATTTCTTCAATTTTTCTGACTCTTTTTTTTTTACGAACAGTTAAATTTGGAAAGTGAAAATAGGTTTAATCCACTTGGAAACAGTGATAAAACTAAGTCCTCAGCACCCTCAACTTTGACAAGCAAAAGCAAGTTTATAGGTGGGTTGAAATTTTTCAGTATAAACATCAACAGCATTAGAGGTAAAAAGCTTGAGTTATTGGCTTTCATTGATCATCATGAACCTCAGATTGTAGCGATTCAAGAAACAAAGATTGACAGTTCTATTTCAAGTTCAGAATTGTTTCCGGAAACTTTCCCATATAATGTGTACAGGAAGGATAGAACTCTTGATGGTGGTGGTGTCATGTTACTTATTCACAAGGATATCCCACACATGCCAATAACAGAATTAGAAAATAAGTCGGAATCAGTTTGGGTAAAAGTATTTGCTAATAAAACCATACATTTTGTTGCAAGCTGGTATAGGCCAACCCATAGTGATGAAAACTTGACACCTTTGGAAGACCTACAGAAATTTGATACTTTGTTCAGAGAGCAGCTTAAAAAAATTAGGGATAAACATAAAGGAAATAAACCCCCTCAGTTCACGTTCTAGGGGATTTCAACTTTGGAGATATTGTTTGGCCGGACAGACACAATAAATGTGGGTCACCATTGAGTAGGATTGAAGGTCAAATTTTGGTTGACATTATTAATGATCATGGATTTGATCAATTAGTCCACTTCCCTACCAGAGAAAGAAATACTTTGGACTTGATTATCACTTCTCTTCCCAATCAGTTTGTAGAATTCACTCCCCAGATTGTCTCAGTGATCATGATATTGTTTCTGGAACGCTGAAGATTGTTATTCCCCCCATTAAGAAACCTCGGAGGAAGGTGCATCGGTACCAGAAAGGTGATTATGAATCTATGAGGGCAGATACATTAAAATTTGCAAAGGAAAAGTATTTCAATGGCTACTCGGATACCCGTTCGGTTCAGAGAAATTTCAATCTTATTACATCTTTCATTCAGGACTCGGCAGATAAGCATATCCCATCGAAAACAAGTCGCTCTGTCTCTTCTGTCCCATGGATAACTCCTGAGATAAGGAGGAAGATTCGCAGGAAAAATATAACTCATGCAAAAGCTAAGAAAACTGGAAGTGCAAAAATTAGATCTAAATTTGAAAACTTAAGAAAGGAAATCAAAGCTGATACATGTATAAGGAAGCAGCATGACCTGTCTGTCAATAACTTGGTAGGGGATGTTAAGGCTAATCCCAGGGATTTTTATAGGTATAACAATAGTCAAGATACCCAAGGCATTCCCCCTTTGGAAAGACATTGGAATAGATAAATTCTTTTTTGTGTTTCAGATAGCAAAGGGTAATAGTTAATGATGTTAAATCTGACTGGGCCCCTGTTGTGTCTAGTGTCCCTCAGGGCACCGTTCTCGGTCCGTTGTTGTTCCCCTTGTA
The DNA here is from genome assembly GCA_964017185.1 of Rugalucina vietnamica. Lineage (NCBI taxonomy): Eukaryota > Metazoa > Mollusca > Bivalvia > Lucinida > Lucinidae > Rugalucina > Rugalucina vietnamica. The sequence continues at coordinate 26,763,403 of OZ024884.1, read as the reverse complement.
CATAAATGACATACCCGTTGGCATTGACTCTCAAATCAGGCTTTTTGCTGATGACTGTGTTTGTTACCGTGAAATTAAAAACATAGAAGATACATTGAAACTTCAGAAAGACATTGACCTTTTAGGGAGCTGGGCCCGAAAATAGGGCATGATATTTCAACCTGCAACATGATGCAGCTGACAAATAAGCGGATAAACAAAATTGAGGCCTCGTACATCCTCGAGGGAACGGTATTAGAAAATGTTGATAGCATTAAATATCTAGGTGTAACAATTACAAATGACCTCAAGTGGAATATCCATATCAATAATATCTGTACTAAAGCCAACAGAACACTTGGATTCTTGAGGAGAAACTTATTTTCTTGCCCCCAAGATGTTAAAGAAGCAGCTTATAAAGGACTGGTGCGCCCAGTCCTGGAATATGGAAGTTCTGTTTGGGATCCTCATACTAAATGCCTCCAGGAGGAATTGGAGAAGGTACAAAATCGTGCCGCTAGATTTGTAACCAGAAATTATACTTTTGAGGAAGGTAGTATGACTGGCATTCTTGAACAGCTCAAATGGGAGTCTCTCAAGAAAATTAGGACGGATAATCGACTTATATTTCTATCCAAAGGTCTGAATGGTAAAGCCAGAATACCTACCGATGACCTTATCCCAAAGACTATGCGTTGTAGAAATAGTCACTCCAAGGCATTTCAGCTTCCACCTATAAATGTAGTTTCTTTCCCTAGACTATCAGGGACTGGAATGACCTCCCTGACTCTCTGTTTTCTACTGCTGAAATGTCAGATGATTGTGTGTCCAAGTTCGCTTCACTCGTGCGTTCAAGGGACTAATCTCTCTCCCATCCGAACCCCCTGGTGAAATAATGTCATTTGGCGTGTCACCAGTAAACTATTCAGATTCAGCGTGCGTTCGTAGTTTTTTCCAGTGGTAAAAATGGTACCATTGGTAGACAAATTCCGTTCAACATACCAACATACGGCAGCAAATGTTGCAGACATAATTCTACCAACGCGGGAAAAGTCACGTGATTCAATATGGCGAGCCTAAAAATACATCATGAATTTCGTAAATAAGCAATACTTTTGACATACATGCAAATGTAAATGTTATAAATAACACAATAAACATGAAGTAAATAAGAAAGACAAAAACAAGTGAGGTGTATTGATCAATATGATGAAAATTCCACCATGTGATCTACAATTGGTACCAATGGTACCATTGGCAGCAGAAAAACGTTCAGGGTTTTCTGGTTACCATTGGTAAAAATGGTACCAACAGTACCATTGGTAGATTTGCAGATTTTACCATTGGGAGAACCCCGAACGTAGCCTCAGATCGGTTTCGGTATTTCGTCATACCATTGGCCGGGCCATAACCATAAACGGCGCATGCAATTGCAGTTAAACAAAGCTACCTAAGTAAGCTGAGAAAAGAAACAAGAGAAAAGTCCTTTTAAATATTGAATTTATGTGCAAAACACATGCGCTCTGATCTCTTTATTTGAAAATCACTTTTCACAGTTACCATTATATCTTTCTGTAACACTCTCACTCTGTTCCTTCTTTGAATTTTGCAGAAAAAGCAAAGTAAAGGTACGGTAGCATTTTTTTTTCACAAAACGTCAAAAGACAAGTAATAGCTTTTTCAAAAAAAAAAAAAAAAATAGGGACAAGATAAAACTGACTTCTAGCAGGGGTCAACCTAGCCAAGAATTTTAGGAAGAAGTTAAATCTATACGTATTTAATCTATACATTTTCACATCTCCCTGAGCTTGAAAGCAGATATTGGGGGGGGGGGGGGGGGGTTATTATTTTTTTTAACTGTTTACCGAGTCGATCAACTTCTGACCATTACCTCAGGAGCTGTGGAAATGTGACTTGCTCAAGGCACAAGGAAAGGCGTCCCGGCTGAGGATTGAACCCGGGATTTCTGGGACTGGAGTCATCCACTCTACCCCTGCGCCAATCTGCTCCACATGTATTGACTCTGATCCAAAATAAATATTTCATACATGTGATACCTCCCCCATCATCAGGGAGACGCCAGGAAATGAGCCGTGAAATTTGTAAACATTCCTCTAAAATGCACCACTTTTTGAAAAAATTCAAAATCTCCCTGAAATGATTCAGGAATTTTCTTACATATTCTATACATTTTTGAAAAGTCTTCCTGAAATGGAAGAAAAATCTCCCTCATTTCACTTTCAAACTCATCACATGTATGATATTTGATCCAAGATATAGATTCATTTGATTGTACATCCAAAGACAATTCATTTGTTCCTGCATTAGGGCTGTAAATTTAATGCTTATTGTGGTGCATACAAATTATGTAACACTTACACACCCCTCTTTCTGTTTATAGATTTCTAATGTCAGACGGGCAATATGTATATGTCAAGGATATACGACCGGGGCAGAAAAATCTCAGCGTCTTGTTCATAGTGCTGGAGATAGGTAAAACATTTTTCTGTTAATTACATAAAGAATACACTGACTTGTAGAAACTCTGTTTTTAAGCTACTCTATTAAATGAGAGACAGTAAAAATCTTGTTGATGTTAGATATCCAGGACTGTCTAGATTTTGTTAAGTTACCTTGTCTTAAACTCCAAACCACAATGTTAAGTCATGTAAGCCTTGTAAGATGGTGAAAAAGACAAGCTCAGTCTGTGTAAATATTAAATTGAATCATAGAATATAATATTTCAGTTACTAATACTTTCCAAAATACAGTACAGCCTACCTAAACTAAAGACAATCAAAGTGTTAGGGCATGTAAGGTGTTTGTAAATATCTCAGTATGATGTCCCTGTTAAGTTACATTACAAATTACACTGCAATTTTCCATACCGATTTCAGGACAGCCTACAAGAACTAAAGACAACCACAATTTGAAACTGTGTAAGGTGGCAAATAAGACTTTGTGTATCAATATTTCAATAGGATCTTACAATTACATTCCAACTACTTTCCATTTATAAATTCATTACAATTACAGGGGCGCCTACAAGAACTAAAGACAACTGCAATGTGAGATTGTGTAAAGTGGCAGATAAGACTTGGTGTATCAATATTTCAATAGGACATATGTTACAATTACATTCCAGTTACTTTCCAATTATAAATTCATTACATTTACAGGGGCGCCTACAAGAACTAAAGACAACTGCAATGTGAGGTCTTGTAAGGTAGCGGACAAGACTGGTGTAAATATCTCAGTATGATGTCTTTGTTACAGTTACATTGCGATTACATTCCAGTTACGAAATATTACATTTCTATTTCAATTACAGGAGCACCTACCAGAACTAAAGACAACCACAATGTGAGGTCGTGTAAGGTAGCAGACAAGACTGGGTGTATCAATATCTCAATATGGGATGAAGTTGGAGACCTTCTCCAGACAGGAGATATTTGTAGGTTGATAAAGGGGTAGGTGGCTTATACTTTGCTTGAAAATTTCATTACCTTATTCAATATTTAAGTTAATTGAGAAATCATTATACATAACAGATATGAAATCATTTATGTTTTTCTCATCTATCAATTTAATATTTTGTGATGAGAAAGCAATCACCAGAGTCTAACCCAAGGCTAGGGATTTTCTTTATATCTTTGTAAAGGCTTATTATCACCACATAAGTCGTGACATGAAAAAAACGGTCTTCGGGATTTCCGACCTGGTCTGACACAAACAGGCCTGTGCAGCTACAGAAGATGGCTTGATGCTAGAGATTTCTGATGTAGGAATAAGAGGAATTGTACTATCCATCAAGAACACTCTATCGATAGAGTGTCCTTGTATCCATGTAGTGAAAACAAAGGCGCTGATCATAGAGTTCAGCCTAGTTAAGAATTTTAGGAAGAAGTTTCTTCTCTCTCAAAGAAAATTTGAGAGTAGTTTGGACCCAATTTCAGATTTTCCTATATAATCTATACATTTTCACTTCTCCCTCAGCTTGAAATAGGGAGAAGTTTGTTCATTTAGGGGGAGACTATTTCTCCCTAGTCACCCTGTAGGTTATTCTCTGGATCAGCTTCGCAGTTACTGCGAAGCTGATCTGCGCTTTTGTTTTCGCGTAGGCTAAAATCTGGTTTTCTCATTCATGACGCGGCTTTCAGAATAATTGACTTACACATTTATGTATTGTAGGTATTCAAATATGTTCAAAGGATGTTTAACACTTTACACAGGACAGAAAGGGGCAATACACAAAATTGGGGAGTAAGTATAAACTTAAATTGGGGAGTAAGTATAAACATAAATTGGGGAGTAAGTATAGACACAAAATTGGGGAGTAAGTATATACACAAAATTGGGGAGTAAGTATAAACACAAATTGGGGAGTAAGTATAAATGCACTTGACAATGAAAACTAGTATGATATATTTCCTTTTGAAATACAACATTCAAGGATTGAAAACATCAGACATGGTTTTAATATAAGTGACATCAGGTAAGCATGTCTCTGTGTAATTTATACCCCCTTGAACCCCATTTTTATATAGCAAAACTGGGGTATGCAGGGGTTTACCTATTTTTCTTATATTTGCTCCAAAACATAGATTGTGGGTACTCATTAGAACCGCCTCACCGAGGCGGTTCTAACGTGTACCCACGATCTATTTTTTTAGCAAAAATATAAAACAATATCAAAATTTTTCTGATGAAATTTTCATTTTTTGCGATTGAAAAAAATCTATATATATTGCATGGGCAAGTTTTTGTAATGGTATGTTCTGAAGTGATAATGGCAGGTTGTTCATGCTGCCTATCCTAGAAAAAGAGCTACTCCAGTATTATAAGTCCACAATAAATGCACTCCATGCTTCTACTTTGTGCCTTGTGTGACTGCTTAGTTGGAGTCTGATTTGTTGCGGGATGCCAATTTACTTCATACATATTCTTATAAAAGTGCATAATATCTCTTTCCTCTTACTTGTCAATTCACCCATTTTGCCATCTTTTGTTGTACAGCTAAGTCTGTGCAAGGCCTGGTCGGAAAACTCACAGACATTGTCGATTTGATAATATATGAGCCGCCTCGTGGAAAAACCAACAATCTGCATAGGCGAAAACAAAGGTGCAGATCAGCTTCGCAGTAACTGCGAAGCTGATCAGCGCCTTTGTTTTCGCTACTCGGATAGTACAATTCCTCTTCTACTTAAATCCGAAATTTCAAGCTTCTAGCTCTTTTCTGTGCTTGTACAGGCCGGTTTGTGTCGGACCTGTTCGGAAACCACATTGTTGGTTTTCCCACGAGGCGGCTCATATTTGATTTTGTTTCAGGTTTTGTATGCAGTTTTCAGAAACTCCCAACATGAGTGAACCTAACCCAGAATTTCAACAGCAGGCACAAGGAGCTAATAAACAGGTAATGTCTTTTACCCAAATTTATTTTGCCATCATGGCATGGGAACTGGTGTTGTGTTTTACCCAGGTTGTGTTTGCATTTTTTCGGAGGTTCCAAACATGAGTAAACCAAACCGAAATTTCAACAACAACAGGTACATTTGAACAAATAAACAATTATGAATGTGTTTCACCCAATTTTATTCAACCATTTTGGCATGGGATCTAGTGTTATGTTTTACCCATGTATTCTGAGGTTTCCAATAGGACTGAATTGAAACCAGAATTTCTGCAGCAGGTACATTTTTGCAAATCAGCAGGTAATTAATGTGTTTTACCCACCAGATTCTGTGTATTTTAAACATTTGAACTTACTTAAGCGATAAATATGTTTAATTTGTTTTAAGTGTGCACCGGTTTGTGTCTTTGAACAAGACACATTAACTCTCCACAGTACTGGTTAATACCCAGAAAGCAGTCGCTCCAACTCAACATGACTAAAAATTGTTAACTGGGTTGTTAAACCATACAATTAAATAAATTGAGCCTTTGCATGAGAAAACCAACAATTCGCATAGACGAAAACAAAGGCGCTGATCAGCTTCGCAGTAACTGTGAAGCTGATCAGCGCCTTTGTTTTCGCTACACGGATAGTAAAATTCCTCTTCTTTCTAAATCCAAAATTTCAAGCCTCTAGCCATCATCTGTGATTGTACAGGCCGGTTTGTGTAGGACCTGGTCGGAAACACAAATTGTTGGTTTTCTCACGCAAAGGCTCAATTATGTCCTTTTCTCAACAGGATCAGCAGCAGAATAACCAGAGAAAATCACCAACAGAACTTGATGCCCAGAACCCACAGCAGGTGCCCAACCCCCTGGCTGGGCTCAACAACCCCAGTGGAAGGGGCTCGCCACCTATCAGACCCGGGCAACCAGGCCCGGGACAGCAAGGACCTAGACCTATGGGTCTGTTACTGCTCTTTAAGTTTTTAAACCTTTTCCAATACTCACAGTGAACAGTAGCTTGGTCGATAGTAAATTTTCTGCAAATTTTTGTTCAAGTTATAGTAACTGGCATTAGTCAGTGTGTGGTAATGACCATATAACCAGTGGTCAAGAGTTCAGTACTAAGTTTTCCAGTCTTTCGAATATGACTTAAAACCCAGCTCCTGAATACATAGGATAGCTGTTGAGTGGGATATAAAGCTCCAACACCACTATGTGCCTGTGCGTAAGAAAATCAACAATTTGGGTTCAAACCAGGTCCGACACAAACTGGGCTGAGTCACAGAAGTTGATTAGGGGCTGGAAATTTTAGATTTAGAAAGTAGAAGAATTGTAATATCCCTGTAGTGAAAACAAAGGTGCTGATCAGCTTCGCACTTACTGCGAAGCTGATCTGCGTCTTTGTTTTTTCATATGCAGATTGTTGGTTTTCCCATGCTGCGGCTCACTATGTATGTCATAGTTTTCCATGGGAAATTGTCTCATTTGCATTTTAAAATCCCAGTAAATTCCATATGCATATTAACATAATGTTGGAATGTGCTTTTAAAAATTTATTGCACGTGAAGGTTGTAGGTCGGAAATGGTCGTAGTAGTTATAACACCCCACGGCAGCCCAGATCTCAGGGGCCACCTAGAGGTGGACAATATAATAATCAAAACGGGGCTTCCACAGGGTTTAATTTCTACTTCTCTTTTTCAGGAAACGGTCACAACAGTTACAACACCCCTCGACAACCCAGACCTCAGGGGCCCCCTAGAGGGGGACAATATAATAATCAAAACAGGGGCCCACCAAGGGGGCCTCAAGGTCAAGGTCAAAGAATGCAAGGTCAAGGACAGGACCAGATGAGAAATCAAAGAAGATAGCAGATATTGAATTGTGTTGTGTGAATATAGTCAGGCATCAAAAGTAACTCCAAAATGGGGGAACGTTTGAAGACTTCAATGTTGTTCATTTTACAGAAATTCTCCCTGACGTTTCTGGTCAATATATTCTTGTGATTTTGGTGTACATATTACATGTTTACAAGAAAAATTATCCTGTCTCTCCTGGTCAACATATTTTCATGATTTTGGTATCATTTGGAAGGTAAATGAATAAAGCAATAAACAAGATATCAATTCTGTGCATGCATTTTAAAGCTGGTTTTTTTTTTTTTGTTTTTTTTTTCAAAACAATGTGTGAGGTTTATTTTCACCATTTTTCGGCAACTTCACCATTGATGTCAGTAGGAAAGTTACTTTTTCCAAATAACATAAAATTTCAAACTTGTTTATACAAATGCAATGTCGATACTTCTTCAAATAACCTTGTTTATTGCTTAATTTATTTAAGTTATACATGATACCAAAATCAAGCAAATATGTTGGCCAGAAGATGCAGGATAATTTTTCTAGTAAATATGAAAATACACATGGAGTTGCCGACATTGTGGAAATACTTTTGGTCTTTGACTGTACCCATGAGTCTTACACCGAAGAATGATGCAACATCACACAGTAAGTGACAAACGAAGTGTGTTGATTGGAAGCCAGATTGATTGGGCAACAACTTACATTGTTCATTGTCTTGCTGTAGGTTGCTACCAATCCAGTCATTGAACTCCATTGTGTCAATTTTCATGTGATCCACGACGCGTGAAAACCAATTTTCGAGGTTTCTGACCAGGTGCGACACAAATCGGCCTGTACAGTCACAGAAGCAAGCTAGAAGATTGGCATTTTGGCTATAAGTAGAAGAGGAATTGTACTATCCGAGTTGCGAAAACAAAGGCGCTGATCAGCTGCACAGCTGATCTGCGCCTTTGTTTTCGCATATGAAAAAATCTGGTTTTCTCATAATGCGGCTCATGTGATGTTGCATCAGTCTACACTGTAAGTAATATCGTTGCATCAAGGGTGAATGTTTTCTTGAGAAAAAAAAATGTAATGAAATGATGCAAATTGCAATTAAATTGCTAAACATTTTGTCTAATAGAAATACAAATTTAAGTCCCTCCGGTATTCTGATTGGTCTTGGTAAAAACTGAGGACTTGAACCAATCATATGGGCCGCCTTGTGGGAAAACCAACAATGTGATTTCCGAACAGGTCCGACACAAACCAAGCTGTAGAAGCACAGAGGATGGCTGGAGGCTGGAAATTTTGAGTTTAGAAAGTAGAGGAATTGTACTATCCATGTAGCGAAAACAAAGGCGCTGATCAGCTTCACAGTACTGCTAAGCTGACCTGCGCCTTTGTTTTTGCCTGTGCAGATTGTTGGTTTTCCCATGTGGCAGCTCATATCTTTTAGCCAAAATAAGTAAATTTACCATTCAATGAAATGTTAGAAAATTAATCCTTAAATGTAATGTTTCATACAATTTATATTTTCTTTTGCCCCGGTAAACTCAATTTGATTTATATACTCAAAGGAGAATGTTAAGTCAGTAACTTTGACAAACTTATAGCCGTTTCACCATAGCAGTAGACAGCTCAACTGTCAACATGATTGCAACCTGAGCAACTTGCTAATGAAATTCATAACATTTTGGTCAAGTTCATTCTCATCTCAATTGCTTCTTTACAATTCATAGTGTAATCTTTTACCTGGTGTTAGAGGCAAAGCTGATAATTACCCATATTAAGGTATTATGGGTTACACCATAGAAAACTTGTCTTCAGGTATTACCATAAGGTCCAAAACAAAACTGAATGTGCAACAACAGAAGATTGCTACAAGTTTGAAATTTTAGAATTATTAACGAGAGGACATGCATGCTGGTTATCTAGAGACAACCAACACGAATGAGAATAACCGACACAGATGAAATCAATTTCTGACAAGTATTCCAACACCTGTTGGGAATGATCTTTGGAAGGAAGTTGTTCCCGGACGTAACATATGAGTCATGGGAAAACCAACAATCTGCATATGCAAAACCAAAGGCGCAGACCAGCTTCATGGTAACCGCGAAGCTGATCAGCGCCTTTGTTTTCACTACTCGGATAGTACTATTCCTCCTCTACTTAATTCCAAAATTTCAAGTGTCAAGCCATCTTCTGTGACGGTACAGGCCGGTTTGTGTTGGACCTGGTCGGAAACCACATTGTTGGTTTTCCCACGAGGCGGCTTATATTGTTGCGCATTGATTATATCTGGGTTGGTTGGTCTCAGTCCCTTTGGTTGTCTCTTGATAACCAGTTTGACTTTTGTAATCTATGAAGCAGCATCAAATGCGATGATTACGTTGAATCACAAATTTCATATTCCCTCTTGAATGAACACCTATGTGAAAAATTGGAACCAATATGTCACATTTAGGAATTGTGACTTATTTGTGTATGTTTAGTTTTCTGAAGGTGAAATTTATGCAGTCATTTGTATCCAATCACTATGGGACTGGGGAATAGTGTGGCTTTCAATTTTTCTATTTTCGCAATTGTGACATTTATGTATGTTCAATTCATTGTTTTTACGCAGGTGTAATTTATGCACCAGTCATTTGTATCCACTGCCACTATAGGTCCCGGGAATAGCAGGGCTTTTAAAAATTGTATTCTAAAAACTCTGCTAAAGCCTGGCATGGCGGGGTCAAATTTGTGGTAAAATCCCTGCTAAAAGCCCAACCACCAGGTGCTAACAATAATAAGGAACAACAGTGGGAAGTTGTTCTGATGAAAAACAAATATGAAAGGGGGGGGGGGGGCTTGAATGTCTGCAGGTAAATGTAGGGATAGTAAAATCAATGTGAAAATTTTGTAACAACTAATAGTTAATTTGAATTGATGTGACAATGTAAAATTAAAAATTAAGTAATATTCCATAAGCTCATGTGTGCCTCTTCAGCTCAGGAGAGCTAACAAGCATTTGCTCAGGTGAGCGAACATTGACAAAATTGCTGCTTTTCAATACATGGTGTATATTATTATCATGGAAAGTATTACATGGTGTAATATTTTTGATATTAGACAATTTTCTCCCCTTTGACAATGATCTCTTCACACCTCCTATTGTAAACTTGTACACTAGGAATATATTATTGGGGAATTATCTCTAGACCAATTCAATTGATTTACCAACTCCTCAGGTCAAGTTGTGAAAGGGACACCTGATGTATTCATGAACTTGACAAGGTAATTGCCAATTATATTGGCTACCCTTATTGTGAAATAGCCATAACAACTATTTTATACTGATGCTTGCCTAAGCTGGCACATATTGTTATGGCTATTTCACAATAAGGGTTTCCAATATAATTGGCAATTATAGGTACTACTTTCCATGATAATAATATACACCATGTATTGAAAAGCAACACTTTTTGTCAATGTTAGCTCACCTGAGCAAATGCTTGTTAGCTCACCTGAGCTGAAGAGGCAAACACGAGCTTATGGAAGATGGATAAATCCAGTTGCATGTTGAAACCTTATGTTTTCAGAAAACTTTGTAAGAATACAAGTCATCATTCTTATGTATAATTTGCTCATGAAGCAAAACATCTGATTAGACACTTATGGCAAATTTACCATTTGAATAACCAATATAATACCCAATGATATTGGTCAACTTGATGAAATATATCAGGTGTCTTTTTCAGCAGCTGACCAATTAAATTGGCAAATAAGTAATGTTCTCACTGATTATAATCTCAATGTTAACATAACAATACAGTTCAACCTCATTATAATGCGCCTCACTATAGTGCGGTTTTCAATATAATGCGGCCATGTCATGGCTCCCAAATTGATTATTTTGCTATAAGTCTATTGTAAGTAACCTCATTATAACACGATGCACTTATAACATGGTCTGTTTCCGTGGACCCCAAAGATAGCGTTATAATGAGGTTCATCTGTAATTATATTCTATCATTGTCAGCTCACCTGAGCAAAGTCTTGTTAGCTCACCTAATAAATTACAAATGAGCTTATTGAATATAAATAAATCCAGCTTCTTTATCAAATCGCTTTGCCTATATAAAACGTATTGACGGGTTACATTATGAAAACATGCCCATGCAATATAAAGAGGCGGTTCCAACGAGTATGTATGTTTTGAATCAAAAATAAGAAAATTAGGTATACCCCTGCAAGCCCCAGGTTTTCTATATAAAAGTGGGGTTTAAGGGGGTTGGTATACCAGATATACATTTCATTTTGTTGTGGCTTAATAGATTATACAAGTCAAACTGAGTATCCAGAAAAAAAAAGGTGGCAATCATGTTGACAATTGAGCTGGTCAAGACTAAAGTGAAACCGCAATAAATATGCAAAGACTATTCTTTCCAATGTTGGTAAGAAAGCCAATCAGGTGCATATTCTTGACACAGTTATTGGACTTTTTTGCAAAACATTTTATATTAATTATGTAACTACCAGATCTGCGTTTTGATAAATACCCTAAACCAATAGAGTTTATTACCAGTGATAAAAACCCGAAAAAAATCTTAGCAAAATTCATCAAACAAGACGAAAATTCAGAATTTTGAGATTATCTCCCTTTCTTTAAAAAAGCTGATGCCATGTCTGAATAGTTATTATCTTGGCTCAATTTGTTCTCAGTACTTAACCACCAGTATAAAGTTACAACTAGAAAAGACAACCAATACCCGGATACCTGGCCCCGAGGTTGCTAATAAATGATAATATAGCCCAAATATTGAAATTTCAGGTTTAGATCACCAAAGCCTGTAATTTATCTAGCTAAAAAATGTTAAAATGCCAACAATTGTTGGCATTTTAACATTTATGAGCTGGGTAAATCTTAGTCTCAGCTGAGCTGAGCATGAAAAAAAGTTTTAAAACCTCGGAACCTGGAATTGCAAACACCCAAAATGCTACCCGCCATCAAATGCAGTGGAATATGTACATGTATTAGCTTGCATACGTTGGCCTCACATGACTGTATATATTATTTCAGTTATAGGTTAAATACTTTAACCGTGCCGCTTAACCTCTGATACAGATATGCATTTGTTGATCTGACTGCTCAAATAACTATGTTCTCAATAATATGACTTTGTAAAACAAATACCATGCGCGGATCCAGAGGGGGGGACCGGGGGTCCGGACCCCCCCCCCTGGAATTTGACAATTTTACCTAAAAAAAGGTAATTTCAGGATTTTTGGGGGGTTGGACCCCCCCTCGTCTGTGATTAAAAATTACCATTTTCGTTGGACCCCCTCTCATGAAAATTTCTAGATCCGCGCATGAATACCGTGATTACAAAACTGTATCACGTAAGTTCAAGTGGCACGCTCAAAGTACAGGGTGATCCAGAATATCTGATACCATTTTAAGAGTACATAATTTTGTGCAGCAAACATACACCATCATAAAACTAAAAGCACAATCCTCTGTGACAATTCAAATTTTGTTTGGTATATACTGTTAAGTACTTTAAATATTAATGTTTTGAATAAAAGTGGTAAAACATTTTGACAGTTTTTGCATGATGCTTTATTTTATGTCAAATTTGTTATAATGACATCATGTTCAATCGCCATGCGAATGTTTGGTACCACTGATGCACAAATGTGTGCTGTTAATTTTCAAACCCTTCAATAAATAGAGTGGTTCAGCTTTCAAACATTATTTGGTTTAGGTGAATATGCATTTTCATTCAAGTGTCCTCCCAAGAAAATGCAAACTATCAAAATAAGTTTGACGCCATTATACTTACAAAAAAAGCTTTTACGTAAAAAATGTGAAATTGTTTGACCTTTTCTATTTAACATGTGAGTGGTTTATATGTCTAACAATGAATACCAAACAAAACTTGAATCATTGTAGATTAATTTGATAAACAATTTAATAATGTATGTGCTGCCGAAACAAAAATATTGAAGGTTGAAATGGTATCAGATATTCTGGATCACCCTGTATTTAACCTGTAATGTAATATACCATGGGCCATGTCATGAGAAAATCTTGTTCTTTGAATAACAAAGATACAGATCAGACCACTACATACCTGTAGTCTGAGCAGTCTTTATTGCTCCCTATATAGTACCAAAATGTGTTTCTGCCATCTATATTTAAATATGAAGTTTCAGCTGCATCGGCTCGTTTCTGTTTATAAACATAAGAATTCCCATTGGTTAATTTTCTCATGGTATGGCTCATTATTAATTATCATGACAAAATAAAATTGTGTGTTCATCATCATCATCATTGTGTTTTTTTGTCTATTTGAACCTGTTATGGCGGCCCCCCTGGCCGGGTGGTAAAGAGCCCTCCTATCATTACCGCGCTTAACCATTCTATCATCCCACCGCTGTACTGATTGGCCCATCTCATATGAGCTGAAATAATCTTGAAAGGGATGAAAAAATGAACCTGTTATGTATAGGCAAATTGCTTCAACAAAGATAACAACTGTGTTAGAGCTGATGAGTGGAAGTTATAGTGTCTTGTACAATGACACTTCAAAGTAGAGGTGGTTATAGAACCCAGGACCTCTCACTTAGGCTCACACTCCTTTATTAACATGTAACAAAAATGTAATTGACTGGGCATAGAAGCTGGATGGTGGCATTTATGATCATGTATTATTGGGAATTGATGTACTATTTTTGTCCTGTCATTTAATGGAATATTTCCATCGGTATTCTGTTAAACCTGATGTGGTATTGTCAGTTTGACGTTTCACCAGTAAACTATTCTGATTCTGATCTCTCCATCAGGGAGGTGGAACGAGGTACCAAAGAGCTGAGTGACAGCCAGTTGATCCAATCGGCCTTTATTGAAAAAGTCAGTCTTGTCAATTTCAGTTATCTCCCTTGATTTTCTATTTTTAGCAATACTCAAAATTTATTTTCATTTATCATTATTTCTTCTAAAATCACATATTTTAATACAAAATAAAAAGGAAAATGATAAAAGTAAATTTACAAATTACCATGTTTTAATTGTTGTGTGTACAGAAAAATTCAAATTGGATTAAAACATCCGATTCAAGTTAGTATGCAAATTTTGAAACTAAAAAGTTTTAATAATGCAAATGTAAGGTTATATATAGTTGCGATTTCTTATATCATTATTGTGTTATAAGAAAGGAGAGAAGGTTAGCACTCCCCTTGATAAGGACGGAAGAGACCTTTATGGTCTTTATAACACATATGAGGCATGGTCTCTCTTACTTTGAGGACCAACTCCATATTTTTTCCATCCAAATACCTGGTGTCCTTTTAGTTTTGTGGTTTAATGTCACAGTAAATAATTTTATTTTTCAACCATGTCAGGATGGAGTCTTGTCTTGACAAAGCAGGGTTAAATCCCAATCTCTAGATCTGGAGTCTGAAACACAGGGCCACAGCGCTCCACTCCAGCGCCAGTGTCTTTTACGTTTTTACCTACACACTATGAAGGACAATCTTCTGCAGGCTACAAAGGAGGTATGTGGTGTTTCCTCGAATCACCCATGGAGAAAGCAGACTTGGTGGTGGAACAAGCAGGTTGAGGAAACAGTTAAGGAGAAGCGTAGGTGCTTCAAGTTGTGGAAAGCTGGTGGCAGTTGGGCTGCATACAACTCAGCCAAGCGTGCGTCCAACCGTGCAGTGTACCATGCCAAGAATGAGGCTGAGAAGGTTGCTCTCCAGAAAATAGATCCAAGATCTGCAGATGTATATCGTCTGGCCAAGCAAATGAGACGTGACAACCAGGATGTCATGGGAGAGAAACCTGTAAAGAATGATGAAGGCCTACTGTCACTAGATGAGGATGCAAAGAAAGAGGCTTGGAAAGAGCATTATGAGCGTCTCCTCAATGTCGAATTCCCATGGAATCCAGAGGATCTATCAGTGGAAAGCCCAGTTGAAGGCCCTAGCGAGCCGATCACCTTGGAGATGATCACAAAAGCCATCAACAAGATGGCCTCTGGCAAAGCAGCTGGACCATCAGGTATCGTTGCTGAGATGCTGAAGCCCCTTGGTGAAGCTGGCGTAGCTGAGGTGCGTGATCTTATCGAGGACATCATCTCAGAAGGTTGCATCCCAATTGACTGGCAGGAGAGTTACATTGTCAATTTGTACAAGGGCAAAGGAGATGCTCTGAACAGGGGTAACTACAGGGGCTTGAAGCTGATTGAACAGACGATGAAAGTACTGGAGCGTGTAGTAGGACTCATCCGGCAAAGAGTTGAGATTGATGAGATGCAGTGTGGCTTTATGTCAGGCCGTGGCACTACAGATGCGATTTTCATTGTCCATCAACTACAAGAGAAGCACTTAGCTGCTAACAAGCTGCTCTACATGGCCTTCGTTGATCTGGAGAAAGCATTCGATCGGGTCCCACGGGATGTCATCTGGTGGGCAATGCGAAAACTAGGAATTGACGAGTGGCTAGTGCGCCTTATCCAGTCCATGTATAAAGACGTGAGAAGTAGGGTAAGAGTTGGCAGTGGATACAGTGAGGAGTTTGGTGTCAAAGTAGGTGTTCATCAGGGATCTGTCCTAAGTCCGCTACTCTTCATCATTGTGCTAGAGGCTTTATCCAGAGAGTTCCGAACAGGCTGCCCTTGGGAGCTGTTGTATGCTGATGACTTGATGATTAGTGCTGAGTCCATGGAGGAACTACTGGTTAAGCTGAAGACATGGAAAGCAGAGATGGAGAGGAAAGGCCTTCGAGTGAACATGGGTAAGACAAAGATCATGGTCTCTGGCCCCAATCTGGACCTTCTGAAAAAATCTGGAAATGATCCCTGTGGCGTCTGTCAGACAGGTGTAGGAAGGAATGCTATCTTCTGCGGTGGCTGTTTGTCCTGGATCCACAAGAAATGCAGTGGAATCAAAGGCCCCTTACGCCCTGATCCTGATTTCAGATGTGCTCGCTGTCTGGGAAAGGCACGTCCAATAGATGGAAGACTTGTGAAGGAGGTTCAGGTTGATGACGAAACAGTTGAGGCTGTTCCAGAGTTCTGTTATCTAGGAGACATGCTTTCTGCTGGTGGTGGTTGTGAACTGGCTGCAGTTACGCGTTGCAAATCCGCTTGGGGCAAGTTCCGACAGCTACTCCCCCTCCTCACCAACCGCAATCTGCCACTTTTGACTAGAGGTCGAGTGTATTCAACTTGCGTGAGAAGTGTAATGCTGCATGCGGCAGAAACATGGGCCGTGACTGTGGCTACACTTAACCGCCTACGGCGCAATGACCGTGCGATGATCCGCTGGATATGTAATGTCAAGGCGAATGATGAAGTAAGCTCAGACTCCCTTCTCTCAAAGCTTGGACTCCAGGATATAGATGTGGTGCTTCGCTCCAGCAGAATGAGATGGTATGGACACGTAGAGCGCAACAAAGGCTGGATTGCTCAAGTACGCAAGCTAAACATAGTTGCACAGAAAAGATCTGGCAAGCCAAGGAAATCATGGGATGAAGTGTTGTTAGACGACAGAAAAAAGCTAGGAATGGATACTGCTGATCCTCAGAATCGCTCAGAGTGGAGAGGTCATCTAAGAAGGAGACTTGTCAAACAAGTCCAACCCTCAGTAGAGGACAACGGACTATAAAACGGATATGATGATGATGATGACACAGCCTTATTTCACAGAAAGTTCTACATGTATTTTGTTTCTTGATTAACATTTATTATGTTTAGTTCAAGTTAGTGTTTTACAGGGTTAACAGGCAAGATCATGTTGAGACGGTCAGTTATCCTAGCTACACAGCTCTTGGGCAAGTTACCAGTACTTAGTGCACATTTCTTTCACCAGCAGGGGTGATCAATCGCAGTAATTGTACACACACAGAGCTATCATATTCAGTAAACTGGTAAGAGTCATCCATTTTCCAAAGCAATAAACCAGTGTCATCCTTTCACCAGTAAATGCCAAATGTACCAGAAAGAAAGTTTTGTTGTTGTTGTTTTCTTTTCACCAATAGTCATTCCCTTAATGCTATTTTTCAGCTTTCAAAACCTCACTGTTCAGTTTCTTATCCGTTTATCTTTAAACAATTTATTTCTGCATTTTCAAAATAAATTGTATATTTAGACAGCAATTTATTTTTGTTTTGTTAGATTTTGTGTTTAGGTAAATGGTAAACAGCTTATGTGAAGTTTGGATTGTCAGCTGATTACCAGTATTTAGTGTTCATTCTCATCATAAACTGAAAAAATACACGTCTTCTTAAATAAATTGAGGCAAGATGAAGAATGGCCACATAAATTTTCCTTAGATGACTGCAGATATGGGTGAAGCAAGAACACTAGAGCAACTAATTTTCAAACATTGGTTTACTAAAAATGCTCCAGAAAATCGAGTTGATATACAGTATTCCAAAGTCATCTTCCATGAAGTAGCTTATGATGGACTGGAAAAAAAAAACAAGATTTTTTTTAAATTTTTTCTGTATATTTATAGTTTATTGCACATATCCTTTTATCATCATATCACAATAATTTTTAAGATCACACAGCTGAGACTGTCTGTCTTTTTCTGAAAATGTTTCTTTCAACTCTGTGAAAAATGTAGATCCTAACTTATTTATTAGCAAACTGTGACGACACCCAAGCAAGTCCCCATTTCAGATTGGTTAACATAAACTTCAATGCCTTGGTCCACTGTTCCTCTGAGTTAAACTGGATTCTGAAAGACATAAGAACAATACATTATCTAACATGGCCGTAAAAGTTGGCAATTTTCAGGTATTATTATTTATTTTGTTTTTTCTTGGGAACTGAATTCTGTTGTTTCCTAATTTGTCAGCTTCCAAAACTCAATTTCACTTTCATTACAAGCTAACTTAAAAATATTTTGCTTAGAATATTTTGCTTAGAATATTTTGCTTAGAAATATTTAATTTACTAATTTTCCACTTTTGCATCTTACAGTAAAGTAAAATGAAGTATTTACTTCATAAAATATGAAGTTCCTGTACTAATGTCTTCAATTTTCCCTTTCTCCAACTTATATGGCAGAAAAATTTGTGTGTCCCCTTTTTAAAACTCCTAATATACTAAGTCTAATGAACATTGGTCTGTTTATATGAGCCGCCTCGTGGGAAAACCAACAATCTGCATAGGCGAAAACAAAGACGCAGATCAGCTTCGCGGTAACCGCGAAGCTGATCAGCACCTTTGTTTTCGCTACTCGGATAGTACAATTCCTCTTCTACTTAAATCCAAAATTTCAAGCTTCTAGCTCTTTTCTGTGCTTGTACAGCCCGGTTTGTGTCGGACCTGTTCGGAAACCACATTGTTGGTTTTCCCACGAGGCGGCTCATATCTTACTTTATAGAATAAGAAGTGCCTGTACTGGTGTCCTCAATTTTCCCTTTTTCCATCTTATACGGCAAACAAAATTGTGTGTCTCCCTTTTCAACTTCTTCTTTGAACTGTGGAATAAAACAGAACCTAGCTTAATTCAATATAGGAGTAACATACAGTATGCTTGTTCATAGACAGATTTTGTCATTTTTTAAGATACCAATTTAGCCCTTTTTGTTTATAAGTTTAATGTGCATTTCAACTATCTACATGTATTTACAAACTGAACAACAGCAGAATTTGCAGAAATCCAAGATTCAGATTATTGGTATCATCAGTGTTAGCCTTCTTGTTCAAACAATTAAGAGTACAATTTGAGTGATTTTGTGTTTATAGATCTATGTATATAATTGAAATTTTTTTGGTCTGTTTTTTTTTTTTTTTTTTTTTGTTTGTTTTTTTGTTGTTTTTTTTTTTGTTGTTTTTTTTTTGTTTATCAACCCAGCCTCTGCTTCTTGTGTATTTAACCAGTGCAATGGGGGATTAATGCATCTTGCTCAAAAACACAACCAGGTGCCTAGATCATAAAACAGTTTTCATACTCAGCTCAGCTGAGACTAAAATTCATCCTGCTGATAAATGTTAAAATGCCAACCACTATTGGCATTTTAACATTTATTAGCATGATAAATTACAGGCTTTGATGATCTGAACCTGAAATTTTCAATTTACTTGGATTATTTTATCATTTAAGATCAGTTTAAATTTTATGCTAGCTGAGTTGAATTATAACCTCAGGGCCTGGTCCCATTTGGGATTGAAACCAGGAACAAAGTATGTTACTCTGAAATCTGAAATCGGACTCTACCATGCTCCCTAGTGATTTTAAAACAAAACAGCAATATAAAAGACACCTACCTGTTGTAAACAATCAAGGAATGCCACCATGGCCTGATCAAACCTAGAAAATATGTAGAGAAAATTTCCATTTCTTGCTTTTAAATAAGCAATATAAAGCAATATAGAAGCTTTAATATGATCTTTAAAGAAAGCACAGTTCAAAATCTCACTAATAATTCTTTAACAGAAAATTTGTTTAATAAAACTCACACACAAATTTCCAAATTCACTTCCCTGAGGGGCAATCAGATATTTGTTGGTGGTGTTTGCAGTTACAATCACATCTTTTATAAGCTTCAGAATGTAATGTCAACATTATTTCAATTTTAGAGTGATCATTGCAAATATGTTGAGTGTCCAAAAATAAAGATCTGTTTTTCACTATTTTCAAGATCGACTTTTTTGAATCTATCCTGTTCAAAATTGCAAATGTCATGCTCAGCTGGGAACAAATCCAGTGCAATGATCAAATGATTTAGAGCGATAACAAAATCAGCGACCTTAAGCACTCAGCCAATGGGACTGCTATGAAAAGATTCCGAATCACAATATTCTTACTTTGCATCCCAGAAGAACCTAAATCCTCCTGAAGCATACAATGGCAGCTCTTTTGATTTATCTGTTAGAGACTCGAGGTAGGAATGATTTCCATATGGCACCAATCTATATCTAAAAATACAAAGAACTATGCAATAGTACATTCGTGAAACCTCCAGATGCGTACAATGGCAGCTCTTTTGATTTATCTGTTAGAGACTCGAAGTAGGAATGATTTCCATATGGCACCAATCTATATCTAAAAATACAAAGAACTATGCAATAGTACATTCGTGAAACCTCCAGATGCGTACAATGGCAGCTCTTTTGATTTATCTGTCAGTGACTCAAGATAGGAATGATTTCCATATGGCACCAATCTATACCTAAATATAGAAATGAAAATATACAGCAGTAAGATGTGATTTTGGTGACAATTGAAAATGTTAACTATCGATGCGGTCTCAACAACAGTTGAGGTTTTCTGGAGGAAAGGCATTTGTTTAAAATCTTATCTGAATGACTGGCGAGGCCGATATGGAACGAACAGCCCCTGCTTCAAAATGGGAGTTGCTTTTCCATTACACCAAGAGAGCTCCTATGTATGGTCTGTAGCCAATGTCTTTAGACTGTCATTTTATCTTTGAAAAGTTATAATCATTGTTTTGACTATTAAAAGAACTTAAAAATAATATATTCTCAGCTCGGCGGAATAGTTTAGACTCGTAAACTACCTTTGGAATGTTAAATTCATCTTTTTAGCTAAAGAATGTAACAGTAGCACAGTCTGGCCCCACGCAGCATTGATTTCTGACCATTCCACCTGAAAAATATATTTTGTCAATTGATGACAAAAGTGTTCACTAGGTATTGGTAAACTGCAGGTCACTGATATTATCTACAAGACCTAAGCTGCTGTTTATTAAGAAGGTAAAGAATAAAGTCTCATCAGGGCCCAGTTGTTCAAAACTTTGTTAGCTTAACACTGTCGTTAAGCCCTCACTTTGTTAACTACATATCGACTTCAAAAGCAAATACACTTATTTTTGTTGAAAACTGTGAGAATCCTTTGCAGTATCATTTGCAATGGATTCTCACATTTTTTTTTCAAAAAATAACAGTGTATTTGTAATAGTGCAAAGGACTCTCACATTTTTCAACAAAAAATAACAGCGTTTTTGTAATATTGCCATTTGAAATTTAAACGAATAATTAACTAATCACATGTTAATTTTGAACAACTGGCCCCTGGTCTTTTGCTTTGAAGTCTATTTTAGCAGGCACAATTTCTTGAATACAGCTTTGGAAATTTATTCTAAGAATTCCACATTCTCCTTTGATATAAAATTTCTTAAGCAAAATAGGCTTTTTTTTCTTCTTTTTTTTTGTTCAAAAAGCAAATCTATTCAATATAGTCAGTTTTTCTGGCCATTTTTCTTTCTACATCTTTTTCTTTTACATACCCAAAACACTATTTTTAACCAACAACGGTTCCACTAAGCAGGAGAGCAAAAAAAAAGTAATCAGCTTACCGGTACACTCGGCAATCTTCCCAATCTGAAATTATTGATGGTTCCAAAATGCCCACTGTGCCTACAAAATAAAATATAATGGTTTGATCCTTTGGAAGCAGTAAAACATTCAACGTGAAAAAGAATGGACTATATTGCACAATTTCGGGTAATGAGCCTTCATCAGTAACCCTTTTTAAACTGGCAACGAAAGCCGGACTATAGTGCTGCAATTTCGAGAATTTATACGAAAATTTATCTCATATTTTACCTTTCACGAGACATATTATATTAGAAAATACTTTTAATTGTAGCAATAAAATTTCAGCATAAAATAATGTAGCTTTTAGCACACTTAAGCCCTTTGTGCCTCGGGCGCCAGGTGCTTAAAACACACGATTTATCACTCAAGCATTTTATAGCTAGGTAGGTTTCCAAAACTTTGTTAGCATAACACTGTCGTTAAGCCCTCACTTTGTTATCTACATATCGACTTCAAAAGCAAATACACTGTTATTTTTGTTGAAAACTGTGAGAATCCTTTGCAGTACCGGGGTCCAACTGGTGTTTTTCTTTTGCTCCGGAGTTAGTAGGTTATTCGGCGCCCAGGGATCTCCATCGTCGGGCAGCTTACTCAGTCTGTGAGTCCTGGTTTTTGATTCATCAGGATGTTTATCATGATTTATTTGTTTGTTCTTGATGATTCATTGACTAGTTAGAGATTCACCACGAGGGCCGAATAACTAACTAAATGTTATGAACCACTGCAGAAGCTGAGGGTGAGGTTATGGCCATGTAAAACCGGTTTAAGCCCGCCAGTTACTTTGTGTTACTGATCGTTCCAAGTCGATACTTCTGTGGTGGTTCTTTTTGTTTTATGTCTTGGTGTTTGGAAAATTTTTTGTGCTGTTGGCGCCTTATGTATGTTTTCATATTTTTAGTTAAGTTAAGGTAACTGAGTGGCCACCTATTGGGAAAATAGCTGCTCATTCGGCTTACGATATGTTTCATGGTAACCTGACTGTTAGTTTGGTTTTTTTCCCACCTCGGTTTTTGGAGTGGGAATCTTTTTCTGATTGCGCCTTTTCCTGATCTTTGCCTACTTGTACCTTCCATTACGAAAACACGCCCATGCCATGTAATATACACATTTTTCCTAAATTGTAATAAAGTGAAATTTTCAGAAGAAATTTTATTTTATATTTTTCTTATTTTTGCTCAAAACATAGATTGTGGGTACAAGTTAGAACCGCCTCGCCGAGGCGGTTCTAAAGAGTACCCACAATCTATGTTTTACAGCAAAAATAAGAAAAATAGATATACCCCTGCATACCCCAGTTTTCTATATAAAAGTGGGTATAAGGGGTATAAGGGGGTACATATTACACTGACATGTTTTCCTGATGCTACATCCTTTTGATTTTGTAATAATAGGAATTACCCTTATCATAGGGAGTAAGTAGGTTTCACAAACAAAAGAACGCCTTTGTGTCTTGTGAATAAATCTTTTTGAAGATTTTAAAACTGTAAATTGGAAATTTTCGCATGACTTTTATTTTGCAAATTTTCTAAGACTATTTCGGAATCATTAGTGAGTTCTTCCATTCTGAAGCAGGTACTTTTGAGTCCTCATTACGAAAACTTGCCCATGCAATATACAGAGATTTTTTTCCGTTGTAAAAAAATGAAAATTTCATGAGAAAAGTTTTGATATTTTTCTTATATTTGCTCAAAACATAGATTGTGGGTACACGTTAAAACCGCCTCGGCGAGGCGGTCCTAATGAGTACCCACAATCTATGTTTTGGAGCAAAAATAAGAAAAATAGGTATACCCCTGCATACCCCAGTTTTGCTGTATAAAAGTGGGGTTTATGGGGGTATACATTACACGGACCTGTTTTCCTGATGTTAAATCTTATGTAAATTTTTTTGGTGAGAATTTTTCAATAGAGGACATCAATTCCTAGAAAACTAAGCTCCTGCAAATATTTCTTAACTGACAGTAACCACATATTACGCAATATCTAGAGCCTTACCATTAGTGTTATAACGATGATCGATTTATATCGATAATCAATCCATTGCTGTTGACCGATTGATGATTTTGTCATAATCGATTATCAATTTAAATTCTGTGGGTCTTGTTAAGTTGAGATAGTTTGTAATTATATCAAAGATTTTAGTCAGAAAATGACTTTTAGCCTGCTTCTGAGTTCATTTCCAGGTAGTTTTGATATAGTATCAAGTCATTGCAATAAGTTAATGACATTGTAATCTTCCCTTGCACCTCATTCATGACAAGATTACAAAAGCTAAATGTGACAAAACTTTGTATTTTCAGAGATACATGTATAAGTGTTTAAAAAACTGAACCAAACAAGCAAATAAAATCCTTATTAAAGGCTTGGTATTAAGCCCTGGTACTTTCCAAGCACTATAACCTTTCCAGTTCCGATTATAATCGATGATTGATCGAAAAGTCATGTCTTATTTTTTTCTATGATCGATTATGAAAATTCCATAATCGAACAACACTACTTACCATATATGAAATGTAGCATTGAAAACATTTGTTTTCTTCAGTTTATCTAGTTGTGCTTGCGCATACTTCAGTTGATTATCTACCCTGAAATGGAAACAAGGGGCGTAACTCATATTAGCTTTCTGAAACTAAAATACAAGGCAATCACTCACTACTACTTTGTGCATTATCACTTGTGTCCTTTTTTAAGGGGGTGAGGGTGAGGGCAGGACAGGATAGGTATCATAGAAAAGGCAAATGCACAGATTGGCTGAGTTTCAACAGATAGTTCAGTCTCCATGGTGGCACCCCCTCCACAAAAATTTTGAGCCTTCCGCACCCCAGTTTTTGTGTAAGGCCTATTAAGAAATTCTTAAGATACCTTTTCTTGCAATCAAGCTTAATTAAACATATACTGAGAGGAATTAGAAACTTAAGTTTTCATCAATACTTATTGTTTACTTATTTTTAAATCAATTTAAAATATAACCAGTTGGTATATTCTGATTGTGACTGTGTGTAATTTTTGCTTCACATTTTGCATTTTAAAAATTTCATTTCGTAAAACGAAATAGAGTTACATCATTCAGACGTTTTTACCCCAATTCGCATGCAAGACCATGATTAGAGCCGGTTTCGCTGTTATAAGATGCTGAGTATAAGCGTCTGTGATCAACGTTGTTAGAATACCCTCAAAACATTGATCATTTGAGATTTTATCCTGAAAAACGTAACGTTTAGCTTTAAACGTCAAACATGCAAGCGCGTTTTCGACGTTTTCTAACGCTGGAAAAAGGTTTTCACGATAAATGATTTAAGTTCATGTTTATGGTAACTCAAAAGAAGCATTTGCCTTATCGACATTGAGATTCTAAATCTGTTTCCGGTGTTTTAAAGGTTTATCTTTTTATTGAGAGCGTCACGTCAACGTCGGGAAATGAGGTCCCAATTTTTGCACACAGACATTTCATTAGATAACAAATGATACATACATTAATTAAATGATTATTTGATTTTTTTTCATCGGAAAGCATGAATCGTCTTTTTTTAAAACGAACGTCAGCGTCACGTCACACACAGCTGAGTGGACGTTTACGTTTATGAAAAACTGCTTGCAATACAAAACTCGATACCGTATCACCACTTTTAAAACCAAATCCAATAATAATTCTGCAAAAAAAAAAAAAAAAAAAAAAAAAAGAACGCGACGGGAGCAAAACAAATGGGCGTCGTTAATGACGTCAGTTTAAAAACGCCGGAGGAAACTTTAGTGTGATTTTTCGACGCATAAGGTTATCTTGGGACAGTTTTTTTTTTTCTAGTGCAGTGGACTGAGACAAATTATACAGATTTATGGTTGTTTGATGCATCATACACCAAATGCTAAGATTTGATGAATAAACTTGAACACTCTGATTTCGACCATTGCATAAAAAAACTGACCGTAGACAGTCCCCAAAGCAAATTTCTTCATTTTTGACGCACCAATTTTGCAGCAGACACATTACTCTATGGAAAAATTATAACAAGAAACAAAATGTTTTTATTGGTTAAGGGCAGGAACTTCTAAAAGACAAGACTTGAGTTTCTATTTCCTTTCAGTATATGTGGATTTCCATACTCTTATTTTGTTTGTGTCTTTTTTAAATTCTTCCTTAAAATATATCGCCCTGTTTAGTTACCTTTTCTGTTCATCATCCAATTCTTGAACTTGTCTCTTGTACTCATTGTACTCCTTCCAATATCTGGTGTCAGAAAACAAATTTGATATACTGATGGCATGTTTACATTTTATGGCATGTTTACATTTTTATGGCAATTTTTACATTTTTATGGCATTTCAAACTTATAGAAAAACTTATCATGAAAGATTATAAAATTTCCTGCTTTAAATAGACTAATCGTAAAAACAATTCTTGTGAACCAACCAAATGCCTTTTTGTTGCAGAAATAAAGACAATGTGTGGTGTAAATTTGTGATCTATCTGTATCTTTTTACTTTTGCTTGCAACATTGATTCACAGAATTACATTTTAAATTTTTCAATATTATTAAGTTATATTTGCGATCTCGCCACGGCGAGAGCACATATGTAATTGAACAAGGCTGGAATCTTGTTGTTAATCGACCACCGACTTCCGGTCGTACTTGATTGGATGAGGCAGCTCCAATTGGGTCACACTAAAACCTGCATGCCGGCTCAGGTATGAAAGCTCATATTGAACTGAGCTGCCAGAGTCTTTTCGGTCTGTGGTTATCACCATGGGTTTATACGTGGTCATCCAGTGAAAATAGTGCTGACTGCTGAAAGATCTTATACTTTTTAATTTATATTTAACTCTTTAATAGGTAAAACATTCTACTGTATAAAACCCAACAACTGTTGGGTAAAACACATAACTCACCTTTCTTCTTCCTCTTCTAATTTTCTTGCTATTTCCTTTTCTCTCTGAATTTCTTTTTTCACAACTTCATGTTCTTTTTCAACTTTGTGAAGTTGTTCTCGTAGTGTTGCTTCTTCAGCTCTTAACTGGAAAAACAAACAACAAAGGATAATCTAAAAATAAACATTAACTAACTGATCTATCACCATTGCTTTTCAAAATTCTGAGGAAAAAAATGATATAAAGAGCTTTTCTAATAAACAAATTGTCAAGGTGAACCTTGGTGTTCAAATATAAATCCAGTTGCTTGGGAAAATCTATGAAACTATAGTGCAAATTAAAGTGACTTTTGTTTAACAGTTTAGAGCTTACCATTCCAGGGTATGTGCACTTTACTCCACAAACTTGAATTAAGAAACTATGGCCGCTTTGCTTACTGGTTTTGTCTGGATACTAGCAAGTTTACAAAAAAAACAATTTTCGTCACGATTGCCCACCTTGGTTTGTTATAAAGTGGCTGTGGTGTAAATTGTTTACCTGTTTGTCAACATTGTTCTCCAGCTTCTCCAAGAAATTTCTCAGGAAATTAGTGTTATAAAGAGGTTCTATTATAGAGGTTATGTTATAAAGTGTTTACCTGTTTGAGTTCATCATCTTATTGCGATTTGTCTATTGTTTTTCAAAGAAATGTCTGAGGAAACTAGTTATAAAGAGGTTTTGTTATAAAGGCGTTGTATATTATAGAGGCTGTGGTGTAAAGAGTTTACCTGTTTCAGTTCATCATCTAACTGCGCTTCATCTGTATTGTCACCATTGTTTTCCAGCTTCTCCAAGAAATTTCTGCAGAAAAATAAATACTATGATAATTTTTCTCTCTTGTTCGAATTTATGGCCCTTGGCCTTCATCAGGAAAACAAAAATGTAATTCTCCAACTAAGTGGCTTCCATATTAATCTTCTCCTGTACTTCCATCTTTAGGAGTGTAATTCACATAAATATTCTCAAATGAAAATTACGGAGGGAATAGAAGATAAACACTATGATAATTTTTCACTCTTGTTCGAATTTTCTTTGAAAAACAATAGACAAAATTCGAACAAGAGTGAAAAATTATCATAGTGTTTATCTTCTATTCCCTCCGGAATTTTCATTTGAGAATATTTATGTGAATTACACTCCTAAAAGATGGAAGTAGAGAAAGGACTAGGGCATTTAACGTCTGATTTTGGCCTCAGATTTTGCTAAAAAATAAATTTTGGAATTTAGGTGAGAAAACTATTCCTTAAAACAGCCATATGCCTCCTCTATTAAAAACAAGAACAAGTACTTCATTTATCCAACAGGTGTTGCCATGCCAACACCCATAAGAACCATAGATAGAGCACATTTTGCACTTTTTGGTCTATTTTTAACCATTTCTGAACACATTTTTTAATTTTTAAGTGCCAGCCCACACGACGAACAAAATGATACTTAGCATACAATAGCTCTGGATGATACTTCATAATTATTTCATAATAAGAAATTGTTCGTCGCGTGGGCCGGTAGTTGAAAATGATGTTGAATGGTGAAAAATAGACCCGAAATTGCCAAAAGTGGTATTTCTATGCTTTTCAGAGCGTTGCCATGGCAACATGTCTAATTTGAATGTGATAGTTGTGCTAGAATTTATAAGTAGGGACCTATACCTGCTATTTGCAATACTTTTCTCCTCAAAATTCCAAAATTACCAACACATGAGGCCGAAATCAGGCCTTAAATACCCTAGGCCTTTCTTCAGCTGAGAAGATTAATATGGAAGCCACTTAGTTGGAGAATTACATTTTTGTTTTCCTGATGAAGGACAAGAACCGAAAATTCGAACAAGAGTGAAAAATTATCATAGAGTTTATCTTCTATTCCCTCCGGAATTTTCATTTGAGGATATTTATGCAAAATAAATAATATGTTAATTTGCACAATAATTTCTGGCGTCTTTTAAATCTAAATGACAAATTTTTCTGCAATACGATTTACCAGCATCAACGGTATGCAAAAAGCCATTTTTAATTCCATATAATTTTCTTGCAACTTCTCTTATGTTTAAAGGAGACATACATTTAAAGAAAATTTGGTTTGGTTACTAGATTTATGTCATTCTGAGATAGAGAAATGTTTCTTTGGTGTCAACAGTGACAGTGGCGTATGAACATAAGATCTCTCACTAAAACGTTTTTTGCTCTACCACTGGGCTACCACATTCCCATGCAATAAAATATTGTAATAAGTTTAATTTCCCCCTTGCATTGTATTTGTACTGTACCTGTAATCTTTACACTCCTCCTCTGTTATTTTCAGTTGATCATCTAACTGGTTCAGTAGACTGTCGGTACATTCCTATCAAACAGATATTTTAAAATTAATTTTGCCTGATTTGATTTCATTTTGTAATGTTCCAGTCAAGAATTTTTCAATCATGTTGGGAAGAAGCTACTTAAAGGATATGGACAAAACGAATCTTAGGAAAAAAAAACAACTTGGCGCAGAAGGAATTGAATCAATGACCTATCAATCCATTGAGGCAAGGATAAGCTCTTTCGTAATTTCTTTGCTGACCGTTCCAAGACAGTTCTGTTGTGATTTAACTGTGTGTTCTGGTCTTCGGAGTTTCCGACCAGGTCTCACACAAACCGACCTGTAAAGTCACAGAAGCAGGCTAGAAGCTTGAAATTTTGGATTTACAAAGAAGAGAAATTATACTATTCATGTAGCAAAAACAAAGGCGCTGATCAGCTTCGCAGTTACTGCGAAGCTAATCCGCGCCTGTTTTTGCATAGGCAAAAATCCAGTTTTCTCATGATGTGGCTCATATTTTATGTCACCAGATGGCTACCTCGCTGGGAAAGAGCTAGTCATTTGCTCTTCATGTGTATCATAAAAACTTCTGCAATGTGTTGTATTGTCCTTTCACAATTACCTCACAAAGTGGATGGTCAACTGTTGACTGACCAGTCATCACATCAAACAGGAATGCTTTAATCTGAAATATGGAAAATATATGGTTATCTTCACAAGTATTGTAGTTTTACAAATGCCAAATTGGGCTAAAACTTTATAATTACAGTTTTGTCCAAGAAGTGGAAGATGAACAGAATTCCTACATTCTGCAGAAATATGCATCAATCTTTCTTTCACATCTTTTTTCTATCCCTAATATGGAGCTAGCCATAACATTCAATTTGATTCATATCGGACAAGGTCTGTAGCTAGTTAAATTTGATAGCCAAATTTTAACAGAAGTGGCCATATTCAACGCTTTCAAATATATCAAAGAAGGATTTATGAGCTCAAAGTAAAGTTTGGCATTATCAAGAGCTTTGGATAATGGGATGAAATGGCAAACCTCAAAATTGCATAAAATTGGGTAAAACCCAGACCTTTCTCCTACATACCCTAGACTGATGTCCTATATTACCCATGCTAGATGGCGCTGTCTCTCCCAGGAGGGTGAAATCATTACTTTCATCTTCAGGATAACTGAAAAGAGTTGTTACAATCAATCAGCAATTGACAGCATATGTATCTTAGGGTAAATGAGCTGCATCTCCAGCTTGATGTGTATGATAAAACGCTTCCACTCTCTAATGCACAAGATATTTGTTACCACGGCTCCTCCACCTACAGGGAAGGGGGGAAAGGCGGGGATTATGACTTTTCAGTTTTCAATGCCCTGCTATAGACCCCACCCTCAGGGGACAAACTGGAGGTCAAAACAATGCTATCTGCCCTGCCTCTCTTAATAGAAAATCTCTCTGGGGTAAGTATCTGAACATCAAAACACTGTCATTTCCCCTGCACTGCCAGGACAATAAAAAAATTGCCCTGCACTTTAGCCCGGCTATCCCCCACCCATCAGTGTAGGTGGGAGACGTGGTTACAAATGACTGGTGCATGAAAATCTGACTCAAGCATTTTTTTCCATTCTGCATGTCACGCAGCCCAGTTTTTTTTTTTTTTTTTTTTTTTTTAACTTTGACTCTGACTTTGTGGGAAACATTGATGAAGATCGAACAACTGGCTAAATGTTGTGACACTGCAGAAACTGAGGGTGAGGTTACACTGTGTATAACCGTACAGTGAGCCAAAACGGAAGTGACACATACTGTACGAAAAACCATCATTAGTGCCCTTAGGATTTCTTTCTTTAGGTAAGTGATCATTTATATCGATGTAAATTAAAATTCAGGAAACAAATCTAAACGCGGTTTTCGGTGTTGGAAAGAGAATTTAAAACTTAATAAGCGTATATGTTGCTTATTGTGATTTTGTTTACGCTTTCCAGAGTATCTTGTAAATTAAGTGGCAAATCACTGACTTTTCATTTTTATGACCCGTCAAATCTGTGTTTTGAAGTCCATTATGAGTAACTGAGTTCACATATTTTGATCAAACCAGTGATGGACGATAAGAAAATCATTTGTGTTGAAGCCCTACACCATGGTATTCCCCAAGTCATTAAACTCACCCGGGTATTCAGCGAGGAATTGCACGCCTCCCTTCCGATCGCCTGTACGACTAGTGACAAGCATACAGTATCACTAGTTAAAACGTATCAAGAAAAAACTGTACGACTTGTGTCATCATTGAATTTTATTTTTAGCGGATTTCGCCCATTTTTGTGCGTATTTATATATAATATGTTTTGAATATTCCGTTATCTCATATGCAGATTACATAGATATACTTTTTGGGCCCACATGGATCGTATATAGCCACATACCAAACGTCACAGTGTGGCAGCATAAATGTTCAATTTCTGCTTTGCCTGCACCTACATGTATCTATCTGTCAATAGAGTAAACGCTATTGTAGAAAACTCGAAAATCTAAACTCAACATCGGCCTCAATTACAATGGTTGTCACCGACCATTTATCAGTTTGTATGTAGACAATACCACGTGATTCTCAGTAGTGAAATAGTTGACTATTTTATGCTTGTATATATCCAAAACCATCGCTTCAACTTAATCGATAGCAATGACAAAGTATTATCCCCAAGAGAGCAATTTTAAACCACTGTCACACTATCGTGTATCGACTCCCGTATCTACGGCGTATCAAGATACGAAAGGTACGTCACGCGTACATCGTACATACGTGAGCATACGTAGCTCATACTCCTCGATACGTAGCTCATACTCCTCATACGCCGAGGTGCTACGTTTTTTATGTGTGCACTTAAAAAGTCGTAGCACGTACGTGGCAGGTCCAATACGCCGTACATACGTCACACATACATGTACGTGATACATACGAAAGCAACGTGGCAGGTATGCCGTAGATATAGTACGTAGCGCATACTCCTGATACACCACACGTACGTCGCGGTTAACATGCCATGTAACCGTGACGTATGTACAGCGTACCTTTCGTATCTGTTACGTATGTGTGACGCATGTGTGGCGTATCCTCGACTCTCGTTTCGTATCTATGGTGTATCAGCGACGTACGTGTGGCGTATCTCATGTATCAATGGCGTATGTGCTACGTACGTTTCACTACTGTGGAGTATGTGTGACGTATTAGGAGTATAAGGAATATTTTGTGGCGGTCCAAGAGACTCTTAATGCTTCTATTTAAATGTTTTCGTTTTTCCGAAGTCATGAATCAGATGTTTCTCACAGTTCGGGGTGCCGTGCAGGGTACTTTCAGGGCTACGCTTGGTGTAGCCTCTGCCTTTGTTCAAGTCGTCTTACGACCAGGATGGGGAGCTTGGAGATCCCCCCCCACACACACACCTCGGGTTTTTTCTTCGGTGTTTATATAGACTATCTAGATTTCTCTAGTGGTATCTTCGACCTCTGATAATTTATAACTGTTCATGTAATGTGCAAATTGCATGAGCTAAGTGAACATAGCCATTTGTTCTCATATGTATTAAAAAGCATGGTACAGAACAGATACACCAGATAAGAATGGAACGAGTACATACGCTGTAGATACGTCACTCGTACACTTCATACGTCACACGTACATAGCACATACGCCTTGGTACGCCGTACATACGAAAGTGAAATTCCATATGAATACAGATCTATATGTCACTGATACGCCACGGGAACGTAGCAGGAACGTCACACGAGAGAGAGAGAGAGAGCTATAATGCTAGTGCTACCATCACTTCAACTTAATCGATAGCAATGGCAAGGTATTATCACAGAGAGAGAGAGAGAAGAAGAGAGAGAGAGAGAGAGAGAGAGTCTGTCGATAAAAGCACTGTTCATGTTGAAACATTTTATTTTATTAATTAAAAATTATAAACATACAGTTGAGAGCCCGGCTTAACATTGGAGCAAGCTTCCATCCACAAATTTCACAACATCGTTTTGACGTCATGGTAACCCAATTAAGAAGTTCAACTGTGTAGAAAATTGAGGCCACATCCCGACATGACCATAGCTGTTCACTGGGACGCAAGCCATCAATTCAAACAAAAATAAAGTTAACATTGTCACCGCCAGGTAGCGCCCTAGGTCTTCAGTCTACTGACAAGCGGCATTTGACCGATGCTTGCTAGAATGCAAAACGAACGGTTGGACTATAAGTACATTGAAGATACCAAGTTGTCATGGCAATTTATTCTGGAAAATATTTATTTTATATGCATTTAAGGTCACCAAATTTAATTTCTTACATGGACAGAGACCTATAATTATAGTTCCCATAGAGTCCCATTGTAATTGCGCCCAAACAAGACTCATTCATATGCTTCATAGCTCATAGTGGACCCCAACACATTCAGCAGGCGTGAGATTGCCCTTCAACACAAGTGCAGCAAAAGATAGGGTGTCAGTCAGCATCTTAGAATCAGTGTAGGAGATGGTTAAACATGTATATTTTTTCAGAACTATTCGTACAGACACGAAATGTGTTAAAGTAACTACTTGTACAGTTGTTGGCAACAGGGCGGCTGTTTTCAAAAGCCAATTATTTACATGTTAGAGTTTCTGTGCCCAAATCGAGTAAAGGGTTTTTGTGATAATAGATTATATGTCTGTTCTAGCAGCAAAACTTTCCAAATTGTATATCAGAACATACCTTTCTAGAGGAAAATCTGTCGTGCTTACGGGCGAAAAATAATAAATCTTAGTGATTTCGTGCATTATATGTTGATTTGCAGACAGATACATCATGTTCGGGTGTTTTGAAAATCATGTATGAAAACTATGCTTAGTTCGCTATTCAAAACCGAAAACCGCTTTTAAAATTGTCGCATGAAAGTGAACTTACCTCGATATGAAAAACGTGAGCGTCTTTGTTTATCGCTAGGAACTAGTGATTATTTGCGTACAGTTGGTGTCACTTCCTTTTTGGCTCACTGTACGGTTATAAACAGTGTGTTAGGACATGTAAAATCGATTTAAGCCCAACAGAGATTTTCTATTACTAATCATTCCATGTCGATACTTTGGTTGTGGTTCTCGTTGTTTTATGTTTTTGTTTTGAGTTTTTGTGCTGTTTGCGCCTTATGTGCATTTTCATATGTTTGGTTAAGTTTGGGTAACTGAGTGGTCACCTATTGGGAAATAGCTGCTAATCAAGCTTATGATATGTCCCCTTAGTATAAGTACCTTATTGTCAGTTTAGTTTTTTCCTACCTCAGTTTTTGTAGTGGGATTTTTTTTCCTTGATTGACCAGTACCAGGAGGTTGGTTGTTGTCCCAGGAGCATCTTAGCCTATCTGAAGGCTCAACCGAATAGAAGGTTGCGTTTTGTGAACTTGTTGTTTGTTTTTTTTTGGAGAACCCCGAGATCAAACCTGCGACCCCTGGTTTACAAGGGAATGACTTATCCACTGCACCACGGAGGCTTCTTTCTAATTGCACCATTTCCTGATCATTGCATACATTTACTTTTAGCTTTTTATCTCAATGTGTCTTATATAATGAAGAAACACATAATACCAGTTTACTTTTAGTATGAGCTAAAAATACATAGAAAAGCAATCACACTATATCTCCACATTCTTTGTGTGAATGTTTAAATGCTGAATTCAAACATGTATAACTTAAACCACAGGCGCTTGAAGTCCTATATATAATTATAATCATAGTGTAAGTCAATATAGAATATATATATTGACCTTAGACACTACCGTAAATATGATGCTTTTTGGGTCACTAATGTAACTTCAAGCACCTGTGCTTAAACAAAGTCTGGGAACATTGGACGTTAATTTGTTAACTTGGAGAGCAAATAAAAATCAGAAGTCTGTATAATTTTCTCACCAAGGGGGAATAACTCTTCTAGATATATTATCATCTTCCTCATATCTTCCAATCTGGATTTAAGAAAATAAAAAAAACATCTATAGAGACACATATGCATCTATTTAAGGGATGTGATCAGCGAAACTGATACCATCAGAGCAAATTTTGTTGTTGTTGTTGTTGTTGTTGTTGTTTTTTTTATAAATGTCAGCTTTAGCCTAAATACCTCGATATGCTTTCATTCAATGATGGTTTATGTAATCATCTTAAACAATGGAAGTCCAAAGAAAGCTTTGCATCAACACAGAGATAGACTTTGGTCATAAATAAACAAAACATATTGTGTAAATTTGATCATAATGTTTCTGACAAAAGCATAGCTGTAATTTCGCAATTTTGAGCCCTGAAAATTCGCAATTTTGAGCATTGAAACTTTGCAATTTTTAGCCTAGAAAATTCGCAGTTTTGAGCCTTGAAAAATCGCAATTTTGAGCCTTGAATCCAATTTAGGTTCTAATGTTTAGAAGAATTGTCTACAGAGCAACAAAGATACACTAAAAGCTTACAGTCTCTGGTATAAGGGATTCATCTTTTTCTTGTGTTGGAACCAGAGGCCCTGGAAGGAATGGAAAACTATATTTTACAAAATTTACATCCAAAACTCCAACACATGTTAAGTTATGTACTGAAAATGACCAGCTGCAACAAAGTGTAAGAGGAACAAAATTTTTAAAGCATACCGATTACTCTGATGTCTTATTTGTGTATCAATACATGAAATAGAATTTGTGTGTTGAAATTTCGGATTTGGGAAATAGAGGGACTGCATAATACAATACATGTATATAATACAATCCCTCTATTTCCCAAATCCAACATTTCAAGTCTGTTTCTATGTGCAGCTCAGTTTCAGTAAGACCTGGTTAAAAATCATAAAGGCAGGTTCTCTCATGATGCAGGCATTTGATAATATTAAATGTTAGGTACTTTTACAGTCAAAGTACTCAGGGAAGGATACGTTTGGCCAGTTTGAGGTCTTTCTAATGTTGTTAGAAAAGTACAACCATTCTATTCAAATTCGTTGATATACTATTAAACTTCTTTGCAAAGTTATGATGATTGCCCAATCAACTTACCAACATAAAAATAATCTTCCTAACAATCTTCATGTGGTGATTGATTTATAAAGCAAGTTCGCTTGTTTGAAATCAGATTTGGCCACCTATTGTTGGTCCTCTTCAGGGTTGACCAGAGCAATTTGCAAATGATTTGAATTGTGCAAAAGTAGGAAGTATAAGTTTGGCCATCCTAACCAATTTAAAGATTAAGAAGTACACAAAGACCCATTCAGTCACTTTGGCTATAGTTTGTCTTCTCAAAACATGCTAATGTACATGTTCTAATTATGGTCGGATAAATAAGAAATAATGCACATCAAATCATTTTAATTTAAAAGTTATTTCATTTTTCTACAGTGACAAAAAGGTAAATTTAACTACAACATACCAGTCAACTCCTTCACTAGATCATTTTGTTGGTCGATGTTGTCGAATGACGGGTCAATCTTTAACGGCTGTCGACACCGCTGACAGACAAAACTGACTTTGGTCTTGTTGTTAGAATTCTGGGCCATTGTTTTTCATCAAGCAAGGCTTCACTGAGTTTCAACACTTTCTAGGCCTGAACAAATAAAAAAATAAATTATAAACACAACTACCAAAGTCATTTCACTTTTGCTTTTTATAGATGAGCCGCATCGTGAGAAAACCGGAGTTTTGCCTATGCGAAAAAAAAGGCGCAGATCAGCTTCGCAGTAACTGCGAAGCTGATCAGCGCCTTTGTTTTCGCTACACGGATAGTACAATCTCTCTTCTTCTTAAATCCGAAACTTCAAGCTTCTAGCCTGCTTCTGTGACTGTACAGGTCGGTTTGTGTCAGACCTGGTCGGACACCCCGAAGACCGGTTTTCTCGCGTTGCGGCTCAGATAATAGCGGTTACTTTTTACAGCTAGCCATACGTGTATTATTAATACACATGTAAGTCTGTTTGACAGGCCAACTCCTCCATCAGATATTTACACATTATTACTTCAACAACTTGATCTGATGAGTCGGATCATGTCAAATAGCTGCGCCAGGAAAGACCCGAGAAAATAAAGGAGAAAATTAATTGTGTATTTCATTAAATAAAGGAGACTAATTCAAATTCATAATTATATCAAACAATTAGTGAAAATTATATTAAAATCATATACTTTGTCAAACATGAATTAGATAGATAGGGGCAATAACCAAATCTATAAACAATAGAAAAAATAAGAATTAGGCGAAATAATAAAAATCAACTTTCGATAGGTCATAAAGGCTGATATTGATTTTTTGCTTACTCCCATAAAATGAGAGATTGGGAATTTCTGATATTTTTTGTTATGACATGTATTCCTGCTGAAATACCCCACAATCTGGCAGTCCATATCAATGTCCCAATATAAAAGTCGATGCCATATCATTTATATTATAGATCTAATTCTTTTATTTCATTTATATTGAACATGAACTGATGCTTTACTTCCCAGTCAACAGCTAAGGTCATGTTGAGATGTTGCCTCCATTTTATGGGACTTTTACCCAGTCAACAGCTAAGGTCATGTTGAGATGTTGCCTTCCATTTTATGGGACTTTTATCACAGCTAAGATCATGACATGATATTGAGATGTTGCCTCCATTTTATGGGATTTTTACCCAAAATTAGAATGCTATGACATCCATAAAGTGCTTCAAATATCACCACCCAAGTAAGCCATAAAGGCTCATATGTATGGATGGATAGACTTGAGCCACTTTTCCTGGGCAGGATCAGTAATCAGATGGCTAGTCACCAGTGAAGAAGCTTTGCCTGGAGGGGGGGGGGGGCAATATTCCATCCCAACCACCCTATAAAGGTTTAAAATCCCAGCCCAATGGGCGGATGCCCATATCCCTCCCGATCATCCTAAAAGGTTTAACATCCCAGTCAACAATTTTTCAGTCACATCAAGATGGAGCTACTGCTTCCTGGGTATTATGCACTAGTCATTTGTAACCATGCCCCCCCCCCACCCCCGCGGGGGAAATAAGCGGGCCTTTGACCAAAGTTTTGCAATGGCAGTGCAGGAAAATACCTGGGGTTTGCTTTATATAGGCAAAAAAAGGGCCGTGAAATGTAACGATAGCAGGCTGCGGGAGAAAACAGCAGTGGTTTTACTAACGAGTATTCCCAGCAGGGTGGGGCTTTTAGCGGGGATTTGCTGGACCAAAAGTCCGTCCCCATGTCAGGCCATGGTTACAAGTGAGTAGTGCATTAACCAGTAGTGGAGTTCTGAATCTGAATGGTTTACTAATGATATGCCAAATTGACAATACTTAACCAGGGAGTTAATGAGCCTTGGATAAGGACACACCACTGCAGTGGCGGATTAAGAGGGGGTTCAGGTGGTTTCGTTGAACCCCCCTCTGAGACCAAATTATTTTAATTTCATGGGGAAATTTATGAAAACCCAGGTAAAATATTAAAATGAACCCCCTCTTGATGGATTTGAACCCCACTTCCAAATATCCTGGATCCGCCCCTGCACTGTGCCACCTGTGGGGATCAAGCCCAGGACCTCTTGATTCAGAGTTTTATGCTTTGCTACCACACTCCCATATCTAATCTTTTTCCCACTACAGTATCTGAATGATCTGAATCTTGACACAACTGGTCCAAGGCGGCCCCCGTGGCCAAGTGGTTAAGGTCGCTGACTTCAGTGCTCTTAATCATTCGATCATCTCACCACTGTGGGTTCGCGCCTCGCTCGGGGCACGAGTCACGTGGGACAAGCCAAGTTCTGCTTGCGGGTGTGTCAGGTAGTTTTTCCCCGGGTACTCTGGTTTTCGCCCCACCTACCGATTGATTCGTCTCGATATGAGTGAAAAGGCTTGAAAGGGACGTAAAACTGAATCCAAAAAAAAAAAAAATGGCCCAACTTGAACTTCCGAACCCCGTCACTTTACACATAAGCGACAGCCATGATCCCTCGAGAAATAGTTAAAAATGGAAAACAGTGATATTTATTATTAAACAAATAAAAATATATCGCATGGCATACTTCGAATGTTGTAAATTTCGCATTAGAAATTTTTGACATTTTTTTCAGGAACCGGAAGTTGTTGTTGTTGTTGTTAGTAGATCCCTCCTCTTCCAGGAGAACCACGTTGATACGTGTGAATTTCTCAGATTTAATACGTTGAGGCTTAATTAATACTTGCACCCCACCGATTTCAAGCTCTTATATTGTTCTTGCTATCAAGTGTTTTCCCATACACCACGATAAACATGCAACTAACTTCAAATTATGTACACTTGTATATACAAGTTCGTAACAATTCAGTTTGACTGGCTGAGTAAGGAAGTGCGTTTCATATGAAGAGCATAGCAGAGTCCTCTGGAGAATGTCTCCATCTCATGCAGGAATGCTTCCAGGAGTAGCACACTATTAGGATCAATCAGCAC
The DNA here is from genome assembly GCA_964017185.1 of Rugalucina vietnamica. Taxonomy (NCBI): domain Eukaryota; kingdom Metazoa; phylum Mollusca; class Bivalvia; order Lucinida; family Lucinidae; genus Rugalucina; species Rugalucina vietnamica. The sequence continues at coordinate 26,724,201 of OZ024884.1, read as the reverse complement.
TGTACAGTCCAGGAGAATAGCAGTGAACTCTGTATCATTAATTTTAAAGTCATTCAGCTTTGCCACACCCAATGAATTCTGAATTAACTTATAGATCTTATCCAGAAATGGTTGTCTTATTTTGTTTAGTGACTCACATCTAAGCAAGAAATGCTCAATATTTTCTGGTTCTTTGAAACATAACAAGCACGTTGGATCCACCTCAAACTGATTAAACCTCGCACGTGTGGCCTGTAGCATATAAGTACCAGACATTAACCTGGCCTTCCAACCAGCCCTCTGGACCGACATGATATCATAACCAGCATCACGCCAGACCAGATGAGCCAATCCGATGGGATAATTCTGAACATTCATAAATCTCATGGAAGTTTTTCCCATAGCCTCTTCCAAAATTTTGTCTGACCAATACTCATTAACAGCCTGCTCATCAGGGCTGGAGTCAAATACTTTCAAAAGTATTCAAATACATTACAATTACTTTCAGTGAGGAATGATTACAATTACATTACAATTACCAGACCATAAGAAATGTAATGATTACAATTACAATTATTTAGAAACGTAATGATTACAATTACAATTACTTTTCAAATGTGTGTCAAAAAGTTTGATGTGGAATCTGTCCTCCCCGATAACCATGATGCACAGTGCTTGCATTTGGCTTTAACATTTCCGGTTGTGTCAGGAGGAATTTCAAAATGGCTTAAAACTGGTGCAGCCATTTCAAATTGAGCGGAATGAGTGCCTTGATACAAATTAACATTCACATCTCACTATAGCAGATAAACTGTTATTTAGAAACTAGCCATTTCACAAGAAAATCCATTTGTCTTAATTGTGACAAAGCTCAATGGTATATACTAACAACAGGTAGCAATTTGGATGCCCACAGGTACTTTTCACATGAGCTGACTATTTTAATATCTAACAAAAGATTTTTACACCTTTGTGATGTAGGGCAAGGCACAGAAAAATGTCATTTTAACCATGAAATCTTGTTTAGTTTTGCTCTTGATTTTTGTAATTTCTATAACCTGTAGACCATTTTGGTTCTAACTTCAGAACCGCATAAGTCTGAGTCATTCACCATACAGAATACTCAAATGCTACACTTAAGATTCATGCAAAAAACAAACAGATAGAACACATTTTTAATGCTCTGGCCGACTTAATGAATTTACCTGTGAAATCAGCTATGCATGATGACATGAGTAAAACTAATCACTGTTTGTCCAATTTCTTTAAACCCCGCAGCAAATAAAGGGGAAATTTCTCAGAGCTGTCAATATTAACTATACTGAGGCAAAAATACTACATCATCTTCCAGAATTTCATATAGTAGGATTAATATATTTATTTGTATTATTTTTTTTCTAATGTATCTGGCATCTAAAACATCTGATTTCGGCAAGTGACAAAATGTTTTAAATTTGTTTTTCTTGAATATCATTGTAACCAAGTCTTAATAGCGGCTACCTTGTTGGGAATGGGAAAGATTTAGTCATTTTGCTCTTCATGCATGTTTTAATTTTTGTGATATTTTCTAATCTCTGTTGTGAATGTCTGTGTTGGGATTTTAAATTTGATTGTACAATTGCTGTGCCTTCATGCTTGCTTTACTTATCTTTTGTTTCTCAAGTTTCACTACCTGTACCATTAAGCTTCTAGTTGTGGCTCAACTTTCACTATCTGTACCATTTAGTTTCTAGTTGTGGCTTAATTTGCAGTGGGAAAAGTGAAATGTATTTGAAAGTATTTGAAAGTAATTATAATTACAACTGAGAAAATATTCAGTAATTGTAATCATTACATTACATGTATTTGAGCCAATTCATGATTACAATTACTTATGATTACTTTGAAAATTGTATTTAATTACAGTTGATTACAATTACTGATTACAATTACTACAGCCCTGCTGCTCATAAAGACTTTTCCACTGTGCTTTGGCATAACCAGCATCAAGCAGATCCAGCGTGCTTGGAAGCCCATACTGCTCCAAAACCTTGTTTACATAAACAAACCAACTTTTCGACTTTCCATCCTTGACATGTATTTGTCTTTCGGCCAAGCGCCTTTCAACGGAATCACTCCTTAAAATCCCCCCCAAAGCTCCTAAGGTACGTTTATGAATTTCCCCCTCAACTGGAATTTGACCCGACAACATATATTATGTAGTTTGTATTCTAAAAATAATGTATGTGTAAAACTAGGCGAGAAACACACTAGTTTTTTCAATTCAAAAATAGGAGTTCGCCAGGGAGATGTTCTCAGTCCAAATCTTTTCAAATTGTACATAAATGATTTTCCGAAATATTTACAAAATTTGCCAGGCACCGTTTTTCTTAATTCTATTCCTCTTCAATGTCTTATGTATGCTGATGATATTGTTATACTTTCGTCTTCGAGGGAAGGATTACAGAAGAGATTAGATAAATTGAGTTTGTTTTGTAAAGAATGGTGCTTGAACGTGAACATAGACAAAACTAAGATAATAATTTTCAATAAAAATGGTACATTAATAAAACATGAATTTAAATTTGAAAGTGAGACTCTAGAATGCGTAAAACATTATAGATACCTTGGGGTTTATTTCTCTAGTAGTGGTATATTTAATTTTGCTCAAGACGATATATATAAGAGAGCTTTAAAAGCGTCATTTAAGTTGACAAAACTTGTTTCTTCATCAGAGCCCAGTATAAAAACAAGTCTACACTTGTTCGATCATCTTATAAAACCCATCGTTTTATATGGAGCTGAAATCTGGGGAATGTTTAAAACAAATAGCTCTGCGTGTAAGACAGATGATAAATTCGCCTTCCAAAACATTTATAAGAATAATATAGCAGACAAAGCTCACATAAGATACTTGAAATATATATTAGGTGTAAATAAATACTCGTCGAACTTTGCAGTGCTATCGGAAACTGGTCGTTATCCAATGTTCTTTTCAATTGTTATTTCAATTATTAAATATCTATACCGACTAGAGAATAGCGAAAATGGGCTCCTTTATGAAGCATTCAAACTAAATAAATCTTTACATGACAAAAATGTCACAACATGGTTTAGTTCGGCGTTGTTTATTTTAAGATTATTAAATATTGAAGTCAGTCTTGTAAGTTCTCTCTCAGAAATGGAGCTAATAAGTATTGTTAAATCTAGACTAATTAATAAATTTGAAAAATATTGGCTAACTGAAAGAGAAAAATTATCATCTGGAAAATTAACTACATATTTTAAAGTAAAGAACACTTTTCATCAGGAGAAATACTTATCAATAAACAAATTTAAGCTGAGAAAAGCTATGTGTAGGTTTAGAATTAGTGCTCATGATTTAAGAATAGAATCGGGTCGATATGCGAAAAATTACATTAACAGGACTGACAGAATATGTACAAGGTGTGACGCGCATGAGGTTGAAAACGAATTTCACTTTTTGCTGAATTGCTCCTTGTATCACGATGAAAGGGAAAATTTGTTTAATAGAATAAATTTGCTTAATACTAATTTCAGATTTTTAAATCTAACAGATAAAGGATTATGGTTATTAACGCAAGAAGATTTGAATATTTTAGAACACCTTGCAAGTTTTATAGAAAATTGTTTTTTGAAAAGAAAAATCCATTATGTGTAGAACTAGGATAGGGTTAAAATGTAGATAACTGAGTTAGATTTGAATACATGTATACATAGACCTAGTTTAAGAGTCCTCCGTCATTCACCATGGGTTATTATCTTTAAATATATGAAGATATTTCATGTTAATTTATTTATTGTGTACATACTTTTTATTTCCCTCTTTTTTTTTTTTTTTTTTTTTTTTCAAATCAATCAAATCACGTTATATTTGTTTGTAATAATTTATTTGTTTGTAAATATCTACCCGAAAGGGTCCATAATTGGCAAATAAAATATATTCTATTCTATTCTATTCTATTCTATAGACCGCTGCGTCTGCAGTTCTATCCGGAAGGTGCATTATCTGTTTAAGAAACTTTTTATGAAACTGAGTAATCTTTGCGATATCAGACTTAACCAGAGTTAACACGTCCAGACCATACAGCAAACAAGGCAATATAAATACATTCCACATTGTGAAAGAAACCAAAGGATTAACCCCATTTTGCCCATGAAGACCCGCACCCATGAGAGAGTAGGCACACCTCCGGGCAGACTGAATGCGTTCGTCTATTGTTTTAGCATGTCCAGACCTAGATTTTGAGTCTCTTGTTATACCTAGATGTACACACATGTTTAGGTTCCATTCACAGTTTCGTACTTTTGAGGTGGGCCAAAAATTTCAATATTAAGGGGTAGGGCATGAAATTGGGCTGTAAATTATCCTCTTTCAATAATTTGCCGACATCTTTCCCCAAATCGGATCAATTATGCCTCAAACATGTGAAAAATACTTATTTTTCTATTTTTAGACTGGTAAAAACCGGGATTATATAAGGATCCCGGATCGTTCGCCAGTCATAGCCGGTGACGCTCTTCACTGTCGACTTTGCAGGGGTTATCTTTGTTCACAAATAGCGAAAAAAGTAGATGGATGGCACATATTTGTGCACTGCTCATTATGATCCTGGGTCGATTCTCTAAGTATTTGCATGAGATCTATGGGGCTTCCTTTTGCACAGAATATGCATGGGGGCCCAGACTTCAGGCATATTTTACGAAAATTCACTGGTCTGAAAGAGGGGGTAGGGGAAAATATCCCCAATACAGGTAGGGTGATAGTCAGTTCTAGGCAATTTAAATGATGTTATTTTGTTGTTAGACATTTGATTTAATGATTTTATGGGAGAAATCGGATTGTTCACCAGATTGGACAGAGCTATTATCAATTTTGGCGGATCTAGCAAAATTAACTGAAAAATGCTCTAAAAACTGTGGATTGCTACCTTATAAGTTTACATGTGGTGTTACAAATTACCGAATTTTACGAGTTGATAAAATCCGGACTTTCTAAAAAGCGCGGCTCCCTGAGGTGGTATCCTTCTTTCTGCAGGCAGAATCAGAATAGTTAACATGCACTGGTGAAACGTCAAACTGACAATACCACACAAGGAGGATGGGGCTTGACCGGATGAGATTAGTCCCGAGCTCTCACAAGAGAAGCAAATTTAGACACACAATAATCTGACATTTCAGCAGAGGAGTTCAGAGAATAGTCTGGGGGAAAAACTATTGACCATATCTACATTAATTGCTGGTTTCCATGCAGCTTATTAATAATAAACATTGAAAAACCAGGTAACCAGTAAAACCCCCTCAGTTAGTCATTGGTCAATATTTGAAGGTGTGTCCAATATTGTCCAATGGCTAACTGAGGGGGTTTTACTGGTTACCTGGATTTCCAATGTAGATTATTTGAAAACTGGGAACCAGCAAATTAATGTGGATTTGCTGAATGTAAAATGCATCTTGCCCAATAGAAAACAGAGAGTCAGTGAGGTCATTCCAGTCCCTGATAGTCTGGGGAAAGAAACTACATTTATAGGCCTCTATACTAGCAGATGGAAGCTGAAATGCCTTCCAGTGACTATTTCTACAACGCCTAGTCTTTGGGATAAGGTCATCGCGTTATACTTCAGACCTTTGTATAGCAATATAAGTCGATTATCCGTCCTCCTTTTCTTGAGAGATTCCCATTTGAGTTGTTCAAGAATGCCAGTCATACTACCTTCCTCGAAAGTATAATTCCTAGTTACAAATCTAGCGGCACGATTCTGTACCTTCTCCAATTCATCCTGAAGGCATTTAGTATGAGGATCCCAAACAGAACTTCCATATTCCAGGACTGGGCCTTTATAAGCTGCTTCTTTAACATCTTGGGGGCAAGAAAATAAGTTTCTCCTCAAGAATCCAAGTGTTCTGTTGGCTTTACTACGGTACAGATATTATTGTTATTGATATGGGTATTCCACTTGAGGTCGTTACACCTAGATATGTAATGCTATCAACATTTTCCAATACCGTTCCCTCGAGGGTGTTCGAGGCCTCAATTTTATTTATCCGCTTATTTGTCAGCTGCATCATGTTGCATTTGACAGGTTGAAATCTCATGCCCCATTTTCGGGCCCAGCTCCCTAAAAGGTCAATGTCTTTCTGAAGTTTCAATGTATCTTCTACTGTTCTAATTTCACGGTAACGAACACAGTCATCAGCAAAAAGCTTGATTTGAGAGTCAATGCCAACGGGTATGTCATTTATGTACAAGGAGAAGAACAATGGACCGAGAACGGTGCCCTGAGGGACACCAGACACAACAGGGACCCAGTCAGATTTAACACCATTAACTACTACCCTTTGCTGCCTGAAGCAAAAAAAGCTTTTATCCATTCCAGTGTCTTTCCACCTATACCATAACTAAACAAATTGCTTTTAAGAAGTTCATGTGGAGGGGTGTCAAATGCTTTTTCAAAGTCCAAAATAAAAGTGTCATCCTGACCCTTTTTTCCCAATATTTTTGCCCAATCATTTATTACTGTAATCAGCTGAGTTTCACAACTATGCCATTTCCTGAATGCATGCTGTTTGTCCGACAACAAATTATACTGGTCAAGATGACCCATGATATTTGAGCAGACAATATGTTCTAGAAGTTTGCAAGGAATACAAGTCAAAGAAACTGGGTGGTAATTACAAGCAAGGGACCTGTCACCTTTCTTGAAAAGTGGACCTTCAAAAATATAGCATTGAATGGTTTCTTCCTTAAAAGTATATACAAAATTCTATCTGGCCGCCTGAAATGTCAGACAAAAAGTGGTCTCGGTCAGACAAAAATTTTGCCACATACCGGGGACCGAATTATATTTAAGATTTGGTAAAACCTTAGCAAACATGTTGTTGCTTTTGTCAGGTAAAAATGATCGATCAGATAAAAATGCAGAGTTTGTCGGAAGGTCCTGTAGACTACAGTAGAGGTGTCGACTGCCTTTACACTACAGGCTCGGCTAATTGTCTACGCGCCAGCGCGTAGACTACTCTAAAGTTTGAGATTGACCTACTTATAAGACAACTCATACAACTCGCTACAACTGCAACTGCACGTTCGAGTCTAGTGGCTTGACCATCGTGTTAGTAGGATTCCGGGTCGTTTCGCCAAGGACCGTGTAAACACCCAAAAAACACCCATGCAAACCTTCCTTTAGTTTGTGTAACGAACGGCCGAGCCGAGCCACAGCAAACCCCGTCGGTGGAAAAGCATGCTCATCCACCAAGGGTGGTTTACTGCGCTATATACCTTCACAAAGTCTCGAGTTTGAAATTTGCATATTACAAGCACTCAATATGCCACTAATACATTGCACCAACGTATTTTCAAGGGAGGCTATCCCGTCACATTTGTAACATTTGTACCAATGGTGCAGAAGGTACCAAAAATGGGGCAAATTGTTAAATTCGTGGAACTGGTGCATGATTGCATTCTATCTAAGCAACAACGGAATGAAATGAACAGACGGTATTGTGACGCTATATGGTCAGGTATGAAAGCTTTGACCTTGCCCCACCTGCCGTGTAGCCAATTACATTCTATCCAAGCCACAATGGAATGAAATGAACCGACAGTATTGGGACGGTCGATTGTCATGTATGAATGCTTTGACCACGCAGCGTTTTATTTCTGTTCAGTCACATGAACCACGACGGTCAGATTCTTTGACATTCTAGTTTATATATGCGAAGCGTAGACCAAGCTTTTTGTTAAAGCTTATACTTGTTTTATGACAAGTTTCAGGCCCAGGTATAAAGGCAAACTTAGTTTTGTCCTTTTGGGGGATGCTTCAAGTGAACCCCAACATCGTGTTGTATGGTGTGATTAGACCTATTCTATTAACGGCATCAGTATATATTAATGTAATGCGTACACTATCGATCCTTTCATGTATTTGCATTACATCTTTCTTGTTTTTGGTCAATTATTGAAAGATCTCACTTGCGGAAGCGTTCCGGTGGGGAATAACGCGCGCAGGACCTTGTTATCCATTGTTATCTAAGAGCGTTTTAAAACGTTTTCTTCATATCTGTAGCCTCTCATGATGCTCAGTCCATAATCTAGCTACCAATCTTCAAATACGGTCTACATCCTCTTGAATAAATACAAAGACAGTTCTTTTCATAAAGACACAAACTAGTACTTACGGCTTTCTAGGGCTGACAATCACTTGGCCAAATACCTCACTTGGCCAAATACTCAGATGGCCAACTAAAAATCATCAGATGGTCAAATAAAAAACCTCAGACGGCCAAAAAAAATGATACTCACTTGGCCAAGTTATTTATACAGAGTTCACAGAGTGTGCGCCGAATGACCAGGAGTGATGGTGAAAATGCTCATGTAGTTCTATCAAACTATAATCTGTATGCAAATGATGACATCTCAGTGCTGGACTACCTACGGAGAGTATGTTTTAAATTTCTGCCCATCAAGTGGACATTCTGGAAGTCGGTAACAGGATGCCGTGTACGTACATGATTCCCCAGCAAACATTTTAAAAAGACTGGTTTTAAAATAAGATTTTAGTTTTAAACAGAACTAATAAAATACCCTAACTTCGCCAGGTTCTGCCTGCCCCGGTCCCCAGCCAATAAAAGAAGGAGGGTGGTATTTTGATAAAGGTGTGTTATGGAAATTCTATTTTGGCCAAGTGAGTATTAATTTTTGGGCCATCTGATGATTTTTTATTTGGCCATGTGAAGATTTTTTATTCGGCCAAATGATGTGTGAGATTTGGCCAAGTGAATGCGTGTTTTGGCCAAGTGAAGTTTTACCCTTTCTAGATCATTATATAATTGAGCCGCCGCATGGGAAAACCAAAAATCTGCATATGCGAAAACAAAGACGTAGATCAGCTTCGCAGTAACTGCGAAGCTGATCAGCGCCACGGAAAGTACCATTCCGTTACTTTCTTAATCCAAAATTTGCAGCCTCTTACCATCTACTGCGACTGTACAGCCCGGTTTGTGTCGGACCTGGACGGAACCCAAATTCTTGATTTTCTCACGCACAGGCTCAAATATGATTTTAATATTTGTGCACAAAGCTTGTGTCGTGCAACTTCTTTCACATCCGTTTACACTGAAGCTCGAATCATCGATGTTGATTCAGAAAGTAATTAAAAAGTAATTTTGCAGACTGCGCCGTTACAGTGCCTTCTCACTTTCCCAGTGCCTTATTACAGTGGTCAAAGCACCGTCCTTGACTTGTACCTGCTCTATACGTATTTATACTTTTAGTGATAACAGGGTACCAGTTAAAGCACCGTCCCACTTGGTCTGTTCGCCGTCCCGGTGACCACGTCACTGTCCCAGTTTGCCACGTCACCCGGACCCAGCTGGTCACGTCACCCGGAGCCAGTTGATTAACGAGTACCCACAAGCTATATTTTGGATCAAAAATAAGAAAAATAGGTTTGCCCCTGTAAACCCCAGTTTTACTTAGTGGGTATTTATTTTACGGACATATTTTCCTGATGATTCTGTCTGCCTCTCAACTACTGCCTTTGTACTGCCTTTGGTTTTGGTTCGGTACCTTGTTGGGAAAAGGCTTATCATATTGCTCTTCAAGTGTGTTGTGGGGAAAAATGTTTTGTAATGTCTTTTCTTTACCGCCTGACAGCTCTGAAAATATGTTGTGACTTTTAAGTCTGATTGCATCGATCACGGCTTACTTAAAACTCACACTTGGAATTTTAGGACAGGAAAATCGCAGAGGCATGACCTTATGCGGTAGACTCATTTAGGCTAGATTTTAAAAAAATACATAATGAGTTTTGTGAGGATTTAAAAGTATGAAACTTTTTTCTTAATCACCATTTTGAGTGGCGCTATACATGTGTCGCATCTTTTCGAGAAAATGTAAATCATGAAACTAACGGCAACTTCAAAACCGCGAACGCGAAGTTACATCGGATGCATTACGAAAACTTGCCCATGCAATAAACAGACATTTTTTAGCTTTAAAAATTGAAAATTTTTAGCTGAAAAATGTTGATATTTTTCTTATTTTTGCTCAAAACGTGGATTGTGGCCCGCAGGTAGGAAATGGTATCACGTCTAGGGTACGAGGGGCGAAACGACTAGGGTGGAAATTAGAGGCGAAACGTCTAGGGACTAGGGGGGGGGAGATCTAACGAGTACCCACAATCTATGTTTTGGAGCAAAAATAGGTATACCTCTGCATACCCCAGTTTTGCTATATAAAAGTGGGGTTTAAGGGCACATTACACGGACATGTTTTCATGATGGTATGAGGTTTCATTTTGCACTTGCCCCGTTCCTCAGTAGCCAAACGGCTACGTCGCACTAGGAACACATTTCACCGAGCTCGAGACAGACGTCTCGTCGTCGAGTGGGGTAGAGCGGGTTAGCGTAGTCACGTTCCGTAAAATCTGAAAACGCGTCGATCTTTGCCTTACTATATCTCAACTGAAAGAAAGTCCAATGCCGAACACGGTTAATTATTCACCCCTACCGATCTCGTGAGTAAAAATAATGCCAGATGTAAGTTGAAATAAAGAATGCATAAATCTGGTAGGCCGATTTTGCGCGCAGCACATTGGATTACTACACGGGGCACCAAAGCGAGAGCTTAGGTCCGATGACGTGACCTTATGCACGTGCTCAATAGTATGCACGGTGAGTAAACGGGCGTGAATTACAATGTTTAAGTAAAATTTACAAGACCTCTCCGCAGCCAGCAGCGGACGCAAGCCAGAGAGAAAGAAAGGAACATTTAAAAACATCCTTTGCAAATAAAGGTTTGGTGTACCAAGCGCTGAGTTGATAAGAATCGCTCGGAAATTGTCGGCGTTCGGAAATAGAAGGACCCGCTCTAGTGCTAGAAAATATGGGAATAGACATTTTACAAATAGATGTTTTTTTGAAAGCACGAAAACGGACACAAAAGAGCTATGTCTCCAGTCCTCTCGGGTGGTCAGAAATCGGGACTTTGGGTAATATTACGCTTTGGATAGCTTTATGTTATGAGTATATAGTGTGTACATTAAAAGGCACAATGCTTTTTTTTTTTTTTTTTTTTTTTTACATGTACATGTATCATCAGTGGCGGATTTAGAGGGTGTTTGGGGGTTCGCTCGAACTCCCCTATGAGGCCAATTTCTTTAATTTTTATGTGAAAATTTGAGAAAAACGCGGTGAACTGTAGAAAACGACCCCCTCCCATTTCTAGATTTGAACCCCCTCCTCTGAGAAATCCTGGATCTGCCCCTGATCATCATATTTATCTGTTCATTACGTCTTTTCTACGCGTCATTTGGGTCACCGCATACTGGATGCATATGCAGTAATAAACATATGTAAAAGTGCCCAATACTACTTGGACCTGTCCTCGTCATTCTATTGACATTAAGAAATCATTATTTTCTGTCCAGTAGGTCCGTATTACTCTGATCTCGGATCCAAAAAAAAAATATTGGATCCGAGCTCTGATGCAACAATATAAGGCCATCTAAGAACTGATTTAGAATGTTCTAAGCATATTGATTGTCGGATTGATTGATAGCGCTCTGTATAAAACGATACATGTATTCTCTTAGTCTGGATATAAAATATCAATAATGTAGCTGTGCGTCTCTTTTGCGCTTGAGTTTATTTTGTGACTCATACCCAGATAAATCGTTAGTAGACATTTTTACTACGACACCGTAAGTGCCCTCAAACGCGCCCTCTATGCAAATTAGGCCAAATGTAAACATATAGAAGAGAAACATTTTCCACAGAAAATAATCATTGACATGTCATTCGATGAATGAAAAGTTTTAGAAAAATATGTTTGCAAAATGTTTAACACGTTTATTTGACATATATTGCATCAGTTTACAGTAAATATACTGACTACCAAAGTTGATGACAGCTGGCACGTGCAGCCAATAACGGTAAATCCTTACGGAGTTTGACGGAAAGTACCGAAGTTATGTTATTGCAATGGCGGAGAATAGATAAGAAACAAAGATGCTGATTTTTGTGGAATTAAAAACGCGGTAAAATGGAGTTAGAACCATGAGTTCGGCAGAACAATCGGGGGATTCATCTAGTGACAGGGATGTGGAATACTTTTATCGTCCAGGTTTGTTGAATTTAGAGAGTTTTCGAATGAAATAAAATGCCATTTTATCTAAAATGATGAACAGAGAAAATTTATGTTAACACCGGTTTCAATTTTGGCATCATTTCTTTATTTTTGTGCTGCAATCCGATATTTTAGGGCTACAAAATGTGTTTTCATCCATTAAAATAACAGTCCTATATAAAGATACCAATTTTCTATGTCACTGACCTTGCTAATGGCCTTTTTGTTAAAAAAAATATTTTGTGTGTAGAAATGTTGCAGAAGCTGGCTTCAGGCACCTTCACTGAATCCCAGAAATTTGAATGTCAAATTCTGACAAGGCCCTCATCAGGGCTCTAGCCCAGGACCCTAGATAGGCTATAATGTATCAGGAAACTCAGCTGAGTTACAGGGTTTAAGACGCATCAAATTCTCTCATTCGAGATAGTAAATAGAATTGTACGGTATACAGTGGTCGAAATTAGCACTAGTCTGAGGGTATAGCTAAACAGCGAAAGGAAGGTTCCTTTCGCGAAAGGAAGATTTTTGTACGAAAGGAACATTTTATCATTATCGCCATTGATATTTAACAGCTTTTGTTTTTTTACACATGTTGTTATAAAACAATATCAAGTAAAATGTGTAAAATGTAAAAAAAAAGAAAAAAAAAAAAAGTTATTTAGTGCAAAAAGGGGAACTTATAAATAAAGAAACCTCACTTAATTAAGGCGACGAAAGAAATGAACGCTATATACCATTATCATCATTGCTGCATATTCCCCCCACCTTTTTGTTTCTTTTTATACATTCTGCAATAAAATAATAAAGAGACAAAGTAAAATACAATTTTACTATTAGGAAAATTTGGTCGAAATGGAGGACAGCAAATGAAATTTGACACTAGCCGCAGTGGCGAAAGGAAGATTTTCCGCTACGAAAGGAAGGTTCATCGCTGCCGTACGGTTTTATAAAATCAATTTAAAGTGAAGTGAACTTGATACAAAAATATTACTTATTTCCTTTACCCGTTTAAAACTTAAAACATGCACAATTATAGTCAATGAGTTCAAAATTTTGAAATGAAATCTTCCTTTCGTGTGACAATCTTCCTTTCGCGAAAGGAACGTTCCTTTCGCTATATAGCTATACCGCTAGTCTGATACCCCGACACTAACCAAAGGGTTGTCTGGCTAGTAGTTTTTCTCAGTTAAACCCATTAACTATATAGGTCAGGCTAGTTGAAAATTCTGGCAAATAATTAAAGATATAAGGGTTCAGGCTCGTGAGGAAAAATCCTAATTTCGACCACTGGGTCTAGAGTCAGATAGGTGTATTAATGGCAATGGAGGATAGCAGGACATTGCTGGCCTATTAACACCCTCTGGCTTCAATCTGCAGCATTCTTATGGCAGGTTAGATTCATCCTGAAAGGCATTGACAGCCCCTTTCATGATTGTGGCAAAAAGATGGACTTGCATTTCTTTTTTGCCACCAAATGTCAAGAGAAGAAACACACAATTCGAACACAGCCTCTCAAAGTCTTCTGACCCTTAAACATGGCAACCATGGCCATCATGGATTTCGTTAGCGTTCTTAGTGAGCTATTGGTTCAAGACCTGTCTGGGTCGCATGGACAGTGCATCCAACTTTTTCTTGCACAGCTGTGACAAAAATTTAGAGTTCATAGGATTCTTAGTGCCTGCTTGATCTTGCAGGAATCAAGGCCTCTCTGTTTATTGAGAGATTAAGTCTCTTTGCATGGCATTGGTATACTGTCCACGTCACACATGAATATAAGAACCACAGACTTGTAGACTTGCAGCTTGGTTTAAATAAAGCTTGATTCCATGCCTATCACATCCAGGGATAGGGAAGTGCCATACTGAATACATGTATAAACTTAATATTCATTGTATCATGAATAAGAAAATCTGGGCCTAGTTGTTCAAAATTAACGACATTGTTAGTTAACAATTCGTTAAAATTTCAAACATGAATATTGCAAATACACTGCTATTGCAAAGGATTCTCACATTTTATCAACAAAAAAATAACAGTGTATTTGCTTAATAGGCGGCATTTACTTAACGAGTCGAGGTCTTAACGATGACGTTAAGCTAATAAAGTTTTGAACAACTGGCCCCTGATTTTTTCATACCGGTATGTGAAAATGGTGTAGTAATACTAACTTATTGTGCAATTGATTGTACTTTATTTTTGCTGCCCAACTAATATTGTTCGAAGCCCTGTGAAGACAGACTGGTGTCGTGTGACATCAGACAAAGCAAAAATGATACTTATCTACATAAATACAGAGATTATTTTCTGGGGAGATTGTGGGACTGAGATTTGCTAATTTTTTTATTTTTTTTTTTTGCCAAAAATCTCATTGAAATTGGCTGAATCAATGGGAAATCTCATCAGTTTCAGTTGAATGAGCGATTTTCTCTCATGAAATCTTAGGGCCAGAATAACCTCTGTAAATAAAACATGTTTATGCCCCCAACTTTGGAAAAGTTGGAAGGGCATATTGCTTTCGGCTTGTCTGTCTGTATGTCTGTCTGTGCATGTGTGAGTGGGTGCGTCTGTTAGTCACTTTTTTAAACTTTTGAATGGTGCATGATAGGGATTTGAAATTTCGTGTGTGTATTCCTCATGAAAAAATTATAGTTGACCCGTATTTTTTTTCTTGTCCGAGTTATGCCCCTTCTCTGAGTTATTTCCCTTTGAAAATAAAATTTGAAAATTTTGTGTGCAAGATATCTGGAAAAGTATTTAAGCTAGAACCTTCATATTTGGTATACTGGTTGGGTCTGATGAGTAGATGACCTGATTAACTTTTGAGAACTTTCTGTCAAATTTTGACAAAAATACAGAATTTTTAAATTTTGATTGATTTTTCCACTTTTCGGTGAAATTTGAAACTTTTGACCGGTGAATGCTAGGGTTTTGAAATTTCATATACAGATTCCTCATGAAAAAATAGTTGACCCATATTTTTTTTCATGTCCAAGTTATGCCCCTTTTCTGAGTTACGTCCCTTTGAAAACAAAATTTAAAAATCTTGTGTGCAAGATATCTCAAAAAGTATTTGAGCTAGAGCCTTCATATTTGGTATACTGGTTGGGGCTGAGGAGTAGATGACCTGATTAACTTTTGAGAACTTTTTAGTCAAATTTTGACAAAAATACAGAATTTTGATTAATTTTTGCACTTTTCGGTGAAATATGAAACTTTTGAACGGTGAATGTTAGGGTTTTGAAATTTCATATACAGATTCCTTATGAAAATATAGTTGACCCGTATTTTTGTTTATGTTCAAGTTATGTGCCTTTTTGGAGTTATGCCCCTTTTAAAACAAAATTTGAATATCTTTTGTGCAATATATCTCAAAAAGTATTTATTAAGCTAGAGCCTTCATATGGGGCAGAGAAGAAGATCACCTGATTACATTTTGAAGACTTTACGTCAAATTTTGACAAAATTACTCCATTTTGAAATTTTTACTCCATTTCTAATTTATCTGCAAAAAGCTTACATTCTGTTTCTGGATCAGGCTTCAGGAAATAAAATTTCACTTCATTCAAATGAAATAAATGAATCTTACAATCTGCCAGTTTAGGGACAAGCATACAGTTAGGGGCATAGTGTTTTACAAACACGCATTTCTAGTTTTGTATCCATCAACTAAGGATGTAAGACTCTTTTCTCTTATGACATGGCTGAAATCATGTGAAATGATATATATCTGCATTCAAATGTTTTTGGTTCCAAAGATTAGGACACTTGAACATTGTAAAAGTTTACGAAATATGTTGATCTCATTAAAAGATCAAATCCTGCATTAACTGGATTACTTTTTAATATCCCCAAACATTACTGAGCCATATCTCGAAAACCTGATTTTAACGGTTGTGGGTTATCTTCATGTATTGTGTTTAATTTGTCTACCTCTGTTCTCATTATTATTATTTTTAGCTTGCCTGCACAAAGTGCATAGAGCTATTGTAGTCACCTCGGTCGTCCGCGTTTACGTTTACGTCCGCGTCACACTTTCGGTTAAAGTTTTTTAGAAGTCTATATCTCTTTACCATGTTGATGGATCAAGTTGATACTTTGCATGTTGATAGATATTGGTCTGAAGTTTTACGCAGTACCATCATGAGTTTAGCATACTATGATAGAAGATTTTTGGCTTACAAATCATGAAATCATCATATCTTAATTTGTGAAAAGCTTAGGTAAAAAAACAAAATAGAGAAACAGAGAACAAAATCACAGACCAACATTTTGTGAAAAGCACTCTGGGTGACCTTGAGGTCAAGGTCACGGGCTTAGAAATTTTGTGTTCAAGTTTTTGGTTAAAGTTTTTGGTTAAAATTGTCAGAGATCTGGCAATTATACTTTTTGTTTTAAAGGGGGGGATCCGTAGTGGTAGCCTAAAACAGGAACAAATTTACATGTAATTCAATTAGCATGTAAATTGGTATAAAGCAATAACGCAATAGATATCTCCGAAGAGTGTTTTCTATTTACGAAATCATATAGTTATTCTCGGATACCTACAGCTTATATAGTAATACACGAGGAACGATTTTGACAGCTAACATGACGTTTTGACAGTAAGACGAATAGCATTCCGGCTTAGGATGATACAAAAAAATGTTTCGGACAAATATCGGCAACAATGTTTTCCGAAGGTTTACACAGAGCAAAAAAATTTCCTTGTGTTCTTATACTGTTTTTCATCTACCATTATAAAAAGGTAAAATAAACTGTTTATAACTTTGTGCGTAAGAGAAAACAGCCACTCTTCGGATGATACAGGCCGTTTCGGACACCCTAAAAAATAGCATATAAAAAGTGATATCAATTTTCCTCTTAGTAGTCAGCTTTCCAAAGCCTGAAGTATAAAAAAAGACATGTCATGACTGTTACATACCACAGTTTCAATTACACAATTCATATATTTGGTATTTTTATAATGGTTAATAAAAAGCTATCAAATTTCGAAAATCTTTTTGTAACATCCGACCACAAATGTTCAAACGTTTGTCATATGAGCATCAGTTGCCATAAAATTATGAACAATATATCAAAACAAACATCAGTAATATCTCCAGGTTATAAAGCTATATATGTGCTGCTTTGGAGCTAGATAAGGGTTAAAAAATGCAAATGAAATTTGTTGAAAATATACAGGAAACATTGTACACTCAAAATTTAGCCATTTTAAGGCATTTATTTTGATATTTCATCGCAGTCACTAAATCAAAATTATTGGATTTGTCTGTCCAGTTTGCTACCATCATGTACCACTATCTGAGGCATAAACTGTCTCTATATCTCAAAGCTTTGTTTTTGTACATATGAAAAGGTTGAAATTACCATTTTATCTTGCCACAGCCCTATACAGCATCAGTTTATGAAAAGTGTCTAGAAATATCAATTCCAAGGCTCTGAGGTTATAAAACTTTTTTGGTGCTCAACTGAGCTGAGCACAATATAATTAAACTGCTAATGCTGAAATAGCAAAAGATGGAAGGACACTTTTTTGGTTCAGATTACAAAGCCAGTCCATAAAATCCAAGAATGGTTCAAGATTAATTTCAGTGCCAGCTTCAAGCAAATCATTAAAAACATTCCATGATCTTAAGCACTTCATGATAATGAATTGTATAATAAGCTTTCTACTCTTTCCCAACTAGATAGCCTGTACATAGCATCAACCAAATACAATAAGAGATGTCGCAGGACAGCGTAGCTCGCCTGACTTGTACTATGCCACTACATCTGTTAAAATCTATGACCCATGACCTTGACCTCAAGGTCACTCAGGTGGGTCATGATGGTACAACATAAAACTTCAGACCAATGCAAAGTATCAACTTGATCAATTTACATGTTCAAGAGATATAGACTTATAAAAACATTAACCAAAACTTAAACACAAAACTTCCAAGTCCGTGACCCTGACCTCAAGGTCATCCAGGTGAGTTGTGATCATTGTGATGTACAGCATAAAACCTGAGACCAATATCTATCAACCTGCAAGTATCAACTTTATCCATCAACATGTTCAAGAGATTTAGACTTTAACCAAAAAATTTAACAGAAAATTTCTAAGTCTGTGACCTTGACCTCAAGGTCACCCAGGGTAGGTCATGATGGTACTGCATAAAACTTCAGACCAATATCTACCAACATGCAAAGTATCATCTCGATCAATCAACATGGTCAAGAGATATAGACTTACAAAAACTTAAATCAAAAACTTAAACACAAAATTTCTAAGTCTGTGACCTTGACCTCAAGGTCACAGAGAGTGGGTCATGATGGTACTGCATAAAACTTGAGACCAATATCTAGCAACATACAAAGTATCAACTCAATCCATCAATATGGTCAAGAGATATACTAGACTTACAAAAACTTTAACCAAAAACTTAAACACAAAATTTCTAAGTCCGTGACCTTGACCTCAAGGTCACCCAGGGTGCTTTTCACAAAATGTTGGTCTGTGATTTTGTTCTCTGTTTCTCTATTTTGTTTTTTTACCTAAGCTTTTCACAAATTAAGATATGATGATTTCATGATTTGTAAGCCAAAAATCTTCTATCATAGTATGCTAAACTTTGAAAAATTGATTTTTAGAAATTCAGCTTCCTAAGTTCATTCTTAGGACACACATATAAAAATCATATAAAATTAATATGCAGTGATGAATTAGGAAACATATGAGTGATCATTGTTATGCTTTGGTTTTATTTAAATAATAGATGCATGTATTAAAATCTATATCATTCTTGGGTTTGTATCATCCGTAGAGCTCTTCGGACGATACATAGTACTCTTCGGACGATACAGCTCTTGAATTGTATCATCCGAAGAGTTCTATGTATCGTCCGAACGATACAGCTCTTGAATTGTATCATCCGAAGAGCTCTATGTATCGTCCGAAGAGTTCACTTACAATTTTTAAAAAGATTAAAATGGAAAAAAGAAGCTTTTATAATAATGTAAGATATCTTTAAGTAGCTTTATGGTGTAAATTATGAAAAAATCATGAAATTGATTCAAAAGCTGTATCATCCGAAGAGCATTGTGTATCATCCGAAGAGCATTGTGTATCGTCCGAAGAGCATTTGTATCATCCGAAGAGCTGACTGTAATGCTTTACAAAAAAAATTGCCCAATATCTTTTGGAAAGGTTTGGGTTGTATGTCAGAGAAAACAATACCAACAACACATCCTTTAGTAAGACAGATGTTTGCATTCACTTCTCTCAGAACTAACCTAAAAAAACCTATAAAAAATGTTACTTTGATACAGTACTTCAAAAGATGTGGAAATTAAATACATAAGCAAATTCAAAGCAACTTTGGTCCATGTTTGTTTTTTGGATGAAGGACTAAACTTATAATAAAACATGAAAAGACAAACAACACAGTTTTCATTCTTTCAGTTATTGGCTTTAAAAGGTGGTTGTAGCGTCCGAAGAGTTTTCAGGGGTTCGTCTAAAAAAAAGACACTGTCAGCAAATATGGTAAAAAGTTATCTTCTCATTACCATTTCTGGTTATGGCAGTGATTAGGCTATAACATAGTGCTAAAGAGATGATGATTTGAACAAGTTGAAAAATTGACACCCAGGAAACACTTTTTGTCCATTTTATCTTGCCACAGCCCTATAGTTTAATAAATAAGTACCTTTTTGTTTGTCCAAAATTGCTTTGTAATGGTGAATGAAAGAACCTTCTTGTAAGTTCATGAATGTGACATTCATCCTCAAGAAGAAAGGGCCTGTAATCTGAAACATGGATATATACATGAGCCCCGTCATGAGAAAAGAATTAGCAATTGGCGTATCCTTGTAGCATTTGGGATGCAACAGGGGCCTTCCTTATAGATTTAGATTTAAGCTTCTGCAAAGGTTTCTATAGAAAAATAAGCAGATGTATCCATTATGGCTAATTCCATACTCATACACACTCCTACTCCAAGCACAGCTGTTATCTAAACCATTCAAGCTAGTTTTTACCTGCAAAAAATAAGAATTATTCAGCAGGCCATATTAAAGGCGTATCTAACGATACTTGAAAGATGACTTTAGTTAGTTCTTCATAAAAACCTATGTTTTGGGTTCTCATTAGAATCGCCTCGCAGAGGCGATTCTGATGAGTACCCACAACATAGGTTTTTATGAAGAAGTGATCAAAAGTACCCCTTCATTAAAATCAGATACACCTTTTACCTGCAAAAAGTAAGAATTATTCATTCTCTGACTCTCCAGGTATTTTGATATCAAAAGTAGCATTTGAACAGCTGATTATTCAGTGATTCATTTAGATCATTGAAGATTTTTTCAGCGAGGGGTTGTCTCAAAAGTTTCTCTATCGAAATAAACCCAAATGCTTCTCCATACATTGGCAGCTGCAGTGGCTGTGGTTATTATGTCCCTGATCAATATCAAAACTGCTCTTAAACATTTGATCATTTCACTTTGGTTCGAGCCCTGCATTGCACAAGCCATGTTCTTCTATGGAGTACTCCCATTTTCGTATACATTTTTTCACTCATTCAAGATGAGCTGTTGTCAGTTAATGGCAAAAATGGGCACCAAGTTCTGGTAAAAAGACATACTTTGTAGTGTAGAAAATAAATTGAATATGGTATATATATACATGTAACTTGTTGCTAAAGTTTTGGCCCAAGAGATAGAAATTTTAGCCAATAAATTGAGGCTTGACCTCAATAAATATTTTTAAGTGACAGTCCCCAGACTACATGTTGCTATACAATAAAGTTCCCTTTGTTTCAGGTGGTAGGCGGACAGATGGTTTGAAGGCAGCTGATATTGTGCCCATCTTGAGGGAAAGGGTGGCCTATCTCTCGGGTAAGAGCTGTTTGTTTTTAGTCAGTTTTTAACTTTGTTAAAGTACTGTGACTTTAAACTACATTCTAACACGTTATAATTGTTTTCAAAATTAAACATAATAGAAACGTCACCATGCAAATCAGTGATAATTCTCTGTAAACGAATTAATTTTGCTTATCTTTGAATTATCTTTCATTAATTTAATGTGTGATGTTGTTGGACAGATGTAGTAATTAATTACTTGCGATGCAAAATAAATTTCTTCGAACAAGAGAATTTGTTCTTTCATAGATTTTACACATTCAGTATGGTTTGTTTTTAGGTGGTCGTGACCGGCGAGGAGGACCAATCCTAACATTTCCCTCTCACACACACCCAGAGAGGTTCAGATATGATGACCTCAGAAAATTGATGACATATTTAGCCAGTGTGCCGAGGTAAGAACTTTTCATTTTAGACAAGGAAAAAAGTACACCCCGACTTCTTTACAACACACTTCATTATAACACGGTTTGGGGTATGACACGGACACATACTGTACCCCAAATGCTCATTTTAGACCAGATTTGCTATATATCTATAAATTTTACTCTCGCTATAACACAAATTGGATAGCTAACACGGAAATTTCTTGGACCCCAACAATAGTGCTATAAAGAGGTTGAGGTGTATACATGTACCTGTAATGTATATATGTTTGATGAGGGATGCAGTTTATCTAGAACTTCATTTTTTGCTAGTGACGGCATTTAAATGTATAAATATCATATTAAAGGAAAAACAAAGTTATGTGACTCAAAAATTAAGGCCTTGGATGGAAAAAAGGTACAAGTAGGCAAAGATCAGGAAAAGGCGCAATCAGAAAAAGATTCCCACTCCAAAAACCGAGGTGGGAAAAAACCAAACTAACAATCAGGTACTTATATCATGAAACATATCGTAATCCGAATGAGCAGCTATTTTCCCAATAGGTGGCCACTCAGTTACCTTAACTTAACTAAAAATATGAAAACATACATAAGGCGCCAACAGCACAAAAAATTTTTTTACACACCAAGACATAAAACAAAAAGAACCACCACAGAAGTATCGACTTGGAACGATCAGTAACACAAAGTTACTGGCGGGCTTAAACCGGTTTTACATGGCCATAACCTCACCCTCAGCTTCTGCAGTGGTTCATAACATTTAGTTAGTTATTCGGTCCTCGTGGTGAATCTCTAACTAGTCAATGAATCATCAAGAACAAACAAATAAATCATGATAAACATCCTGATGAATCAAAAACCAGGTAGAGATAGGAAAATACAAACTGATTGCAAGCAATCCCTGGAAACTGTGTTTGTACGATTTCATTTTAAGGCGAGACTTTTAACTTCTCCAAGTGTCCTTTGAACAGCAAATTTAAAGTTATCATCTGAATCCACGTTAAACTAAAAATTTTATTAAATTTGTTTCAGTGATGATGTGCGAGAAAAAGGTTTCACCGTTATCCTGGACATGCGAGGGACGACATGGCAGGTCGTCAAACCTATACTCAAAGCCATGCAGGTAGGAATACACATTACGAAAACACGCCCATGTGATATACAGAAATTTTTTTACCTGTAAAAATTCAAAATTTGATCGGAAAATTTTTGATATTTTTAATATTTTGGCTCAAAACATAGATTGTGCGTACACAATAGAACCGCCGAGGCGGCTCGGCGGTTCTAAACGAGTACCCACAATGTATGTTTTGGATCAAAAATAAGAAAATTAGATATACCCCTGCAAACCCCAGTTTTTATTGCACCCTGCTATAAGCTTTTTAAATTTTTACGTCGAAGTTAGGTTTTCTCTGCACCTATGATAGCTATGAGTGTGAAACCTTGCACAGTTATTTTCCTTGACAAACTCTTCAAGCACGCTCCTTGACCCAGTGCCTTTGACCTATATTTCATGGTCCACTGACTTTTTGAATTTTTACGTAGAAGTTAGGTTTCCTCTGCATCTGTGATAGCTGTGATTGTGAAACCTTGCATAATTATTGTCCTTGGCATACCCTTCAAACGCGCATCTTGACCCGATGACCTTGACCTATATTTCACGGTCCACTGACTTTGTTAATTTCTACGTCAAAATTAGGTTTTCTCCGCACCTGTGATAGCTGTGTGTGTGAAACCTTGCATAGTTATTGTCCTTGACATACCCTTTAATTGCGCACCTTGACCTGGTGCCCTTGACCTATATTTCATGTTTTTAATTATTTTGCCCGATGCAGGTGCGATATCGACCTCTGTGGCATTCTTGTTCTATAAAAAGTGGGGTTTAAGGGGGAATACATTTCACGGACATGTTTTCCTGATGCATATTCATTTATACACAATGTCACATGAGTACTGCCACAAAAGATGATCAGGGGCTGGAAATTTTGGATTTGAGCCACTGCATGGGAAAACCAACAATTTGCATAGGCGAAAACAAAGGCGCGAAGCTGATCAGCGCCTTTGTTTTCGCTGCACGGATAGAATAATCCTTCTTCTTCTTAAATCCGAAATTTCAAGCTTCTAGCCTGCTTCTGTGACTGTACAGCCCGGTTTGTGTCAGAACTGGTCGGAACCCCAAATTGTTGGTTTTCTCATGCACAGGCTCATTTAGAAGTGAAAGGATCGTTCTGTCTATGTAGCAAAACAAAGGCATTGAAATAACAAACAACTATCAAAAATGCTGGACCCAGTTGTTCAAAGCATCGTTAGCTTAACGATATCGTTAAGACATAAATTTGTTAAGCAAATATCAGCTAAAGTAACAAATACGCTGTTATTTTTTGTTGAAAAAATGTGAGAATCCTTCGCAGTGCAAAGGATTCTCACATTTTTTCAACAAAAAATAACAGTGTATTTGTAATATTAATGTTTGAAATTTTAACGAAACGTTAACTAACGACGTCGTTAGTTTTGAACAACTGGGCCCTGGTTTTTAGATCATTTTGTAAGTTGCTTGTCATATTTACTGCTCATATTGATAAAAATCTTAAACATTTATAGATAAAAGATATATGAGCCACGTAATGAGAAAAACAAGATTTTGCATATGCGAAAACAAATGCGCAGATCAGCTTTTCATGTATTTTTGAAAGTAAAAAACTTGTACACAGTATATACAAATGTATAGACATGTTTAAATAATGGAGTTTATTTCTATGAGAGTGATAAGAATATGATGAATATTTCAAGGCGAAATGTTACAGCTGTATTTTACATCAAATATTGTATTGGGGAAATGGCAGCTGATTATTGTGTTATATAATCATGATAATTTGGATAGAAAAGATTGCCATGCAGTTTTTAGAAAAAAGACTGTCTTGCAATCAAGGCCTTGAAAAATTACTAGCATTTGGGCCACCACCCATTGGGGCCCTGAGAAATAGATTTGCTGCGTGTGCCTTCAGACAAAACATGTAACCAACTGACTGACCACCTGATGACTGGTTAACCACTTAAAAGGTCTGATCCTGTCCAGGAAACATGGTTTTGTAAATCAAACCATCCGTACAAAAAAGTCCTATATAAGCCATAAACTAATTACATGTAGTTGTTTAGTTTGGTGGTTGTACTCCAAAGCACATTTCTTATGTCATAACATCCCATTGTTGGTTAGAAGTCCCATAACATGGAGGCAATTTCCCGATATGACCAATACTGTTGACTGGGTAGTAAAGCATCAATTCGAACCATGATTCTCTTTTTCAGGAGTGTTTCCCTGGCAATATCTTCATCGCATTTATCATCAAACCAGAGAAATTTTGGGAGAAACAGAGAACCAGTCTGGGGAGTTCTAAATATAACTTTGAGGTAAGAGTTCTAAATATAATTTTTGGGAAAACCAGTAATATTATTAGAGGTAAGCTGGAAAGTTCTTAAGCACCCTCAATACCTGTGATGCAACCAGATTTCTTACAGCACAGATTGATGCAACATTTCACAATACGTGACAAATTGAAGTGCTGCTTATTGGAAGCCGGATCGATTTGGCTGCAACCTACAACAAAGCAATATTGCTTTACCTACAATGAGGCAATGAACTCTTTGCTGTAAGTTGAAGCCCAATCGATTAGGCTTCTGATCACCACCCTGCATTTTGTCATTTGTCATGAAATGATACATCAATCTGCAGTGTAAAAGTCATGTATACAGGGTATAATATGGATCTAACTTTGAGGAAGATAAACTGGACTGGGATTGGCTGGAAAGCTCTGAATATAAGATGAGAAAATTTGTATAAGAAGTAAAAACTACCATCTTGTCATGTGATATGTCTTTGTGGGTTTTGCAGTAACATAAATATGGTCATAATAAAATGTTTATCCTTTTAAAGCTAATGTTATTCTAATATATTCATTATTTTTGTGGCAGATTGAAGAAATTTTATTGGTAATCATGGTGATTACCGCTTATCTGAATTTTTTTAGAAAAACTTTTTAACAATAAAATGCTATCTTCACACATTTACATGTATATTATTTTTAGACCCACATGATATCAGTAGATGGCCTCCCAAAAGCCATTGACCCGTCACAGCTGACCCGAGAATTTGATGGTACCTTGGAGTATGAGCATGAGCAATGGATTCAACTAAGACTGGTAAGTATAGGAAAAATAAGATAATGACTGAGAAGTGGTACAATCATAACCAAAACTTTAACTCATTTAAGCCTGGTGTCCCTTTTGTGGGACATAGGCAAACAGTATAGCCCCAGATGTGACGCCGATATTTTTGTCTTGGTGTGACCTCGATAAATCTGTACTGGCTACAGGCTTGCAATACAGATTTAGAAAGGAGATGCATTTGTTCTTGAATTTTGATCTACTGGACATTTAACCATATAGCTTATCTGCACCTTTTTAGCTCGACTGCACGAAGTGCATAGAGCTATTGCAGTCACCCCGGTCGTCCACGTTCCCGTTCCCGTGCGCGTGCGCGTGCGCGTTCCCGTGCGCGTCACACTTGCGTTAAAGTTTTCTAGAAGTCCATATCTTGACAACCACTCATCAGAAAGCATTCATACTTGGACCATAGATACCCTGTAGGGTTAGCTTTCATTCCATGGCATCGGGCCCCTGGGTCCAGGCCAGGGGGTGGGGCTGGAGGTTAAAATCTAGAACACCTTCAAAAATGGCAATTCTTGTGTTAAAGTTTTCTAGAAGTCCATATCTTGACAACCACTCATCAGAAAGCATTGATACTTGGGCCATTGACACCCTGTAGGGTCGGCTTTCATTCCATGGCATCAGATCCCTGGGTCCATGCCAGGGGGTGGGGCTAGAGGTTAAAATCTAGAACACCATTAATAATAATGGCTTTTCTGTAATACAGTATTCTAGAAGTCTATATCTTGAAAACTTTTTATCAGAGGGCTTTCATACTCGGACCATAGGTACCCTGTAGGGTTGAGTTTCATTTCATGGCATCGGATCTCTGGGTCCATGCCTGGGGGGTGGGGCTGGAGGTTAAAAACTAGAACACTGTAAAAAATAGATGTACTGCTGTGTAACTTTTACAAGGAGTCCATATCTTGACAACAACTTATCATAAAGCATTCATACTTCATACACTTTAGGTTCCATGACATCGAACCCCTGTGTCGGAGTCAGGGGGCGGGGCTAGAGGTCAAAATCTAGAACTCCCCGATTTTTTTTCCTTTTTTTTTCTTAATAGAAACAACTTAGGAAGATGGTTGGTCATTCATCTTTTGACTTTGTGACACTGACTTGTGTGTCATGACGGTAAGGGTCGGTTGACCTACTTTCCATGGTTCAGTGATTTTGCCTTATATCTTGACACTCAATTAGTATATGTTCTTACTTCTTTCAGATTATGAGTGAGTACGACCAGGCCTTTGACCCCAATATACTTATAGGTCACTGTGACCTAATTTCACGGTTCAGTGATTTTGCCTTATATCTTGACACTCAATTAGTATATTTTCATACTTTTTTCAGATTATGAGTGAGTATGACCAGACCTTTGA
Source organism: Rugalucina vietnamica (assembly GCA_964017185.1). NCBI lineage: Eukaryota > Metazoa > Mollusca > Bivalvia > Lucinida > Lucinidae > Rugalucina > Rugalucina vietnamica. Next base: position 26,697,229 of record OZ024884.1, on the reverse strand, counting down.
CCCCAATATACTTATAGGTCACTGTGACCTAATTTCACGGTTCAGTGATTTTGCCTTATATCTCGGTACTCTAATGGTTTATGAACAAACTCCTTTCTAAGTATGTTTGCATATGACAAGACCTTTGACCCTGAAGTAGTCCTAGGTCACTGTGACCTAATTTCATGGTTCAGTGATTTTACATTATATCTTGACACTCAATTAGTATATTTTCATACTTTTTTCAGATTATGAGTGAATATGACCAGACTTTTGACCCCAGTATACTTATAGGTCACTGTGACCTAATGTCACGGTTCAGTGACTTTGCCTTATATCTCAACACTCAAGTGGTTTATGACCAAACTTCTTTCACACTATGTTTGCATATGACAAGACCTTTGACCCTAAAGTAGTCCTAGGTCAATATGACCTAATTTCACGGTTCAGTGATTTTCCTTTATATCTCGGCACTCAATTGGTATATGGACATACTTCTTTCACGATATGTATGAGTGTGACAAGACCTTTGACCGTAAAGTATTCCAGGGTCACTGTGACCTAATTTCATGGTTCAGTGATTTTGCCTTATATCTCGACACTCAGTTGGTATTTTTTAATACTTCTTTCTGATTATGAATGAGTATGACCAGACCTTTAACCCAAACATACTTATAGGTCACTATGACCTAATTTCATGGTTCAGTGATTTTGCTTTATATCTCAACACTGAATGGGTATATGATCATATTTCTTTCACATTATGAGTAAGTATCACTAGACCTTTGACCCTGAAATACTTATAGGTCACTGTGACCTTATTTCACGCTTTAGTGATTTTGCCTTGTGTCTTGGCACTCAGTTGGTATATGAACACACTTCTTTCACAATGTGAGTGAGACCTCTAAATCTTAGGTAGTTATAGTTAACTTTCATGGTTCAGTGATTTGCCTTATTGCATCAAGGCAAAAAGATGTATGAGCATAATGCTTTGGGTTACTGGTCGGGTTTGACCTTATGTTTGACAAAGGTCAGAAGCAGTCGAGCACGCTGTCCTGCGACAGCTCTTATTTCCTTGCACATGCTAAAATTTAGAGATCACTTAAAGAAGGCTTATTCTAACATCTACAAATTTGTATGAGAGTCATACACTATTGCTGTATATTAGTAAATGTTAAAAACATTCATTTGGAAAGCCTTGGACCTCTTGAGTAAAAGTTGAGGATATAACATTACATGCTCATACAATTTTAATATATTTTCACAGATGTTAGAAGAATTCATTTGGAAAGCCTTGGACCTGTTGGACAAACTTGACGAGTTGAGTGGAATTCTCACGAACCCCGAACTACCCGCAGGTCTGAATGAGGCTCAGTGCCGACTCGAGGAACACAACGGGCTTAAGAAGCGGGTTACCATGGCGCCGGTGGAGTTGCTGGCACGGGAGGGTCATAAAATCTTGGCGAGCATAACGGGGGAAGGGCTAGACCAAGCTGGTGAGAAACTTAAAAATGATGAAATGTCAAATTTATACCACTCATTTTCAGCCTCTGTTGTGCGACACATACAAGCAATACAGTCAATGTTAACTTTTTAAGTTTTTATCACCAAATATAAGGATTGACATGCTAGTTGTAATAATCTGACTTTATGTAAATGCAGATTCAACATTTTAAAAGTCTGAATGAATCAAAACATCTACTGTTTGGAAACATTTGAATAGATGCACTTATTTTTGAATAGATGCATTTACAGTAAAGATACATGTAAGTCTGTTTAAGGTGGAAGCCCAGGTATTCGGATGAAAAAGCCATGCTGGACCTTAGGTCTGAGTATGCTAACTTTCCAGTCATTTATGAACCTCTTCACCCTATGTCTTTACAGGATCTCATGTAAAATTTGTAATCTCGGGAAACGCTGATTTCCAAAGTGCCGTGCCCCAGATCTCGCAGCTATTAGAGAATCTTCGCTCGTCAAAACAACACCTAAACCAACTCTGGTCGAATAAACGATCAAGGTTGGAGCAATGCTTACAGCTGAAAATATATGAAGATGATGTAGAAAAGGTAAAATATAAAGTATAAAGTCTACTTAATGATGGAAACTGTTGTAAATTGAACAAGTTTTCATAATTCATGTAACTTTCTCTGTTTTTAAATGTGTCAGATAAAAAAATTTTGAGATTATACATAAGGCCACACCAAATAAATTAGTAGATGCTCATCCAATTTTTATGAAAAAATGGGGCGGGTGGGAGGTTTTTATTTTTTATTTTTCACACCTTCAGTCGATATTGTCAAACACCTACCAGTTTTGCATGTCAAATGGAAATAAATGAGTATAATCAAAAACGTGTTGTTGTTTATTAACACCAGTTGTTTTGTTACTGCAAGAAATACAGAAATGACTAGGTTTTGGACTAGATTTGCTAATTAAATCTGGACTGAATTACAGTAAATGAAATAAGCAATGACTAGATGGTCTATGGCTTTCAAGATACTAACTATTCTGGACAGCATAAAATATGCCAAAGTAAGCAATATCTTTCCACAGAGGAACATACTGAGAATGAATTACCAACAGTAAAGATCCTGATCAGACTGCTAGCCTAGAAGCAGACTGATTTGGACCTGCACTCATCCTGAGATACCTGTCCAAAAATTTAGTTTCTGCTGTCCAATGTTCCATTCCTGAACTCGTCAAAGAGATCGGCAAACGTAAGGTTTTCACAGGCCCTTTTCACCCCATACCAGTCTTTGATGATACTACAGCCTTTGCGAATACGCAGTAGCACAAACATGTCTACTTGGTTAGTGTGCCTCAAAACTCGCAAAAATTTGCACAAAAACTGAAAAAGGCAAGTCTACTTTCATTTTCAAGTTTGCTCACATGGACGCTTTATGATTGCAAGCGTCTTCCGGTTTTGATGGTTTCGGGTCGTTTCGACCCTGGTCCATTGCAACACCCCAAAAAGAATTTTTTTTTTTTTTCCAAACAAAAAAGTTCGGGGCGGGGGATTTTTCGGGGGGCGGGCGGGGATGAGCATCTACTAATTTATTTGGTGTGGCCTAACTCTAGTCAGACAGTAAACACTTCATTTTATAGGTGAAAATCTTTTGTATTAGACTCGTATATCACAAATTTTACCGTTATAAATATGAAGGTACAAGTGTCTGTCTGTTCCTATTGGTCAAATGAATTTATTTCATTAATTTTTTTAAACGGTAAACCTATATAAGTTGTGAATTATTTAGACTTTTGTTTATCTACACAACTCTTAAACCATCTTTGGTTTAATACAGGTCAACCTCATTATAACGCTATCTTTGGGGTCCATGGAAACAGACCGTGTTATAAGTGAACTGCACTATAATGAGGTTATTTACAATAGACATATAACAAAATAATCATTTTGGGAGCCATGACATATATAGCCGTGTTGTATTGAAAACCGCCTTATAATGAGGCGTGTTATAATGAGGTTGAACTGTACTGTAAATTCGGAAATTTTCTTGTGACTTTTATTTTGCGAATTTTCTATTTCCAAATTATTAGTGAGTTCTTGAATTAGCGAGTGAGTGACCATGTACTTACATTTCACTGCTAACTGCAGTTTCATGGGAATCGCTTATAATTTAAAAGAACCGTTAAAATTAATAGTCTCGGACACACGATTTATGTATCTTATTTCTTACAGATGTTCAACTGGATCTGCCATAATCGTGATATGTTTCTAGTCAATTATACCGAAATCGGGATGTCCCAAAAATTTGCCGTGGAACTTGAAAATGAACATAGTCAGTTTGCTAACAGTGCTGTAGTAAGTACCTACTGATATGTTTTTAGCTCACCTGAGCCATAAGGCTCACAAGGTGAGCTATAGGATGGCCATGATCCAGCGTCCGGCGTCCGTCCGTCCGGCGTCCACAATTTCAAAGATCTTCTCCTCTGAAACCACTTGGCCAATCAAAGCCAAATTTTAAAGGAAGCCTTTATAGGAAGGGGGAATGAAAGTATATATGAATAATTTAGGTCACATGACCAAGATGGCCACCACGCCCATATATGGTAAAAACTTTTAAAAATCTTCTTCTCCAGAACCCAAAGGCCTAGGATCTTGAAACTTGGTATGTAGCATAAGGGACCCAAGGCCCACAATGTGTATATAAATCATGACCCTTGGATGACCTTGACCTATGTTATGGCAAGGTCAACTTAGGTCACCAATGCATATGAATGGGGAAAATTGGTAAAATTTGATCAAATGAGAGAAAACTTGCTGGGAATAGGCAAATGGACAAAAAATTTATGTTTATGAAAAAATTTTGTCTCCAGGGGTTTGCCCCGGGGCTATATACATGTATATTTCCATAATAGTCAAACATCTTCTGCTCTGAAAGTGTATGGCCAATCAAAGCAAAACTTTATGTGTAGCATCCTTAGGAAGTTGGAAGGAATGTGTATATAAGTAATTTAGGTCACATGACCAAGATGGCCGCCATGCCCATATATGGTAAAAACCTTTTAAAATCTTCTTCTCCAGAACCCAAAGGCTTAAGATCTTGAGACTTTGTATGTAGCATAAGGGACTCAAGGTCCACAATGTGTATATAAATCATGACCCTAAGATGACCTTGACCTATTTATGGCAAGGTTAACTTAGGTCACCAATGCATTTGAATGGGGAAATTTGTTAATATAGAATTAAATTGGGGAAAAGGCAAATGGACAAAAGAAACCACTTGGCAAATCAAAGCTTAACTTTGTAATGTAAGGTTCATCCTTAAGAAGTGGGAACTAAAGTGTATATAAATAAACAAGATGGCCGCTATGCCCATATACATGTATGGTAAAAACCTTTAATAAAAATCTCTGGAACCCAAAGTTGTATAGTCTTGAGATGTGGCATTGGCAACTCAAGCTGCATAATGTCGTTATATACCAGATCTCAGGTGAGCGATTACAGGACCATTGGTCCTCTTGTTAAATGTATTGACATAGGTTTTTAAATGTATTGACATAGGTTTTTAAATGTATTGACATAGGTTATTAAATGTATTGACATAGGGCTGATGCCCTGCTTCATGGAGTTTAGTCATCAGTTACAAGTGTAAGGATTAACATTGAGTACAAGTTAATGGCCAAGGGAAAAAGTGTTAAGCCTTGGATAACTTACCTATAGGACTTACGGCTTATCAGTTACTAGCATCTAGTAAAAATACAACATGAAGTATAGGGAAAATCCCGCCCACTTTTGCAAACTCTTGGCATGAGTCTCTATGGTAAACTGACAGGCAAGACTTGGTCTCAGTTGGCACATATATGGCACAAGCTTCAGACAAGTAAAATAATTTAATTTGAACTGTCAAGTTGTAATTTTTAAAAGGCAAAAGTAAAAGAAATAATAAAATTAAATAAAAATAAAAGCAGTAAAAGTAAAATAACAAAAAATCTGATGCTGTCAGTTATCTAGTGTAAAGAGATCCTCAATTTGCCGAGTTTGTTGCCGCACTTTGTTTTGGTACATGTAGTTTGGTATCACAGTTGAAGCTATTCTCTCTTATGTGCAGTGTAAAGTAGACAATTATATGAGCCGCCCCATGAGAAAACCAACTATGTGCATAGGCTAAACAAAGGCGCAGATCAGCTTCGCGGTAACCGCGAAGCTGATCAGTGCCTGTGTTTTCGCTACACCAATAGTACAATTCCTCTTCTTTCTAAATCCAAAATTTCAAGCCGCTAGCCATCTTCTGTGACTGCACAGACCGGTTTGTGTCAGACCTGTTCGAAAACCACATTTGGAACCACAATGTTGGATTTCCCACGAGGCGGCTCATATATTGCACATGCTCTGTATTCCAGAATGTATATGTAAATATAACTCGGATACTTAGTATGGCCCAGAGGTTGTGTGATGCGGGACATTACGCACAGAACACCATACGTATCCAGGCTGCTAAACTGGAGCGGGAGTGGAAGAGCCTCGCCGCGGCGCTCGACGACAGGAGCACAGTCTTGTCAATGTCTGTGATGTTTCATAAGAAAGCTGAGACGGTATGTTGGAGTTTTTTCTGTAATTATGCTTTGCATTAAAAAATGTTGACGTGATTTGAATTTACCATGGCCCAAAATTTTGTTAGCTTAAAGTCATCGTTAAGACTCCAACTCATTAAGTAAATGTTGACTACCTAAGCAATGCAAAGGATTCTGACATTTTTTCAACAAAAAATAACAGTGTATTTGTAATATTGCCATTTGAAATTTTAACGAATCGTTAACTAAAGACATCATTAATTTTGAACAACTGGGCCCTGATTACCCGCTACATGCAAATTCTTTGCTAGGTGCATGATGGTATTATTGTTCAATGTATTGTTATTATCTGCAGAAAAAAATTGAATGTGCAAGTATTCAAATTTTAGCAAATTTGGAAATTTCCAAATACATGTAATATACTCATGGAAATAATGCATTAAAGAAATTTTCAGTTTAAATATTTATTACAAATTTGAATTGGTGGATAGAAATGGTTTAAAGAATGAGACCATGTGACAAACACTGCTATCTTGATAAAGACTGCCCTATTTGGAATGATCTGCAAGGATTTGCTGTACATGTATCCTGGAATGATCTGCAAAGATTTGCTGTACATGTATCCTGGAATGATCTGCAAGGATTTGCTGTACATGTATCCTCGAATGATCTGCAAGGATTTGCTGTACATGTATCCTCGAATGATCTGCAAGGAATTGCATGTTTCCTAGAATGATCTGCAAGGATTTGCTGTACATGTATCCTAGAATGATCTGCAAGGATTCGCTGTACATGTATCCTGGAATGATCTGCAAGGATTTGCTGTACATGTATCCTGGAATGATCTGCAAGGATTTGCTGTACATGTATCCTGGAATGATCTGCAAAGATTTGTTGTACATGTATCCTGGAATGATCTGCAAGGATTGTATCCTGGAATGATCTGCAAGGATTTGCTGTACCTGTATCCTGGAATGATCTGCAAAGATTTGCTGTACATGTATCCTAGAATAGCTTAATTTGGCACAGTTTTAACATTTAGCTATACCTCAAACATTTATATCATGAAGATCTAATTGTATTTATATCTTATTTCAGTATTTAGCACAAGTGCTAGGCTGGCGTCATGCCTGTGAACATGCCAATATACCATCTACAATAGAGGAATTAGAAGAGGCATTGCAGCAACATCAAGCTCTCATTGAGACCATAAGTCAAGGTTATGCGGAGGTAATGTATTTTAGGGAAGTAGATTTTGGTGTTTAGGTGGCGTTTAGAAGGGGAAGGGATGTTTACATATCAGTATACCATCTACAATGGAAAGATTTCAAGAAGCTTTGCATGAACACTAGACTCCCATTGAGACCATTAGTCAAGGTTATGCAGGGGTAGGGGATTTGGATTTGGGTTTGAGTTTGTGTGGGGTTGTGACAGGTTTATTAGGGGAAGGTGCGTACCTTCTACAATTGAGAATGCATTGAAACAACACCATGCATTACTCGAGGTTATTTAGAGGTATGAAACCATTTTCCTTTTCCACTGATTCAAGGAGCATTTGTCAGTCGTGAAAGGAATGCAACCGAAGTGCTGATAATTAGCCCCTTGGGTTGGGCTTGCCTAGTAACTCACCCTCCAAACATGACCTTAGCCGTTGACTCTAGATATAAAGCATGTGCTAAAAAAAGAAAATCTTTGATTGTACTGGGACATTTTGGTCCAAATTTGCAATCCACTAGAATTTGTCAAATATACTTTGTTTATTGACAGGTGTGTGGAGACGGAAAGGCTCTTCTGGATACCTTACAAACTCCTGTTTCCTCAGGAAGTTCAAATTCTCTCACAGCCAAGGCAGACTACTCTGAAGCTGCTGGACATGTGCTGGATGTGGTACATGAGGTATGCATTACCTCCCTTGAACTTGAACTGCTGTGTCAAAAATTCAAGTATTTTGCTTTTCATTGAGGGATAGATAAATAGAATCCATCATGGGTGATCAGTGGAGATAGGAAAATCTCAACCCAAGGGTCCATCCGTTCCAGTGGGAAACGAGGCTCGCCGAGTTTCCCACTGGAACGATGGACCCGAGGGTTTGTTGAGATTTTCCTTTCTCCACTGAACACCACTGATGGATTCTTTTTCTTACATACCCTGATTAGGCCTAAATTCATTTTACCGGTAAAGTAACCTGGTACCGTGCTTTAACTCTGATGACGTAGTGTTTATTACGGATATGACGTCAAATGTAAATAAATCGTTGTCAAAGTCAAAAGAGATGCAGTTTTGATTTGTTTTTCGTTGAAAACGAGTGTGAATCAAGATTATACCCAATGAATTCACACCAGTTTAGTCTAGTTTTGTTGAACATTATTGCTGCAAGCAGCTGCTTTGGGCTAGAAACGATCGAATTTAGTCGCGTGTATGAGCAACCAAGCCAGCAGTGTAAGATTGATTTATCTACCACCACTAAAATACCGGAATTTTGCTATCTTTATGATAGAGGTATGTAAGAAAAAGATTTAATTGGCTAGTCTGACAAAATCTGATGTGGGAGTGTGATGACGTAGGTGTAGAGCATCAGACACTGAATCAAGGAGGTCTTTGGTCTGATTGGTACGAGATTGTGTCCTTAAGTGCTCTGTCCTGACAGGACTGAAAAATGTTGATTTGGATGTTTAACCACAAAATAGATAAATAAAACAAGTCTTTGCTTTATCCTGACAGTGCTGATTTGATCAGACTGTGGTGATGTGCAGGCTGATCTTTAATAAAAATCCTTAAATTTCTGACACATTAGTTCATATTTATGTTGAAATATTGCTAGGTTTGCATTTCAGTAGTTTAGATGCTGATTAGTTTGAATGTCTAGTTGCATTTATTGTTGTTGCATATTGTCTTGATGTATTGTGCTGTGTTTTAAAAGTAACAGTAAAGGAGTGTGTGTACATGCTAGGGATAAAATGAGCCACGACGCGAGAAAACCGGGCTTTGGGGTTTCCGACCAGGTCCGACACAAACCGGCCTGTACAGCCTCAGAAAAAAGCTAGAAGCTTGAAATTTCGGATTTAGGAAGAAGAGGAATTGCACTATCCGTGAAGCGAAAACAAAGGCGCTGATCAGCTTCGCAGTTACTGCGAAGCTGATCTGCGCCTTTGTTTTCGCATAGGCAAAAATCTGGTTATCTCACGATGTGGCTCAAATGAAATGAGGCAGGTCATGAAAAAGTCTATCTTCATGATTTCTGACAAGATCTGTTACTAACCAGGCTAGTGTGTTTTTGGCAGGTCAGATGTAAACCAGACTGTGTAACCTAAGATAACATCTAGAAGCTTGACATATTTTGGAAGTACATGTTGTGGAATATTAGTATCTTTATTTTATTGAGAATTAATGATGTGTTTATTGCAGAGTTTAAAAGCCAGTTTTGTCATGATTTGTCTCAAATTAAGTAAACTGGCTCAAATTTGCCATTCATTTTTTATACAAACTGAAAAAACAAATGATATTTTGATGAGCATACACTTGATAAGAATCTTTCCTCTGGGAGTTAATTTTAGTGTGCATGAAACATATCTTAGTTTTCATATCAAAGAGTTACTTCCCATTTTTAGTGTCTTGCATGTTTAAGAGAGGTAAGGTAAAATTTATCTAACATGGTAATATTGGGGATAGATAGGTTTTATGCACCCCTACCTACCTTACTTTAGGATTGGGTACCTGTTTACCAGCCCTGGTTATGGCCTTAAAACTGAATCAAGTTTGTTATGCAGTTATATAGCAAACAAAAAAAAAGTATTGTGTGAAAGAAAAATGAAATAAATGAATTAAGATATCAGATGCAATACTGTATACCATAATATATTTTAGTGAGTTTTTAAAGAAAGACAGAAACAAGAATGTCAAGAATGTGACAAAAAAATGTCCAGAAATTATTGATCAAGGTCAACTTTGTTTGACCTTGACCCTAGCTTGCTGTAAAGTAAAGCGTGGTGACCAAATGATTAAGCATCAAACTTCTGACTGAAAAATCTTTGATTTACTGCTGCCTTAGTATGACCTTGAGTTAGATGCTTTAAGCTCCCCAAATACTGGAGATCTAGGAAACAACAGATCTCTCCCTACAGAAATTAAAATAGGTGACTGGAATATTAAATAAAACCGGTGATTTATTTACAATTTTGAGGCTATGGATCACTATGGGTCCTGGGGACTCACTGGATTCAATATCAATGGGTCCAACTCCCAACTTATGAGTCCAACACTCTTTTTCATTGCAAATCTGCAAAAACATTGCATCCTGGGACCCACCAAAATTAAAACTTTGTATCCCAGAGACTAAATCATGAGTAAAAGATGCACGATGCGCAGGTAAAAAAATCACTGTAAAACTCAAATAAACAAAGCATGTAGGCTTATTCCAACTTAGTATGGCTTATTCATTATTTTGACAAATGTTTCATTGGTATTTTGCAAAGCAAAAGGGAGTACTACAATACACATGTATTTCTGAAACCAGCATGGTTCCTTTGCTATTCTTTTAAGCATCTGACTAAAAGTACTTTTGCATCATACAACAGTTTTGGTTTGTTGATAGTATTGATAGTGTGTTTTGTTTTGTAGCAGTGTTTTAGACACTTTTGTGGATACAGGTATATAAAGCACCCCCACTCTGAAATTAGAGAAAGTTTTCATTTCGCTTATGAGCCACCGCATGGGAAAACCAACAGTCTGCATAGGTGAAAACAAAGATGCAGATCAGCTTCGCAGTAACTGCGAAGCTGATCAGCGCCTTTGCTTTCGCTACATGGTTAGTACAATTCCTCTACTTTCTAAATCCAATATTTCAAGCCTCTAACCATTTTCCGTGACTGTACAGCTCGGTTTGTGTCGGACCTGGTCCGAACCCATATTGTTGGTTTTCTCACGCACAGGCTCATATATCAGTGGATGCAACCTGATTAATATGAGTGGTCATTTGTTTGTAAATTTGACTTTGACCACAATGTGGTGTATGTAAATTTGCTAACAGTATCTAAAATTGTTGTTGAAAAATATGAGTCATGCCTGGGAAATTGCACAAGGAAATGATTTCCATAGGTTGTTATGCACCAGTCATTAGAAGCCCTTCTCCTTTGGACTAGGGATAGTGGTAGTATAGCAGTGCTTAAGTGATGTTTTTTGACCCTGCAGTGCCATGGAATAGGGAGTCGTTTAATTCCAGGTCCAAAGTGGCCATGAAAATTAAGTTTGCATGTACTTGCCAGGCTTTTGGCAGAGCTTAGAACATATGAGTATCTATGCAATGCGGGACATCTTCCTCGGCTTTGGAAAGAGAACAGTAAATATTCCTGATATTCCACAGCCCCGAGGGGGACGTGGTTGCAAATGACTGGTGCATTGTGTCACACATTACAACAACAAAAACTATTTCACAAAATCAAAATAAAATCACCACTATAAAATGTGTAAAGTTGCACCCCTGATTGTAAAATTGAACCTCCAGAACCTTTTAGATAAATATTCAACATTTCTTTCTCTTCACTCTTAAATGCTTGTGAAACAAAATGGTATAAGTCTTCTTCTTTTTGAAGCATTTACTGAATTTCATTTGTACATGGATTTTCAACATAGATAAGATACCACCTCTGATAACTTTGCTTTGTTCTGAGTACATGTACCTCAATATATTCTTGATATACAATGTTTGTATGTATGACTTCGGTAATATAACATGCATATGTATTTATGTTGACATCATGTAACTTTAAATGGGAAATGTAACATATGTACATGTTATGACATATGCCTTTGTGTATGCTATATTTGATATCCAGATTGTATGTGTATTCTTTCTGTACATAACTGTTTTAGAAAATAATATGTATAACATGATATAGTATGGCATTAGATTCAACCTTTGAATTGCTCACAAAGACATGGTTACCTTTTAACCTCTATCAGTAGACATCGTTTCTTAATGTCAACCTTATATTCATTAGAGCCCAAACATAAAGTACACAAATTCACTTTCATAGCATATTCTCTTCCAGAGGTGGAGGGGCATTTGTCCGATTAAAGAGGGGGAGGGGATTTATAGATTCTCAACACATTAGAATCTGTACATAAACTTCAATGTCCTTAATCGCCAATAATTTTAACATTCTTCTCAAAGGATATTCAGAACCCAAATTCATTATAGATAGTATTATATGTGTACCAATATGAATAGCACATTCATACAATCAGCCTCTCACTGACAACACGAGATATTGTTACAAAGCAATATTCAAAGACACTTTGATCCCTAAATAATGCACAATTCCATAACCATACCATAATAAGGACTTTCACTTTATGTTAGCCAAATATCTGTCAAAAACCACCTATTGCAGTAATAATTTTGATGTAGAAAATTTGCATAAAACTAAAGACACAAGAAAATTTTCAAGTTTTTCAGAAAACAAATTTACAAACTTGGTGAAAAAGATATTGTGCAGAAGTTCACAAATATGAACATAGAAACTGATTAAATTTCACTTAAAAGAGAAAAAGACAAAATTAAATGAACACATAACCTTGCGTCCCCTGCTAATGTTTGTTTTCTTGTCTGCAGGTACTTGCTCACCAGCGCCACCTGGAACAGCTGTGGGAGGGGAAGAAAGTCAAGCTCCATCAGAGGCTTGGTCTCAGACTGTTTCAGCAAGATGTCAAGCAGGTGGGTGACACAGATTTATAATAGAGATCAAATCAGGTCTTGAGGTTATAATAAAAAATAAAACTGAGATCCTTTTAGAGCAGTGAACATATTAAGGAGAGAGGGGATGGGCCATACCGCGGTTTTGGCTATTAAAGCCTCTTCAGTGACCCTATAGATTTGGCAACATGAAGCCAAAGAGAATTACTGTGATTTCACTACAACGACTACACTGAAAAAATGTTATAAGAGGCCACTTTTCAAACTCATTTTTGTTTTCAAAGCCATGTTCAAAATTGCATGATTGTTTGCCTAAAGATGTGTCTTTCAAGTAAGTAAAGTTCCAAAGTGTTCAGAAATAATTTTCTTCCACGAAACGCGTTTTTGGAGTAAATGTGCAAAAAACAATGTTTTTGAAAAAAAATTGGTTAAAGCACAACCTTTATTGAAATGAGGAACGGGTGTCATCAAAGGGACCCTTCCGGCAGGCTTGGGGTAAGTTATTTTGAAAAGTAATTAATTGAATTACAATTACATTGACATTTTTTCAATTAAATTACGATTACAATTACTAAGCATTTTAAGAAAGTAATTCATTACATACAATTACATAGCCTAATGTAATTCATTACATACAATTACTTTGCTTTGAGTGTTGAGATGCATGAAGTCCAAAAATATTCATAAATAAAAATAACACACTTGTAGTGACAATGACTGAGAATTGTCTGACAGGAACCTTTTGTACTGCATGTCTCCTTTTTCTTTTTGCCCCCATTGAACAAGGATATTTGAATCCACTGGTGTATTCAGAATTAACCATCAAACTGTATGGTAATAAGTTAAGCATATGTATCCCATCAAATGTCAAAAGATTATTTGCAAATATAATAACGCTTCATATCATCAGTTAATAACTAGGAAACAGTATATCTGTTCTCACATGACTGAAAAGTTGTTGACTCTCACGCTAAAGCACATTATAAATGTTATTTAATATAAGTTCTATCAAGATAAGTTTGCTGACTGTGACACTGGCTTATTGATAAAAGATGGATGGAGTGATCGGAGCTATTATTTTATGAATGGCAAATCGAGAAAAAAAACACATAAAAAACATGTCATGTCTAAAGGGTCAAATGTCTACATGTGCTGTCCTACAATTGCAAAATGTCAGTTGTGCCATAAATTAAACAAGTGCTAACAAGGGCTATACTGTCTGACTGTGCATGTATATTACAATCATAGAAACACGATAAAGAATTTTTGACCAAAAATTTCCATCAGTTTCCTATTTTGAAAACATGATACATGTATTTATGATCACTCCATCTTTCATAAATCAGAAATACAAGATGACATTGAAAAGAAGCAGTTTAATTTTGTGACCAGTTAAATTATGAATCTGTCAGTGAGGTGTGAAAAACTAACAACAAGGAATCCTGTAGGCAATGCACCAACCAAGGACCAAAAAAGGAAAGATAATGATTGTTGAGTTTTCACACTTCCATTGATCAATCATTGCTTAATGTCACATTGTGTGTATAATATGATAAATAGCTCTAAGGTCATCAGTTTTAGAGAAGGATTAAACACCTTAAAAGTGCCCAATACCTAATAGTTGTATCAGTAGATGAAGAAACATGTTTTAATAGATGAAGAGACAAAATTTGATTACTGTTGTAACATGAATGATCTCAATGGGAAAATATTTTACTGGAGTACTGTATAATTGACCATATACTTCAATGATACATGCGGGGAAACAAGATTCAACAGGATAATCTGCAGCACACTCTTACAAAAATAATCTCTAAATATACAATGTATATGTAAGAGATGTTTTCTTTAAAGTAATTCAAAGTAATTAAAAGTAATTGTTAATTACACCTCTTTTTGACACTGTAATTCATTACATTTCAATTACTGTAATTAAAGTTAAGGCTGAATTACAATATTATTTTCAATTATTTTTAAAAATGTAATTAAATTGCAATTAATTACAATTTTAATTACCCCAACCCTGCCTTCTGGCTTTAAAAAACATCAAACATTTGATTTTTCTTTACTGGTAGATTTTTTACGCATTTTTCAAAATCGCTATTTTTGAGATTTTTTGGAAAATTCATCAATGTGCCTCTTAAAAATGTTAGTCCCTGTTAAATTCACTTGATGAGGCCTGGAAATGAGAGATATATCTCGAATAAGCTGTTTTAGACTATTTTCGAGGACAAACAGGTCACGGCTGCTGTACACTTCCAGTTTCAATGCCAATTTTTAACGAACAAAAAAGCAAAATTTGTGGACGATTTTTTTAATTTTCAAAGCTTATCTGAGTCCAGTATTAGACCTAAATAATTGCTGAAAATTTCAGTGCCATGCTGCTGATAATAACGCATCCAGAGAAGAACAAAGGTTATTTGCAAATTGTATGCGAAAAGCTGAATTCCTGTTATTCATGTTGCTGTCTTCTTGCATGTACAATTCTTATTGCAACAACATATCTGAATTAAGTTATCTTGCATCATGGCAGTCAGTAGCACTTTCAAATAAATTAAAATGTAAAACACAAGGTTGTAATATGACATTTAATTTGATGTTAATAAAGTGTGACTTTTTGAAAAGAGGGTACCTTTACTCATGCTTCGACATCTGTGTGAGATATATCAAGCATTTTTGAATGCAGAAACACACAGAGCCACTGTTAGGCATTGGTTTATTCATATGATCATGAATTTTAATTGATCATATTGTACTTTCTGAACTAGAAGAAAGAATATGAGGTGGCCTCTTATAACTTTCTTTCAGTGTAGTATTATCCAAATGGGACCAAATATATTAATTAAACTTTGCTAACCTGATAATAATTTTGTGATAAAACTTATAAAACTTTCTTCATGCTCAACTCAGCTGAGACTAAAATTTATCCTGCTCATAAATGTTAAAATGCTAGCAATTGTTGGCATTTTAACATTTACTAGCAGGATAAATTACAAGCTTTGGTGATCTAGATCTGAAATTTTAATTTATTCTGGCTAGTTTGGTATTTATGAGAAGTTTAAATTTCCGCATTTACTGCGAAGTTGATCTGCGCCTTTGTTTTCGCATATGCCGAATGTTGGTTTTCTCATTACATCACTCATGTATTAGAATAGTGGGTTGGATATTTACCTGACAAAAATCTTCTTTTTTCAGGTGATTGACTGGCTAGATAACCATGGTGATGTCTTCCTGAAGAAAAATACATCAATAGGTCGCAGTCTACAAAGGTCAAGGGCATTGCAGAAAAGTCATGAACATTTTGAATCGGTGGCCAAGGTGAGAAATTTTTATTCGTATGTACTTTCACATTCCATTTGGTCACATGGCAATTCTGTGCTGTAAAAATTTGGTTTGCTCAGAGGCAACAACCTACAGTCTAACAATTTTGATTTGGCAACAACTTATAGTGAGGCAGTGAAGTTTTTGCTGTAGGCTGTTATCCAGTCAATCAGAACTCCAATCAGCATACTCCTTTTGGTCACATGGCAAGTCTGCACTGTAATAAATTTGGTTGGATCACAGGTATACAGGGTGTCTATGCATAGTATGCAATGGCTGTCCACTTTGTCTAGAAGTTTACGAGTTAAATGAAGTTCAATTTTCAGGTCTGAGCATATTCTTTCACAAGTTGCCAGTTACTGGTAAAAAAATATGCACTGAGTTCTGGTTAAATGGTTTTCTGGACCTCTGCTGTTTACAGTTGACCTTTAAGTATTATATAAAGCTAGAAGTCAAATTCTTAAACAAGAAAAATCATGTCAAAGTTTGTTGTTTGACAAAGAAAAAATAAAACAGCAAGTTTTCTAAAGATATAACTCACAAGTCCAGGCTGCCCAGTGCTCCTATTTTTCCTATTTTTTCCTATATTTTCAGGGCTTCCTATTTTTTCCTATATTTTGATCCCAAATCCTATATTTTTCCATCAAATTCCTATATTTTTCAAAATGCTGCAGATAATAATGAAATATCAAGGAAAAATCATGGAATTTTGGTTTGAAATGCCAGTTTTGATGTCTTTGGCATTCATTTTTTTCCTCGCTCGCTTCGCTCGCTCGTAACTTGATAAATAAAGTATTTTTTCTTCATCAGAAAACAAGATAATCCCGTGAAGTAAGTTACTTCTACAACATGAGTAGGTTTTAAAATAATGGATCACACACCTATACCAAAATTACACCAGTAAGATTTGCCTTCTTGCTGTTATATGTTAATATTTATGGTTTTCAATGCTATAAAAAAGCCATTTTAGGCCGATAATTTCCTATTTTTCTCCTATTTTTTGGACATAAACTTCCTATTTTTTGAAGCCCAAAATATATATTTTGTACCAAACTGCACTGGGCAGCCTGCAAGTCAGAACCATGTCAGAGTTTGATATGTTTATAAATTTGGTTTTTGATATAAACAAAAAGCTTATCTTATGATAAATTATCATGAATGCATTTCCAATTTTTGATGAGAAAAAGGGACAAAAACTGATTCAGCCTGATACAAGTACCAGATGATTCTTTTTACAGCATAAAAATTCTTTGTGCAGAAATAAGGCATTGAATGATTCTTATAAACAAATGAGCCACTGCATAAGAAAACCGACAATCTGCATATCAGCCGGCTGATCAGCGCCTTTGTTTTGGCTACAGGGATAGTACAATTCCTTTTCTTCTTAAATTCAACATCCTAAGCTTCTAGCTTGCTTCTGTGACTGTACAGCCCGGTTTGTGCCTGACCTGGTCGGAACCCAAATTGTTGGTTTTCTCATGCACAGACTCAAATGCTATTACAGGCATACAGGTTCGAAGAAGATTCATGTCAGTTATTTAATATGTTATAGAGCATGGATTAATTTAAAAACATTTTGGTAGTGAAGTCCTTGAAAGTTTAAATATATGTTGCTAGTTCAAAATCAAGAAGAAAAAATAGAGGACTGATAAAGTGATGAAATTAAAAAAAACATAATGATGAAAAAAAATAAAAAAAAAAAAAAAAAAAAAAAAAATAATAATAATAATAATAAAATAATAATAATGATAATAAAAAGAAAATTAAAGATAAATGAGACTGTTTTGGATTAGAAAATGCATCAGGATAACATGTCCATGTAATGTATACCCCCTTATACCTCACTTTTATATAGTGAAATGGCGTATACAGGGGTATAACTACTATTTTCCTTATTTGTGATTCAAAACATAGATTGTGGGTAATCGTTAGTTATGATCTTTTTTCTCAGATAGAATTACTTATTTATGCTGTTACCAGGGAGGTGAAAATGGTAAAAATTGTGAAGGAAGGAAATTTTTTAAAATACAGCTCAAATGTTCCAGTAAATTATTTTTCACTTTTTATTTCAGAATACCATAACAAATGCTGAAAAGTTGCTCGCAGCTGCAGATGAACTCGCACAAACTGGGGAATGTGATCCGAAAGAGATATACAATGAGGCTCAAGAATTGGAGGAACGTATGTCCAGTTTTCTCGCTGCTCTAGCTCGCCGAAGATCGTCGTTGGATATGACAGTGTCGTTTTATTCTCATGTCCATGCTGTAAGTTTGAATTTTCTCATCTTGTTTTCCATTATTATTGGTCACTTGATGCTTTTAGATTTTACTTTTGATATCATTTCAAAAGGGTATGTTACCAAGGTGGTGAGAGCACCCGTTGTATTTTGATCTCCCAGTCTAGGCAAAGTTAACTGCGATGTTACGCCTCACTTAACAAATGAATTAGTAAAGTTTCCACCAATATATGGTATGATCTTGTAAAATAATTAAAAAAAAAAATACTGACTTATGCCTAATTAAGTAAGATATGTGTACTAATGGACTGATCAGTATCACTGGTTCCTTCCTGTAGACAGGCATTAGAAGTGCTAAATGGGAGATTCAGAAACTTCCAGGTACATCATATGTATCTATCTAAAAAATCTGCAAAATCATCCATTTTATGCAACATACTCATGGTATTTAAGCTGCAGTTCAGTAAATGCTTGTGAGAGGAATTGCAAACATGATGATTAAATAAAGGACATAAGTTTCAATGGTGGCAAGCATGTTTGTTTAACAAAGGCCTACTGAAAATGGATATTTTAGAATGATGATAAATAATTTGCTTATTTCAGCAGAATGATATTATTTACAGAATCTCGATAAAATTCTGAATGCTTCTAAAGCATACACTATCTTACATATTAAAAAGAAAAAAAAAAAAAAAAGATCTGTCCGTTAACTAGTGGTGTAACGATGCATCGATACATCGATGCATTGCGATAGGAACTGCTTCGATAGTGATGCATCGATTGTACAATGCACTATCGATGACTATCGCCGATAGTTCGTCCAACTATCGATAGTTTCGATAGTTTATTTTCATTGACGGAACTCTTTCTCCATATTTGTTTTGGGGGTGTTTGATTAGCGAAATAGTCACATCCTGAGCGTGCTTGATTACTGCGTGCTTGCCTGAACATAGAACAGAATAGAATAAAAAAAAACGTGGGCCACCATGGCCCCCACGTAACATCAACTGTCATGTTTTTTCATATGATTATGAAAACCTTCATTGATGAAGGTTTAATATCCCGCTTGAGAGAGATTTGCGACCAGGCAAGATGCAAACCAGCCTGGTTTATTTTTGGTATCAGGCTATCAGCCAATGTATGTATTTGTGTAGTGTTCCGCCGTTGACTTATCGGCGCACCTCGTTTTAACCCCCAGTAAGGGTAATACCATCACCAGACTCCAATGATAGAACTACACTGCCCGCCACCAACCATCACCTTAACATATTTACTGTATCTCCATCAATGAAGTTGTCTTTTTTGAGAGAAGAGAAGCCAGTGCTTGCCTTATGAATGCTGAGCGCCAAGCAAGGTAGCCACTGGTACCATTTTTAACGTCTTTGGTATGACGCGGCCTGGGTTCGAACCCGCGCCTCCCGCTTCCGAAGCGGACGCTCTTACCATTACGCTACCGGTCTGTCCGGTTCGTTTTGATCCGAAAGGACCGGAATGACTCGATCTTAGTCCCGCTTTTTAGTGTGACTTGAGTTGTGGCCTAATCGAACACACCGTTCTACTTTCACTTTTAACCAACTGCCGAAAATGGCGACAAATTTCGAGATTATTCCAAATAAACACATTTTAAAGACAGTTTTGTGAAAAACCGATAGTATCGTGATAGTATCGTGATAGTATGCCACGATAGTGATAGTATCGTGATAGTGATTTCCACGATAGCGATACTATCGCGATAGTCAAAATTGGCATCGATAGTCAGCCCTACCGTTAACATTGCATTTACATCCCATTCAGCAAATTTCCAGTCATATCAAATTGAAGCCACTGTTCCTAATTACTATTTAGGCAATACTTTGAGGAGTAAGCCACTAAAGAAAGAACAGAAGGTCCAGGAATCGATACAATTATATTTAAAGTATCAACCTAGACACCAGGCATGACAGAGAGGACAGCACAAAACATCACAAAAACACCATAAAAATGTATTTACAAAAAAAAAAAAAAAAAAAAAAAAAAAAAAAAAAAAACATTTTTCTTTCTTCAGTTGACATGTTGGCTGGAAGAGTTACAAAACGAGCTGCAGAGCTCTGAAATTGCCGACACGGTCGAGGGGGCAGAACTCTTACTGAACCAGTTCAACCAGCAAAGGGACACAACTATCGATGCTGCTATGAATACTGTTGGGGAGGGTGAAAATCTGCTGGAACAGCTTAGGTGAGTGTTTGTGTAGTTGATAGAAGAGTAGATAAGGAGATGAGACGTTGAATAATTTTTGTTGATTCATTTTTTCTATAAAAATCTGGGCCCAGTTGTTCAAAACTGTGTTAGCTTAACACTGTTGTTAAGCACTCAATTTGTTAACTGTATATCAACTACACTGTTATTTTTTGTTGAAAAAATGTGAGAATCCTTTGAATCGTTTGCAAAGGATTCTCACATTTTTCAACAAAAAATAACAATCTATTTATATTATTGCCATTTGAAATGTTAACAAATCATTAACTAACGACATCATTTATTTTGAACAACTGGCCCCTGATTCTTTTTATCATTTAAATTTCTTAATGCAAAATATGGATGATGCACAATATGGATGTTCATAGATCATGGGATTTGTCGTGTTTGAATGAACTTAAGTATGTAACCCCCAAAATTTAAAAGGTCTCTTAGAACTTACTTAAACCTGTGAAGACTGGGGTCTTACAAATATAAGAATTCCCTGCAAGCATGAAAGCATGTGATTTCAAAAAATAAATTTTCATACAAAGTTAGTTTCAATAATTATTAAAGATTACAGAAATATGAGCCGCATCGTGAGAAAACCGGATTTTTGCCTATGCGAAAACAAAGGCGCAGATCAGCTTCGCGGTAACCGCGAAGCTGATCAGCGCCTTTGTTTTCGCTACTCGGATAGCACAATTCCTCTTCTACTTAAATCCGAAATTTCAAGCTTCTAGCTCTTTTCTGAGCTTGTACAGGCCGGTTTGTGTCGGACCTGGTCGGAAACCCCGAAGACCGGTTTTCTCGCGTTGAGGCTCATTTATTGTTCAGCAAAGTGTAGCTTATATGTAGACATATGTAGACCATCTCCATTGAAAAGACAGAAGCCTCTGTGGTGCACGCCTTGTTATCCAGGGGTCGCAGGTTCGATCCCAGGCTTCTCCAGTCTGTCGGATGGGACTATAAACCGAGGTCTCGTCTCCATATGACCTTAGCTGTTGTTGGGACGTTAAACCCCAATCGACCAACAAACTAACCATTGAAAAGCATGTAAAGTTGCTTCTGGATCTTTGCACAAAAATGTTAGTGAAATCTTTGCTTTGAGCAAGCGATGACCTTTTGGGAGGGTGAAGGACTGCATCTTTGAACTCTACTTCTGTTGGGTTGTGTTCTGGAGCAATGCACATTTAATCCCAATTTACTGGTACTACCAAGGAATGGTCGGCTTCTTGACATTACTGTAAAATCCTTTGATCGGGAAGTAAAAGTAAAATCTTTGTGTACAAGTGTCATCTACAGAGATAGAAATAGTAGACTATGTGGACCAATAACCAAATGATTGAATATAATAACGGAGCATATACTATAAACTCACCTTGTGAGCCTTTTGCTCAGGTGAGCTTAAAAGGAGAGAGAAAAGCAAAATGAACAAATGAATTGGAGAGGAAAATACATTGGAAAGGAACTAGTTAAGAGTGAAGCCATAAAAGACCCTGGAACGAAAAACATGAAAGAAATAAAGATTGAGATGTTTTGAAAAGATGATATTGGGACAAATTTAAAGAAAATACTTATAGTTGACAGAAAAGGAACATTGAAATAGATGCTTATTGATGGCTTTAGAGAATATAGCAAACCTTAGGTCGCAAAAAAACAACAACAAACAACAACATAAACTCCATATACTCGTTTTATTGTAGTAGCCACTTCTGTTGTGTATTTGCTGTAGTTAGAATTTTACCAAGAGAGTTATGTCCAGCAGATTCAAGTTCAGAAATGTATGACAGATATTGGATGTTTCTGGTACATGTATTGAATAACCAGAGTTTATAGGTTGTCTCAACTGTCTGAAAACTGAAAAACTGTTGTCTGGGATGAAAATCATTAAATCAAACAAACACGAAAAAAATGTTTTGATAGCCAAGAGAGACAACTCCTGCAGGTTTAAGTTGAAAAAGTAGGACATATATTGGATGCTCTCTGATTTTAAATGCGAGTATTGAATATCAATAACCAGGAGTTGTATCTCAGACTTTCTAGGTTGTCTCGACTTACGAGTCTGACTCATTGATGCTATTAACTCTTTGATATTTGAGCCTCGTCATATGAAATTGTTTAAGGGCATTATGTGAACATCCAATACCTTGCTAATATGTAGAGTATGGTGTTCTTTAGTCATTACTTTTCCAGTTAGAAAAAAAAAAATACATTATCCATATCAGGATTTCCAAGGCGATTTCTTATGTCAGTACCTCCACAGACCAGTGACAGTCCAAACATCCAAACATGTCTGATACTGCCTTAGACAAGGTTTTATTTTTTGCGTGACATTATACATTTGTAGATTGAATTTGCAGGAATATTGTCTATTGAGGCTGAAATTACGAGCATGTTGTAGAATGATTTTTATGCAGTCTGAACTAGATTGAAGTCTCAAATATGCGCAGCCTCTCTGTCATACTCGTTGCCTTTCGTTCCTGTTGAAACTTAGCGGGATGACTACCTTGTTGGGAAAGAGCTAGTCATTCTGCTCTTCGAGTGTGTTGTCGGAAAAATGTTTTGTTGTGTTTTATGTACTTTCTTTCTTAGCTGGTGTCTATGTTGGGACTTTAAATTTAATTGCACCGATTCCTGATCCCTCTATTCTTACTTTATTAAAAAGATATTTTCTTTTGAAAATCAAAGGTTAATGCCAAGGAAGTGATAGCTTCTTCTCAACATGACTGAAAAATTGTTCACTTGGACTTTAAGCCATTGCCAAGCCAAACCAAGCAAGTGTGTAAAGACCATATATGACAATGAAATGGACACGATTTGATGTTTTTGTTCTCGGTCCATGTGGGAAGGTCATGAAAAGGATAAAAAGTCAAAAGTTTGTTGTTTTCTCCCCAAAGAGAAATAACATTAGCTTTAATTAGGCAAATTGAATTTGTTGGACTGTCAGTCTCAAGTCAAGGCTATTTGTTTGTATGATTTCTAGGCATTTTTGACAAGGGGCTTACAAGTCCTAGAAAGCTTTGTTGATTTGATGCTTGAAATTTTGGAATTCAGTAAAAAAAGTAGGTCTGATAGTTTTAAGCAGCCATGACAGACATTGTAAATTTCTCATTTATTCATCAAAGGTGACACGTGTACATTTACTTAGCAATGTATAGAAACTATAATAATGTTAGGCATCGTGTCTAAGCTTCTTACTGCAGCCTTCATGTAAACGAGGAGTTTGTGAGTAAGAGCCGAGACATCACCAGTCATTAGAATGAGACTTTTTAAACCATGGGGTCCCATCTCCATATGACCTTTGCTGTTAACACTCTCCTATTCTTACTTAAGTAAATCAATTTACCTTGGACCAAGGAACTAAATAGATAAAAAAAAAAAAGCAACCTGCATACACATGTTTGCTGTCACGCCCTGAACAGAAATCAATGGAATTTTATAAGCTTTAATGGCATTAATGTCATCCATGCATATTGCATGTCTCTGTATAATTAAATGAACTATATGAGCTGCTGCACAAGAAAACCAACAATCTGCATATGCGAAAACAAAGACGCAGATCAGCTTCGCAGTAACTGCGAAGCTGATCAGCGCCTTTGTTTTCGCTACACGGATAGTACAATTCCTCCTCTCTCTAAATGCGAAATTTCTAGCTTCTAGCAATCTTCTGTAGCTGTACATGCCGGTTTGTGTCAGACCTGGTCAGAAACCAAATTGTTGGTTTTCCCATGTACAGGCTCCTATCTCAATAAAACCAGCTTTTGGCCAGAAAGAAGCCAGGCTCTTTCTTAGACTAGCTATGCTGAAAATGGTCATAAAAGGGACATTTGTTGTTGAATGAGATCTTTCAGGGTAGCAGGGTAGCTCACCTGAATGGTGCTTTGCCAGCATGTGTTGCCACTGTGAGGCATATATAACACCCACCATCATTTATATTTAAAAGATAAAAAAGAGCCGCCGCATGAGAAAACCAACAATTTGCATATATACGAAAACAAAGGTGCAGACCAGCTTCACGGCAAGCACAAAGCTTTCCAGTGCCTTTGCTTTTGCTACACGGATAGTACATTTCCTCTATGTTCTAAATCCAAAATTTCCAGCCTCTAACCATCTTCTGTGACTGGGCAGCCCAGTTTTGTGACGGACCTGGTCGGAACCCAAATTGTTGGTTTTCTCATGCACATGCTCATTTAAAAGATAAAAAATATAATAATAGCTGAGATAATAAAGTTGCATGCCAGATTTATATAATTCATAGCATGTTCATATCCTATTGGAATTATTGCATCATTCTGAACAGTATGTGTTTGGTAGTAAAAGAGAGGAATTATGCAAGCAGTTTGATATAAAATTTTTGTTTTGGATTTCTTAACCAAGTAGATCAAACTAGTCCGCTTAGTTCAAGAAGTTTGCAAAAATCATCAATTTGTGCATTTGGCAAGCATAGACACCCAGCCATCTTTCTTGATACAAAGCAATGCCAGCCACAAACCCCTTTGACTTTTGTAAGTGGATGAACAGGAGAGCGAAAAGGCTAATGAGCAAGCGAGTGAGAATGAGCAAGCGAGTGAAATCGAGCAAGTGAGTGAGTTCGAGCAAGTGAGTTCGAGCAAGTGAGTAAGTTCGAGCAAGCGAGTTCGAGCAAGCAAGGGAGTTGGAGCAAATGTGTGAGTTCAAGAAAGCAAGTGAGTTCTTACCGAGAGTGCAATGAGAGTAATATCGTTTCATATAAAGGGAAAACCCATGTTACAAAGAGCATAGCTTATTTTCAAAACAGCATTTTTATAGTACATTTTCACCAGTCAACCATGCCCCGAGGTTATAAAACTTTTCATGCTCAGTTCAGCTGAGACTAAAATTTCAACTTCTCACAAATACCGAACTAAGAAATGCTGGTAGAAATTAAGTTTAGTTTCCCAAAACATGAAATTTATTATACTATCATCAGTCGTTGGCATTTTAACATTTCTGAGCAGAATAAAGTTTCATAACCTCGCGGCCTGGTCTTGCTTTCGTCATTGTCTCTCCTTCACAGCTCTACATGAATATTTTGTAGTTAAATGGGCCGTAAAAACTTAATTATCTTTCCCCCCATCAATCATATTTGTCTCTGATACATCATTGATATTGACAGAGGATAGGACTGCCAAGATATTCAATACTGCACCGGAAAATTGGAATTTCCATGAAAGCAAAGATAGAAGGGACATGGGAAAACTGATTCTTCTAACAGTTTCATTAACGTTTAAACTCACCAACCTGTTTAGGGAGCGCCATGGCCTAGTGGTAGACCGAATCGAGAGGTCCGGGGTTCCATCCCCACAAGGGTCACCGTGTTGTGTCCATGAGCAAGACACATTAACTCCCTAGAGTACTGGTTAAAACCCAGGACACAATGGCTCTGTCCCCGACATGACTGAAAAATTGTTGACTTGGTCGTTAAACCTCAATACAAACCAACCAACCTGTTTAATCATGCTACTCATATCTTGCACTCAGTTTCTTGCTACCATTTGCTCTCCTGCTCACTCATATTAATCCTAATCACCCACGCACCAACCTGCAGCAGCTCACTCACCCATTTACTAGCTCACCAAACATACTCCACCCACCCCACTTACTTGCTCTATCACTTACTCACTCACCCAACAACAAGGCTTACTCACTTACCTACACACCCACTCATTGCAACCCACTCACTGTACAGTATAATTAAAATATGTATTTTCATGGTTATTCCTTCCCTGCATGTGGGCAGGGGCGTAGCTTCGTGTACACATATACGCATATGCGTACAGCTTGACGCCACAAAATTGAGATTTTTTTTCAGAAATCATAGTATTTGGGAATATTTGTATGACTTTAAACAACCCTAAACAACTTTTCTACATTCATTGGACAGTAACTTCAGACACCCATTAACAAAGTGCGTACTCTGTATTTCTACCCAGCTACGCTCCTGGTGGGTATGGGTAGTATGGTTTCAAGTGACTTACTTACTCTAGGGGCCCTAGCAGTCAGGCTGACTCACTGTTTGCTTAGCTTGTGGTTTCTGTTTGCTCACTCCCTCACTCATTTGCTCACTGGCTACACACCATCAAGACAGACAGTAAACAAATATTTCAGCCGTGACGCGAGAAAACCGGTTTTTGGAGTTTCCGACCAGGTCTGTCACAAATCGATCTATACAGACACAGAAGCAGGCTAGAAGCTTGAAATTTCGGATTTAGGAAGAAGAGAAATGGTTCTATCGATGTAGTGAAAAACAAAAGCGCTGATCAGCTTCGCAGTTACTGCACAGCTGATCTGCGCCTTTGTTTTCGCATAGGCAAAAATTCGGTTTTCTCATGATGCGGCTCATATGGTACTTTAATCTGAGCATGATAAAACCTGTAGTAAACCTGTAGAATTACATTGAAAACACAGAAAAAAGCTTGTACATGCAATTCTATACAGCTGCACAGTCTTGCCTATGTCTGTAAACAGAATTTGGAAGATCTATGTCAGATCAAAGTGTGCAGGCAGATGCAATTTAGGCTGATCATAGTCAAAATGCAAGATGCAAGCTAGTATTGAATAAGTATGTATCATCAGGCTAGGTTGTGCAAAAATGTGTCTGATCGTTCATATTTTTGAATCAACAAACTCAAAGACCAGCCTGCAAGTCTGTGGAATCTGTGTTGTTTGGTATCTGTCATTTATATATTTTGGATAGAAACTAAAGCATTCAAATATTCTAGATTTTAGCTTCCCTGTTTGAGCAAGCTTTGCGAGTTTCGCTAAAACATTTTCATGTGATGGTGCTCACTCATTTATGATGTGTTTTGAGTATGTCGAAGCAGTTTGTTGGTATGTTGTAATGATGAGTGATTGTGTTTACATCTTCAAACAACAAGTGGGAATTTCACTTTTTCGGGAATTTCTGGGAATTGTGCTTTAATTATTGGTGCATTTTGAGTATGAAACTTTCGGAATATCATTGCCTTAAGTGCATGATTCAAATTGTCAGTTGATTTTGTAGAAAGTTTATAATAATCATAAGATTAAATGAATGTTAAAAGATGTACTACAAGTGGGAATTTCACTTTTTCGGGGATTCTTAGGAATTGTGCTTAATTATTTTGTATTTTGAAAATTGTGGAATATCATGTGTTGATGATTCAAAATGTGATTTGAGCCTCATCACGGGAAATCCAGCTAGGTGGTTTCTAAACAGGTCTGACGCAAACCAAGCTGTTCAAGCACAGAAGATGGTTAGAGGCTTGAAATTTTAGATTTAAGTAGAAGAGAAATTGTTCTATTCTTGTAGTGAAAACAAAGGCACTGATCAGCTTCGCAGTTACTGCGAAGCTGATCTGTGCCTTTGGTTTCGCATATGCAAATTGTTGGTTTTCAAGTAATGATGATTCAAAATGTCATTTGATTTTGGAGAAATTTTTATGTTGTTGTCAGATGCGTCAGAATGTATTGAAATGTTCTAAAGAATAAAGTGTCTTTTTTGTCAGGAATATTTGTATTCTGAAGGATGAATATGTAAAAGAAAAAGTAGAATACGAGTGGTTAGGATAATAAGATGTGATGATCATTTTATGTTTATGAAAACAAATTGCAAGTTCTAAATTATTCCAAGTATTTTTGTAAAAAAAAAAAGCCACAGATATGTGGAAAAAATTGAGGCCATGGTGCAAACTAACAAAGTGCAGTTTTCAGTTAACAGCAAAATAATGTGCATTAATAACTGGTAAATGGATCCTTTAGTACAGTTGGTACAGTATGGCTAGAATTACTGATGGTCAGCTTTTTTCTGTGGTAAAAAAGCAAGTATCGTATCAAATAAACATACAAATACAGAAACTGATGCCTAAATAATAATGATATTATACACATGGAAATAAGTTAGGGAACACTTTTAGCTCTTGGGGAAAGTTTAAAAAAATCCGTTTTCCTTTTTTCTGGCGATACTGAAATTTTAATCACATATATTTCATACCTTGGCCTAGCTACAGACCAATTTATGTAAATTCACAACATTTTGTCTTTGTACTACGGAGGATACAATATGCCATATGTGAAAAACTTCACTTTTACGGAATACAAGTTTGCCTTTTTGCTTCTGCACTCCGCAAAACTCAATCTCTGACAGCAAAACAGGAATAAAATGTTGAATCTGATCGTTCTGAATGAAGATACGACTTCGGACCTAAAACTTCATGCGTCATCTCTAAACCAGCTAATCATACAAAATCTACTGTTTGCATTGATGTCTATGGAAAGCAAAATTCTTGGATATTTTGCAAATAAAGCCGTAAAAGAATAATTCCGCTAGGGCAGTATAATCATGTTTGGATTCCTAAAGGGTCATATCGAATATCTGACCCAACATTTACAACCTGCAAAATGTATACCCAAAGAACAAAACGTGACCAAGAAACCTACCCCGGGGAAAGTATGGACCTACCGCCGACAGTCCGTCAGAAAATAAAGAATTTGTGGTCAGTGTTCAACAAGCAATGTCTCAGATTTATGCTTGCGAAAAATTACGACAATGCGAGTTCAAATGATGAAGTTATGGCAACGACTAGCAGTGCGTTTCTTAAATTTAGCAAAAAATTTCTGAATCAAAGGTGGTCGCTGTCCGCCACAGATAATGTTTTATGCTAACCATTTTCACATAGAAGCAACTTTAAATATTGCAGATTCTGACAAGTTGTCAAAACATTCTTCATATTTTTTATAAAGAAGGATATATACAGTCCAAAGATGGTAGTCACATTATTACAGGTGTTCCCTAACTTATTTCCATGTGTATATATAAAAGCAGAATAAAATTAAAAAAATACATAGATCTTTAAAAAGCAGAACCGGTCCAGACAGATAACAAATGATTGTATTTCGTCTAAACAATCACACTGGCATTACAATCTCGTTAGGTTTAATTGTTTGGCACAAAATCAGAGAATTGTTCACAATCCTTTGTAGTAAAAAGTTGAACTGAAAATCATGTTCTGCAGTTGGTGCCAAAATGTTAAGTTTGAAGCCTGTACTCTTAACTGATAAAACCTGGCTTCCTTTTTGTAGGACACAGGCAAACAGCATAGCCCCAGATGTAGCCGCAGAATGTGGCGTCCCATCTGGGGCTATTCTGTTTGCTCAGAAAAATTTCATCGAATAATGAGATGAAAATTAAAAATCACCATTATTGAAGGCCCCTAAAAATGAAAGTGGACTCACCCAAATGATAATGATGGGAGAATCCATTCGTCAAAAATGGGTTAATGTTACATCTTTAGTACTTAGCCTGTTGCTTGTAATGGTCTTCACGTGAACTTGGCTGTTGAGTTGGAACACCACCACAGTTTTTTTTTCATACAATGCATGCTCATTGGTAGTCCCTATCCCCTCCACCCCCTAAAAAACAACAAAAAAAACTTCGGGCCTAGGATAGTTTGAGTCTTGCTTGACTTAAACTGTTTCCTTGCAATGAGGTAGAACTGTAGATGTTTTGTTTCTAAGCCCATTTAGACAGTTTCATTGTTGCATTTTTGGTTGGATTTGAGTTGGCTTTAGAAAGAGCTTTGATATTAACCCATAATTAACCCATCATTATCATTAGGGTGAGTCCACTTTCATTTTTAGGGGCGACAGGAGTGATTTTTTATTTTTATTTAATTTTTCAATGAAATTTCTCGAAGCAAACAAAATAGCCCCAGATGGGACGCTGCGTTTTGCAGAGTCACATCTGGGGCTATACTGTTTGCCTATGTTCCATAAAAAGGACGCCAGGCTTATATGAGTTAAACACACTGTCCCACAGTTCTGGGTATATATCAGGACTTTGCATCGAGATATGCAAATGCCCACGGCCTGCCTGAGCTAACAGATTCTCATAATAGACAGTGAATCATTTAACCAAACGAAAGATTTGAGATGTTTGGACATGATGTTAAAACATGGATGAGTTGCTTGGTAATGATTTAGAAAAAAGAGAAAACACAGAATCTGTTCCTCTATTCATTAACCACCTGTTAAAATGATCAGTAGCAATTTTTTTCTTTCTCTCCAAAGCTCAGACAAGCATGGTTTCAATAGGTATAAGATACCAGGAACAAACAAAAATATGCAAACAAGTTCCTTTAAAGACATTTGAAAGAAAAAGGTGGCTCTGCCAAGCATGACCGAAAAATTGTGGACTTGGATTGAATGGATTCTAACCCATAACCAAACCGAATCAAAAACCATGGTGAGCGTTTTAATGCCATTACTGCACAGCTGATAGAGTTTAGCATACAAGCTCATATAGCAGACATTTGGCCAGCCCAGACTTGTGCTTCGGAAAATGCAGATCATTTTTGCGGCTATTGAACTTCAGAAATATGAAGTATAATAAACCTGACAGAACGAAATGACAGCTTCCGATATTGGTGATGGATAGTAGTAATTTTGTACCTACTGAGCAATGTGCCAACATTGGCCTATAACAATCTTTGGACATGATATGAGCCGCCCCATGGGAAAACCAACAATCTGCATTTGCGAAAACAAAGACGCAGATCAGCTTCGCGTTAACCGCGAAGCTGATCAGCGCCTTTGTTTTCGCTACTCGGATAGTACATTTCCTCCTTTACTTAACTCCAAAATTTCAAGCTTCTAGCTGTTTTCTGTGACTGTACAGCCTAATTTGTGTCAGACCTGGTCGGAAACCACA